>CM076581.1:162355788-163102648 GCA_034641835.2 Pinus albicaulis
TAGTTGTCCAATTTTAACACAATTCGAATTTGATATCAATTTTTAATAAGGGAGTTTTACCATGAACTTGTGGGGTATTTGGATGTGTTTGAGTAATAGTGGTGGTGGAAGAGGAAAAAGGTGAAGGTGAGGATGGAGGTGAAGATGATGGTGGAGAAGAGGGTGGTTTTCCACCATTTCCTTTTCCTCCAGAAGAACCCTCTCCTTTTGAAGGCTTGGAACTTTCATCCTGCAATCGTGGATTTCTCTCTTCATAGAGAACCTTCACCATTTCAGTCATGTCAAAGAAAGCTTTTCTGAAAGCCTTCTCTTCATCTGACATATTATCAACTCATCCTTCATGAGACATACTTGTTGATGCTTCAATTGCAATTTGAGGAAGAATTTGTGGTGGAGATTGTGGCAAACTTGCTCTCCTTATCCTTGTCCTAACTTGAGGACTTGCAACCACAAACATTCTTTCTCCTCTCTTGAGCTTCAACCTTGTAAGCATCACATACACTTACAAACAATTAAACCCTCACAGCAACAAGAAAACCTAAGCTATGATACCAAACTTGATATGTATGAGATCTTATTGTAAATGTGCTTAAAGTTGTTTAAATTGCAAGTGATAAACTTGAGTTTTTGTGAGCTTTAATGCTAAATTTTTACACACATAAAGCTTGAATTAAACTCTGAAATAACATAAAACAACAGAAAAATACACCATAAAAATAACCACAACACACCAAGTGATGAAGGAGTTCACCCCTCTTGGGCTATGTCTCCTTAGTCCAGTTTCTAATTGCTTGGCCCTATATCATTATGCTAAAAAATGGTGATTACATCAGTTTATAATGCTCCAATGGCTTCAAAACTTGTTCCATTAGCTTCAGAACTGTCAAAAATGCATGTCTAGCCTCTTTTTGCTCCCAAATTGGTCAAAAACTGAAGAATTCATGAGTTTCTCTAGCTTTGCTGCTAGTCGCTTTCCAAATTTCTCAAATTTCGGAACCGTCCTACAAATTCGCCCCATAATCTGCTAACTGAGCGCCATTTTGGTGGAATTCGAGCTGAAATTGTTGGATAGTTAAAATGCGTGCCAACTGAATTTTTAATTAATAAAACGTGGTTGAATTAAAAATAATAATAATAATTAAACATTTCAGGTGGGGCCCTCTCCACCTCCACACCCATGGTCTTGTGCCACTGGTTATATGATAAGTTTGTTGGGGGCTCGGGGCTAAGCCCTGCCCCCTTACCCCATACTCCGCCCAACGAATGTTTAAATAATGTTTCAGTTATATGTTTAAACAAGGAACATGGTGGCTCGACTGGTTAGGTGTTGCACTGTTTGAAAAGAGGTCACAATATTGATTCTTGCAGAGGTGCAGTTCAGATTTGAAACAAATTTTGGTGGTCCTTGTGTTGTCATGTGGTGACTTCCAGTGGGGCCACGTGGCAACATGTGGTTGGTCATCTTCCAACCAATAAAAATTCGCCCACATAGCACCATCCAGGGCTTGCCACGTGTTAGGTAGTGGTAGGCCTAAAAAAAATCGACTTTCGACCAATCACAAGAGGCCACGTGGCAGCCTGCCACTGGCCCAAAATTTTGTCCAGTCCGCTGTCATTTTTGAAAATTTTCCATGTTTGGAAAAACGAACATACCTCGTTTCTGGGAGCATATGGTGTCGGTTTTCCGCGAAAAGAGTTACGCTGGATTCATAACGATGAGATCTATGTGGTTGTTCAGGTTCCACACCATTCCAACAACTTTCATTTTTGAGTATATTTTTGAGCACTTGATCATTGAATGAGTCAGTACAAAATTGTATAGTCAGATTCATGAAAAATATGATGTTATGTTTTTGTTGCTCCACAAAAAAAATTCCTTCTTGATTACTCTATTATAACAACTTCATGATACAAAAAAATTAAACTAATCATAATAAAAATAGAAAGATTATATTATACATGACAAAATAATTAAACCTAAAGAGGCATCTTGAGACATATATAAGACATTTGGTTGTTTCCTCCATTAAACATTTCTAAATTCGATCTTCATGTTGTCCATAGTTTCTCATATTGATAGTTCCAAACTAAGTGTCATTACTTGCTAAAATGACCCCATTATTTCTCACTTTTGCAATTAAGGAATTCACATCTTACTTAAATACATATAACATGGCAAAGACATTTTGGATGATGAATAAAAGAGAACAATTAAAGCTCCCATAATGCGCAACAAATAAATGCAGATCACATATTTGGGTAAAAAGTCATGAAAGCACACAAGTAAGAAACTACCAATAACAAAAACACTTGAACGATCATAAATACTAGATTGTAAGGTTTTAGAGTTGCATCACTCTCCTTCTATTTAAAATCTCTAAATCAATTCAAACTCTAATTATAAAACACATCCAATAAAACAAAACCATAAAATTATTTTTTTAATTTCAAAAAAAAAAAACTTACTGCAATGTCAAAATCATATATTTTTCTAATAATTACCCCATAAATCATGGTTTCATCGTGGTTCGTGATTCCATTGGAAGAATCCCCAAATGTACCGGAAACGTATAAAAATTCTAAAAACAATGTAAACCATGACGTCTTCGGCGCTTCCATTACGCTTCGTTCGAGTTTACCCTAAAAAATTCGTCAAACATGACTCATTCTCTTTCACCAAAAGCCGAATAAGGCACAGATTCGCTCTTTTCACCAAAAGGAATACATGCAGAGAGAGTCATCTACAGTTTTTGGCCTTCACGGCAAGCGTTTCTCTGTCAGTTTGATCAGCACAGAGATCCACCCGTTTTGGCTTAAAGCCCTCCCTCAGCAACCATGCCATAAATTTATTTGGACCTAAGCCCTTTTAAGGTGCGAAACCCTCTTCTGTTTTCTTATGCAGCGCAGGACAGAACCGTCCACAGCTGACCCTTTTCTGTTTTCTTGTGCAGAGCACGACCGAGAACCGTCCGCAGAAGACGCTCTTCTATTTTCTTTTGCAGAAGAGAAACATCCCGTTTTGGTCCTAAACCCCCCCCTTAGCAGAAAACCCTCATCTCTTTTATTTTACACAGGAGCAGAACAGAAAACCCTCTTTTCTCTTTTTAGGTATCTATCGGGCAGCCATAGCCATGGTTTTCTCGGACTCTACAACAGAGGCCAGCGAAAACACCTCTTCTGAGGAGGAGAGCGAGAAGATGGTTCACAGCGGAATCCCCGTCCCTGGGCAGGCAAAAATGGTGATTCCTCGCCCTCCTCCCTCTGGATCAGAATCTGATGATGATTCAGATTCCACAACTCCACCGCCCAAAACACAGCAGCAACAGCAGCAGAGGAAAGAGCAACAACCGCAGAAGCAGGCGCTGCCACCGTCGCCATCGCCGTCCGCTCTCATTTCTAACAAAACTGCTGCCACTAAAGCGTCAGCGAAACGTCCCAGAAAGGAGGAGAACGATGAAATCCCTGAGCTTCCTTCGACCAAGAAGAAAGCAACAGCTCACACTGCCCAACTTAGCGACGAAGTCCCCGCAAAGGAAAGGAAGAAGGCACAGAAACAAAATGTTTCAGAAAACATCAGCCCGACGTCTTCGCTACAGAAGTCTGGTAAAAAGGCTCCTCAGGTATGGAATTCTAAAGACGAACTTGCTTTCTTAAATGGACTTTTATCTTTCACCAAAGGAGGCAAGGGGTTCCCCAAAAATATGAGCCCTGCTTATGATCACGTTAGAAGCATGATGGATATTCAGTATAGTAATAAGCAGTTTCGTGATAAGCTTAGGCGTTTGAAGACCAGGTTTCAGTCCCTCGTAGAGAATATGGAGGCCAACAACTACACTTTTAAGAATACGGATGAAGCTACCATGTATAAGCTCTGCAAACAGTTGTGGGGTGGGGAGGAGGAGAGTGATGATGGTGATGACGAGCATCGTCCGAATGTGGAAACTGTAGGCAAAGCATCTATGAATGGTACGGAGAAGAAGAAGAAGAAGAAGCAGCTGCCCGTTGAGGCAGAGGAGGACGACCGGGAGAAAACTAAATGTGGGGAAGATCAAGAGGAAGAAGAGGAGGGGCAAGAGGAGCCAAAACGTAACAAGACCGTGACTAATGACCCTGTCGAGAGCAGTGGAGGGGATGTTGAGCGGATCACTAGAGAATTGTATAGTCAGATCCGAGAAGAAAGGAATGAAATGGTGAATGAGTTGAAGAATACTGTTGTAAAGATCTTGGATGAATCCCAAGCAAAGAAAAAGGCTATGATTGAGGGTTATTTCTTGAACACCAGGGCTGATCATGTTCAGCTCCCGTTTAGCAGCTTGACGACTGGAATTCACTCTGGAAGACCGGTTCCTGTGTTGAACAGAGTGAAAGCTGAAGCACTTGAGGAGAAGTGGCGCAAGCAACAAATTGTGGAGATGAAAGCTTTTTTAGGAAGGCTAGATTTATTGCAAGAGGAGTGTGAGATGTGTTTGGAAGAGCTGGGAGAACCTGCGGGGAGTGGCAGGTCTTAAGAATGCCAGTCTAGCAATGCCATGGTCTGTTACCAACATAATCTGCACGGATTCAATTGATTAGTTTTAGTTCTAAGAATTTTCTAATGGGCATGCTTGTCATGGCTGATAGGATATACTGGAAGAGGCCTTTATTTGACTTTCAGGATCGGGGCGCTCACACCCAGTCGTTTTCAACCTTCCTCCAAACTTTTTAGAGTGATCATAGGATTGCTGCATTTGTTAAATGATATGCTCATCCTGTGAAGTTCTTTGTGAATAACTTTTTTAACTTAATTATATTTTAAGTTTAGGTGGAATATTCATTATCTCTTGTCACATTTATTGTTTTAAAAATAGTCATTATTCTACATTTTCAGTATACCTTTCTATTGGTTGTATTATATGTTGAGTACTATGTACTAGGCTGTGTTGTCTATAACAGTATTGATGAGTATTGATGCACGATTATTGCAAGGCCAGAGGTGGAGACTCGAGAGTGATTTTATTTCAGAATTTATTTGAACTTTAACATTGCAGAATGCTTTTGCAAAGTGTCTGAAGAAACAGTTGTCAATTTTGATTTTTTAAGGTTAAATTTTTGTACTTGATAACACAATTCATTGTTGCTTGTGGAAAAGTCTGCTAAAGTTATGGGTCTGCTTTATTGTAGACATGGATCTATGGCTAACTGAGTTTGAATTAAGATGCATGTTAAAGTAAGTTATGTGAGGTTTGCACATCAATGCTAACGTGTTTCCAAATAGCACTGATAGTTTATGATTTGATCGGAAACAAAATTGTAAAATCATGTCATAATTTATTCTAGAATCTGTATTTCTACTGAGAAATACCATATTGTTTCCATATTTCTCAATCTGTGTAGTGCTCGACTTTTGGTTGTACTTGACTAGCCATTATATAAGAGGATAATGATATAACCCTTTGTGTTGGTTGTTCACCTTTATTACAGAAACATAGTGGTAATATGCAAGATGTGAAAAGTTTTTGTTTGAAACATTGTTCCATGTTGTCCCATATCAGGATTAACTTACTTTTATGGCTAGTAGTTGTGGTGATTATATGTAAGATGTCAAAGTTTCAGGACAATGTTATCTAGAAACCAAAATAACTTACTTTTGTGGCTAGTAATTGTCTTGTTTTTACTTTTGTGGGTAGTAATTTTGAAATTGATAATGAAATAAGAAAGTTTGAGCTTCCGTGAAATTGATAAAGAAATATGAGTCTTTAGATGAATTTTGAAATGGCTGACTCTGGCTATGAATCAAAATGAAAAGACCTAATAATAATTAAAACTAAGGAAACCAGATACTATCGAAAAAACAGAACCATAGTTATTTATTTTACATCAAAAAATGAAGAAATAAACCTGAGACATGATAATCATTAAAACAAAAGACACCTTATAACATAACAGTAGTTATTTATTCTACAATCTAGTGATTTGAGGAGTGTAAATTACACAAATAAACATTAAAAAGAATACGTTGTTTATGTGAATGTGTATATATAATGTCAATTGGGGCTGGTGGTTGAGTAAAATGATTGCTATGTTTCTCACTCAGATTTAATTTCATGAATAATAAGAAATATTATTATAATGATTACATATTTATAAATATGAATATTGTTATAATATTGACAGTCGCTGAATTTTTTTTTTCAGAAAAAATATTTAAATAATGATGCAGAGTTTGGCTAAATATAAAACAACTAATTATTAACTCTACCATCCAAATTACATAATATCATTTATCCCTTTTAAGAACATTATTATGATGCCGTGGTTGACCCAATAATATAATTCCTCTCTTAGTAGTTTTTCCTCCTTTTATGATACGCATCAATCAATATATAATCAATATATTTCAACTTTGGCCAAAAAGAAAAGCTCAGTAAACCCAGTACTCAGATGTATTTTGAAACTGCCTTAGACTCCTCAAATCACATCGGATTAAAATGAAAATATGAGTGATAATAATATTGGCGTGTATACTACAAAAATACACAGATTCAAAAGGGTACATCCATCATAGATGTCATTTGTGGGTTCAGTGGTTCTGATGTGCGCACCTCACCCAAAAGAACAAGACCCGCAGTCAAATCTCCCGTAATTGCTCCCAAAGCTCTTAGAATATTTTCTACAAGTTCCAAAACTTCTGGAACTCAATAAAGAGTGGGAATGAGTTCCCTGGACAGTGACTAGATTTAATATGTTGTAGTTTATTTATTGTAAACTATACACGTTTTTTTCGAAATATTTTTTTTTGTTAAATTTACATGGGATTTGTTGGAATTGCAATTAGTTAAATTTACTACAAATTTGACGGGATTTGTTGGAATTACAAATTTCGAAATATTTTTTTTTGTTAAATTTACATGGGATTTGTTGGAATTGCAATTAGTTAAATTTACTACAAATTTGACGGGATTTGTTGGAATTACAAATTTGAATCGTGATTTTTCTATGATCCAAGTTTTTCTATATGTAATTAAAAATCGATTTTAAACAACAAATCAAGATTTAAATTTTAAAAAATCCACTAAAATTCCAGCCTGAAACTCCAAAAATTATAATGATTAGACACCACAGTATAATATTCTATTCTCACTCTTGTTATTCATAATTCAATTTGCACATGCAGGGCTTTCGATTTTTCACTTATGAAATTGAATGGATTTATTTTGCATGTTTCTTGTCTTGTTAGCTGTTGAATGGATTTATTTTGCATATTTCTTGTCTGGTTAGCTGTAGAATGGATTTATTTTGCATGTTTCGTGTCTTGTTAGCTGTGGCCTGACTGGAAGCCATCTTTTTTAATGCAATACTCTGTTCTTTTAGCTTGATTTACATTTTTTCAAATCAATTCTTTTCCTTTCAGTTCCACATAACTATAAACTCCAATTCTTGGTATACCCAGACTTGTCATTAGTTAGCTGTCAAGCGCAATAACCTTGCTGTACCTTTGTTTGTGTATAACTGCGTGTCGTCATAGTCCATGAAGTATCATTGACTTGAATTCACATTAGCTCCGAATTTTGAATGTGTTGACACGAAAGGCTGAGTAGATTATTCTTATTAAGTTGTTAAACTTTTGAAGTGGAGTTGTATAATTGAACTATTTAGATAAAGCTTCACATAATTTCATATATTTATCTTTTGGTTGTGTGAGTTGAATTGTGTTTGCTGTGCACTACAGCTGAAGTGTCTTGAATTTTACCAATGCATTTTTTATAGAAAATATACGATCTGCTTATTAACTTACGAATCATGACGTGTGGACCTTTGTTTATATGATTTTTGTTTCCAATACAGATAGATAGCCAAAATGAAGACATCCAAAACCAAAATTTTTGTATACCAGCTAACGATGAGATGTGACAAGTGCTTTTAGATTTTCAAATCTTCCTCCTTCACACTCAGTACATCTAATTCTGAAATTCTGCCCATGTTAGTTATTGGCGTATCATGAATACACGAGGCCTTTGTATATGTCAATTTATCTGGCCTTTTTATATGCTCTAAGTCGTGAATAGTCTTCTGTGACCCGTGTTTAAATTCAATTCATCTACTATTTGGCAATGGACTTGTCCAGATCAGTTGGCCTTTGTTCTTTGCCTTCGCATTATGGATCTCATTCTCTGAAAGTTAATGCTATTTTTGGTCTCTGTGATAAGTGGAGTATCAACATTGAGAAATCTAAACACATTGATTGAGTGGAGCAACATTGAGAGATCTAAACAATAACATAAATTTTACATAGATTATATTAATTTGTTTGAAATCCGAAACCTTTAGTATACTTCCAATCGAAAATATTATTATCCTTCCTTGCGATAAGGAAACATCTGAGAGTATCTGTTGATGTGACAAACAAGTTTCATGGAGAAGTCTGATGTATGGTTACGTGGGGAGGACATGAATTTTTGAATGTAAAACAGGTGGCTAAATGGATATTGTATGTTTCAATAAATGCCATAGGTGATGGTATTTTGTATGTTTTCTCCATTGAGCATCTCTATTTTGCATCATTCTGGAAATTTGAATAATCGAAGTATTTTTTCTCCCTGAAATATAGATATTGGAAAAACCTCGGGGATTTTTTTTTTTTTACGATGGTACTTTCCAGGGACTTTGAGTGACGTTCAAGGTGAACTTTTGTTCTCTCTTAAGACAGATTTCCCAGTTGATTTTGCCGCTAATTGTAAATGTGGAAAATTTTAGTTTAAGTCATTAAATTGCACAAAACTAACCAACCGAGGTTTTTCTGGACTTTTGAATTTATTTTTTACGTTAAAAAATGATATTTTTACAGTCAAGCTAGACACTAAATTGGTGTATGAGACTCTTTTGTTTGTGGGACAAGGGACTCTTTTGTTTGTTTGTCTGGTTTTGAACCTATGACCTCTTAGGAGGAAACATTTTTCCAGACTGTTGAATTCATTTTTTACATTAAAAAATGTTATTTTTATAGCCAAGCTAGACACCAAATTGGTGTATGAGACTCTTGTTTGTGGGACAAAGGACAAAGGACCTACCTCCGCGCAGCAATTTGACTACTAAGTCTACGAAGGCATACATACTCTACCCCTTCTGGTTTTGAACCTATGACTTCTTAGGAGGGAACATATACTCTTAACCATTAAGCCCACTCAAATTACAATCTCACCTAAAACACTGCAAGCATATCAAGTGAGATTCACAAAACATAGTCTAACAAGGTGAACTTTACAGATTTCCCAGTTATTTAATAGATATGGAAAATTTTAGTTCAAGTTGTATAATACGAACAACACGACGTTTTTAGAGATTATTAAAGCCATTTTTTATATTAAAAATTTAATTTAACAATAATATATTGTTTCTATTTCACTTAAAATTGCTTCACCAAATTTTAGCAAAAAAACCCAAAAATTATTCATTTAGACTTACACTGGTTCACAATATCAAGAAAAAAACAGGACAACTAGTTCAAGAACTTGATTTTGAGGCGTCTTTATAATTCACAGCACTCCTCTATTCAAGCTGACCCACTAAGCTCAATATTTGCTATGTACTTTTATAGTTCATTTTTCAAAGATAAAGATAAATACATATTGTGTTTTTTCCGGGCGCATTGGAATATTTTACTCGGCACTAAAGCTCTTGCTAATACATCATTGTGAAAATTAGAATAAAAAGCCACAGGCTTGTTGTATACCCCTGTTTCTTATTTTTTTAAATAAAGTCAGTTGGTTCTCATTACTTGGCGCCTGTGCTTTTTGTTAATGGAAAGCCAGGGAACCCTCGTTGCAAAAATAATAACCTTCAACGAAATCTTACAAAAGTAAATCTTTAAATCTATAAGCACTGGAAAACAAAATCTGTTGCTGAACCTGATATATGTAAATGAAGATTCCATAGGAAGTTTCAATATAAATGGCAGCTATGAAAATTGGTGGTCTTATTTCCCTTGTAAACTGGTGCAGCCCTTCTTGAATTGTTACAAGGATGCAAAATATGTTTAAATATAAGTAAACAAACCAAAAGACAAACAAACAATGCTTAAAAACAGGGATATACAAGGAGACACACTGGGTAAATTGGTCTTATTGGGTAATCTGTTGCAGCCCTTCTTGAATTGTTACAAGGATGCAAAATATGTTTAAATATAAGTAAACAAACCAAAAAGCAAAGCACATAAAAACAGGGATTAACTAAAGTATATACAAGGAGACACGTTGGGTAGCCACAAATTTATGATTTAATGTTTTTATTGCATCAATTGTAGAACTTCACCATTCAAACAACTTTCGCTGTGCGAGTACACTCCTCAACTCCAAAGCTCGACTATTCAGCTGAGAGCTTGCAACAACTGCTTTCACAGTCGGCCTCCCTTATTATCAAATCATTTGCAGTGCTGCTGTTGCAAAATTGAAATAGTTGTTGAATGCAATCTTTGGAGCTGCTTTCACAGTGGGCCTCCCAGATTGTCAAATCAAATGACGAATCTGCCCCGAGTAATCACGAAGGAGAATAGTAGAAAACACTATAGTAAGTTGAGTTGAGCTTTTGGGATTGATAGAGGTCTCGAAACAATCAGTTCGAATTTTTTGGCACGGAGGAGAGAATAGTAGAAAACACTATATTAAGTTGAGTTGAGATTTTGGGATTGATATAGGTTTTGAAGTAATCAGTTTAAGATTATGGAAACATGGAACTATATATATATAGAGAGGGGTACACTGATGGACTGTGGATTGCTCATTCATCTCAGGATCAGAATTATCCATTCAGTTATAAAATATATTATTATATAGTTTATTTTAAATAATAAATGTTTTGGTTTTTATGATATTGTTTTTAGTTAATTTTGTTTTAAATTTGGTATATGATTTTATTAGAATAGTACTGAATCTATTTATGTATTTAAAAATTCATTTTAAACAAGAAGAAATTACAATCTCACTCAATTTATCAAAAAATAAAAAACAAAAAACAAAAACAAAAAACAAAAACAAAAACAAAAACATTTGTTATAAATTTCTTAAAAAGCACAAAATTCCTATACAACAAAATGAAACTAATAAATTTTTTTACCAAGACTAAGAGACATACAAATTGCTGCAAACCTGTTTGTTTGTTTAGTCAATGAGTCGGCATATATTTTCCCATCTATCCTCATCAGGATGGTAGCTTTAATTAATTTTTTGTAAGTTTCATCCACTTCAGTGTACTTCTGAAAGCTCGCTTGCAGAGTGATAAAGAGGGAAAATGGACTGCCTGAACGAAGAGCTATGAAACCCTAAGTATGGCGGAACCCTGCAGGTTTTGCAGGTCGTACACAGGGCTCTGAGAAGGCACGTGCGGGGGACCCAAGATTGACACCAAGCAGGTCTTGTCAGAAACTAGAGCGCAGTTGGCATCGCAGGTAGAAGACACGAGGAGTACGGGAGTTTTTGGATGCGATTGTGGATAAGCGAGGTTAGTAATGGAGTTACCCTTCACAAACCCTAATTTGTTCAGCTGTTTCAGGGATAGAGTTTCTGTGCACCTGCGGTCTCTATGCTGTCGCGGTTTAGGTTTAAGGCTAGGCAGTTGTCTTAGCAATGGGATTCGACAATGATCACGTGGAAATCGAGCTGACGTCGAAGGCCCTGCTCACTTGTTGGGGGCACGAGGTCTCGGAGAAGAACCTGAATTTTTTTTTCCCTGTCATTGCAGAAGCAGAGCCGAAACGATCGGACCCAGGAGGTCAGCAGGGTTTTGTAAATGGGTCTGCTCTGTTAGAGGAAAGCTTGCAGAGCACGTTTAACTGCGTTTGGAAAGCGGAAGGGTCAAGAGGGGTGGTAGCAACAACGACGCCAAGGACCGGTGGTGGAGGTGGTATTTTTGAAGCTGGCCTACAAGATTGGCCTGCAAGATCTGCCCTTTTCTACAATGCCAGGTATTCCCTCTTATCCGATTTATGGGAGGGTTAGAAGACATTGTAGCGAATATTGGGTTTTTGAGTTCTGTGGGTTTAAAAGCTTTGGGGGTGGAAAGGATTGAAGGGTTGGATCATGATAGAGGAAGATCTAAGGGAGACTCTGGTGTGCTAAGGAACTTATCTCAGGGACAAGGTTTTACTTATTTGGAGAAATTCCTCCTTTGGCAAGGGAGCGAAGTAGCCAGTACATGCCCTTTCCTAGCCGAGGGTGGCTGGGGTCCCTCGAGGATTCAGGGGCAAGTTAGTAGCAGTCAGGAGAGGCCTTTAGAGGGGTTGGCAGTCCAAGGGGGAGCTAGTGGATCCTCAAACAATCAAGTGAGAATTACCCTAGAAGCCTCACAAGAACAGGGCGCTAGGGTTTCGGAAAGGGAACCTTAGAATTTAGCAGGTGAAAGGCGACCTGTGGCAACTGTAGCAGACGTTGTAGATGTTCGAGAAAGCCCAGTGGAAGGAGTGGAGGAGGAAGTGGGTCTCTGGGATCCAAGTGGAAGAAGAACAAAGCAATTAGGAAGAAGGAGGAACAACCGTACTGTGTGCTCGGAGTAGACATCAGCATAGACGAAGTCATGGAAGCTACTGAGACAATCCTTGTGGGAAGAGTCAGGGGGAGGAAATTTTCGGCAAACTATATATCTGAGTGGACCAATACAGAATGGAAGGAAGCCCCTGGCAAGCCCGTGGAAATACAAGCTCTGGAAAAGGGCTGGTTTAGTCTGAAGTTCGAACATAAAGATCATCTAGAATGGGTATTGGCAAGAAACGTGTGCTTTGGGAAGAGGCCAATTCTGTTCAGAAGATGGACACCACTCTTTGATGCTCAAAGGGAAAAGATGGAAGAGTCCCTTGTGTGGGTAAAGCTTCCGGGACTCCCTCTCCCTTTCTGGACAGACTCTGTCTTTAGATCCATCGGAAATACCCTGGCGCAGTTTCTAGAAGTTGATTCTTATTTCAAGCTAACAAGGGACCTGAGTGTGGCCAGGATTTTGGTAAACTTAAACCCTTGGGAAGGTCTGGCAGATGAAATGTGTTTAAAATACAGAGACTACGAGTATATCCAGATTTTGGATTACAAACACTTGCCATTTCATTGTCATAGGTGTCATAAGTATGGGCATCTTGGAAAAGATTGCCCCCTTGGCCACCGTCGTAGAAGAAAGCAAGAAAAGGTGAACAGGGAGGCACATCCCTCAACGGAAGCTGAAGAAAATGAGGACCTCGAAGAGGATCTGATGGAAGAGACAGAAGACTTGGACACAACAATGGAGGATACGACGCTCTCAAGGCAAATCTTCAAAGTCAACAGGTTTCTGAACAGGCCGTGCAGCTATCACAGGCCCCGTTTCCTCCAAGAGATGAAGAGGCTGAAGCCACGCCTCTGGAGGGTATGCCCCCTGTCTCTTATCCTCTTGTTTCTTTCATGTGCTCTTCTTTTATTGATCTTTCAAAGATGCCTGGTCCCTCCAGGAAAAATGAAATGGAATATATTAAAATGCATGAAATCATTGAGTCTCTCGATAGTATAATCACTACTCTTCCATCTCCATCCATGCCTCCCCAAAGTGGTTATGTTCCTGGGCAAGAGTCTCCCCCGTCGAGTCTCCCTGGTTTACCTCCCTATAATCTTAGATATCTTGTGAATAAACCGTGGAAAAGTAAAGCCATTGGAGGGTTGGAAACAAACCCTATTCCGGTTGGGCCTCGAAAGGTGAGAGGTAAGAAATCAAACCTATCCAAGGCATAAGTAAAAGCTAAACTCAATATCGCGGACGAAAAGCAAAGGTCCCTATTTGGGGTGCTTAGAGCAGCGTAATCACCCCCACATGGTTATCGATGATTATTATCTCCTACAATTGTAGAGGCCTGGCTAGTCTGCCTAAAAAACTAGCCTTAAAGGAACTGATGAAGTTGCATAAACTGGATGTCTTATTCCTCCAAGAAACATTAGGCCAGGGAGGTGGTAAAAGCAACTCTCTCAAGAATGTTTCCTGGATGGGAGTTCCAAGCTCTGGATGCCCAAGGAAGTTCAGGGGGAATAACATCGAGGTTCAACTCAGCAAAATTGAAGGAGTTATCATCTTGGGGTTTAGAAAATTCCTTGGCCCTGGAGGTATACTCAAATGAGCTCTGTACCCCTCTTTTGTTGCTCAATGTGTATGGGCCCTGCGTGGAGAGAGTGCAGTTTTGGGACGACCTCTTTGCAAATTTTTTTTTGAAGAACCCAAATCTGATCTTGGGAGGGGACCTAAATTTTTCTTTAGGCCTTTCTGAATCATGGGGACCCTCTACAAGGGCAGATCAATTAACTAATTTCTTTCTAAATAAGTTGGCCACTTCTCAGCTGGTGGATGCCACCCTAACAAAACCTAGACCCACTTGGAGGAACAGAAGAGTGGGAGAAGATTGGGTGGGGAAAAAATTGGATAGGTTTCTACTTGCGAAGATTTGGTGGCTCGGTCCTCTATTTTCCGACACTGGGTTGGGGAGGGAGGACTCTCTAACCATCTTCCAATTTTCCTTGAAATAAAAGGACAGCAGAAAAAGTCGGGTTCCCCTTTCAAATTCAACTCCTCCTGGCTAAAAGATGAGAGTTATATCAAACTGTTCCATGACACCTAGAGGAAAAATTTACTGAGGGATCTTGGGAATATGGGCAAGTTGTTTATGGAGAATATGAAGAACATGAAGCAAGCAACCCGAGCGTGGGCATCTCATAAATCATTAAAAGAGGAGGAGGGATTGAGGAAGGTCAATGAGGAGCTTGATTTCCTTGAAAGCTCGGAAGCAGCAGGTTATTCATCCTTAGAGTCAAGAAATTGGATTAGGGATGATCTGAAAATGAAACTATTTGTATCTATTGTTCAAAGTATCCATTTTCATTTAATTGAGTGTGCAAAGTGTTTATCATGTCTTGCAATTTAAACAAAGTGTTTTTGGTAACTGTTTTTGAGTTTATGTGTAAGGGAATGTTAATTAAAATTACTGTTTAACATCTTAAATCAGAAATACACAGCAGCAAAACTTCACCATAAGATAAGACAACAACATTATGAGGCAGTTCACCCCTCCTGGGCTACATCTGTCGGGTCCAAGGCTCTCAATGGACATGTCCTTGCTCTATTAAGTTGCTCAAATTGGTTATACATTGAGAAATATGCCTAAACAGACAGAAACAACTATGAAATTGAATTTAGAAGACAAAAATAAGTGAAGAATGGCTTTTATTTCACCTCAAACAGTGAAGTATAGCCCAATGCAGCTCCATTTCCCTCATGGCCCTGATGGCTCTTCAAGCTTCCCTGAAGCAAAAATGACTGAAGAACACCTCTGTTAGCTCTGCAACCTGTCCCAAACACTCCAGAACGCTCATAATACCCAAAATTGACCAAAATTTCGTCCAAATTGGTTCAATATTGGAGAAGTTATGACCTCCATAATTTTCTGCTCAATGTCCCTTGGAAACCCCACCAAATCTGGGTGAACTCTAGTTAAGCGCGTTAGAATAGTCGGAATTGCCAAAATGTCGGAACTGCGCTACTAAATTGGTGGAGGCATTAAATTTAACTGTTGGTTCAACTACGTGTTCACATGCTGAAAAAGCGGAGGCAGTTTAGCGCTGGCGGTTAATGGTTTAGCCCCCGCCCATTGTCACGGGCATAGGTCCTATGGTGAGGGCTAACCCCAAAGGGGCTTAACCCAAAAATTTTCCACCTGTTCGAAATTTTTTAGCACTCGGTCCTGGCGGGAGGTTGTGGGGTCCGCTGCCTTAAGCCCTAAGGGCTTAACTCCTTGCTCCACCAGTTCAACATTTAAATGACCCAACTCGCCCATTGAGTGACACAATTGCATTTAGGTCGGGTCGACCTCCGCCCACGCTATCAGCTGACCCAAATGCGTTCAGCGTGACCCGACTGCATTCAAGTCGGGTCGGGTCAGCCCACCAAATTCCTTTTTAACCCTACTTTGAACCATTGGCCTGGGGCCACGTGGTAGCCTCCGGGCAGGCCATGTGGCACCCTGTAATAGGACTTCAAAAACATATAAAAAACGAATTTTTCCATAATTTTTTTTTTTGAAAACTTTTTTGTTCAAAAGTCTTGTTTTGAAGGTTATTGGGCAACTTCAAACTTCAATATCTTTCACATACGACATCGGATTTGAGTCTCGTTCATGGTGCTAGAATCGCAGCGATGAGGCCTATCCGGTCATTCAGGTTGCAACTAATTATGTGTAGTTCCAATTTTGAACATTTTTTTTCCACTTGGACATGATCACATGATCACACCTCTCCATTGGGAAGCTTTTGGACCCCAAAAGCCTTCAATTACCTGTTAAGAAGATGAGGGTACATATCCCTCACCTTTTCCACCTCCATCCATTTTGTCTTACTCGATTTGCTGCCTTTAAGACCAACCCAAACATAATCAACATTTTCCCTCCTCGAAGTGTGTGTCCTTCTGTCAAGGATAGCATCCTCTTTCAGCTCATCCAAAAATTCTGGCTAGAAATCTTCTATGGATGGTAGTTGAATGTCACTTTCATAATCAGCAATTAAAGGAGGTTCATACAAACGTAAATTTTCCACATTCACAACGGAATACATTTGCATATATGAAGGAAAATCTAGTTGAAAAGCATTATTTCTAACTTGTTTAAGGATCTTGAATGGACCATAACGAATAGGCTTGCTTTTTACCTTCTCCTTGCATTCTTTCCTTACTAATATGCAGAAATACCTCATCTCCTTCTTGAAACTTATGATCAACTCTGTGTTTGTCATGCCTCTCCTTGTACTTGCCTTGACTTTTTTCAAGTTGTTCTTGAACCTGCTGATGTATGAGTTGAATTATTTTAATGAACATGCGAGCTTTGTCAATGTCACTATGCCCATCAATGGCAACATCCTTCTCAAGAATGAAATCTAAAGGTTATTTAGGCAAATACCCAAAGCAAGCTTCAAAAGGTGAAGTATTTGTAGAAGAGTGTTTGGCTCGGTTGTAAGCATGTTGAATGTAATGCAAGTGCTCATCTCAAAGCTTGGGATGCTTGCTGCAATAACCTCTCAAAAGATGTACAATGGTTCTGTTCACTACCTCTGTTTGGCCATCTGTTTGCGGATGGAAAGCAATACTCTTCTTCAACTTGGTGTCCTTCATCTTTCATAGAGTGGACCAAAAATTCCCAACAAATCTGGAATCCCTTTCACTAACAATAGAAGTAGGCAAGCCATAATGAACCCATACATGTTGAAAATATAAATCAACAGTTGGTTCGACAGTTATAGATTTCTTACATGGCATAAGAATACTCATCTTGCTAAATCTATCAACTACTACATAAATGTAATCATGCTTCTTTCTAGATAATGGTAGACCTCCAACAAAATCCATAGAAATACTTTCCCATGGTCTAGAAGGTACTGACAATGGTGTATATAAACCAAGCTTCCTATTGTTAGGCTTGCTTGTAGCACATAATGAACAAACTCTAATGAAACGTGAAACACTATCTACCATGCGAGGCCAATAACAATACCTCTGTAAATATGCCACTGTTTTGCTTACCTCGAAATGTCCAACAATAAGAGAAGAATGAGCTTCTCTCATGATGCTTAGTCTCTCTCCCTATGGTATACATAACTTGCCCATATGAAACAACAAATTATTATGCAAATGATAATCATTCTCCTCAACATGATTCCCTTCACTCAAGTTAGCATACATATCCTTAAAATCAACATCTGATGCATATTGTTCTATGTAGCTCTCATGTACAATAGAATCATTCTTAAGTAAAGTAGTAGCACTAATAATAGGCCTTGAAAGCATATCATCAACTTTATTGAAAATACATTTTTTGTACCTTATTACCAAGTGAAATTGTTGTAGGAAACCCATCCATCTGAAATGTCGTGACTGCTGTAATTTACTTTGCGACTACAAGTACTGTAAACGCTGATGGTTGGTATGAACAACTGTTTTTATGCCCATCAAATAGCGTTTTCTCTTTTTGACGCTTTGTACCAACGCATACAACTCCTTATCATATGTAGGATAATTCACAATAGCACCATTAAATGTCTCAGAATGAAATGCGATAGGCTTACCATGCTATAGGAGAATTGCACCCATGGCGTAATCACTAGCATCGGTCTGAATCTCGAATGGTTGTCTCAAGTTCGGTAATGCAAGGACTGGAGCTGAACTTATCTTCTCTTTCAAAGACTCAAAAGATTTTTGTTGTTTGCCTCCCCATTGGAAAGCACGCTTCACACTTGTCACTGCATGCATAGGAGTTGCTATGGCAGAAAAGTTAGAAATAAACTTCCTCCAATACTGAGCTGCACCCAAAAAACTTCTTACTTCTGTAATGGATTTGGGAGTAGGCCAATTCACAATGGATTCTACCTTAGAAGGATCAATTCTCAAAGCACCTCCTCCTACTATGTGTCTCAAATAAGCCAAAGAAGTTTTTCCAAATTCACACTTTGACATTTTAAGAAATAACTGATTTTTCTTCAAAATATCAAGTACTTTCTTAACATGCATGACATGATCTTCTCTAGTTTTGCTGAAAATTAAGATGTCATCTAAGTAGACAATAACGAAATCATCAAGAAAAAGATGTAAGACATCATCCATTACCCGCATGAAAGTTGCAGGTGCATTACATAAACCAAATGGCATAACAAGCCACTCAAAGAGTCCCTGTTTGGTTTTAAATGTTGTCTTCCAAATGTCACTCTTTGCAATTCTATATTGATGATAACCACTACGTAAGTCTAACTTAGTGAAACATTTAACATCTTTCAGTTGATCTAACAAATCATCTATCCTTGGGAGTGGGTAACGATTCTTTACCTTTATCTTGTTCAATGCCCTGAAGTCCACACACATGTGCCAAGTTCCATCTTTCTTTGGAATCAACACTATCGGTGACCCACATGGCGAAGTGCTTGGTCTTATGAACCCTTTGTCCAACAAGTCCTTTATTTTCCTCTTTATTTCAGCATTCTCCATAATAGACATGCGGTACATGCCTATGTTAGGAAGATGACAATCTTGATGTAACTGGATTTCATGTTGAATCTCCCTCTTAGGAGGTAAACCTATCGGTTCCTGAAACATCTCATGATGTGCATCAAATACATCATATAAATCTGATTTAAGTTTGGAATCACAATTTTCAAATGACTCATGATTCACATCAACCTTGGGCTTAACCATAAGAAGTACAAAACTCTTACTAGAATTCACTAGCCTTTTTACCTGTCCTACATTTACCATCGCTTTATTTGTCTTCTTGTGATGTGCTCTAAAAATGAAATCATTTCCATATTTAAAGAGATGATACTTATTTTCATGGCAATGGAAGATCGCTTTCCTGTCAAATAAGTAAGGACTTCCCAAAACAAATCTTGATATATCAAGCGGCACTACATCAAGTTCAACTGTGTCAATAAAGTGTGCAGTAATCGCGAAACACGATATGCACTTTCTTGAGACTTGTAAGTTTGCATCCTTGCATATCCATCCAAGTGGATATGGCTTGGGATGTGGAATGGTCTCAAGTTTAAGTTGTTTGACCAAGTCTTCTGATATGATATTTGCTTGTGAACCATTGTCAAACAGTGTGTCAATTTTTGTATGTTTTGAAACTATCCTCACATGGAACAATTCAATTCTTTCTTCCTCATTTGGAGTTTGTACTTGACAGTTTGAAGTACTAGTGCTTGGCTTAGTTTCAGTTTCCTTTCCCTTCATACTCTTCAAACCCATGGCTACAATTTTGGTTTCGTAACCTGAATCATCTCCTAAGTCTTGTGGTGTAGTTGTAGTAGCTGCAATTTTCTTCTTTCCTTTGTTTTTGTTAAACTGAGTTCTTTTTTCAGGATGTAGTTTACAACAATTTTTCTCTTCATGGCCTTCTCTTGAACAACAGATACAAATGGTTTCATTATCAGATCAGATGGTACCAGAGCTAAGGATTTGAGCCTTAAGAGCTAGAGTTTTACTCAACATTTGTTTTGTGCAAAGATAAAGTTGATTGTTTGCAAGTTTTGATGCTTACTAGGCTTAAATTCAAGAGAGGTGAAGGACATTTGGTTAGTGCACAAAGTAATCCTCAACCAAGAAGGGCCGACTTGTTAAGTTTATTGAGGCTGACTTTTATAATTTGTTTGAGGCCGATTCATCAACTTGTTTTGAGGCCGACTTGAAGATTTCGAACTTGACTTTGGTGAAGGAGAATATACATAGAATAGTTTTCTTTTTGACTCAAGGATCCCAAGAATGATAATGAAAAAAAATCTAAGAAGCTTACAATGGAGGCTTGAACTATTGACAATTGACACAAACATGAAACCCATGCTTTAATAAGTCAATCTTTCTTTAATAAAAAAATGTTTTTCTTTTCTTTTAAATACAATTATGAAGACCGACACTAGTTACATTTTTCAACACTCCCTTTTAACTAGGGAGGTATTCATAACTACATGGGTACAAGGATGATCTGAAAATGATATGATTTATGAAGAGTTACAACACATGCAGTGCTACAGATTAGATACCTGACCAGGGTACTCTATCTGGGTGGGACTAAGGTGGAATCAAGCTTTAGCCGCTATAGGTACCATCAGTCTTTTAAGATCTACCAGCAACCTAGGGATTTAGGTGCGTATCTAAGGTCAGAGCTCCATGACCAACGCCACCCTCCCTACTTCGGGATCTAGACATCAACACATAGGCTGACCAGATGTCCTCCCAAGCATCTTGCCATACGATGCTTCATCTCTCCTAATCAACTAAATCAAATATATCCACCAATCCAAGCATGCTTCAAATGTTCAATCTTTTATGGAGAGATCTTGCACAATCACAACCCCAATCAGTAATAAACTTTTAAATGTATATACAAGTAAACACAAACCTTCAGGGTCCTCAATCATTTTGATGCTGCTTATATCATCTTCAATCTTATCGAAATTTTTTCCTTTTCCATTTCTTCAGCAACACCAAATATAGTCTTAGTACTTCTCAAGTCTTTTGTTTATAACTTCATGAATCATAAACATTCATCTGTATTACTTTCATTCATTCAGTTCCATTCTAACTTCAAGGTAATGATTATGATTGTCATAATATGCCCTCCATCTCAACTGGAGAGATATACCCTTTCTTCTATCCAGGCTCCCTCTCAATTTGGATATTAACAAAACTTCATTCTTTCAAGACTTTTTTTCTTTCTTATGGCATCAAGGTCATCTTGATCATCACCATTTTTATAGGTTCGCTCACAATGCTCATCATTATCATCTTCAACTTATGAATATCTTGAATATTATGTACATGCAAATATTCAACTGCAAGTACAACCAAATACAAATATACAGAAGCATGAAGACAACTATAATATGTTTATCATGACATTACAATGGAAGCATCAAAACATTCAAACTCTAAACCTAGTTAGGTTCATAATCAACAAGAGACACATCTTTTTATATACAAGTTTTCAACTTCTTGCTAGGGTTTTGTCATAGACTCTAGACTTCATCTTCGAGACATAAAGCCTTTGATATCAGTAATTCAATAACAATCCAATCATAGTACAATATATCTAAGGTTTCAACTATAGGATTTTAGAATTACATGTCAGAATCTACTAGGATTTGTTGCAAACCCTAGATTTTATTATCAAAACTAAGTCATATCGATAACAATATAATCATATCTAGAATATCAATTTCTGCTAGGGTTTTGTTACAAACCCTAGATTTCACAAACTAAATCATTAAGTTAGCATACTTGTATATACATATCTAGGATGCACTAGCATTTCACATCAATATCTATTAGGTAAACCCAAGACACAAACATCAATATATCGAAGTTAGATATACGACAATTTCCACTAGTCTAGGGTTTTGATAAAACATACAAACATACACCTAGGGCTTCATTCCTAGGATCTTGCTATAACTCTTACAAATATTTTGTTCATAAACCCTAATTCACCAAATCTTAAAGATCTAGGGTTTCTATCATAACATTATGAAAACCCTAAACTTCAAAATAATAGGATTTCTAGACTTTATCATCAACCCCTAAGTAGATTAGGGTTTCATTATTCAATATTGACATACCCTTGGCTAGGGTTTTTGTAGTGAACCCTAAAGGTTAGGGTTTCACAAGAATGATCAAATGATAGTATAACGAGGGTAGATTCAATCTAATGATTAATCACCCCAACAAGAATCTTTAAGATTCATAACCCTAGACATAGAGGTGTTAGTAATGTAATGCAAAATTTCAAAAATACTTCAATGAAGAAGCTTTGCTGCAGATCTTATAGTTTTAGACATCCCTGAAGTTGCTCCTTTTACAAACCTTGTAGGGTTTCCTTTATTGAAGTGTTCATTCTGAATTAAGCCATAGTTTTTATGCCTGCAATGTTCATAGACAGGTACAACCAAACAAAACATGCGATACTAAAAGGATAATGTTAATTTGCAACAATGGAGCATGGGATCCTAGGGTTTCCAGGTACAAACCCTCATTCTCACTTCCTTAATCAACACTAGGGTTTATTCTATACCCTAGATTACTTACAAACTAGTGTTTTTCATGTGCCATTTAGAGTTTTTAATTCTAGATAAAAATCTTTAATGTAATGGAAACTACAAACCTAGATTCATATGAACCATTAAATCGTAAGACAATTCATGTTAGATTCTTATTAAATGAACATGCCATACAATTACTTACCTCAGTCCTTCATTAGCCAAGATTTTCCTAACTGTTTTTTAAGACTGTCGAAGTTTGCCTTGAAGAGGTGCTGCAATATTTCATACACTGCTAATTGATGTACACTGACTCCTTTCTTAAGACACAAATAGATTTTCTCTGAACTGGTTCCCAAGAAATGAGAAGAAAGGACTTCTCCTATTGATGCAAAAAGGAACACTTGTAGCTCTTCCTTGTAGATTGATTTTAGAGATTGAAGTGAGTTCTTTAATAGGTTTTTACTCCTTTTATTGAATCTCCAAAAGAAATAATCTCACCGCTCCTTTATTTTTGGTTAGGTCATAATTGTAGACTTCATACACTATCTTCAACAAGGAGGACTGCTTCCTTTATTGCTCTTGTTAATAGGGTTGATTCTTGCAAATCCAAAGGATGTGTACTAGATACATGAAAGCCTAACAGATATATATCTTGAGGCAGAGACCCTATGATTAGGGCTCGCTTTAGACCTTATAAACAAGCCTAAAGGTCTTCATACAATACAGTCATATTTTGATTTCAAGAAATGTCTAGCAAAGGACTTGTTAGGACATGGATATATATATGCCCATAGGTAAGTACATGTCATTGACCCTCTTTCTAAGTGATTACATGCTAAGGGTGTTTATATGTTGTAATGTGTGATTGATCTCTCTTTGATTTTATTTCCGCTGCATATAAATTTTTTGAAGTTAAAATACCATTAATTTTATTATTCAACAATTCAAAATTTATTTGATTAATAAAATAAATTGCCACGATTAAATAGTTGCTGCTAGTCTGATATTGGGAGATTTAACATGACCCACATGGAGAGAGCAAGGTTACTTGGCAGCGGGAGCGAAAACGGGGAGTGGGAGTGGGAGCGGGAGTGACATTTTCAGAAACCTCCAGTTCGGGAGCAAATTTTTATATAATATATATAGTTTTATATTTTGATGCATATATGTGAACAAAAGCATGTAGAATGATGAATTAGATATAAAAAAGCATAAAAACATAGGTTGAACCATATAACAGCAATCATCTAGAAGTTATAATCTTCATCAACCACGTCCACAAGTTAGTAACATACAACATTATTGAGTTTCATGATTCATCAATCTTAAAGTTTTAAGCTTTCAAAATTCAATATATAACATTTATCATCGTTGATCACTAAAGTTGTACTTGTAAGCTAAGTGTAACCATTACAATAAAGAATATCTAACATGGGATGAAATGTTATAAAATGAAATGAAACAACTTTCAACTTTCACGAAGCATCATATTCATAATTCATTACCAATGAGTTATAATTGCCAACTTCAAACTTCAAACTTAATTTTTCATATATTGTTTACAATAAATATCATAATAAATATGAAAGAGTCAACAGTTATAAAAACTACTAGAAACTAGAAAAGACAAGTAAATCTGTTATCAATAGCTAATGCTTGGGCCTCTTGCTGCCATGAGAAATTTATAATTTTTTAGTCTTGTTGGAAATCAGGATCTTTGTCATTGATATCACTCTATAAGCATTAATATCCAGAGGTATCTTTGTCATTACCTCTGGATCTATATAGGGATATGTATCATTAATATCACCCTCTAAACATTAACATAAGATAGAAAAAACATAGCATGTCAAGTCAAGATTTTGTTTGAGTGATGGGTACATTTTTAGTAGGGTCATGATAGAGGAGTTCGACAACCAATGTCACTAACATCAAGGTACATAGAGGGATTGGTGCTCTTGATTAAATACGAGTTCCATACATGAGAAAATCCAATGGAAACATTGCAACCCCCCCAATCCTGAAATCCTGAAATCCTGAAAAACTGATAAGTCTGCTAGATTTTGAATGAGATTTGTTGACCACTCTGTGTCAACGACCCCATACCAGTACACCTCCATTTTTTCAAATGGGATTTATCATGGTCAAGGTGTTCACACCATTCAGATTTCATTATCAGTCGACAATTTTGTAAACGATGTAAACCCATTCTGCATGTTTATGATGTAAATGATCTAAGTAAGACCATCATGTATGTAACAACCTAGGTAAGCCTAGTATTTTGGTGACGATTTCTATCTTAGAAGTTTTTTTGTCTCACTGATTCATTTGTGTTTCTCGACACAAGTGATCGACAAAGTTTTTCCCTCTAGCCTCACCCCAAAGCTAGGGTTGATTTTGTTGTCAAGATACTAAGTGGGTCCTAGTGTTTTCTTTCGAGTCGTTGTAAAAGTAGTTTGGGAAAAATCCTAGTTAATTGGCTAGATTATTTTATTACAAGCTACTTGGTCTACTAGATCATGTTTTGAGTTGCATAATTGGGTAACTATTTGAGGGTCTATCATGAATGGGTTTTCCCCCTTCATGTGTCAAAATGTTTTTATCTTATGTAAAGAGGGGTGGAAAAATAATTATTCGCCTCATGTGTCGATTAATTAAATTTTTTGGCCAAATTAAATTAAAAATCCTAAGCCAGAAATTTAAGTAATTTTAGGTCCTGGGTAAATTAAATTCTTCTAAGGCAAAATTCGTGGGTCTTGTTAGGAATATGTAATTTATTAGCAAGATTGGCAGAGTCCAATTACAGAAACAACATCGTTTCAACCAACTTTGGGATTCTAGGATCTAGCCCTTCTGAATCCGGAGAGGGATCTCTCCAATAAGTACAAAGATGGATATGCCTTTGAAATTTCGGATAATGATATTAGGCTAGTTATGAAGGCCAAGGGTTTTGCTTGTTTTTGGATGGTTGAACATGATTGCTGTTAGAGGTGAAATGTCCCAAGGGTAAAGAGGTTCAAAAGTGAGAAGTTGCAAGAAAAAGAGTAAGTTTTGATCAAGAAGAAAGATGATGGCAGGTTTTTAGTCCATTGGGCTATGGAGTCATAAGAGGATTTAATTGGAACAGTCAGGTTCAAGAGTGGTCTATGGGGCAAGTCATCTATGCCTAAGGATCTCTTTAAGGTTTGATTTATGGAATGGAGTGATACATCAAGAAGGGGAAATAAACAGATGAAGAACAAAGAGTAGCCCAGGATCTGGTAAGTACTTTGAAACTAGCCAGCCTTTGATACACTTTCAATAGAAAACATATAAAAACTAAGGGAAACTTGAAGGCAACCTTTAGAGTAGAGACTAGCGGGCCGGGCTCACCACAAATCCTCTCCTAGCTCTTCTTTACTTGGCTACTTCCAAGACAATCATAGAGATAACACAGAATGGCCTAAGATCTGGTAAGTACTTTGAAACTATCCAGCTTTTAACACATTCTAAGGGAAACAATCAAACAGCTATGCAAACAAGACTGGGACCAGGGCTCACCATATCTTCCTCAGTTCATCTTCACACAACATACACTGAAAGTAACATTCAAAAATAGTATTCAGCTAAGACAACAGGACGAGGGAACGCCAGCATTCCTATGCTTAAACTGAATTAAGTCATTTTCAAATAACACAGTTGAAAGAAAACATTTAAATAAAGATTTTTCAGCCAGAGGAGCTTACTGGTATGCAGTAGGTCCTAACACTGTTTAAACTGTTCTTTACAGTAGAATATGAAACATAATGAAAACAGAAACAAAATCACAAGTTACAATGAGAATAACATCACCGTCAACATAGACCGGGATCCCATAAATCAGCTTGTATTGATGCTCCAAACCGGTTACAATCTTCAAGTCCAGTGTTTTAATTCATCTTTCTTTCACAACCTAGCTTATCTGTTACAAGCAGAGCTCCAAGAGCCAGTGAATCACTATTTACAATCAGAAGTCTTCAGCTCAGTTACATTACAATGCTTCAACAATTACATCAACAACCAACCCCTCACTCATCTTCTACTGAAGTATTTATAGAAAGATGAGGAGGTGAGATCTGATAAAAGATCTCAAATACAATTAATACAGCGTTAATGTTTTCTTGGCCCTTGGGGGGCTCAATCAAGAAACTGTACAGGTGTTTCACTGTATTAATTGATTTACACTCATGTTTTAAGCTCGGTGGGAGCTTTTGTTGACCTTTGAGGCTCTGTGTGATGCTAGGGTTACTCTGTAGAGATTCTTTCATTAAATTCCTGGCAGAAGTAACTCATCGGCTGCGTCGAGGCAAAATATTTGACCCTGTTCAATAAATTTTGTTCCTGATTGAATACTTTGAGGCACAGGTGGCGCTTTAGTTGCTGGGAGGAATCAATTTGCCCTAATTTGTGGCAGTGGAGGTCTTCTGTCAGTTAAAACACTTTAGGTTTTCCTTTAAACTGTGTTTTAGATTGGGGATTAGGCTTTTGATAACTGTCTTAGCCATAATCCCTGCTGATCTGTCCATTAATTCTCTGTTCTGATTCGTCCTGGTCTTCGACACTGATAATCTTCAACTGTGCCTGTTTCATGGTTTTTCTTGCTGTCGTGTGGGGCTGTGCAGAGTTTGTAAGGCATCAATGCCTGAGAAAACATCGACGAAACATGTATTTTAACCCTGCTGATTATTTCTCTGATGTATTCGAAGGTCGGAGGATCGTCATCCTCAGCCTACGAAAATTCTTCATTTAAGTGGAAAAACATTAAACCCTGCAAAAACAAACAAATGTTACAAAATCCTGCGTTTATAGGTCAATCTGCATCGGAGGATGTGCAGAAGAAGCAGGGCCGTTGGATGGCATCATCCAACGGTCGGGATTCAATCTCGGAATGGTCGAAAAGCATGGGGGAAAAAGGATTAGATCAGAGCCGTTGATCGCGCATGATCGACAGTCAGGAGCGGGCAATGAAAAGTCAGCGGCGGGGAAACGTTGACTGGGCAATGGAATCGGGCGACGCAATATGGGCCGTCGATCTGCAAATCAGATCGACGGCGGGGATTAATTTGCTGCTATACAAGGGCCTGTTTATCGCGCGGGCACTTTGGTTAAACATCGGACACTTTTGGCGATCAACAACCGTTGGATGAGTGGGCCCAGATCGAACGGCGGAGATCGATTTCGCTGGGCATCCTGGTCTGGACTATAACGCGCGATGGACGACGGTTGCACGGCGGTTTTCAAATCGTACAAGGGACACGCGTCACACAGTGTATGGAATCGCTGGCCAATGGAAGAAAACAGCTTTTGGCCCGAAGGCGGTGTGCAATATACCACGCGGTTTAGGAAAACAACGCACGGTTGGGGGGGGGTCCACAGGGAGGCGCGTTCCGCACCGTCCGATTTGCGGAGCAGATCGACGGTTGAGATTGCTCCATAATTTACACGGCGGAAAACTTTGGAAATAAATTAAAAACCCAAAAAGACGAATTTACAAAGGTTTTCAATGTTTTGGGCGGAGAAATATTATTGGGAAGGATAAGCGCCCGCGAGATTTAGCGGTTGGTTCTGGCGCTCGGGCGCATGGACGAAAAAGGGTCAGAGGCTTAGCCCTAGGGGGCTTAAGCCTCATACATAAAAATATGTATTTTTCATGGTTTTTTGAATGATTTTCAAAAGAAAAGAAGGTTGCGGTAAGGTTAAAAAATGGGTTTTTAACCTTATAAAATGAATTGTGATGAGGGGAAATAGCAGATATGTGGAAATGAGAGATTTTAATGGGGAATGGAGGGATAGAAAAAGAGGTTAGTTTGGAAGAAAAGGAAGGGAAAAAAGGGGTCTGCAGCAGTATTAGACTTTGGATTTTTGTAGGTTTTCAAAGGTTTTTAGGATGTAAGCAGCAGAATGGGATCTGGACAGAGGCATGAGGCCTTCAAGAGTCTTCAAGAGCCAACAGTTTTTGAAAGGGAAAAAATTGTTCCTTGAAGGCTCAAAAACAAATTTAGCCACCTTTGGTATAATCAAATTTTACAGGTGGCTAATAGGTCCCTAAAAAATAAATTTTTAAAGGTCCCAGGCCAAGGGAATATTGAGAATTTTGAGAAATTTCAAACCCTTGGTAGTTAAGTCAAGGTCAAATTTTTGAGGTAATTAACTCAAAAATATTATTTTTGAGTTAATTAAAAGGGAATTAAATGATAAATTCGAATTTCCTCAAAAAATTATAATTTCGACAAACCAGATTAAAAGATGATTAAATCTTTTTCGATGGTCGAGATTACTTTCACTGAGATCAAGTGAACTAGCCGTTGGAGATTTTACCTATAAATTAGAGGCCAGTGTCAGTCTGATTTTTCATCCGATCTCTTGATCGTGTACTTGCTCTTGAAGCTCTCTTCTAATATTTTCTAGAATAATACAAACAAAGTCTTTGGGGTTTTATTTTGATGGTGGTGTTCCTCTTCAACATTTTATCGTAAACTTGTTTTTTGTATTCAGCTGGTGATTATTTTAACGAATTGTTGATTAATGACTCTTGTAGAGTAATCTATTGCACATGTATCTTGCTTAGGTTACTGGATTTAGGGTGAGAATATTAATTGGATTAGTTAGCAGCTATCTTTAACTCTTGAAAATTTTATTATTTATCTTACTTCTCTATTGATTTAATAGTTTAACTTTAAATGTGCATAAATCTATCGGATTTAGATTTGGGTGTTTAGGGAAGTCCTCAGCTAGACCAGCTGACTCCCAAGGAAATAAGATCTGAAGAGCCCTTCAGATCTAATTCCCTGGGCTTATCTTAAATTCCATTTTTTTGCAGGGTTCTTTTTAGGGCTTGTGCCTCTCTCTTAATTTCTTCTTTTTTAATTGTGCTAAATGGTTTAAATTTGGCCATCAGGGCCTTGATCTGTAAAATAACATTGAAGATTTGTAAATATCGTTATTTTCTTTTAACTCCGTGGGGTTTTGGAGTTTTTATTTTCTGTGTATATACTGGGTTTTTGGGTCTCTTGTTTCTGGTTTTGTGTAGGTTGTAGTGGGTGATTTTCGGAACATTTTTCAGTTCTGAGCCAGATCTAGGATTTGGAGGGTAAGATCTGGTCTCAAGATCAAATTTGGTTGCAGATCTAAGCTGGATCTTGCCTCAAGGTTTATATTTTTTCAGGGGAATTTACTTTAAACAGATTTTATCTCAAGTATTGCTGGACAAAAGGGGAAAAAAATTGGATTTTGAGTGTTTATGCACAAGCTGTGCCTGCGTTTTCCTCTGCAAATCTGCGTGTTCCTTGTTGCATTTTTCTTTGTTTGCTGCCCGTCTTTATTCGTTTTTGCCCTTTGCAGCTTCCTCATCCTTTTGGTTTATGTCTGAGTCAGCCCTCTAAAATCCGCAATTCCTATCCTTTTCCCTCTTCACGTTGTCCTTTTTTGCAGATCCCTCTTCACACTGTCCATTTCTGCAAGTCCGCTGGCCTTCACGCATCCCTCTTGCTGCTGTCGTCGACCCCTCTCCTTTTCACGCTGATTTTTTTTGCCCTCGCAGCCCCTCCCTTGCGACTTGCCTGCGTGAAATCCTCATGCAGTCTTATCCATTTTCGTCTGCCTCTGATGCCCATCCTTGTTGCCCATCGTTGCCTTCTCCGCGCGTCTCTTACCTCCACTGCCGTCCTTGCTGCTTCTCCCTCAACCCTCGATACCTGCACAATTCCTCTAGCCTATGCACAATAAACAAATAAAAAGATTAACGAACGTAAATTTTTAACTTTGATTTCAATTAATAGTATTAGGTTTAGATTTTAGATTTTAGTTTCATTTTAATTTTTAACTTTAGGATTAGTGTTAGTTTAAAATTTTAAATTAGCATTTAGAATTTCGATTAAAAAAACTAAATGTTTCATTTCATTTAAATTTCTGTATAAAAATTAACTTTAATTTTAATTAGATTTAGATTTTTACTTTTGTATAAATTAGATTTCAATGTTTCATTTTTTCTAATTTTGTAATTTTAGATTTTGGGTTAAACTTTTAAATAAATCTAATCCTAACTTGTAAAATAAAAAAAATTCAAAAATTTGTCTATAGTTTAAATTTTTAGTTCCTTTTTGTATATAAAATTTTGGAATTATTAATTTCGGGACATTGGGGATTTAATGTTGGCGAAAATATTAAATTGTGGAATAATTCTTATGGTGGACATGATTTAATTTTTTAATATCTTAAGTCTAACTATAGGAGAAAATTTAATTTTTGGATTTGCATTATTTAAGAACATCATTTAATCCATAAATTGCTTGACGAAGTGGTTTTATTAGCATTAAATTTTCATGATATATTTGGATGAATAATTACCGAGATTCAAGTGCTAGTGAATTTCATATGTTTCGGTTGGGTTTGATGATCATTGGCATCTGAGTTTTGCAACGTTTTCTATCGATTAAAATTTCTTAATGTGTAATTAAGTTTTGTTTCATTTACTTGAATTATTGAATCGTTATTGAATATTTAAGTGTTAGGAAATTCTTCAAGTAAGTGTGATTGATATCTTATTATTATGGATCTGTGACGAATGGTATATCTTTTAATTGAGTAATCTTGTGGCATCTTCATAACTGGTACTCTCACTTAAGTACCAAGTGGTTAGATCAGATTATTTATAACCTAAGTGCTTTAGGCTTTTAACATCACCTTTCATCTTCGAAGTTTGTTTCATCTCGCCCCTTCAAATCATTTTCTTTGCATTGCATAGTAGCAGTTTCTCATCAAGTACTTGGTTGTAATTTCCTTAGTAGGATAGTTGACTCCATTAAGCACTGGTATTAGTCTTTCAAATTCAATCGAATCTTTTAATCTTGGTAGATCTTTCACAATTATTTGGTCGTTTAATTGTGTTCCCTGAACTCATTGGTTCCCAACTAGTTCTCCTTCATTCCATTTCCATAGGGTCTACCCCCCTTAATCTGCTATAAGGAGACAACTTAAATAGAGAGATTGGAGATCAGCGTGACAACCCCCAATCTGAACCGTTGTCGCGGTGCCTAGACATTCTGTGCGACAACAAGATCTAAAATTCTACTTTCTCTATATGAAATCCAATGAGGTCAGAACCACTCTCAAACATCCTAAGTCATTTCACTTTTACTTAAATATTTAACATTACCATGAAATGACTCAGGATGTTTGAGAGTGGTTCCGACCTCATTGGATTTCATATGGAGAAAGTAGAATTTTAGATCTCATTCAAAATCCAGGAGAAAATCAAGATTAAGGAGAATGTCACTTTTACTTTAAGAATTTAACATTACCATGAATTGCATATCAATATTAGGGCCATAAGCTTGATCATTAGGCTGCCCCACTAAATAATTATTGTTTCTTTGAAAAAAATTGCATTTGGAATTTTTTTGCAAAAATGGTTGGGGAGCGAAAATTTCGCTCTTGAAAAATGCTCCCTTGCGGGAGCGATTTCGAGAGAGCGATTCAGGAGCGGGTTCGAGGGGGGGAGCCGCTCCCCCGCAACCCTGTGAGAGAGTACAAACCCTGATTCTTAGACGCATCATTCATTGTAAGCAATAGTTCCAAAACCCATTATTTAGGCAATTTTTGGTGTCCATCCAAATCACCTTGAGGTCATTTGTCGTTGGTTTCTTTCCTTCATAGAGTCATATCTTTTAGAGACTCTGCGATCGGGAGAGGGAAGTACCCCCATATTGCTCTTTTCTCCTAGGAGGCTCTTGCTTCAAATCCCCCATCCTCAAGATGTGCTCGAGATTGGTTCTTAGAGGCATCTCGTCTTCTCCAGTCACTAATTAGCACCCTAGAAAGCCTTTCCCCAAATCCTCGCTTAACGTGCCAGGCCATCTCTTGCCAATGTGACAGGTATTGAATCAAAGCATTAGAAAGAATATTTGCAGATTCTACATTAAAGTAACTTGGACCGCAACTATGATGAGCATGTGCTCAAAGATGTCTTTCTACCTAGAGAAATTTTTGGTGCTGTAGGATGGCATCATTGTTCGTCCCCATTTCAAACACAAACTCCAGATTGAGACAAACGGTTTGGAGTTGGTTCTCATAGACTCTAGATTAAGACAGACCACCATATACCATGGTCAGATAAGATCTACCAAATATGCCACCTATAGGAACCATAGATTGAGACACACCTCATTTTTAGTTGCCCCCTATGCTGTTAGATAAGAGGATTGTTAATTTTGGGCAACTAGGTCCAAACTCCATGTTGTACTACTCAGATGATGATGCCAATATTTTTATTGGATTCCTCTTTTGGAGAGGTGCAAGATCGATCTAAAGATCATCTTGATCGAATGAGCAGAACATGTATTTTGAATTTATTCCACATGTGCAAGGTCGACCTGATTTATCCCACATGCATAAGAGATGTGTCACACACCCCCACAGATGCCTATATATTGGAGAGACTAGGAGTTTATTTTACACACACATTTTGTGGAGGCATTTTCTTCTCTCTTGGATGGTGATGGAGCAGCGTTCTCGATTCTACGTTTAGGGCCTCTTGGTGCAACGTCTTTGTGGAGCATTCTTGATGAGACGTCTTGGGGTTGTGTGACACATGTGGGAGGATGACCTTATGAAGTCTTTGCTGGTTGAAGCATCCTGCTAACCGCCGTAACGCCACCATTCTTTATCTCTGTTTTGGCTTGCCTTCCATCGATCTATTGGTATGTTCTATCTGCATCTTACTTTCATTGAGTCCTAGAAGTTTAAAGTATATTTGCATCTAGCATAGAACATCTGCAGGATTTAACATGGTATCAGAGCTAGGAGAAGACAAAGCCCATCTAGTTGAGAGTCTAGGGCTGCGAGATAAGGATTGTTTTGAGGTGATCGAGCTGCTGAAAGAAGGCCGAGTTAGAAGACCTCTGTTTCAGGTCTGTTGGGGCTTGTTAGTGCCCTAACCTTCAGCGTGGAGGAAGAAGCAAAGCTGCAGCTAGAAGGAGCCTAGCCATAGCTAGAAGGAGCCTTATGACATCGTGGGAATTTTTGTAGCAGAGGCCGAGTGTGGTGGGAGACAGCGGCTGTTGTTAAGATCTGTGTAGGGTGCTGAGTTCGCTGTGAGCAGGAGGCCAAGATTGGTTTGGAGAAAGTCTGTGAGTTCTTAGGTACATTTGCAGGTCAGGAAGGGTGCAACATAAAGGGAGTGCAAAGCACACCTATTGAGCAGCTCATTGAGGAGGAGAGGCTTGATCTAAGGACGCAGCAAGGAGGCTAGGGCAACGAGGCATGGAGGAACTGTTTTAAAGGTTTATAAGAAGCCCGAATTCATCATTTGTTCAATGGGACGAGTCCTGGGATTGAAGCACAAGTTTGGTCAATAAAGGAGTTGAACAACTGTGGTTAAGAGGCCAAGATAATTGCCATTTGCATTTCTGGGCATTTTCCCTTATGAGAGATGAAGTCTGAGCTTAAAGGGTTCGATTCTCTTGACAAAACAGGGGTCACGGGTCTTTCCTGTGAACTGATGTGCCCAAGTTGTGACTTCTTGCTGGCCGAATTTCCTGAGTTTGTGGGGATGTAATTGTCATTTTGGGCCGAGTTTGTATCTGCTGGTGGTTATTTCGTGAAGGTCGAGCTCCATCATTCTTCTGGGTGTATAGACAACAATGCAAGCAGTTATGCTGGGATGTATTGCTGGTGGTTTCATGGCTGGGCATTGAAGACAAGGCATGACTGATAAAATAAGCCTAAAGTTCAGTGATGATTTCAATTTATGCCAAGAACGGGCAAGGGGAGGAGGCCTTGCAATTTCTTTACCAGATGCAGCGGTCTGAAATCCAACTGAGAAAGTTCACCTATGCTGTTGTGCTCCTAGATTTCGCCAACTTGAGTGATCTGGAGCCTGGTAGAGAGATCCATCAGGAGGACAAACTAATATAGGCCTATGTTCAGTGACCTTGGTGGAGCCTTGTCATTGATAGAAGGCAGAGGTATTGGAGAAGCATATTCTCTGTGTGCATAGGTGGCAAAGGACTTGCCAGGTGTTCAAGACAAAAAGGACAAGAGACTAAAGGGATGTAAGTGGAGTGCATCTTTAGCAAGTAAGTCATTGTATTTGTTCTTGTTGTGTAGGAAGACATGGATAGTGACATATGGAAAAATCTATATGATCTTGATCTATGGTATCATTAGAGGCATATGGAAAAATATACATAACCATGAAGTTTGATATCTTTCGTTTTGCATGGCTATGATAAATATGATAGTGATGTGTATGATAACATTATAGCAACACTGTAATCAATGATATGACAATGTATGATAACTGTCGAGATGTATAACGGATATATGGCAGTATATGGCTATGATTTTTGTATAACCTTGATAGTGGGAGAGTAAGATTCGGGCCCATGATTACAAAACCCTTTTCGAGTTGGTGTCTGGGATGCCCAAATTCAAAATAATCATGAAGGCATATATCAGAGTTGTGGCAGTTGATACATTCTGATTTATCTGATATGCTGCCTGTCTGGATATATTTCTTGAAGAAGATCAAGATTCCAAGGACTGATAATGGCACCTTTGTAGAGGAGCTGACATTAAGAGGGAGACCACAACCGTATATGCTCTTGAATGAATACCGTTGTTGGAAGAAAGAAGAAGAGACCCTCATGGCTTAGAGACACTTTCAAGGATGCCGAGGGTCATATGGCCCCAAAGGGGGATATTCTGGGTAAGCAAGAAGCCATATCGATACCAAGGGTATCTAGCAGGCATGAGTACAATCTGAAGAAGCCGTAAAGCATCAAGTCTGGGAGGATGCTATACACAAAGAGTACGAGTCCATTATGAAGGATGATGTTTGGGATATGGTCTCGAGACCAGAGGACAAAGCTGTTGTCACCTCGATATGGCTCTATAAGATCAAGCATGGATCTGATGGGAGTGCTGAAAATTACAAGGCAAGATGTGTTGCTTGAGGCTTCTCTCTCGGAAGGCATTGATTATGATTGCACTTGTGATCTATTATTACCCTTGCTGCTACACAAGGATGGAGTCTTCATCAGATGGATGTGAAGACCGCCTTTCTGCATGGTTCGATAAAGGAAGAGCTGTATGTGAAGCATCCTTTGGGGTTTGAAGTCCAGGATAGAGACTCTCATTTATGCAGGTTGAAGAAAGCCGTCTATGGGTTGAAGCAAGCCCCCAAGGCTTGGTACGAGAGGATAGATAGCTACTTAATGAAGCTGGGTTTCACTTGAAGCAATGCTGATTCGAACCTTTACTTCAAGGTTGATAGAGAAAAGCCTCTCATTCTGGTTCTCTATGTGGACGATCTCCTCCTGATAGGTGTTGACCTTCTCATTCATAAGTGTAAGAGGGAGCTCTCTTCTGAGTTCGAGATGAAGGACCTAGGACTGATACATTACTTCCTAGGCCTGGAGGTCTGGCAGAGACCAAGCGAGATTTTCCTCTCTCAAGGAAAATGTATTGTAAAGCTGCTGTAAAGATTTGGAATGGTGGACTGTAAGTCCGTGACGCCTCGATGGAGTTCAACTTTAAGAAGTTGAGTGAAAGCGCTTCTGGGCCTATGCTAGCAAATCCTACTGAGTATCATCAACTCGTAGGGGCCTTGATGTTCTTAGGGAACATTCGTCTGGATGTATGTTGTGCAGTGAACACTTTGAGTCAACACATGGTTGATCTTCATAAAATTCACTGGGTTGGTGCCTAGAAACTCTTGAGATATCTCTGGGGCACGATAGACCATGGGCTGATATACACTACCGGGAGTTTGAGACTCCGTGGATATGCTAATGCCGATTGGGCTGGCAGTGCGGTGGATCACAAGAACACATCTGGATGTTGCTTCACACTTGGGTGTGCTTCGAGTAGGAAGCATAAGTCGATAGATTTGAGCACCGCTGAGGCCGAATACATTGCAGTGTGTATGGCCTGTTGCGAAGCTATTTGGTTGTGAAATCTCTTCAGTGAGTTGTTCGAGCATGTGCTAGATGCCACTGTTATCCTTTGTGATAACCAGAGGGGGATTCGTAAGTCAGAGAATCCCGTGTTCCATGATCGATCCAAGCATGTTGATGTCTTGTACCATTTCATCTGGGATATGGTACAACGAGACGTCGTAAGGCTCGATCATATAGGAATTGATGAATATGTCGTGGATATTCTCACAAGCCCTTGGGGAAGGTCATGTTCCTAACCTTTCGTGAGAATCTTGGAATCGTGGAGCGACCCTATTTGGAGGGTCCTGTTGGATGATGAGCTCTGGATGCTCCAGGGGCTTTGGGGATAGCTTCTTGGAGCTATAAGCAACCACAGGGCTAGGCTTGCCGAACCTGGTTGGTGTGCTTCTTCCCCATCGTGATGATATTGAGTTGGTTTACCTCTCTCTGATCTGTGCCCCATATGCATCCTACCCTTGGAGTTTCAGACTCATGGGAAGTACCTCTCATTTGGCCAATGAGGTGGGAAAAGTGAATAGAGACCATAGCAAGACCAATGGACGCATCAGAGATTGCCGTACTCTCTATGTCTAGGATGGCACGTGTCCAACCACTTGATTTGGGATAAAGTCTAGTGAGGTTTCGGACCTCCAACTGACTTCGGGTCAGTTAAACTAACTTTGGGTTAGTATATGACTCTCTTGGGTCCAAGTAAGGTTTCGGATCTCCAACTGACTTCGGGTCAGTTAAACCAACTTCGGGTTGGTATGTGACTCCTTTGAATCCTATAGAGGTTTCAGACCTCTGAGCTGACTTCGAGTTAGCCGGGAGTGATGTCTTTGTGACTCACCTTTTGCTTTGAAATAAAGAGGCCAACGAAGCAAGTTATGGTGGGATGACACACAATGTTTGGATGGCACTTGTGGATGGAGTTCTCTCTAGTTAAGAAGGTGTGTTAATTTTCAGAACTAGGTCCAAACTCCATGTTGTACTGCTTAGATGATGATGCCAATATTTTTATTGGATTCCTCTTTCGGAGAGGTGCAAGATCGATCTAAAGATCATCTGGATTGGATGAGCAGAACATGTATTTTGAATTTATTCCACAGGTGCAAGGTTGGCCTGATTTATCCCACATGCATAAGAGATGTGTCACACACCCCCATAGATGCCTATATATTGGAGAGACTTGGAGTTCATTTTACAAACATTTTGTGGAGGCATTTTCTTCTCTCTTGGATGGTGATGGAGTAGCGTTCTCGATTCTGCATTTAGGGCCTCTTGGTGCAGTGTCTTGGTGGAGCATTCTTGATGAGACGTCTTGGGGTTGTGTGACACATGTGGGAGGATGACCTTATGAAGTCTTTGCTGGTTGAAGCATCCCGCTGACCGCCGTAACGCCACCATTCTTTATCTCTATTTTGCCTTGTCTTCCATCGCTCTATTGGTATGTTCTATCCGCATCTTACTTTCATTGAGTCCTAGAAGTTTAAAGTATATTTGCATCTAGCATAGAACATCTTCGGAATTAACAAGGATATTGTCACTATGTATATCGAGATTCAAGAGGCTCCCTCTATACCTTCTTCAGCTACTAGGAGTAATGATGCCTAGCCCTCTTCATTAGGGAGATCTTCAGCCATAGATCTCAGATCTTGCACACCATGCCTCGCCATGGGATGACCAAGACAATCACCTCATACTTTCATGTGTATTTGTCAGATTAGAACCACAAGTAATGGGCAGGAGTTTAGGGTGTACTAGACAGTAAAAGTGTGATATATGGTGTCTCTTCTCAACTTCTCCCTTCGGGGGATTGATGGATACCATTGAGACCAATTTGGCGACATTGAACCTGTAACACTACCTCCCACCCCTTGTCCTATCTCAGCCGTGGGAGGTGTTACGTATGACTTAACCCGATCTCCAAGGTTTGTTATGAAGATGGGGTTACAAAATCCTCTTTTTGCCAAAGTTCTCAAATCTAAAAAATGATAGCGCCTTCGCATTCATCTCATCGAGAGCTTTTCGGTGATATAACACTAGAGGAAGCATGGACCAACATTAAGCTAGATGTAAGCCACTTTCGTATCTTTGGTAGGTAGAATGGGCTCACATTCCTGATGAAGAAGGGAAAACTTTACAGTGTAAAAATGCGAAGTGTATTTTATTCGATATGCTGAAGATGTAAAAGGTTATAGACTTTTTCAACCTCACTCCAATGAAATAATCAATAGAAGAGATGTTAAATTTGATGAAAATGCCTTGGCCCGCGAGCCTAATTCGATGTTTGTGCCATTTTAAATCGTGCAAGCCATATTCGACATTTGTGACACGTTATCTTCCTATTTTCATTTCTTCTTCAAATGCTAACAGTGAGGATGAAAATCCACCTCCACGTGCTCACATTCCTCTAGATGAGTCCATTGAACACGAACTTGCACCAACACCATAGCGGTCGAAATGGGTCTGTTCAACATGTGTAGCAATTGGTGGCATTGCTAGTGATACTATAGATTAACGTTGTACTCGTTCATATTTCTAGTGAATCCCTTCTTTTGGCTTAAGTTTCAAAGACGCATGATTTGAAAGCATTTACAGAAGCTTTAGGCCATCCAAATTGGGGAACAACAATGAATGAAGAATATCATTCCTTGATGGTGAATTATACTTGGGAGCTTGTACCTCTTCCAAAAGGAAGAAAATTTGTTAGATGTAAATGGGTATATAGAATTAAGTATGCATTAAATTGAAGTGTTGAAAGACATAAGCCCTGGTTAGTTGCTAAAGGAATCTCTCAAGTTGAAGGAATTGACTACAATGAAACCTTTGCCCTTGCCTCCAAAATGAAATCCATCCACCTTGTTCTAGTGCTTGATGCCTCACATGAATGGGAAATCCATCAGATGGATGTTAAATTTGCCTTCTTGCATGGGGATTTACAAGAAGAAATCTACATGGAACAACCTCTTGGCTATATTTAGCATGACTCCAACCTTTTTTGCTGCCTTAAGAAATCTCTCTGTGGTCTTCAACAAATTCCTGGAGCTTGGAATGCAAAATTGGATAGCTTCTTCTTGACACCAGATTCTCTAGATGTCATTATGACCCCAATGTTTACACCAAGAAAGTAGGAAGTCATCTCATAATCCTTGTTCTTTATGTTTATGGCCTTATCTTTTGTAATAGTGACCCTAAACTTTTAACCCATGTGAAGTCAAGCCTTAAGAAGAAGCTTGAAATGACAGAATTGGGATATTTGCATTATTTCCTTGGCCTCCAAGTATTGCAAATCAAGGAAGGAATTTCTCTTATCCCAATCTATGTATGCATGTGACCTTCTTCACAATTTTCACATGAAAGATTGTAAACTGACCCCTTCTCTCTTTCAGTCTGGAGTCAAAGTTACTGGCACCTACACCACACTTGAAGTTGATGCCACTTTGTAACGTCGGTTAGTTGGTAGCCTCTTATATTTGACTCATACCTATCCTTATATTTTGTTTGCTATTGGTCTTGGGTCAAGTATATGAAAACACCACATAAAAGTCATTGGAAAGCAACATAAAGGATACTTCAGTATATTCGGGGTACAATTTAGTTTGGGATACATTACATTTCAGGGTGGACTCCTTTGTTGGTTGGTTCACTGATTGAGATTGGGATGACGACCTTAATGATCATAAGCCTACACCAGGTTATGTTTTCAGTTTTGGTTTCGGACTTGTCACCTGAGCTTTTAAAAAGCAGCAGAGCATTGCTCTTTCTTCAACAAAAGCAAAGTATGGAGCACTGATTAATGCAAGTCAAGAAGTCTTATTGCTTCGACAGTTCTTTTCAGATTTTGGATTCCAGCAGTAACATCTAACCACCCTCAAGTACGCTAATTAGAGTCCCATCAATCTTTCCGAAGATCTAGTTCAACATTAGTGCAACAAACACTTTGAGCTACAAATGCACTTCATTGGAAAGCTCATTCATGATCGATTATTGGAGTGCACTTTTTCCTTATGGATGATCAAGTTGCAAACATTTTTGCAGTCTCTTACACAAGCAAAGATTTTCTAATCTTCGATCTATGTTAGGAGTTCAAGAAGTTGTCATTAAGGGTAGATAGGCTCTAGTGCCTCCATTCTCCTATTGTGTCACCTTTGTAAATCCTTCAATCTTATCTGAAGTTGTTTTCAAGGGGGGGATTGTTAGGATATTTAGACACTTTGGAGTTGGTTAAGTTAAGCTTGGTCTATTGTGTCTATTCTTTTGAGATTTTGTGTATTTGGGGTAGCACCAATTGTGCTCTAGGTCCCAAATTTTGAGGAAGGACTAGAGTTCACCTGATCTACAAGACCCAGAAATGGATTTGGGAAATTTCATCTGGTTTAGGAGATAATAAATTAATTAATTATTTTAATGTATTTCCTAAGTTAAAACTTAGAAAAATAAAATAATTAAATTGAATTTAATTAAACATGTGATGAGATTGTCTTAAGTCACACGGATCAAGCTTTCTTTTAATCTTAGCTATTGATTAAAGATTTAATCTTGGCCGTTGATGTGTCAATGAGAAAAGTATAAAGAAAAGGCTTGGGGTCATTTGTAAGACACACAGTGGTAGAGAACTGAAGCTAAGCTGAGATTCTAGGGCGAGGTTGCTAAGAATTCTCAAGTGTTTCAGTTGCAGAGAGGGGAATTTAGACCAAGGGGATGATCTGATCCTGGGGTCTAGAATACACAAGAAGCAGAAAAGAGATCAGGAAAGTCAGCACAGAGGAAGGCCGTAGTAGCAACAGCATACGACAACAACAGTAGACGACAACAGCAGTAGCAGCAGAGGACAGCAACAACAGACGGCAACAGCAGCAGCAAGGACAATGTGATTTTCAGGAAACCCTTCAGGAGTTACGCAGAGACCCTTAGGGGTAGCGTAGTGAGACTGCGTCACGTAGTCTGGGGTAACGCAGTCCCTTCTAGTGACAACGCTGAGCATTTGGAGGTCTTCAGAGGCTGACGCAATGTCTTTCAGGGGCAAGTCTGGGGTTTCTAGGCCTAGATCTAGCTGAGTTCTGTAAATCCCGTTTGATGGTGTGGATCGGTTAGTATTGTTGGTCTTCGATCAGCCAGGTGTTGCAGATCTAGAGTTTTCTCTGTAGGGTTTTCCAGATGTGGAACCCAGAGTTGTGTATTCAGAAATATTCTTAATAATAGAGCCCTCTAGTAGCCAGAGACCGGTTTTCCCACATTGGGTTTTTTCGGGGACAATTTGTCTAGAAATAACTGTGCCACTTTGTCTATGTGTGCATGTGCTTATTCTAGATCTGAATTGGTAGAGATCTATTATGTGTTTTGTTTTGATGTTAACATGAATTTATTCAGTTGATAACTCATATAAGTAGGAGAAGCTTAACTAGATTAACATAAATAATTTCTGCATAAGAATTAAGATTCATAAATTTCGACATGGTATCAGAGGAATTGCAGATCTAGGAGGGTCGCCAACTGAAGCATTTGAAGGATATAGCTGCAAAAAGCAACTGGAAAGGCAGCAGAAAAGCATATTTAAAGGGACAATGCAGTTTTCAGGAGGAGATTCACGCAGAGGGAAGGGTGACGCTGTCTACTAGCAAGCCCATGCAATTACTGTGCAGAGGCAGCTCAGAAACAACGCTGGTTAGGTCTAAAGCTAGCCAGTGTGATTAAGATCTGAATCTGTCAGATCCAAAAAAAGTCTGCAGAAAAGTTGCAAAAAACTCAGAAGAGCTGGTGGGGTTAAATTTCTGAAGTTTTCAGATTTTTAGCCCTAGCACAAGTGACAAAGTTTGGGAAGAGTTCAATTTCTCAAAGAGTTTCTTGCCAAAGGAAACTTACAGTTTGGTCGGAGGATCAAAGAAGAAGTTGAATCATAGCTGATTTGGTAGATTTCCAAGGATGGAAATCAAGTGTCAGAGGGAGCAGAGGGTGCCAAGTTCGTAAAGGACCCTAGATCCAAGATCTCTAGCATAGAGAAGAGGAGCTTTAACACATTCTGAGCAGATGGCTCCTCATGGACTGCGTGATCAGGATAGGCTAGAGGGCCTCTCAAACTTTTCGGCATGGAAAGCTAGGATCCTGATTGTCCTTGAGGCATACGGTCTAAGAGACCATGTAGAGCAGACCCTAGCCACACTGACAAATGCGGATCTCCTACGAAAGCATAGAGAAGCTACATAGCTGAGAAGAAGATAACTAATGAGATGTGGAAGGCCTTGACTTCCCTATATGAGGGAAAGTCTATCCAAAGGAAGATGCTGTTGGAGGCCCAAATGAGGTCATTCATGATGACCAAGGGAGAAGACATTGAGCATTTCCTCTTCAAATTGCTGTCAATCAGGGATCAACTGACTGCAACGGGTGCAACCGTAGTTGATGCAGTGATAGTTAGGACAACCCTCAATGCAGTCATGGATGAGTTGGAAACCTTTGTCCAAAGTCTCTTGGGCAGAGCAGACCTCCCAGATTGGGACAACTTGTGGTCAATCCTACGGCAAAAAGAACTACGAAGGTTCACCAAGAAGCAGCACATCCCTGCGTTGAGCAAGGTTAAGAAGGAAGAGGAGGAAGATGCAGCCTTGGCATCGAAGAAGCAGCCGACGAAGAAGAAGTATCTTTCTAAGATCAAGTGCTTCTAGTGTGGCGAAATGGGACATTTTGCCAGCCATTGTCCGGAAAAGAAGAAGGACAAGGAAGCATCTTCTTCCAAAGCAGCGGTGGCAGATGATGGGTCCGGAGATGATGTAGCCATGAGTGCTCATGAACCACGGAGGTAGGGTGACATGGACATGTAGAGGAGCTACATGGAAGTAAGACGGGATCCTTGAGCAACTCATCTCTTGGATCACAAGCAAGCTATGGCAGCCTTAAGACAGTAGCAGGACAAGTGGAGCAGTGGGTGCATATATGACATATGAGGCATAAGCAAATGTAGATCTGGAGGTTGGGAGGAGCAGTGCAGAGCATAGCAGCTGTAGCGTAGAAGTAGTAGCAGCGCAGAGGCTGATGTGACTTCAGCAACGCAATGTAGAGTTGTAGCAGTGCAAAGAGCTTCAGAGGGACAATGCAGTGTAGCATCAGCGTGATAGATTTCAGCACAAGGAGCTGATGTGACTTCAGTAGTGCAGAGGGAGTCTGATTACGCAGGCAGAGCTGTAGTTGTGCATCGTTCTTTAGATGCCAGCACAGATCTGTAGCCTATGGAGCTTCAATGATGAGGATGTAGCCCATCAAACTTGTTTGTCAAAGATTGGGCAGGAGATTAAGTTGTTTCTCTCCACAACTGAAGTTGCAGTGTAGCAAACAACAGTGGCAGTGCTATGAGCAGCACAGATGCAACATATTGAGAGGGAGCTGCAGTACAGTGGTTGTAGTGGCAGTGACAGAGTCATGGGCAACAATACAAAATGGCAGCAACAGTGCAGAGTTGAGTGGCAGGAGGCCAAGCTTCAACAACACAGAACCAGTGCCCAAAATCTTTTAATGCATAAGTGTGATGTATTGCTAGAGCACACCCTTGATGCTTAAGAGGGAGTGTTGAGATTTTGTGTATTTGGGGTAGCATCACTTGTGCTCTAGGTCCCAAATTTGTAGGAAGGACTAGAGTTCACCTGATCTATAAGACCTAGAAATGGATTTGAGAAATTTCATCTGGTTTAGGAGATATTAAATTAATTAATTATTTTAATGTATTTCCTAAGTTAAAACTTAGGCAAATAAAATAATTAAAGTGAATTTAATTAAACATGTGATGAAATTGTCTTAAGTCACACGAATCAAGCTTTCTTTTAATCTTAGCCATTGATTAAAGATTTAATCTTGACCGTTGATTTGTCGACGAGAAAAGTATAAAGGAAAGACTTGGGGTCATTTGTAAGACACATAGAGGCAGAGCACTAAAACTAAGCTGAGATTCTAGGGTAGGGTTGCTAAGAATTATCAGAAGTTTTTCAGTTGCAGAGAGGGGAATTTCGACCAAGGGGATGATCTGATCTCGTGGTCTAGAATACACAAGAAGGTAGGAAGTAGGACTAAGAAAGACAACACAGGAAGACATCAAGAATAAAGCAGAATTTAGGCACAAGAACAACAAATACGGATAAACAGCAGAGGAGACACAAATGTAGAGACTAGCAGTCAACAAAAGTAGCAGATGACCAGTGGATTTTCTGTGAAACCTTCTGCAAGCATGAAGACATCCTTTAGGGTGCGGTAGTGACTGCCAGCCACCGCCTCCAGTAATGCCTTCCAGTTGGATAGTGCCGAGTATCAGATATTCTCTGAGTCGACGCAGTTGTCTTTCTGTGTGCAAGTCTGGATTTTGTGCCTTGGATCCTGCCCAGTTCAGTCCGTTGGCTCAACGATCCAGTATTGTTGGTCTTAGATCAACTAGGTGTTGCAGATCTAGAGTTTTCTCTGTAGGGTTTGCCAGATCTGGAACCCAGAGTTGTGTATTCATAAATATTCTTAATAATAGAGCCCTCCAGCAGCCAGAGACCGGTTTTCCCACATTGGGTTTTTTCGGGGATAGTTTGTCTAGAAATAACTGTCACTTTGTCTATGTGTGCATGTGCTTATTCTAGATCTGAATTGGTAGAGATCTATTATGTGTTTTTCTTTGATGATAACTTGAATTTATTCAGTTAATAACTTGTATAAGTAGGAGAAGCTTAACCGGATTAACAAAAATAATTTCTGCATAAGAATTAAGATTCATAAATTTCTATATATTAGGTAAGGGTGTTTCTTTAGTATGCATTAATTGCACAGTAATCTAACTATCGTGATAGAGTGATCTGACGACTCATATTCTCCTCGATACAAATGGCTATTGATCTGTGGTTTAGCACCCGATTGGTCCTTGATCTCTATATCAAGAGCATGGCGGGTCATGGCGGATGATTGATTATGAGAACTCTCTTATGTCGACTAGACATCATCAACACAGTAGGAGGTGATACAGAGAGTCAAACTGATGCTTCAGTGGCTTTTAGCACTAGAGCATATTCCTCGCTAAGAGGGAGTGTTGATTTTTGTAGCATCGGATTTGCTCTAGCCTCAAGATTTTGCAGAGAGGCTAAGACTCATGCATTCTCCAAGACCCATAAATCGTTTGGGAAAATTCCATCCAGAGATGATTTAATTAAAATAATTAATCATTTTTAATGTATTCCTAAGTCTGAACTTAGGAAATGAGATTAATTAATAGTTATTAATTAAATTGGGTGCGAATCTTCTAGATAAAGGCGTGGATGGAGTCCAAGTTAATTTGAGCCATCGATTAAGATCTAATCTTGGCCGTTGATATGTCAACGAGAGATTATAAGGAGCTTGATGGGCACTTGGAGAACACACTTGAGATTTGCAGAAATCGATTTTACTGTGAGATCGAATTCTCAAAGGAGTAGCACTGAGTTGCTAGAGGGAGATCCAGTGATTTTGTTGCAGTGAGGGGCAGAGATAGTAGATTGGAGGAAGTTTTCCAGATCCAAGGAGTGCAAGGCAGAGCAGACATCGAGAGTCATAGAGAGGCTGTGCAAAGCTTAAGAGGGAGTTCGCTATTTTGCTGGGAGACAATCGAGACCTAGTGTCGGAAGTCAGGGTCTGATTCCGGAGGGCTAGAGAGTCGAGTTTCCAGTCAGCAGAAGATCAGAAGGAGGAGGTGACGCAGTTGCTTGAGCTGTAACACAGGGATTACATAGGCTGACGCAGTTATAGCGCAGGGCAGCTCTTCTCCAATCCATATTAGTGCCGGATTGCCAGTGACAGTGTGAAATTTTCTCAGTATCCCTTTTGTCGGTATTTCTTTGTATCGGATAGTCAGTTTGGGCATCCAACGATTTGTACTAAGATTACTACTGGATAATATTAAAACCCTCAGCTGCTGCATTGATTTTCCCAAGTTGGGTTTTTTCCAGGGATGATTGTCCAAAAATAACTGTGTACTTGTGTGTGTGTTTCTATCTTTCCTGCGATGTATTTTCCACAATATTTCATGTTGTGTAGGCTGTAGTGTATTTGATTTTGATATTTACCGTGTAACACCGTAAGTAAGTTGTTCATTAATTAACAAATAGGAGAAATCTAATCAGTCGCTGCAGTAGGATTTCATTAGTGAAATTTTCACACTGGGCACATGAGGAGTTCGTGGTACATCTTTTGGAGCAACAATTGTGGGTTAGAGATTCCAGGCATTTGGAGAGAGTTTTCCCTTGGTTGTAATAGGAGTTTGCTGGCATTTTGCAAGGCATAGATTGAGGGAATCACTAGGGCCAAATTTCTCTCATTTATGCAGTGCATAGAGTTAACTGGTTGAAGCTTGCGCAGGAGAGAGGAGTAGCTGATTCTGGGAGAAATTTGAGTTGGAGAGAAAGCATATTTTCATACAAGAATTTGTGTGCAATTTGGGTGGCTATTCAACAGCTGTTTGGAGCAGATTTGAGCAGAGCATCTTCAACAATGCGCAAAGTCTACCTGACAAAGCCATTCACACTTTTTGGGGTCATCCTGGTCAATAGGAATTGGGCCAAACCCTTTCTGGGTTTAGTTGGGATTGGTGTGTAGAAGTCGGGGTTAAATTTTTAGAATTTTATAAACAATATACAGGGCATAAACCCAACAGGGCGTATAGCAAATCAAAGAGCCATTTGCACTGTTACCACTCAATCTAGCAGGTTTCCTAGGGGGGTTCCTATTGTTGAAGAATCTAACTAGGTTTGGCCTTCATAAATGTATTTGAGTCATTATGTAATGTACTTATAAAAATAAAGAAAAATATTTTTTTTATTATTATTACAATGGCTTATTAAAGCATGAGTTACATGCTTGGGTCATCTTTTATTAGTCAAAGTCCCCATTGTGGACTCCTAGGATTTATATTGAGTCATTAGAGTTATTGTACATTTTATAAGACCCTTCTTGGGCTTTTGAATCATGTAAAAAGAATTATTTTTGAGTTAAAAATGAATTTTGTCACGTCCACACCAAGTCGGCCCTTGCCTGATGAAGTTGGCCTGAAAGGGAGCAATGTGACCCACAAGAAGCCTATATATACAAGTGCAGTTCGATCTATTTGCTCATCCACTCAACAAGTTTGATACACATAAGAATCAATATAGTAAAAAGCATGAAGTGTAGGAAGAAGGAAAGGTGAATGATCGAAGTTTTTGGGCTCTCTGTCTCTCTTTTCTACGAAGTTACTGGGCAGTTGCAGGATTGAAGTTGCTAGGGTTGAAGTGTTGTTGCTGCATAGGTCGAAGTGGCTACTGCTGCATAGATCGAACTTTTGTTGCTTTAAGGTCAAAGATCTAGATCGAAGCTGTTGGAAGGAAGGGTTGACTTGGTGGTTGGAAGAAGTCTGTGTCTAGGGTGAAGAGTCTAGGATTATCCCAGGAAAATTATTGAAGGAATAGATTTTGACTGGGTTTTCCCCTAGATAGGGATTTTTCCCTAACAGAGTGCTTACATCTTGTGTCTCTTGTTTTGTGATCTTCAGACACACATAATTTGGTAATTTCTTGATGAAAGATAACAACAAAGAAGTAAAAGAAGCCAACATAATTCACAAGTAATTATCAAGAAAGAGGACTCAAAGACCTAAGTCTACTTGCATTGATTTCTCAACTCCTATAGAGCAACCACTAGGTCAAGTGGAAACAATGGTGCAATAACCGTCACCTCAGCTAAAGCTCCCTGCACTTTACAAACTTTCACCAATGGGAGGAGTCCCGATATAGAGAAATTACTATGAATGATAAGTCAATGATTGGATAGGTAGTGATTTATCGAGTCCATTCACAGGAGAGACTCAAATGATAGGGTTTGGTTGCTTTAGAAGAATGGTGTGTGTTGGACGCCTAATCCTTTATGGGTAGGTGTGGAAGCCGAATAGTCATAAAGGAGTCCAAGTGACCTTGGAATGTGGAATCCAAGGGTCACACCTAATGTACTATAAAAGCACATCTATGGTTAATAATAACACATCTCACGCTTATCCTTCAACTCTTTCTCCTTGTGTGTTTATTGTCATGTGTATTTACCATGCGTGTTTAACATGGTATCAAAGCCATGATGAGTGGCCTTCTTCTTCCTTATTGTGAAACATAAGGCTGCCCTCTTCGCTGTTGAATAACGCTGGTCCTTCTTGACAAACTGTTAGATTCTTTGCTCCCCAGCACCTAATCTGCTGCATAATACACAGTCCATAGGCTGCTCTGCCTCTGTGGATTTGTTATTATGATTTAAGCGTCTTTTGGTGATACCTTCTCAAGCGTTTTTGAGTTTTGCAGTAAATACGTGCAATGCTCCATCCACACCTACATACCCACATCTCTGTCTGTCAATGAGTCTGCCCACGAATCCTAAGCAAAAAATAAAAATCCTCACTATCGCTCTTGTTTTCATCTCTGCAAGTACTGAATAAGCGTTACAGGTTTACCGTCTTATGTTGTTGTTTAATCCCAAAGATTGTTTTTTTCTTCGTTGAAACACATACTGAAATTTCACCAGTAATCCATCTTTTCTAGACGGTGAAGTTTTTTCTCTGCCTGAATTCGCTCAAAATTCGTATGCGCTTTGTGAGGATGACTTGCAGGTAGGCACTGCCTTTCAAGGCTAGCTGTGGCGATACGGGAGAAGCAGCGTCATCATCGCCCATGTTTTCCCTCTATGTTCTGCCAAAGATAAAGTGTATTTGACATTCCGCAGTGTTCGAAGCAGATGGTTTGTGGCTCCCGCTAGTGAAATGACAACATGGAGTGCTTGTGCGTGATGGGTGAACGCTACGTTCATGTATCTACGATCTTGATTGACTCCCGGTGGGTCGTGCTCTCAAGTTGGGCATGTGCAATGTGCAGGTAAGTGGGTAGTCCACCAGGTGAGTTTTTGCTGCCTGGTAAAGGTACCCGTCTGAGGTGGTATTGCCAGAGATGAGCCCAACTGCTACAGCGTCTAGCATGGTTGTGAAGCAGGTGGATACAAGCCGAGGGTGTGGGAGGAGGTGGAGACATCTGGTTCCTCAGATGCATCAAAACTGAAGACCTTGTCGGACTCCTACATTGGGCCTCCCACAGGCTTCTCTGAATGACAAAACGAATATCTTCGTTTCCGATTCGATTCGGAGTCGCCCATCTTCCATACCTTCTGCGACGCCTGAGGTCTGCTTCATTTTGATTTGGACCCAGAATCGTGATGTCCTCAGGAGTAGAAGGGTTTAGCTGCAAAAAGAGGCTGAGGGGAAAACTGTGCGGAGGGGAAGGATGCAGGTTCAAGTTGAACTCTTCCCCCGCGTTTGCCATTTTTGTCAAGAATCACTGCAATAAACGAATGTCGGTAGCTTTTATCAATGCCAATGCCGAATCATTGCCTCGGAGTATTTCAGATCGGAATCCCGAGAGTTTTCTGCTTCACAAATGGAACCTAGAAGGGAAGAAGCGAGGGGCGAGCCATCTCCTACGCGCTCTTTACATGCCTACTTCCTTATCTCCTTCGACACTGACTCTGGCCAACCTCAACTCTTCGAGGCTGACTCTGGTTCATTCCCAACAAATATCGGCTCTTCAAACCCTGTGCCTCCGCCCAAGAGCGAAGAAATCCGCTTCGTGTTCAATCCTGCCCTAGATATAATATATTGACCGCTCCATTTTCAACCCTGCCCTAGAGAATCTACAGTGGGTTCAAAGTGCTTAGAATTTCTTCTTCTTCCTTGTTCTGTGCACGCGGGCAGTTGAAAAAATTAGTTTTGGAGTTGTTGTGAAGGGATTCATTAGTATTTTTCCCCTTAAAGGGCTATTGCATAGTGGTTTTTGCTGCACATTTACAAAAATATTTTGCAGTAACATTGTATTGTACTGACATTGTGAGTGAGTGTTGCTTCTTAGTTCATAGTTGCAGTCAGTGTTTGAAGTGTAACTTTGAGTTGTTGAAAAAATGGCTAAAATCAATGATGCATTAGAGTTGTTGAATAACCTCATTCATTCCATTGTTTATGATATGGTAAAAATGAGCAAGAATTCTCTTTTTAATATTCAAACTTGCTTGCAAGATGCACAAGAAAAGATTGAGTTTTTGCAGTTGGAGTCTCAGCTTCAGCAAGATGAGATTCAACAAAAGAATCATCATTCTGAACCTGTTTTTGTTCAGATCATTGAAAGAGACTCCCACAATCAACAAGTCAATAATGTTGCAGTCGATTCACATTCAGTGCCTAGTACAAAAGCAGATTTGTATGCAGATGCAGATGTTCACACTTCACTTCCCAAGCCCATCATTAGACCTTGGGAAGAGCTTGTCCATAACAAGCACATAACAGGGCTTGGATATGAAAAGGAGTTGTCCTTTCATATTCCGGACTACTCCAAGCCCATCAAATTTCAGAGTGCCGCATTCCTTTATGACAGTTCACATTCAACTGTTCCAGATCCTGCTCTGCTTCCACAACAACAACAACAGATTGCAAAATGCCAACACTGTGATGGCGTTGGCCATATGAAAGATCACTGTTTCGATCTTCACCCGTGCAAGCAAAAGACTTCAGCTTCTTGCCAGCTTTGGAAGAGTTCCAGGAAATGCATTAAGCATTCCTGTGTTGGTGGTCATCCTTAAACCATCACAGGTTGTATACCTCCCTTCTTCTAGGTTGAAGGTCTCCCTCTTCAAATATGAGGGACACTTCCTCTAGCTGAAGCCCTCAGCGTCTTGCCAGATTTGGAAGAGTTCCGGGAACTGCAATAAGCGTTGCGTTCCAGTGCTGGTGGTCATCCTTAAACCACCTCTTTATACCAACATTTCAGAGAGCTGATTCAGCTTAAGTGCTGCCATGCATACTTTGCAGATTTGTATTACAAATCCCTTCTTGGACTCACACATACCCCTTCGGATTAAGGGGGGGAATGTTGGACACCTAATCCTCTATGGTAGGTGTGGAAGCCGAACAGTCATAAAGGAGTCCAAGTGACCTTGGAATGTGGAATCCAAGGGTCACACCTAATGTACTATAAAAGCACATCTATGGTTAATAATAACACATCTCACGCTTATCCTTCAGCTCTTTCTCCTTGTGTGTTTATTGTCATGTGTATTTACCATGCGCGTTTAAGAGTGTGGGACTTTCCAAGAAAGGCTCAAAGGAGGCCTATGTTGAGATGTAATATTCCTAAATTAGCCCAAGCTAATAGGAATATTCAATTTTTCCTTGTTTTACTTTTCTTTTCATGCTTATGAATAAATGAATAATGGAGGGCATGTAAAACTCCTTAGATCAAAGAATAAATACATGCCCAATATGAAAAAGGATAAATCTGTGCCATTGTAATAAAATCCACTTGTGTGTGAACAGGATTGAGACAATTGATTGGGTCAACAGGACCAAATCTCAGTTCTGTCTAAATTCATTGAACCATCTAGAGGCTCAACGCAGTTTTAGATGGAGGAGCTTCATGTGAAAGGAGCTAAAGTTTTGGAGGTGGTTTAGGGTTTTGCACATCCTCATCTTATAAAAGGAAGGAGAAGGCTCAAGAGAAGGGTTGTTGAAAATTATTATTTTCTGAAGGTATTGTCTGCTCAGACATCCCTTGTTGGGTCTTCCTGTTTAGGAATCCCACCTCCTTCCTTGAGTAGCTCTTGGAGGAGACTTATGCTTTCTTTTCCACTATCTGGCATATGGCCAAGCTCCATCTCTCTTTGGCAGCTTAAATCCAGTGAGGGTTTCATTGTCTAAGTGAGCTGTAGCAAGTGGAGACTAGATCTGCTCAGATCTAGCTTGTATTGGTGGCTCTTCTCAGTGAGTGTGTCATTTAACCTCCTAGAAGAGTGCATCTGCTGCTTGGGCTTCAGTTTCAGATCTTGGCATCAGGCCAAAGTGTATATTATCATCAACAACGCAATTCTCTCCCTGATCTGCGTTATTTTTGTGGAGCAGTGTTTCAGAGGTTTTGGCATTGTTTTCGAGACAAGATCTCTAGTGTAAAGGAGCTCTCCTTGCACTATGGTGATCCATGGATTGGCTAACCAATCCATGTATGTTTCAGACCGGATTCATTCACTGAAGTATATGCTTCAGGTTTTTTGAATCATTCTGCAGATCTGTTGCAGTAAAACTTAGATCTACTCCTGTGCTTTCATGTATTGCTGAAATCCCTAAGGGGAGTGTAATAAACAACCTCTTTGGCTTCCAGATCTGTAATATATCTGTGTTTTCATGCATAGATCTGTTCTAGATCTAAGATATAATAAATCAATGCTTCAATCTTCAGAAGTTACGCTGTCTATCTCTCTGGGCAATTTCCATTGTTGCAGCACCTCAATCTTGAGGGTTTATCCATGTAAAATCTCTGTTTTTATTTTGTAAATGCATAAGTCTTGCCCCAGCTCTAATTTCATGATGTTATGAACATATTGCACCTAATCCCTTCAGAAAATTACGCTGCTGTAGCTTCAGAAAATTCTGCATACATTAAGTCATGGGAAATTAGGGTTTTTAAGCCTAGTCGGGATTGGAGGAACTGTTTAATATAGCTAGGATCATTTGTTTGAATTGAAATTTGACATGGGAGTCCCTCACGGTCTAAGCTAAAATATCCTACAACCATTCCCCTTATTTTTATGCGGATTTCTGAATACACTCATTTTAGGGCCAAAATCACCTCTTTTCCCCACCCTTTTGAGTCCAAAAGTGAAGTAAAGGCTGCTGCTGATTATATCATTGAGGGATCTTCACTATAACATCTGTTATCAGTCATAGGGCTGCATCTCCAACTCTGGAATACCTTAGGGTATTCTCATTGTTGTAGAAGATTCTAGATTTGGAATATTACAGGGGTAGCAAAGCATGATCTCTGACTCAGCCTGTGAGATCCAGCTATCAGAAGAATAAAGAGAAGAAGCAGAGATCAGAATGATGGAGAGGATGAGTTTCTTCTCATCTATTTTCAAATCTAAGAAGAGCCTCTCCAAAGAGGTTAGACAGACTAAGGAGGAAGAAGACAATGAAACTCTAAGAGGGTTTCAAGAAGAAGGAAGTTGCAGTGAGACCTATAGAAGGTTTTAAGAAGGAGAGGAAGACCCATGCACTTCCTCCCCTCACAAAGAAGAGGGTTTGTACATAGAAAACAAAAGCATGACTCCACCACTTGGAAGAATGATGGAAGAGGAGATCTCCTTACTTCTTTTCCAAACTATGAGAGGTATTGAAGAAGACCTGAAGGAGTTTGAATGGGAGGAGACCTGTACCAACGCTAGCACAACCTTGGAGGAGCAGCCTTCATGTTCAATGGAGGAGGTCAACACAGTTGAGGAAGAAGCTCTTGCTTCTAGGTCAACACAGTTGAGGAAGAAGCTCTTGCTTCTACATCTCACCAAGGTATGATTAAAAATCCATCTATTGTCATTTCATCACATTGCATTAAGGGATCTACATCTTTGCATGCTGTTGATGTGGAGCAACAGAGTTGCACTGCACTATGCAAAGGCAGTAAGGAAGAAGAGAGGAACCATTCCTCATTGGAGCATTCACATGGAAGCTTCATTCATGAAGCAATAGAGGATGGAATGATGGATGGTAGACATCTTGATGTGAGAAACCCTTTCTCCTTTCTAGATGACCCTTTCTCAAGAGCACACCCCTGCTCAAAGAGAAACTTCTACTTGTAGCAAATCCAAGACCCCTTTGGTTTTGGAGGACCATGCATGAGGAGGAGATCTCAAGGAGAGATTTCAATGGAGGTGCACTCCAACACATCATGGAGTACAAGGATCTTCAACAGTTTGAGGAGGTTCTTCCCTTCTCACAAGAGCAGATAGTAGATGGAGGACATCTTCAGATGGATAACATCTCTCATGACTGTGTTGGACATTTCTTGAGCCATGCACATCATGATGGGAGGTTTTTGCCTACCACCTATTTGGGTCCTTATAGGGTCAAATTGATCCTCGGGGAGAATGCATTTCAAGATCCCATGAAATGCAGGAATCTGATTTGGGATGATGGTAGCCCTCATGGGAGGAGTGCCAAGATGGAGGATGGAAGGAGACATCCAAAAGGGGTTGAGTGGATGTGGATGGAGAGCAAGAAGCTGGAGAGCTACTTTCAGATCTATGACACCGGGCAGCAGGAGGCTTGGCTGTGTTGGTTGCTCTTGAAAGAGTTTGGTCATCACTCTCTTTCTAAGGGTATGTGGCAGAATACTTGCATCATGGAGCAACAAAGAGTATGGGCACATTGTGTTGGCATAGCGTTCTTCATGTCAAGCACCATGTTGTCACTACATGATTTGGATGATGGAAGTATGAGGAGGCAACAAAAGATTTTGTTGCTTGGGGTGTTCTTGAGAGAGCAACGGCAGATTTTCTCTCACAATTTTCATGATGTTGTAGGAGTAGAAGATGGCGCTATCATAGTGCAAAGGGGTTACTCCTTGGCCTTAGATGTTCAAGAAGGACTTTCTTCATGGGAAGGAATTCCCATATGTAGTAGCATTATGGGAGATGCCTTTGACATTCTGCATGTCAAATATTGGAGCTATGTGTTGATGGGAGCCTATTTGCATAGGCCAACAGCGTCGTCACTTTGGAGCTGGGATTTATTGATAGAGTATTCCCAGGGTCACTTCTCATTCGATGCACTTGGTGAGCAAAGAGGAGGTGAAGAAGATGAAGTGGTAGATGGAGACATCTATTACTGTGGTGTGCTTTTCTTGACTTGGGTTTCCAAGCATGAGGAGAAGGACTTTCATGCAACACTTGATTCATCCCCCTTATAGGAGTGTGCCAAACCATTATTGAGGATTCATTCATGGGTCCATGTATCTTCTTGCTTCCAACATATGGTGAGAGCTTTTGCTTGCATCCTTTTACCATCTTCTGGCAGTGCATTGCTCCACAAGAGGTCAAGCTATTCATTGAGCTCCATGATCTACATTGGGCCAAATTATATGATGGAGACAGCCATCTCTGATGTGGCCTTGGGCAAAGATGTTTTTCTTACATATATGTTCATTTGATTCATATGTTTAACCATGTAACAGGAAACAATTTGCCATGTATTCTTCTGAAGCAGCAGTTTGTAAAACTACGCTGTGAAGACTTGGGGAACTGCTGGTACTCTCTTGCATCACATAGGACCTTCAGTATTTCCTTCACGATGGTGATAATCATGTTTTCAATTGCTGTTATTGCTTTTATCTTGATGGGAGACATGATGTTGAGCGAGGCACATGGTTTGGATGTGTCCTTTTGGGAAGTAGGTTCTCACATTTTCTGCGGTATATGTTCTAATGGGAACATGGGAAGAGTTGTGGCCACCATAACCAAACACTTGTTTCTCTTGGAGGTGAGCCATGTGTGTGATGGGATACCTTATGATGATACTCTTCTATCCATCACATATGAAACATTTTGGGCTAACTGGTTCTACAACGTTGGAGGGAGGATCTTTGCAGATCTAATCTTCATGATGCCACTTGAGGGCAATTTCCTTGTAGCCCAAGATAAGTTTTCACTCTACACTTATCTTAAGTGGAGAGGAGAACAGCGTGGGGTAGACTATCTTGTCTACCATGTGCAGATTTTTCAGCCCACCTATTTTGTGGGAGCTCAAGGTGGAGGGACATTTTCAGGAGTTGCCATGTTGGGAGGTGACTCATTTTGTGTGGATGATTGCTTGGGGATGGAGGATCCACATGGGGATGTTGTTTCCCAATACATTTCAGATCCCATGCCTCAAGGGAGCCTCTAGGCAACACCTTATTGCCTTCTTGAGTACTCTACTTATTCATGATGATAGCTATTTAGCTAACTTGCAAGCTTGGGAGAGGCAATATGGAGACTCATTGTTGACACAACATCTCATTATTTGGAGGAGATCATCATATGTGGATGCTACAGTAAGGGGAGGGGACATCCTTCAGTTCTATCCTTGTAGTTGCTTGAGGACAAACAACATTTGGGAGGGGAGGACTGTAATATTCCTAACTTAGCCTAAGCTAATAGGAATATTCAATTTTTCCTTGTTTTACTTTCTTTTCATGCTTATGAATAAATGACTAATGGAGGACATGTAAAACTCCTTAGATCAATGAATAAATACATGGCCAATATGAAAAAGGATAAATCTGGGCCATTGTAATAAAATCCACTTGTGTGTGAATAAGATTGAGACAATTGACCGGGTCAACAGGATCAAATCTCAGTTCTGTCTAGATTCATTGAACCATCTAGAGACTTAGCGTAGTTTTAGATGGAGGAGCTTCATGTGAAAGGAGCTAAAGTTTTGGAGGTGGTTTACGGTTTTGCACATCCTCATCTTATAAAAGGAAGGAGAAGGTTCAAGAGAAGGGTTGTTGAAGATTATTATTTTCTGAAGGTATTATCTGCTCAGACATCTCCTGTTGGGTCTCCCTGTTTAGGAATCCCACCTCCTTCCTTGAGCAGCTCTTGGAGGAGACTTGTGCTTTCTTTTCCACTATCTGGCATATGGCCAAGCTCCATCTCTCTTTGGCAGCGTAAATCCAGTGAGGGTTTCATTGTCTAAGTGAGTTGCAGCAAGTGGAGACTAGATCTGCTCAGATCTAGCTTGTATTGGTGGCTCTTCTCAGTGAGTGTGTCATTTAACCTCCTGGAAGAGTGCATCTGCTGCTTGGGCTTCAGTTTCAGATCTTGGCATGTAGTATCCCAATAATGGATTCTTCAGCAGATCATGCCTAAAAAACACATTCTTCAGGTATGAGGGCTTTAGCTATCATATCATATCTCTGAAAATGTTCAGAAACGAAAATAAATAGCAGCAGCAACCTTTACTCAGTTTTTAAGGGCAAAAAGGTGGGGAAAAGTGAGGATTTTGGCCCTAAAATGAGTGAATAAGGAAAGCTGCGTAAAATGACGGGTCAAGGTTCTGGAATATGTTAGAATAGGTCAAGAGGGACTTCCATGTCGAATTTCAGCTCAAACAAAGGCGTTTTGCTATGTTAAACAGTTCCTCCTTCCCGACTAGTCAATAAAAACCCCGATTTCCCAAGACTTTGAGTATGCAGAAATTTGCTGAAGCAAGGGCAGCGTATTTTCTGAAGGAATATGATGTATAACACTATGAATAATCAGAGAATGAGTTTGAGTACAAGGCATAGGCTTTCAGCAAGGTTAAACAACAATTTTATATAGAAAACCCCTCAAGATAGAGGTGTCGCAAGACAAGAAAATAATCCAGAAACCCTATAGCGTTTTCTGCAGTAGCTGTGAGACAGAAGATGCATATATAGCCAATAATAATGTATAGCAGCAGAAGAGAGTACAAATCTTGAGGAAACAACCTCTCAAGAGAAGAAATGCAAGCCTCCACAACACATTTACATAAACATGAAAAGTACTGCTATTCCTGCACAAACCCAGGCTATGAAAAACGCAGTCTAAGATAAAATGCTGCTCCAAAATAATGTCAACACATGGATATGACAATAGATGGCCCAAATACAATAGGGGAGCAAAGCTCTAACCCTTATAAGCAAAAATATCTCAATCCTCCAAGGGATTGGCTGAAATGCACAATACGACAAAAATGCCGGAGTTGCTGGGCAGCTACCGCAACTCCAAACTGAAACCAAACAGAGAAGGCTGAAGATGATGAGCAACTGAAATAGACCTCCTCCAATAGATCTCCAAAGTGGAAGGCTGATCCTTACACTTGAGATCTTCCCCTCAAATCAACCGACAAACCCTCACTGCAAATACACCATGAAGATAACGCAGAAACTGAGAGGGACTGCGCAGTAGTGGAAATAAACACTTTGGCCAAGTGCCAAGATCTGCAAATCAGCTCCAATATCCTCCAACCTGATCCTCCAAAGGAAAGAAAGACTCTCCCTCTGAAAAACAAGAGAAGGAGGTGGTGTTGTAAAGTCACCACGGCAACACCCTACAACACAGTATTACGCTGCTGCAGCAATAACGCTGTCCTGGAGGATGATGCTAAGAAAATAACTTTGCCCGAGCAGGCACTCGAAGTCCCCCAGGGCTAAGGGTGAGATCTCCGCACGGAGACACTTGGTGCACTAAACAGTGCAACAGACGGGCTAAACAGCCAGCGTGCCAAAGAAAGACAAATGTCTCACTCAATAATCAATAATCCAAGAATCCAAGCATCAAAACATGTCCCAAATGAGGAGGCTCCTCCATCTTTTATAGTGTTGGTTTCCCTCCAAAACCAAATGTGGCCTCTCTCTCTCCTCCACATCCTCATCCTTCTCCACATTCTCATCCTTATCTGCGCAGAAGCTTGGAGAAACTTCTAGAGTGTACATAGGCCCCCTCCTCCACGTGGTGTTGGGTCCCCCCTTGACTCCCACTTAAGTCACAACGTTGTGCTACTAGGTGGATGTCTTATTTCATTTAAGTGAGTTTAGACCCTCTTTACTCACTTTTTATTAACTTACAAACTATAAGTGGCAAAATAAACAAAATAGAATATTCCAATTTGCTGTCGCAAATTAGGAATATTACATGGCATCAGGCCAAAGTGTATATTATCATCAACAACGCAGTTTCTCTCCTTGATCTGCGTTATTTTTGTGGAGCAATGTTTCAAAGGTTTTGGCATTGTTTTGGAGACAAGATCTCTGGTGTAAAGGAGCTCTCCTTGCACTGTGGTGATCCATGGATTGGCCAACCAATCCATCATTCGTATCCATCTGTTCATCCTAATATATGCTGCTTTTTAAATCATTCAAAGATTCACGCAGAAAAACTCGTATCTACCCCCGTCTTTCTAATAAATCCCTGCGGGAGTGGGAGAACAACCTCAAGCCCAGACCGTAATAGATCTATGTTTTCATGCATAGATTTATTCGTATCTATGATATAATAACCGGTTGCCGCGCCTTCGTAAAATTTCAGTCGTCTATTCCCCGTACTTCTGCTGCGTACCCCAACTGAGAATTAACTACAAAATCTTGTTGATTTTGAAAGGCATAGTTCCAGCCTCAAATTAATTTCATGGATATTATGAACATATTGCCTAATCTTCTTGGGAAATGCACATTTTCATTTAGCTGTAAAATTCAGACATTGTGTCAGGAAATTAGGAATTAAGAGCCTACTTGATTGAGGAATTGTTAAGAGGGCGCTGGGATTATTTGTTTATCTAATGACATGGAAGTTCTCATTTGCTTAAAGTGCTTTTTTGTGTATATCCATGTCATCTCTATTTTGATGGATTTCGAATACACCGTTATTTAGGCTGTACCCATTTCAGCCACCTTTGAGTCCAAAAGTAAGTAAAGGCTGTCATTATATTATTGAGGGATTTGCACTATAACTACTATAACATCTCATACGTCCTAGGATGCATTCCAACTCTCGGAATACCTTAGGGTATTCTCATTGCTGTAGAAGATTCCGTGTACGGGAATATTACATGAGATTTTGTGTATTGGGTAGCAGGTATAGCATCGTATGGCCATCATTTGTGCCTCTAGTGCCCCCAAATTTCCTTGAGGAAGTATCAGAGTACACTTGATCTACAAAACCCAGAAATGGATTTGGGAAATTTCATCTGGTTTAGGAGATATTAAATTAATTAATTATTTTAATGTATTTCCTAAGTTAAAACTTACAGAACTTAAATAATTAAAGTGAATTTAATTAAACATGTGATGAAATTGTCTTAAGTCACATAGAACAAGCTTTCTTTTAATCTTAGCCATTGATTCAAGATCTGATCATGGCCATTGGTTTCCCAACGAGAAAAGTATAAAGAAAAGGCTTAGGGTCATTTGTAAAGATACACGGAGGCAAAGCATTGAAGCTAAGCTGAGATTCTAGGGTGGGTTTGCTAAGAATTCTCAGAAGTGTTTCAGCTGCAGAGAGGGGAATTTAGTCCAAGGGGATGATTTGATCTCGGGGTTTAGAATCAACAAGAGGCAGAGATTAGCTTAGAGAGACAACGCAGAGAAGCAGGAGTGCTGTAGCAAGGACAACGTGATTTTCAGCCGGAAGCCCTCAGGGGTTACGCAGAGACCTTAAGGGGTAACGTAAGGACTACGTCACCCAGTCTGGGGTAACGCAACCCTTTCCGGAGCAGCGCTGACGAACGCAGGGGCTTCAAACGCTGACGCAGAGGCTTCAGCGGCAGTGCTGGGGTTTCTATGCCCTAATTTTGGCCGAGTCTTGTAAATCCCGTTTGAGGGTGTGGATCTGTCATTATTTTGGCTTCGAAACAACTAGTGAGCTGTAGATCTATTATTTCTCTATCGGTTTTCAAGATCTGGAACCCAGATTTGTTGTATTTAGAAAATTCTTAATAATAAATCCCTCTAGCAGCCAGAAGATTGATTTTCCCGCATTGGGTTTTTCCAAGGACTATTTGTCCATAAAATATCTATCACTTTGTCTATGTGGGCATGTACTTGTTCTAGATCTGAATTAGTGAAGATCTGTTATGAGTTTTGCTTCGATTTAATCTGAATTTATTCAGTTAATAACTTATCTAAGTAGGAGGAGCATAACCAGATTAAAAGTAAAGATTTCTTCATAAAGTATAAGATTTAGAAATTTTCACATGGTATCAGAGCAATTGCAAATCTAGGAGGGTCACCAGCAAGAGACTGAAGGTTCTAGCTCCAGAAAGCGGCTGGAAAAGCAGTAGAAACGCAGATCTGAAGGGATAGCGCAGTTTTCAGAGGTAGATTCACGCAGAGGGAAAGGTGACGCAGTCTAATGCTCTCTCCTAGCAAGCCCACACAATTACTGTGCAGAGGTAGCTCAGAAACAACGTTGGATTGGTCTGAAGCCAGCCAGTGTGATGCAGATCTGAATCTGTCAGATCCAGAAAAGACTGAAAATTAGCTGCAAAAATTCAGAAGGTGCTGTTGGGGTTAAATTATTGAAGTTTTCATATTTTTAGCCTAAGAACAAGTGACAAAGAGCGGGAGCAGATCAGTTTCTTAGAGAGTTTCTAGCCAAAGAAACTTGCAGCTTGATCAGAAGATCAAAGAGCTGAATCATTGTTGATTTGACAGATTTCCAAGGAGGGAAATCAATTGTCAGAGGGAGCAGAAGGTGCCTGTTTCGCCAAGGGCCTTAGATCCAGTTCTCTAGCAAAGAGAGGGAAGTTCCGACACATTTCTGAGCAGATGGCTCCTCATGGAATGCATGATCAGGACAGATTGGGTGGCCTCTCCAAATTTTCAGTTTTGAAGGCAAGGATCCTGATAGTCCTTGAGGCATATAATCTTAGAGACCATGCAGAGAAAACTCTGGCCACGCTGACAGATCCGGATCTCCTTCGGAAGCATAAGGAAGCTGATGGGCATGCCAAGTGGCTGATCATGGATGGAATCAAGGACCATATTGTACCACACTTAGCTGAGAAGAAGATAGCTAAGAGATGTGGAATGCCTTAATCTCCCTATATGAGGGAAAATCTATCCAAAGAAAGATGCTGTTGGAGACACAGACGAGGTCATTCATGATGACCAAGGGAGAAGACATGGAGCATTTCCTCTTCAGCTTGCAGTCAATCAGAGATCAGTTGACTGCAACCGGTGCTAAGGTGGAAGACGATGTGATAATCAAGACTACTCTCAATGCAGTCACAGATGAGTGGGAAACCTTTGTCGAAAGTATCTTGGGCATAGCGGACCTCCCAGATTGGGACAACTTGTGGGCAATTTTGCGTCAAGAAGAACTCTGCAGATTCACCAAGAAGCAACACAACTCTGGATTGAGAAAAGTGAAGGAAGATGAAGATGCAGCCTTGGCATCAAAGAGGTAGCAAGGAAAGAAGAAGAAGGATCTGTCAAAGATCAAGTGCTTCCAGTGTGGTGAAATGGGACATTTTGCCAGCAATTGTCCTCAGAAGAAAAAGGAAAAGGAAGCTTCTTCTTCCAAGGCTGATGTGGCAGATGATGGGTCAGAAGATGATGCAACCATGAGCGCTCATGAACCACGAAGGTGGGGCAACATGGATATGTAGAGGAGCTACATAGTCTAAGGCGGGATCCTTGAGCAGCTCATCTCTTGGATCACATGCGAGCTACGACAGCCTTAAGACAGTGGCGAGAGAAGTGGAGCAGTGGGTGCATAGATCACAGATGAAGCAGAGACAGATCTGAAGATCAGGAGGAGCAGCGCAGCAACAACGTAGAAGCAACAACAGCGCAGAGGATGATTTGACTTCAGCAGCGCAGAGCAGAGCTGCTTACGCAGTGCAGAGCTGCAGCAGCATAGAAGGCTTTAGAGGGACAACGCAATGCAGCAGCAACGTGAGAGATTTCAGCACAAGGGGCTGATGTGACTTCAGTAGTGTAGAGGGAGTCTGCTTACGTAGTGCAAAGCTGTAGCTGTGCATCATCCTTCAGATGCCAACACAGATCTGTAGCCTATGGAGCTTCAGTGATGAGGGTGTAGCCTATCTGACTTGTCTATCAAAGATTGGGCAAGAGATTCAGTTGTTTCTCTCAACAACTGAAGTTGCAGTGCAACAAATTAGCGGTGGCAGTGCTATGAGCAGCACAAATGCAACATATTGAGAGGGAGTTGCAGTACATAGGTTGCAGTGGCAGTGGCAGAGTCATGGGAAGCAGTACAGAATGGCAGTAGCAGTGCAGAGTTGAGTGGCAGCAGGCCAAGCATCAGCAACACAGAACCAGTGCCCAAAATCTTGTAATGCATAGTGTGATGTCTTGCTAGAGCACACCCTTGATGCTAAAAGGGAGTGTTGAGATTTTGTGTATTTGGGGTAGCATCAGTTGTGCTCTAGCTCCCAAATTTTGAGGAAGGACTAGAGTACACTTGATCTACAAGACCTAGAAATGGATTTGGGAAATTTCATCTGGTTTAGGAGATATTATATTAATTAATTATTTTAATGTATTTCCTAAGTTAAAACTTGGGGAACTTAAATGACTAAAGTGAATTTAATTAAACATGTGATGAAATTGTCTTAAGTTACACGGATCAAGTTTTCTTTGAATCTTAGTCATTGATTCAAGATCTGATCATGGCCGTTGGTTTCCCAACGAGAAAAGTATAAAGGAAAGGCTTAGGGTCATTTGTAAAGATACGTAGAGGCAGAGCACTAAAGCTAAGCTGGGATTCTAGGGCGAGTTTGCTTAGAATTCTCAGAAGTGTTTCAGCTGCAGAGAGGGGAATTTAAGCCAAGGGGATGATCTGATCCCAGGGTCTAGAATCAACAAGAGGCAGAGATTAGCTCAGAGAGACAACTCGGAGAAGCAGGAGTGCTGTAGCAGCAAGGACAGCGCAGTCCCTCAAGGACAACGTTATTTTCAGCTGGAAGCTCTCAGGGGTTATGTAGAGACCATAAGGGGCAGCGTAAGGATTGCGTCACATAGTCTGGGGTAACACAACCCTTTTCGGAGCAGCGCTGAGGGACACAGGGACTTCAGAGGCTGACACAGAGGCTTTAGGGGTAGCACTGGGGTTTCTAGGACCTAATTTTGGTTGAGTGTTGTAAATCCCATTTGAGGGTGTGGATCAGTCATTATTTTGGCTGCATAATAGCCAGTGAGTTGTAGATCTAGTGTTTCTCTGTCGGGTTTTCTAGATTTGGAATTCAGATTTGTTGTATTCAGAAAATTCTTAATAATAAAACCCTCCAGCAGCCAGAAGACCGGTTTTCCTGCATTGGGTTTTTCCGGGGACTATTTGTCCAAAAAATATCTGTGTCACTTTGTCTATGTGGGCATGTACTTGTTCTAGATATGAATCGGTGAAGATCAATTATGTGTTTTGCTTCGATTTTAATCTGAATTTATTCAATTAATAACTTATCTAAGTAGGAGGAGCATAACCAAATTAACGGTAAATATTTCTACATAAAGTGTAAGATTCAGAAATTTTCACAACCTAGACATAGGGATGGGGAGTATTCTTAATGTGTAGTGCCCTAGATCAAATAATTCTAGAAGAATAGGGTTTGCAAGCAATCCTTGTGAAATTGGAGTGACAAGGTTGCACGGCCACAAAGAAGCCCTAATGCAATGTTGTGAACATTGGCATCGAGATAAAAACGACAAGGGTCTGGAAAACCAAAAATCGTAAAAATCAGGAAAATATCGGTAAAAAATTGGCAAACATCGGCAAAATTAAGATACCATACAAATATCTTTAAAAATCCGCAAACATTGGCTAGGCCAAAAAATTGTGATTTCGAGATAAAATTGGGATGTTATCGAGATATTCGCAACACTGCCATAGTGGACCCAAACGAGGTCAAGGGTTTGGGATGAAACTTCAAACAAAGGGTATTGACCAAGTGAGGGAGAAGAAAAGGATCAAAGAGATGAGGTTTGACTTTAATGTACAATGCAATGATCCTTAATGAAACCACTAACTAAAGGAAACCTAGGGAGAAATGATCTTTGAGCTGGGGGTTGGCAAAACTCAAGATTCAACCGTTGGAATGGCTTGAAAATTGGAGGACCTCTCAAGGACACACCAACACAGTTCTTGACCAAATTTCATCAATTTTGGATGGCTACAATGGATTTTGTATGATGCCCTAAGAGGCCTACTAGGGTTAGGCCTTACAAAAGAGAAAAGGAGGTGAGGATTTTTTTTAGTTTTGGTGATCACCTAAGACTAGGCCAGTGTCTAGCCGATTGGGAGATTGGAGTCAAGAATGAGATTGATTTAGGGTTTTTGCTCTATCAAGGAGCCTAATTGCAGCGTTGCATGCCCTAGTGAAGTAGCTGCTCAGTTGCAACAAGGATTTATACTTCGATTTGACAAATTAATGGAGTTTTGAGGTTGAACCTTCAATGATTACCCTAGGAACATTCATTTTTCATGCCCAATGAATAACACATGCAATAGATCAAGACTACCAAGTGATTCAAGATTTTGCTTAAATTTAGAGCACAAGCAACATCATGATGTGATATTCCATACATTAAACATAAATTGAAAATTTAGCATGAAAGAGAAACTTACATGGCACAAAGAGTATATGCATCCATTACATTTGCAACAGAGAAGCTCCAAAATAGAATAGCATCACTCCAAACATCAAAATGCATCCAGGAATCTCCAATTCGTCCTCAATAACTAATGCGAAATTTTGAAAAAGAGATACCAATCCCAATCCAAGTGATGATCAAATGAAATGTTCATCACATCAATATATATCCTCCCTAAGGGGTTTGATTTTCTTAATAAGGCCTAATAATGCCCCGATTAATAAAATAATGTGCGGAAATAACATTCCTTGGTGACAAGCCCACCAAGATAGCTCCATAATATAAAATAAGCCTCCCAAGAGGGAAAAATAATAGATACAATAGGTCGAAGGGTCGTTGATGAGGCCTAGTGGAGTCCAATGTGTGCCAAGATGAAATAATATGCTCCAAACATAGTGATAAAGGGGTTGGCCCGTTGATATCCAAGGAAATGACCTGTGGTGCCCACAAGTGGCAATGGGGGAGCACAAAACATTCTCATGGGTCTCCAAATGGATCAAACAAGGCTGTATCCCTAGGCCTTGGATTAGCTACCAAGTGTGTGGTGCAAGAGTGGAGCCAACTAGGCAAGGTGGTCCAATGCATCATCATCGTCAAATAGGTGGAACACGAGCAAGAAATAAGTGGAATTGAAGGACCCGATGAAGTGGCAATATGCTCTTTTTTATGGTGGAGGTTTGTGGCTCCTAATGCTCACCCGACAAACGCCAGTATGACCCTCTGGAGGGCTTGGGCCTCGTATAGGGAGACCAAACCCAAGATGAAGACCCACCCGCAATCCTGTATAAGATCCAATGCGTCCCATCACCTTCGAGTACAATGAAACATTAATGCAATTAAGTAAATGGGCTTACAAATCATGGAATCAAGTGAACACTTCATAGTGGCACACCCTTCCATAATGGGCTTTAGAACGTACAGGTGTCTCCAAGTTCAAGAAGAAGGTTAACCAAGGACCCTATTAGGTGGTTTCAACCTCTAAGGGGGTGACATGCCCATGGTACATCCATAAAATGGTAGGTGGCACATGATATAATGATGGAATGGAGTGGGGCATCAAGGGGAAGGCTCCAAGTCACATGCCACAGTACAAGGGTAACTAAAATAAGGGAAGCCCACACTTGGGTCTATGAATGTAGGAGGGAGCAATCGTGGTACATGAGTTGCCCCAACCTTCATTTTTCCACCCTTCTTCATATGCCTCTTTCCTTTTATTGATTTTTCCTTTATAACTGCTCGGGGCTCCTGGGGATGAGAGCATGATGCGTAAGGTATAGCAATAAATACCCCCTTAAGGTGGGGCAGTTCATCGCCCGCCAAGGGTTGGGATATTCATGGGTTCCTCAATGATGAAGGGGGCCAATATAGGGTGCCCTAGGAACCACGGTGATGGCTATAATGATAGGGGTAGAGATGATGTTTGGCTTTTTCCCACGTGCTAAATTTGTATATCCCGACCCTCTTTTGCATTTTATGGTACATTTCCTGTTGAGAGTGGCCAAATTATGCTTTTTCCTTTCTTTTTCGTTGCATCAACCTTCAAAGCATCGTTCCAGGTCTGACCCAAGGTGTGGACAAGGGTAGGAGGAAGCTAACTCCATATGGACCCAATGGAAAAATGTGGACCCGAATGGAAAACATGGTGAATGGGGTTATAATGAGCAGAGGGGAGTGATGTATATGGTGCCGGGGAGTGGGACCACACAACCAAAATCAGGGTTTCCCATGTAGTGCCACCCCAAAGCTAGGAGCCAATAAAGGAGATCCCACAGGATTAGGATACAAGGCTAACCATCAAATTGGATAGAGGAGACAAGAGCACAAACCATGCCCACTCTTTCCATCGAATACCTCGACTAATTCATGCCGAAAAATGTCCATGATGAGTAAACAAAAATACCCAACTACACAATGAAAAGCCATACCTTCGGGGTTGGAAGACCTACCTTCAAACATACGATCATAACAGATGGGAAATGGAGCATATGGTTAACTCAGGTGGCAGAGATAGTGGCACATCAAGCTATCTGGTGGCTGCAAGGGGTTGAGGACCATCTAGGAGAAATTTTTTCTCCTATGGATACTACCTCTAGGTGGTGGGTAACATGCACCATTTTGGAGGGTTTCTTCATCTTCTGGATTCAGCCCAAACCATTTATGAGCTTTGGGAGAGGAGTTTAGAGCTGGAATTTCATAGCATTCCAGGCATTATTTTGTGCAGAACGTCTAGTTCCATTTGGAGCCATTTTCGTAGTTGGGTTAGTGAGATCTCACTTGGGGTTTCCTAGCTTGCATAACAAGCCTAGGTTCCATTGTTCTTACTCATGTACCCATATTTCCATTGATTAATAAAGTGGCTCAATTATTTTGCTCATTTTCTTTAGTATTCTAATTTGGGTGTTTGCTTTTTAATTTTAATTGTTGTTCCTAGTTCATGTTTTTGGAAACTACTGTTATTTTCCAATTAGGAGGATTACATTATGTTCCATGATATAGTACACTTCATGAAGAACAAAACACTGGGTATATTTATTCCTATGTCAATTTGAATTGGGTGCCAGATTGAACAATTTCATGGCTTTGACATTCTTACTTATAAGACTTATAGAAAATATTTAGTCATGCAAAATAGATATTTATGTTGAAAATTTGGTAGCTCAGGGATAGATTTCTAAAAATAGAAAGTCTCAAGTATGACTTTCCAAAAATAGTAAATCACCTTGCATCAATTGGTAATCAAGTATTGCTGATGGAAAATCTCTTCTAATCATCAATCAATCCTAATAGTTCAATTTCGACTTGATCATCAATATTATAATTATTATTCTTATGATACTATTTTATTATTATTAAAAAGAAATTCAAGTCATTTAATCATGGCTCTCAATAATGTTCTCTTACACTTTCATTATTGGGATTGCATATTTCTCTTACACTCTCGTTAATGATCTCACACTCATTAAAGCATGTCATAAAGGATTCTCTTACACTCTCTTTCACTCAATAAAAGCATGTCATAAAATATTCCTCTTACGCACTCTTTAATGCATATGTTACAATCTCTTTTAAAATCATAAGTTACAAAGGCATGCGTACCTCCTTAATGGCATACGATACATTTCCTAAATGGGTATGAGTTACACTCCTCAAAGCATGCGAGTTACTCCTCCTTTATGGCATGGATTCATTGCTCCTCCTATATATATGTGCCTTATTCTTTCTCCCCTCACTACTTGTGCATTGTGAAAGGAGAGTACGAAATTGAGAAAGAGAGAGTTAGAGAGTTTAGAGAAGAATTGTGTGTGAGAGAGAGAAAGCCTTGAAGAGTAAGAGAAGAACTTGGTGAGCCAAGGTTGGTTCAGTTGAAGGGAAGGTTGATTTAGTGTGTGCATCTACTGCTGCTACCAGTGATCTTCATGCTACAACTTGTTAATATTTGGGTGAACTTGCTCATTCTCTTGATTTCTCCTTGTACTCTGTATCTTTGCTGAACAATTGATTTCTAATAGAAGAAGATTTTGGTTGGGTTTTCCCCTTGTGGGTTTTGCCCTTGTCATTGGACCTAAATCCTCTGTGTCTCATTGTATTCTTGGTTGTCTTTGGAGCAACAAAGCTGTAGGCTTGTTGACTTAAGTTATAAAATACACAAGAGGTATTGTAATAATAATATATTATATATAAAATGTATAAGAGATGATCAATAATGTTACAATGAGGCCCTGCTTATATACCTGGGTAGGTGACCTTTAATGAATGGGCATGTCTTTTAGACATGCCCTTCCACTAACTTAATGACTACTTACATAATCTCTATTTAACTATTAATAACTATATTAAGTATATCTGTTATGAATTATATTCATAACATTGCCCCTTTCTTCAAAAGCTTTGTCCTCAAAGCTTATAGTTGATACTTTCCTTCAGTTCAATCAATTTTATTTTAACGTCTTTGCTTGACCGTTAATATATCAACGTTTACTTATTAATTGGCCCTTCCTTCAGATATTTGTCCTCAAAGTTGTATTGATAATAAAATTCTTCATTTTAACTGCTAACAATTCTTTCACTTCCCCTCATTATCGCGGAATATGTAAGTCTTCAATAGTATTATATTGGAATCAACATATTTTATATATATATATATATTCATAATATTTTTTATTTATTTATTTTTATTTTATTAATTATATATATATATATATATATATATATATATTTTAAAGCAATTTTATAAAATTTATTATAATATAACTTTATAAATAAAATAAAATTATAATAATTTTATAAAAAACTTTATGATTTGTTATAATTATTTTTGTTTATCTATATTTAAGAGCAATAGGTAACCCCAATTTCGCTCAACGCTTCAACTAGAGTCACGTCCACACGTCATTTTTCACATGCGTTCCATTGGAAGCCAGGACTTGTGTATTTACAATAACCGCATGACCAAAATTTAGAAGGCAAATCAGAAAAGAAAGCCTGGATCTCTGGTATTGAGCCTCCGCCTTTAGAATGACGCCCATTCCGACACAGATTCGTGAGTGTTTTCACAACAAAATCAACGTTTGATATCGTGTTCGTACCAGTGGCACACCCGAGATCTACAATTCTGAGAGGGCCTTCTTGGGGAAACGTGAGCTTCTCAATGGCGGCCTCAAACAGCGGCTACAGTACATGGAAAACATACCTCTGTCTGGAAGAATTCTCGGAGTACAAGGAGAACATGTATTGTTTGAATTGGGTGCCAGATTGAACAATTTCATGGCTTTGACATTCTTACTTATAAGACTTATAGAAAATATTTAGTCATGCAAAATAGATATTTATGTTGAAAATTTGGTAGCTCAGGGATAGATTTCTAAAAATAGAAAGTCTCAAGTATGACTTTCCAAAAATAGTAAATCACCTTGCATCAATTGGTAATCAAGTATTGCTGATGGAAAATCTCTTCTAATCATCAATCAATCTTAATAGTTCAATTTCGACTTGATCATCAATATTATAATTATTATTCTTATGATACTATTTTATTATTATTAAAAAGAAATTCAAGTCATTTAATCATGGCTCTCAATAATGTTCTCTTACACTTTCATTATTGGGATTGCATATTTCTCTTACACTCTCGTTAATGATCTCACACTCATTAAAGCATGTCATAAAGGATTCTCTTACACTCTCTTTCACTCAATAAAAGCATGTCATAAAATATTCCTCTTACGCACTCTTTAATGCATATGTTACAATCTCTTTTAAAATCATAAGTTACAAAGGCATGCGTACCTCCTTAATGGCATACGATACATTTCCTAAATGGGTATGAGTTACACTCCTCAAAGCATGCGAGTTACTCCTCCTTTATGGCATGGATTCATTGCTCCTCCTATATATATGTGCCTTATTCTTTCTCCCCTCACTACTTGTGCATTGTGAAAGGAGAGTACGAAATTGAGAAAGAGAGAGTTAGAGAGTTTAGAGAAGAATTGTGTGTGAGAGAGAGAAAGCCTTGAAGAGTAAGAGAAGAACTTGGTGAGCCAAGGTTGGTTCAGTTGAAGGGAAGGTTGATTTAGTGTGTGCATCTACTGCTGCTACCAGTGATCTTCATGCTACAACTTGTTAATATTTGGGTGAACTTGCTCATTCTCTTGATTTCTCCTTGTACTCCGAGTACATGTGAAGAACGCCATGCAGATTATTGCCGCTGCGGGTTTTCAGTCGAGTGCCATCATCCATTGCCATTCTGGGAACTCCATGTATTCCGCTCCTGAAAATTTCCCAGCCTCTCGAATATACTCTTATTTTTTCCAACAGCAGCCATTTGTATGATGGAGGCACACCTGTGAACTTTGAGACAATGACATGCTATTTGAAGCCATAGAATCTCCAACTCCTAGTCTTCCTGATGCACTAACAGGCCGTGACAACAATGGAACAGTTTGAATGGCCTGCAAATGTTTCAATGAGAGAATATACCGACATCGATGCATATATTTCTTGATCCCCTTACAACATCGCCCAATATGATAATCTTGTTTAGATTGGTAGGTGTCCAGTTTGCTAACAACACATTGTCAACGAGACCAATTGGGCAGCGAGGCATGAAAAACAAGGTGGGCCTCTCCATTGTGTGTTTCCCATATTCATTAACAGGCAGAAAAGTGCAGTTGAAGGTATTGATAGCTTTTTGCTGCACAGGAAGCACCAATGGATCGTACACCACGATATCACTCACCCACTCAAATTTGTCTCTTAATGAAATAGCAAAAGCTAATTGCGTATTGTGCAACAATTATATTTTTTGCCCCCCGGTACATTCTCCAGCTTTCCAAAGCCATAGACAACCAGTTGTAATTGTGAACGCTGTGGGTCTGTGGCTATCACCCTTTCTATTTGTGTAACCAGTTCTGGGTCTCGCATCTGTCGCTTAAATTCTAGGAAGAAGGAAGACGTCTCTAACAATTTCACAGCGAATTGTACTGTGGCTACTATCTCTTCAATTCTTTTATTATCTTCTGTTTCTACAATTCCTTCCATTTTAACTTCCATGCAAGAGATATCAGGGCTGCTCATCACAAGCCCGTGCATCAAATTTGCTAATCCTGTTTTGTAATACACATGTCCATGGCAGTGTGGTAATGCTTTTTTTATTGGGTTGAGGATGGAGTAGACAGGGTGTATGTCTAGGTCTATGCCTTCAGGCATGTCATTAATTTTACATTCATCATTTTCAAAAATTTTCGTATTCATATCAGTTTCCTCATCAAAATCATTTTCTTCTTTTTCTTCATATACCCAACTGGATTTAGAGTTTGAGTGGTCTTCTTTCTTTGTTTCCATATACCCACTTTGATCAACATTCATGTCACAACAGTTGTTGAGATCATCTTCATCTTCATGTGGATGTTCTTCATCTAAATCTGTAATTCTCATAACTTGATCTTCTGCAGAATGTAGTGATTCTTCATGATTATTTTCTGAATTATCTGAATCGACTAAATTGTTTTGTTGACTATGTTCAATATTTGGGAATATTGGTTTTTGTATTAGATTTATCTTGTCCAAAATGGCGTATATCTTCTGCATTGCCTCTTTATGATTGTCTCTGGACTCGTTACAAATTTTCAATATTAGTCTGTCTATCCGATTTGTTGTGTCTTGAAGTTGTTTGATGTTGTCAGAATTTCCTGTAACCTTATCCTCAAGATTGACTAATCGTTTAGTGAATTTATTGGAATTATTGATCTTACTCTCAAGATTGATCAACCTTTTGTTGAAATCGGCCATCATCATTGATGAAGACATCGAGCGGCAGTGATTTCGAGGCACCTCATGTAACAGCTGAAAGCAGCCAGCAGTAGCGTAGGTGCTTCCTTCCAAGCGAGAAGATTGCCGCTTTGTTACCAAATGGAGCAACAAAGCTGTAGACTTGTTGACTTGAGTTATAAAATACACAAGAGGTATTGTAATAATAATATATTATATACAAAATGTATAAGAGATGATCAATAATGTTACAATGAGGCCCTGCTTATATACCTAGGCAGGTGACCTTTCATGAATGGGCATGTCTTTTAGACATGCCCTTCCACTAACTTAATGACTACTTACATAATCTCTATTTAACTATTAATAACTATATTAAGTATATCTGTTATGAATTATATTCATAACAGTCTTCTATTGTGCATTTGATTTATGTTCTATCTACAATTGCTTATCTAATATTGCGGCATAAAGTAGTTTTGTAATAAGTGATTGTTACAGCATAAAACATCAGAATTTCAACAATTAATTATATTAATTCAATGTTCCACCAAATATCGGGGATGAAAGGATGTGTCTCAAAGGCATGTGGATATATTCCTCAAATTTAAGGGGATGTCGGGGTCCGCTACATATGTGACTATACACCACATTAAATTTTAAAAAATACAAATAGAAAGTACTAGAGAACTTTTTATGCATAATTAATCACACATTTATGCAATGTAACCAACAACATTCGTGATCTTGTAGGTAGTTAAATAATTTGGAAGTATTTCTCATTGTAAAATCATTAATGTCCAAATCGAAATGAAATATAATGATACATCACTTAGTTACACCCATCATCAAAATATCCAAGACTGTCATAACCAAATGTAACAAATAAAGGAGATGGAACAAGGCTCAATCACTTGTCATGTTTAATCAGTGTCTACTTGGTCCTTCGTTTGGCGTCTTAGAGTACCTCTAAGTATAAACACCATCCCATTTTTGTAAAGAATATATGTTGAGTTTTGTAGCTCGGAAGGTACTTCTAGCCTTGTACCTTGACTAGAAGGACCTTGATTTGCCTCTGTAGGAGCTTGCATGTGACATTTAGAGTCTACAAGTGAGTTGCACGCATGCGGATGTGTTTCATGTGACATGCATGAGATGTGCATGAAAAGCAAGCTAATTTATGACTTGTATTTGAGTTAAAGTAAAGAAAGCTAATGATAGGAAAGTTAAATAAAGTTAAGTCACTTATTTTTAGTTAACTTGATGAGCTAATTTTGGCCGTCAATCTTAGCTTAGGAAAGTTATAAATTGAGCCCATGTGTTGAAGTTGAGACACAACAACAACACAAGATTGAGAGAGGCTTCTCAGTGAGTGTGTGCTGGGTCCAAGAGAGTGTAGTGAGGCTGATGATTAGTTTTGTATTTTCACAGTTGGGTGATTATCCCAAGACGAGAGCCCAAGTAAATTCTGTGATTAATTTATTAATGTAGAACTATTGATTGGGAAAAAATCTGTTTACGTGTATGTCATTCAGATCGAGTTTTTGCTTCTGCTATATTTTTGTGTTCGGAACATAGCCGTGCATTCGTTCAGTTAATAGTTGTTGGGAGTTGAATACCGAATGCTGGGTTTGGTAAATTCTAACATGGTATCAGAGCCCCAACTCTAAATCAATCTTAGAATTGCAAGTGCTAGGTTTGTATCAGATCACCGGAGCTAGGTTGGCTGGGATCATAGAAACGAGAATTTTTTATTAAGGTGGCGAAAGTTTTTTTTTTTGTTTGGGCCAAATAATCTTTGGATGAGGAACAATTTTTTTTTTAAAGAAAAAAAGTGATAGCAAAGTTAACTATTGGTCAGTTTGACAAGGATGGCTATAGGGTTGCGTTACGAGGACAAGTTGGATGGTGAAGGAAATTTCAACCCATGGAAGGAGCTGATTGTTTTGTTATTTGAGGAGCAAGAGTCATGGGACATCATGGAGAAGGATGTCCTAATTCTTACAGATCCTACTCAGTTGGCTAAGTTTAATAAGAAGAACATGAAGGCCAAGAGAATAATCCTAGGCTCCATTGAAGACCATATTATACCTCATGTGACGGGGAAGAAGTATTCCTTTGATATGTGGGCATCCTTAACCAAGTTATACTAGAGTACACACTAAAACAAAAAGAGGGTGTTGAAAGCGAAACTGAGAAACACCAGGATGTTTGAAACTGACATAGTTGCATGACATATAATGAGGATCATTCAGATTAGAGATGACTTGGCAGCAGTGGGGGAAACTACTGATAGTGAAGAGTTGGTCAGATCAACCTTGAGTGGCTTTCCTTCGAAATTGGATGTCTTTGTTGATGGTATTGTTGCACGGGAGAATATGCCTAGACGAGATAGAATGTGAGATGATTTTGTATAGGAAGAGAAAAGGAGACGTTCCAAAACTGTAGGCCAACATGATGGTAAGGATGATGAGGAGAATTTTGCTCTTGCTGTAAAGGGAAGTGGGGATTTGCTTCCGTGAAGGACATGAGCAAAGTGAAGTGCTTTGCGTGTCACAAGACTGGTCATTATGCGAGCTAGTGTCCGTACAAGAAGAAGAAGGAGGATTAGGTGGCTACATCAACATTAACTGAGATTTTTGACTTTACAAAGAAATTTGAGAAGGATTTTTTCTTGTTTCCTGTACTTCAGACAATAGTACTGTTGTGTATGAGGATAGTGGGTTATGGCTAGTAGATAGTAGAGTGTCTAACCACATGACGTGGACGGGGTGAATGTTTCCCTGTATTTCAAAGATAGACTCAGACTACCATGTGAGTTGTGGAGCTAGCACCGCGCATGCAGTGGATAGGGTTGGATGTGTCAGATTCTAGCTAGAGTCAGGAGGATTTCTGGAGGTGACAAGGATGTTGTTTGTTCCATGGTTGATGGTACACATGCTCTTAGTATCAACCTAGGAGGATGTTGGATAAAGTATTTTGTTTCGAGATGGACAAGTGCTTCTATATTCAGAGGGAGCAACCTTGGATGTAGTTGTAGTGCTTGGCATCAGACAGGGGCAGTCATATAGGTAGTTGGGACAACTTGTGGGTGTATCTGAGGGGACCTTGGATACAAGATCAGTGTCAATTATTGAGAGGGAGCAGGTGGTGAGGAAGAGTGATTCTTTAGGTACTGCCAAGATTCTCAACTGGTATGATAGGACATTGTTAGACACTTAGGAGAAGGATCCTAGGAGCATGGTTGGAAGGAACATGTATTCAATTCAGATTCCGAAGCAGGTAGCATGGAAGTCTTCTAGTTTAGAGGGAGCAACTACAACAACGGATGACGTGGTGGTATTGGAGATAGATCTAGGTGGAGGAGGTTCTTCTAGAAGTGCCTCCCTTGCTAAGAGGGAGTGTTGAGTTTTGTAGCTCGAAAGGTACTTCTAGTTTTGTGTCTTGACTAGAAGGACCTTGATTTTCCTCTTTAGGAGCTTGCATGCGGCATGCAAAATGTGCAACTGAGTTGCACGCATGCAGATGTGTTGCATGTGACATGCATGAGATGTGCATGTAACGCAAGCTAAATTTATGACTTCTACTTGAGTTAAAGTAAAGAAAGCTAAAGATAGGAAAGTTAACAAAAGTTTAGTCTCTTATCTTCAACTAACTTGACGAGCTAATTTTGGCTGTCAACCTTAGCTTAGGAAAGTTCTAAATTGAGGCTAAGTGTTGAGGCTAAGACATAACAACAACACGAGATTGAGAGAGGCTTCTCATTGAGCATGCACTAGGTCTGAGAGAGTGCAGTGAGGCTGGTGATCAGTTTTGTATTTTCAGGGCCATTATCCCAGGACAAGAGCCCATGTAAGTTCTGTGATTAATTTATTAATAAGGAATTGTTGATTGGACAGAAATCTGTTTATGTGTATGTGATTCAGATTGTGTTTTTTCTTCCGCTATATTTTTTGTGTTAGGAATCTAGACGTGTATTGTTTCAATTAAAACTTAATAGTTGTTGGGAACCGAATACCGAGTGCTGGGTTCAGTAAAATTCTAACAATATAATGGATGACACGGGATGTTTCCAATGATGTCCCTAGGTCCCAACCAGAGGGAGAGTTCGTGTCATATCCCAAATTCTGGGGAATGCCCTTGTGGAACACTGAATTAATTAATTATAATGATGGAATAGAAATTACAAACATAGAGCAGTAGTTTGAAAATGATACAGTAACTTTGTAGAGATATCTTTTAATAGCTAATTTTGAAAGTCTTTTTGTTTGTTTGTTTTTGTTTTTGTTTTTCTGGAGTTATAATTGTTATAGGTATCATAGGTCACTAGTAAGTAACAACCAATTGCAGTATTCATCCAGATTTCATTTCCTTCACAATATTTTTTCCAAAAGAATCATATTGGTATTTTGGAAATATCCAATTATTTGAGGTTGCTTAAAAGATCAGGCAGAAAGTGAAACACCAGATTTCAAAGAGTCTGATAATGAATGTAATAAATGGGGAATCATCTTATGCATCAATACAAACTCTACTTGTCACTTCATATCTAAAAAATTTCAGATATCTCAGGCATTGAATCTCAACAAAATATATAACATTGCAAATCATGTTTCCGTAAGTAGCTAATAGATGCTATAGAAGTTGCAGACATTATTGCTAAATCCAAGAGTTGAGTAAGGATGGTAGTACACATACCCTAAAGGAATGTAAGAAGCATTTTAACTAGTGTTACCAAAATCGGGATTAAATCCCGATAAATCGCCAAATTGTGACTTTTTCGACCAGACGAGTTTTTCAACGAGACTTTTTTTAATTTTGCGGAGTTTTTGCTGATTTTTTTGATTTTCTCCTGACTTTTACGACTTTTTTCAATTTTTGGGTCCTTGCTGATTTATTCCCGAGTCCGACTTTTGCAACATTGAGTTTAACTATCATTATCACAACTCTTATTGCTTTCAAGTTAGGAGCATATTGGTACCGGTAATGGAAGCACACTCAAGAATCCATGCCTCAGGACAAGGGGGCAGAATAAGCTCCTTAATAGTAATATTAGCAGATAGATTTTGGTGCAGTCAAGTATGCATCAAAGTGCATTACAAAATATACGAGAATATTCTTGGATTGGGTTGTGGCAGAGTATTCGCACTGTAAGGTATCCTTGTTATTAGTGATATAATATTTATTGATTTTCTTTCCTTCAACTTTTATTATAATATGAAAAACATAAATCTGTGATATGGTAAGCTAGGCAGGCAAACACATATTCTATAACTTGCATAGGTTATGCTTGTTGTCCATGGTCACCTTGAGTAAATATTCAGTGTTAATAGATTGCATATTTTGCAGAAGTGACCTAAGTTTTTATTTTATTGTAAATTTCCAAATTTTGTCTGTGATGATATTTATTCATTATTCTGCAGGTTTATGAGCGTTTTGATTGCGGATCTGCATTAGATGTCGATGATGAGCGATTCAACTTTTTTGTTAAGAAGGTTAGTACAAGCACTGGAAAAGATGTTACTGTGGTCCCAGCATTATATGCAAAGTCAACTGAACTGCAGTCAATTTTTCATACAGAATTTAAGTTGCAGATATGAGTAGTGAAGTTCTTGCTAGAAAAAGAAAGTCAATGTCATCTTTGATCTCACAGTGTAATGCTCCTGCAACTTTTCAAAGAATCATACTGGTTGACTTCTATATTCAGATTGTGATTCTTGACCTTGCAACTATGATATACCCTTAAACTTCTGCAACACCCATACTGGTTGACTTCTATGTTAGTATATTCATATTGTGATGCTTGAATTTGCAACTATGGTTTGCCCTTAAACCAAGGTTACTTGGAAGCGGGAGCAGGGAGCGACATTTTCAAAAGCTCTCAGTTTGGGAGCGAATTTAGAGAAATTTTTTATAATATATATTTATATATATTTTGATGCATATATGTCAACAAAAGAATGTAGAATGATGAATTAGATATAAAAAGGCTTAAAAACATGGATTGAAAATGATGCACAATCTCATATTGGATCTATTCATACTTATAATGGAAAAGAATATACTTCAAATGAATTTGAAAACTATCTTTGCCTTCATGGGATCAAACATCAAACAACCGTGCCTTGTAATCCCCTGCAGAACGGAGTAGCTGAAAGCAGTGTTGCGAACATCTCAATTTTAGCTTGAAATCACGATTTTTTGGCCTAGCCAAGGTTTGCGGATTTTTACTGATATTTTCCCGATTTTTTGGTTTTTCAGACCCTTGTCGATTTTATCTTGATGCCGATGTTCGCAACATTGGATGAAAGGATGAGTAGGACAATCTTAAATATGATACGTTTGATGATGTTTTTCAAGAATGTTAAGTTGATGTTTTGGGCTGATTCAGTTATATGTGCTGTGTATATAAAGAATAGGTGTCCATCTCATGTTATAAAAAGCAAGACTCCCTATGAAATGTGGTATAGCCACATTCCTTCGGTAAGGCATCTTAGGGTTTTTGGTTCCACCTGTTATGCCTTGATACCTAAGGAACAAAGAAACGAACTCGGTGCAAGGAGTCGCAAATGTATCTTCTTGGGGTACTCAAATACCTCCAAAGCATACCGTCTCTATGATGAAGTGAATAAGAAGCTTATAATATTAGAGATGTGATCTTTCTTGAATCTTCTAAGACTGGAAATGTTGTTGAGCGGTAGCTTGATCGTTTGGATAGATTCAGACATGCAAAGTCTTTTCGAGATTTTGATAACGAGATTCCACATCTTGAAGGGGGGATCCCTGTACTGGGTCAATCTGTGGAATCTTCTTTTGTAGCACTCTCTCCCCTGCATGAAGCTTCAACCACTGATGACACTTTGAGTAATGTGATTGACATAATTGGAGGCTAAATCTTGATTCAACCCCATCTTAGTCAATTGAGCAGCCTAGGTCATCTTAGAAAGGTACTCCAAAATGGCTGACAAAGACACGTGAAAGTGTTCATCTTGATGAAGTTGGAAAGACAGGAAGAAGAAGTTCAATTAGATAGAGTGGAGGTGATGTAGACGATCCTGATTCACCTGTTGATGTGGCTGTTCCTTATGATTGTGAATTGAATTTGTCTACAAATTTCGAACCAACTTCCTTCTAAGAAGCCACTTCTCATGATGAATGGAAAGAAGTGATGCGAGAAGAATATGATGCTTTGATAAAGAATGGCACCTGGAAGCTGGTTGATTCTCCATTGGGAGCCAAAGCAATTGGCTGCAAGTGGGTCTTCAAGAACAAGTATAATGCAGATGGCTCACTTGACAAGCATAAAGCTAGGCTTGTGGCAAAAGGTTTTGCACAAAAGGAAGGGGTCGATTATTAAGAGACTTTTTCCCCCACAACAAAATGGGCTACCATCCAGAATCTATTTTCCTTGGCAGCTTAGAATGGTTCGAAAGTCCATCAAATGGATGTAAAAACTGCTTTCTTGAATGGAGACCTGAAAGAGAATGTTTTTATGTTTCAACTAGAAGGATTTGTTGTGAAGGGTTAGGAACACAATGTATGCAAGCTTTTAAAATCCTTGTAGGGCCTCAAGCAAGCAAGCACCGTGAGCCTGGTACGAGAAATTGACTTAGCATCTTCTGAAACTCAACTTCAAACATTATGATCTTGATGATGCAACTTTGTTTGTCAAGAAAGTTGGCGAAACAGTTTTATATTTTGTGGTGTATGTAAATGATCTTCTGATGACAGGGAATAATGAGAACTACATTGCATCCATAAAGAAAGAATTGAGGAAAGGTTTTGGAATGACAAACTTGGGCTATGTTCACTAATATCTTGGTATTGAAGTAACTCAACATCCGAAATTTATATTCCTCTCTCAGAGGACGTACATTGGAGATCTGCTGAACAAGTTTGGCATGGCTAAGTGCAGTCCTTTGACTATTCCAATAGAACAGAACTTAAAGCTGACATCCATTGAAGGAAAAGAATTTGAGGATGCAACAAAGTATAGACAACTTGTAGGAAGTCTCAACTACCTGACTACTACTAGACTAAACATTTCATTTGCTGTTGGAATCCTCTCCAGGTTTATGCAAAAGCTTTGAGAGGGTCATTGGTTTACTTCAAAAAGAGTTCTAAAGTACTTGAAAGAAACTCAAGACTTTGGACTCAAGTATACATAGGTGGGTGACTTCAACTTGATTGGATACTTTGATTCATATTTCGATGGAGTAAAGAAACTGGGGTATCTACTTTAGGTTATGTTATGAGTCTTGGATCAGGAGTTGTCTCCTGGAGGTCACGCAAACAATCAGTTCCAACAAACTCCACAACTAAAGCAGAATATGTGGCCATAGTAGAAGCAACAAAGTAAATTGTGTGGCTCAAGAAAATTCTGGAAGATTTGCAGGAGAAACAAGTACATTCAACTCCTCTTTTGATTGACAACACTTCTACAATAAAGTTGGCCAAGAACCCAGAGTTCCATGATCAAATGAAGCACATCAATACAAAATACCATGTAATTCGACATCATGTTGAGGCCAAAACAATCCACCTACGACATTGTTCTATAAATGAGAAGATTGCAGACATCATCACTAATGCGCTTGGAAGGGAAAAGCTTAAAAGATTCAGAATGATGCCTGGACTCACCAACATCCCTTCAGATTAAAGGGGGAATGTTGACACCTAACCTTTGGGATTAGGAAATCTTATGTAAATATTGTAAATAGAGAAATAAAGTACGCTGGAAGACGAAGAGACATTGGGAGATGAAATCCAATAGTCTCCCTCTCCTTGTATATATTTGTATCCTCTTAATGCAAAACAACAATTTCATTCAGAGTTACTCCTTGTTTGACATGATGAATCCCTAGACTACTTAGGGTTTGTTGAAAAAGTCTAGAACATATAATGAAATCGTAATCTCTTGATGTTTAAGGTTTGTTGATATGAAACCCTAAATTTTTAGTGTTTGTTGTTAATACCCAACTTATATGATGAAACCCAATATTTTTAGGGTTTGATGAATTAAGGTTTATGACAAAAACTTTTCAATAGTCAATGTAAATACCTAGAAATGAAACCCTAGGTGTATGTTCTTTCGTATGATTGAAATGCTAGCCAAAATTGTTGAATATATAACCCTGAAGTTTTGATGTTTGTATCCAGTGTTTACGACAAAAACCCTAGTAGAAATTTGATATTTAGGTTCTAGGGCATAAATGCTTTTGCTGTGATTGAATTTAATTGCTAATATCTAAATTTTAATTTTTGGTAAAAGAATCTAAGGTTTGTGACAAAACCCTAACATAGATTGTTGTGAAACTCTAGGGAATGAAAAGTGTAACCCTTGTTGATTGAAATCCTAACTGGGTTTATGTTTTGAATGTCTAAAGTTTAATTTCTTATTTTATGTTTTTGATAACCCTAGATGCTGCCATTATGATAATATGGTAACCCTAAATTGATAAAGTTAACTATTTATGCTTGGTTATACTTGATAAGATTTGCAGGTACATAATCTTCAAGATGTTGAAGATGTTTTGCCTACCTCATACTTGTTGATGACTTAATGATGACATTGAGCATGAAGGAAAGAGGGAGCTGTAAGAACCCTGATAACATTGAAGTTTACATAACTGATTAATAGATAACCTTGTTGCCATGTGAAGATAGACAAAATGATGTTCCATTTCTCCGATGATATGATTATGCGAAAGAAAGGCCCTGTATAGCTGAAATAATAAATTTGTTGATCTCTCTAGGTTGAGAGGGAGCTTGGACGAAGGAAAGTGTATATCCTCCATGAGAGGACATGATCTTGGAAATATGAAGAATATCGATAAGGAAAGAATAAGATCGAAGAATAGCTAAAGCACTACAATTGATTGTTCTTAATTGATAAAGTTGCAAACAAAACTTGGATATGTTAAAAAGTGTTGTAGCTGAGATTGGTGTTGTTGAAGAAATTAAAGAATGAAGCTTCCATAGAGATAAGTTTGGATATTGTGATGACTTAAAGCAACATCAAAATGATTGAAGACCCCGAAGGTTTGTGCTAACACACACACACACAGATATATATATATATATATATATATATATATATATATATATATATATTGAAAGTTTGTTACTAATTGGGGTTGTGGTTGTGCAGGATCTCTACATAAAGAAGTTCGAATATTTAGAAGCATCTTTGGATATTGTTGATTTAGTTTATAGGGAGAGACTATGTTGCACGGGTTCGCCAACCCGGGGGTGGGGTTCTCGAACTCGTCTCAGGTTCTCCGAGTAAGCACCATGTTCTTCGCAACCAAAATTTGGGTTCTTTTGTGTAATTGGGTGTGCCGAACCCAGACAATGGGTGTGTGGAACCTCGAAATCGGGAACATTAGGGTCAATTTTTTTTACTGATTTTGTTGTAATTCTTTTTAAGCTCGACCTTTTTACTTCTCTTTCGGTAGTTTCGACCTAGAGATGACCACTGTAGATTCATTGTGTAGGCTGAATGTCATTACTATTCTAGCTCTGTTGCTGGAGTGCATGTTGTATGAAGATCTAAGTGATGTTGATGACATGGCTCGAGGAAGTCATTGTTCACTATTTTGAAATTTCTTACTTCATGTTTGGAGATGCCTTAACGCAAATTTTGAATGTAGTATGACAATGGACATATATCATGATTCTTATTAATATGTAAACTCCAATTTGCACTTGATATCAAACTAGAAATTTTGAAATTTCAATGTGAATATTGAATGTGCATGTTTAAATCATAAATATATATTTTTTTTCTCCTGTTTAAAGTTGGAAAATATACAAATTCATATATATTATAATTTATAAAATATAATATACCCCCGACAAACTCATGCACCTTGTTTCAAAAGGTGACATACCCATCCCCGTCGCTGAACCCACGATTCCTGCAACATAGGGGTGAGATGAAGCATCTTGGGCTATGTGCCTATATGATGCTTGGGAGGACATTTGACTGGCTTTCTGATGATGTCCAGATCCCGAAGAGGGAGGGTATCGTTGGTCTTGTGGAGTTCTAACCTTGGATACGATACCCAGATCCCTGTGGGTTGGTGTTAGAGCTGAAGCATGATGGTACCTGTAGTGGAAGAAGCTTGGATAACACCTTAGTCCCAACCAGTTAGATACCTTGGTCAAGTATCTAATATTTAGCATTGCATATGCCATGACTTTTCGTAGAACATATCATTTTGAGTACATCCTTGTACCTATATATGTATTATGTGAATACCTCCCTAGTTAAGAGGAAGTGCTGAAGAATGTAACTAGTGTCAGTCTTCATAATTGTATTTGAGTCATGATGTAATGTATTTGTCAAAAGAAAGAAAAATAAATTTTATTGTAAAAGAAAAATTATTTTTGGAGCATGGGTTTCATGCTCTTTTATTTATTTTCTAGGTCATAGCCTGCATTGAAGGATTCTAGGTTTTGTCTTGAGTCACAAGAGTCATTTTTCACATTTATTAGATCCTTCTTGGGCTTTTGTATCATGCAAAGAAATTTTTTTTGAGTAAAAAACAATCATTTCACCCCTCCTCACCAAGTTGGCCATGTCCTAGAGAAGTCAACCCAGTTGATTCGAATTCATGTTGAGAAATATAGGGGCGAAAGTTTAGGTGATTTCTCTTTCGTTGATAACTGCTTGTGATGTATTTTTACATTTCTTGATTTACTTCTTCTTTTCCTTTATTATAATTAATGTTCTCTATCATCAAACAACTACCAAAACATAAAGAACAATGAAACAATATGACACAAGATGTAGGCAATCAACTAGGGCCAAAACCTCTCCAACTTGAGAGGAAAAACCACCAGAATTCTTTCTCTTCTTATAGACCTTCAGTAGAAAAATTCCAAGACCTTTGAGCCTTGACCAAGACCCTCCAAGACTAAGTCAAATCTTGCTTCCAACTTCTTTCTGCAATTTAGACTTCCAACTATTTCTTTTGCAATTTCAACCTATCCAATAGCTTCTTTTGCAGCTTCGACCTATCCAACAACTTCTTTTGCAACTGCGACCTATCCAACAACTTCTTTTGTAGATACCCTAACCCTTGCACGTGTGAGAAACAAGGTGTATTCCTACTCCACTTTTCTTCGCTTGGATAAACTCTCTCTCCTAGAGAATTCAACTTCCCAAAATAGCTCTTTTGATGTCCTTATATTCGTTTCTGCAACTCGGCTTCATTGCATCAATAAGTTCCCTAATTCCTTCGCATGTGTGGAGAGAAATAGCCCAAAAACAAAACTGAAACAACTTGTCTTTTCCTCTCTTCTTCGCACTTCTTGTCCTTGTGATTGAACTTGAGTGAGTGAAGTGTATCTTCCAGGTGAGGTCGAGGTCTCCTTTATATAGGCTTTTCTTTGGGTTGAATTGCTCCTCTTAAGGCCGACTTGGTCATGAGTGTAGGTCGACTTGTATATTGCATCATGACATGGCCTTGAAGGGTTCTTTGACTTGACTTTGACTCAAATAAATTCCTTTTACAATATGTAACATGCTCAAATGGGCCTTTGGTACATGACAATGACTCATAAGCCCTAGAAGCTCTCAATGAGTGCTTGACCTATAAAAATAATTTTCCTTGAGCATGAAACCATGTCTCAAGAACAACAATAATAAATTTATTTTTCTCATTACATCAAATACAGAAAACCATGATTACATATGTCGTTATGAAGACCAAACCTAGTTACATATTTCAACACTCCCTCTTAACTAGGGAGGTACTCATAATCCATACAAGGTACTTGGAAATTCTCAATCTGAAGAATTCTCATAAGAAGAGTCAGATTGGTAACCCATCTATATAGCATCATACCAACCAACATTGTCACATAGCAAGGCCTTGACTAACAACTCTATATCTCCAGAAGACCAGAGCACAATATTTGCGAGACTAATGATTTATAGACACCATCATCATTGTCTCTTAAGGAAAATACCCTGCTCGGCTGTTCATAGGGTATGTCATTCCACAACTATTGTTATCTTGGATTCCGAGTCCTCAAAGATTATCAGTCGTTTGCGACTACTCTTATCTTTGATGCCCTACCACAACCTCAAAGATTATCGGATGCCAGATGCTTATCCAATCCTCCATTCTTTCTTCCCAAGTGAAGACAAGAATGATGTGCCTATCTCTCCCTCTCAACTAGGGAGGATATACCCATTCCTATGAAGGAATGTACCCAAGCTCCCTATTATCTTGGATGCCCTACAACATCCTCAAAGAGTATCGAATGCCAGATGTTTACCCAATCCTCCATTCTTTCTTCCCAAGTGAAGACAAGAATGATTTTCCTATCTCTCCCTCTCAACTAGGGAGGATATACCCATTCCTATGAAAGAATGTACCCATTGCTATAAAAGGAATATACCCAAGCTCCCTCTTAACCGGTGACTTGTCCATGTTCCCTCTTATCTATGGTCTTGCTTTCAATATCAACTTTTTGCCATTGGTGGAGATCATGGGACCTTTTGCTTCTTGTTGAGCTCCTCCTTTCGATGTTATGAATTTCATTTTAATATTATGAAGCCTTTCATCTTTTGTGACTTCTTTGTAGGGTATCAACCATCCATCACTTTTCTTATCGAACCATGTTAGTCATGTCATCCTTCCTTTCATCAGAAAGTGATCTACTAGACCATATCTGGATTTTCTTCATACAACTACCTTATATCATGTTCCCTTCAGGATCATCCATTCTACCATATGAGTACTAGTTGTGGGTGTTTATCACAACTCTCTTTTGGTAGCCCTGTATCAACCCATCCAGATATTGTTCAAAATCAAAATGAACATCAAATCAAAGTTACCTTTTGTGACGGCCCTTCATCATGACATTTGCTTGTCGTAACATCAACTTCCTGCATACATATTGACACATCTCCAAAATATTCAATGTCAAGGGTCTCCTTTCTTTCCAGACTTATACCTTTTCCATGGAGATGTCATGGTCAATTCTCCTAGTCACCGGATCTTGATTTCCTTGTGCTCATATTTGCATATTTTATGATCCCTCCTTTCGTTCTTTACATATTGCTCCCCGGGAACATTCCATTCATAGTTCCTTCACCTTCGTCAACAACCTCTTTTCTCCTTTTGGTCATCTAGGCTTCCTTCAACAACTTCCTTTGAGAGTACTTCAACATGTTGTATTCCTTTCTCCTCATACCATCATTCAAACGATGAATCTCATCCGAGGTGTAATTCTCAGCGAGACATTTTCTTCTTCCAAGAGATTAATCTTCGAATCAAGATTCCCACAGAGGATCTTGATTATCCTCATACTGCAAATGTTCCTTTCCAATGATGTATGATGAGTTATATACTAGATGATTTTCTTCTACCCATAAGTACTACTTATGCTTTCAATGAGGTTTCCAAGGGCTACTTCCTTCTAATGATGGATGCCATAAACTTCTACTTCAACTATCTTTCAAGCTTCTTTTGATGATGTCATGATCTCTTGCTTCAATCGTATGCTATTATAATGTCATCTCCTAAAATGATGCATTCTATCATGCTTCTAATGCTTCCTACCATGATAGCTATATTTTACAAAAACTAAAAAGAAATTGGCAGAGAAGATTATCTCAATCATATTAGAGATCTTTTACTTTCTCCTCCTTTGATTTCTTCTTTTCAACTTCTTCCACTTCTTCTGTGATGTGGACTTCTTCCCTTACTCTTTTGTTGTTTTCCTTCTTGAGTTTGGGACAATCTCTTTTGTAGTGCCCATATTCCTGACAACCATAGCATTGAACCTTAGCCGTATTCTTCTTTCTTTTCCGAGGACCATACTTCTCAAACTTTCCCTTTCTTTTAGCCATGGCAACAAATGCTTGACTTTTCTCATTTTATCCTACGTCACTTTTTGCCTTCAGTCTTGTTTCTTCAATTTTGCATAATGGCCAAAGTTCATTGAACAAGGTAGCTTCCTTCTTTCCATAGATGCTCAATGTAAAGTTACCCCATTCCACCGGAAGTGCATTGAGCACTATGGTGGTCATTTCCTTATCAGACATTATTTCTCCTAATTCTTGTAGTTGATCTCTTATTTCTGATACCCTCATAAAGTATGAGGTTATTCCATCTTCCTTTGATATCTTCATCTTCTAGAGTTCTTGTCTTAATGAGTTCACTTCTGCTGCAGTACTTAACAGAGAAAAATTCTACAAGTTTTTCGTATATTTCTTTTGATATCTCCAACTTTGATATATGGGGTATGAGGGGATCTTTGATGGATTCGATGAGAATCCTTGGAGCCCTTACTTCCCCTTTCATATAATTTGCATGAGCTTGAGCTTATTCCTTTGGAGGATTAGTAATTGAACCCTTAACATGATTTACGACTTCTTCTTCTTCCATGCAAGAAAGTTTGATGACCCAACCAACTTGTTTCTTTCCTTGCAAAAAACATTTTGATAGATTCAAATGTGGACATAAGGACACGTACTTGTGAAGATACTCGTTGATGACAATATCTTCAACCCACTGCCTTCTTGATTTTGATGATGATAATGATGATAGAAGATGTCCTTTTGATGAGGATGTCTTCCTTCACAGGTGATCCTTTAAAGAGGGGAGATCACCTTGGTTCCTTGATGATGAAGGCAACGCCTTCTCTTGCTTCTCTTGGATGTGTACACTTCAAGATGCTTCAAAGTTCTTCTTTTAGTGAAGGTAGGTTGGACGAGGTCTTCTTCTTCTTGAGTTGATAATTGTGCGAGGTTCCCAAGAATGCTTCAAGTGTAGAATCGAACTAAGGTTTTTAGGTCTTCTTTAGTAACTTCCTTCAAGATGATGATATAAACCTTGTCCTTGTAGCACCTTTAAGATGTGAGGCCCTTCTTGATGATTGATGCACTTGATTATCTTCTAGTGCTTCGGCTCTTAAGTGTCCTTCTTTAAGCTGCCCTTCCTTGACTTTTGTCACCTTATCTCTGATACCATGTTGAGAAATCTAGGGGCAAAAAGTGTAGGTGATTTCTCTTTCCTTGAGAATTGCTTGTGATGTATTTTTACATTTCTTGATTCACTTTTTCCTTTCCTTTATTATTATTAATGTTCTCTATCATCAAACAACTACCAAAACATAAAGAACAATAAAACAATAGGACACAAGATGTAGGCGATCAACTAGGGCCAAAACCTCTCCAACTTGAGAGGAAAACCCACCAAAATTCTTTTTCTTCTTATAGACCTTCAATTGACAAATTCCAAGACCTTTGACTCTTGACCAAGACCCACCAAGACCAAGTCAAATCTTGCTTCCAACTTCTATTTGCAATTCATACTTCCAATTGCTTCTTTTGCAATTTCGACCTATCCAGTAGCTTGTTTTGTACTTTGACCTATCTAGTAGCTTCATCTGCAAATTCAACCTATCCAGCAACTTCTTCTGCAACTTTGACCTATCCAGCAACTTCTTCTGCAACTTTGACCTATTGAACAACTTCTTCTGCAACTTTGACCTATCCAACAACTTCTTCTGCAACTTCGACCTATCCAGCAACTTCTTGTGCAACTTCGACCTATCCAGCAACTTCTTTTGCAGAAACTCTAACCCTTGCATGTGTGAGAAACAAGGTGTATTCCTGCTCCTCTCTTCTTCGTTTGGATAGATTCTCTCTCCTAGAGAATTCAAGTTCCCAAAATAGCTCTTTTGATGTCCTTATCTTCACTTCTGCAACTCGGCTTCACTGCATCAATAAGTGCCCTAATTCATTCACACTTGTGGAGAGAAATAGCCCTAAAACAAAACCAAAACAACTCATCTTTTCCTCTCTCCTTCGTTTTACTCTTCTTCACACTTCTACTTGTCCATTTGATTGAACTTGAGTGAGTGAAGTGTATCCTCCAAGTGAGGTTGAGGCCTCCTTTATATAGGCTTTTCTTTGGGTTGAATTGCTCCTCTTAAGGTCGACTTGGTCATGAGTGTAGGCCTACTTGTATATTGCATCATGACATGGTCTTGAAGGGTTCTTTGACTTGACTTTGGCTCAAATATTTTCGTTTTACAATATGTAACATGCCCAAATGGGTCTTTCATACATGACAATGACTCATAAGCCCTATAAGCTCTCAATGGGAGCTTGACCTATAAAAATAAATTTATTTGAGCATGAAATCCATATCTCATGAACAACAATAATATATTTATTTTCCTCATTACATCAAATACATGAAATCATGATTACATGTCATTATGAAGATCGAACCTAGTTACATATTTCAACGATTTGACCTTGTGGAAGCAGTATAAATAGAGACAGTTCAACTCATTTGGAGGAGCATTCACACAAGTTCGATCCGCAAGAGAAAGGGACTAGAAGAAGAGCGAATTCAAGGAGAAGAAGAACTAATCCAAGGAGAAAGCAAAATCGAAGTTTTGAGCATCTCTCTCTCTCTCTCACATGTGATATTTTTATGTTTTTCTGGGCATGTTGCAGGGGCCAAAATTTCTGTAGTAACTACAGGTCTGAAATTTTATTGCCGGGGGGGCTGCAATTTTGGATTGAAGCAATATTTGAGGAGTTCACACTTGGTGACTTTGGTAGAGTTTGCTTACTTGAAGGAAGGGCTGGCTTGGTGACTGGAGGTCTTTATCTAGGTGAAAAGGGTCTTGGATTGTCTCTTCTTGATTTGAATCTACTAGAGGAAGAGTTTGACTGGGTTTTCCCCTTCATAGGGGTTTTCCCTGGCTGAGTGCCTACATGTTGTGTTTCTTGTTCTTATGAAATTTTCGCACTTTTAATTTGGTAATTGCTTGATGAATGACAACACAATAAAGAATTAAAAGAAGCCAACACACATCACAAGTAATTATCAAGAAAAGAGGAATCAAACCCTAATATCTACATGCACTGATTTCTCAACATAGTGTGTTAGCTGTGCAAAAGAAATGGTAGAGTAGATCTAATGTTTTATGTAAATGCAATTGTCAGTCATCTATTTAATATTGGGTTTGGGCATTAAACCAAGCAAAACATAAAACTGGGTTGCGTTGCATACTAGACACAAAATTTCTACATGGTATCAGAGCCAAAGAGGCGTCCTACCATATATTTTTGTGATAGTTGATACAAGACCAACAAGCATTAAACGTCTGCTAACAGTGAACATGACCGATAATACCTTTTCAAAAACCCAAAGACTTCAACAGTTGAGAGGAAGGTTCCTAGTTCACAGATTTGCTCCATTTGTTGGTTGGAAGGTCATGGTAACAGGGCAGAGGACAAATTGACAGGGGTTGATAATTGTCGCCCTTGGAAGGAGAGAATGGCGCTTTTGTTTGAGGAGTTAGAGGTATGGGACATTGTGGTCCGTGGAGAGCCTTGTACAACCTCTTATAGATCTTGTTCAGTTAAGTGAATTCAACAAGAAGAATTTAAAAGCAAAGAGGATCATGCTTGACGCCATCAGAGATCATCTGTTCCCTCATATGGCAAGAATGAAGTTTTCCTATGAGATATGGGAGTCTGTTGTCACATTACACCAGAGTTCTAATGAGAACAAGAAGTTGGTGTTGTGGCAAATGCTAAGAAACACGAAGATGACCAAGACTGACAATGTGACTTCATACCTCACCAGGATCTCACAGGTGAACGATAAGTTGGATGCCATGGGAGAGGTTATCCCAGAGGACTAGTTGTTCAGGATTGCCTTATATGGGTTCACCAAGAATTGGGATGGATTCATACATGGTATGTGAAAATTTCAAAACTGAAATCCTATTGCAGCAACTGGAAATTGTTCTTCTAATTGTTAATTAATTTAACAATTTATTTGCTACGACAATTACTGAATAAATCACATTGCAACCTTCACAAATAAAATTGCAGAAATAATAGCATTGGAAATTGAGAAATATTCTAGCACACACACATAAAAATTGACACATATTTTTGGACAAATGTCCCTGGAAAAACCCAATGCGGGAAAATTGGTACTACAACTGAGGGTTTTTATTATTATGTAGCAGTGAGAAATTCTGAGTATAATATGGATGCCGAAAATTGGCAATCATACATAGAAATTACTGGCAAAAATATTGTGAGGAATTCTCCTCACCCCCACTAGCAATTGGGGCTCTGACTGCAGCTCCAAGTGAGTCGTCCAAATAGCCTCTGCGCAAGCTTGCATCACCATTGCGTAGTCCCTTCCACACTCTACTTGATTTAGCTGCTCCTGTAGCTGTCCTGTCTTCCATTAGCTAAGAAACTATCTCTCCAACCTTCTAGAACACTTTCCAGACCTCTAGAACCGAAGTCCAGCTTCTCTCCAGCAAAATCGAATTGCCTCTAAAGGCTTCTGTGCAGCCCCTACATCAGCATCACTGTTTCTTTCTGCCTCTCTATAATGCACTTCACCAGATCTGGAAAACTTCCTCGAGCTCAGCGTCCTTGCCCCTCATTGTCTCTGCTTCCTTCTGAAGCTCGAACTCTTCCGACAACTACTGGCTCTCTGGAAAAATCAAACACTCCAAGGAAATTGAACTCCACACATGTGTTCTCCATCTACCCATCGACTTCTTCTTATAATCCTCTGTTGGACCTCCAACGACCAAGATTAAAACTTAATCAAGGGCCCATATTAATTCCCTATTGATCCATGTGAGTTTCTAGATGATTCACACCTTATCTTAATCAATACTGATTAATTAACTAAAATTCCTAAGTTTAGACTTAGGAAATATTACAAAATAGGCTAATAATCTAATTGAGATACTTCTAGTTGGAATTTCTAGAAACGATTTCTGGGTTATGGAGAACATCTGTGTTTTAGCCTCTCCACAAAGTTTCGAGACTAGAACACCTCCGATGCTACAAAATCTAACACTCCCTCTTAGTGATGAAGGTGTTCTCTCTAGTGCTACACATTTTGTCACAACACCTTGTCTTTTTACCACCCCACGCTGCTGATGTCTGGCTACTGCTCACCAACCACTGCGCAACTATGATTCTGCATCCATGCTGCTGCTAAAGCCTAACACTACTATACAGCTGCCAACTTTGCATCTGCACTGCAACTCCCTCTCATCTGTTGTTGCTGCAACTGCAACAACTACAACTAAGAAGCATCCTAATTATTGAATCAACTGTGTTCGATATGATGAATCTGTCTATTGACACTTTGACTGCTACTAGCTACTGCAATGTCTAGTGAAGAATTTGACTGCATCACTGACACTGATCCATCTTGCTACCAGTGTTTTAAAACTCCGTCTCAGGTTCTGAACCGGCTGAGGGTCGACTCCGACTCCGACTCGGTATCGAATCGGCTGGTTCAGTTTCAATGACTCTATCTTTGTAAAAAATACATTAAAAATTAATTTTTTTATAAAAAACATAATTTTAAAGATTTTCATTCATGTTTCCAAACACAAAGCATTAGAATATAAAAAAAAGACAACATATGATCAAAGTAGGCTCATGAATATATCCATTATATCAAAATGGCACCAAGTGCACTGTCCAATACATACATGATATAGAGATCAGAACGAAAACACATAACCAAGGAAGCTCTAAATGGCCTCTACAACAAAACATGACTAGTCAATACTGCTAGACAAGGCAAGATCCTCTGGCTCAGACTCTGAATCAGAGGGGGGAATCCATGGCTCCTCCTCATCAAGATCTTCAACTGGAACTGTACTAGCATGCCGAGCCAAAAACCAACTCCACAAATCTTCACAAATTCCTCAGTAATGCTCACTCAAATGAAATGAGATAGTTGTGAGGAAATGAGAGGGGTTGGGTAGCTTTTATAGGCTTGGGAGGGGTTAGAGGGCATAACAAAACCCTAAAACCGAATTAAAATCCGAATTAAGGTCTGTTTTGGGCTGTTTGTGGGGTTCACGACTGATTGTTCGTGGCTCGGCCGATCTAACTCAAACTTGGCCGAGTTGGTTGGTTTGTGGCCAAATCAACCTAATCGGTGACCATCTCGACCTCTTCTGGCCTACGAATCAGTTTTCCTATTGAGTCGATCCGGCCAGTGGGTTGGCTCAATCGACTCAGCCGAATCAAAGTCAATACGACTGGTTTTTAAAACTATGCTTGCGACTGAATACTATGGGCCCTCGTAGCAAGGTGATGATCCATGAGGAGGACACCTCAGTAGACCCTACCCTTGTTTGTGTTGCTCTGGGACTGTAGCTCCATATTGCCCCACCTCACTCCTAGAGGTAAAACTGCAAACATGGGGAACTCTGATTTACTCATACTGCTGCTAGTATTGCTCTGCTGATGCTTCCGCACTACTGCTGCAATTACTGCAATAATGAGCCTGATCTCCGCAGATCTTGAAGAGCTAGCTTCCATAGGGTTCTCCCTTTGAAGCTACAATTCCTCTGAGTCTCGATCTTCCTATGGGAAATCTCTCTGCTCCCTCCTGGAAACTAGCACTATCCTCCTGCATTAGAAATTGGACTGCGAAGTTTTGCATTGGGAATATACACGCTGGAACTGCACCTGCACTCTGCAACTGGGCAATTCGCACTACCCGTGTCATTGTAACTAGTTCTGCAACTGTCTCACATGTACTAACTACAACTAGCTATGCAGCTGTGATCTAAATGACTGACTGCAACTAGCTATGCAACTGTAATCTAAATGACTGACTGCACCTGCTAAAATTGTTATCCTCCTGGTACTGATTCTGTTGGGCTCTCGTAGCAAGGATACTGATCCATTTGAGAAATCTATAGCAACTGGATCTAATCTGTTGCTCTTCCATGGATCCTACCCATCCGACACTTCGGAGTTTTATACTCCTCCTGGATCTGGTGGCCAACTATCTCCTTTCAAGCCTAGTCCTGGGTTGGGACCTTTCTTCGCTTTCCAACTTGTGGTAGACAACTTGCACTTCCTCTGACACCTGTTTCCGACAATTGAAAGTCGAACTGTTGTCTAGATCCGCAATCGGATAAACTCATATGACCTTCTCTAGTAATCTCGTAGAACCATCTCTGCAAAGCTGCAAAAACTGCGGAACTCAAATATTTGGAGAATACGAACAAAAATTACCTCTCTTTCCTATGACCTTGCTTCTGCTACTCGCACTCTCTTCTGGAATGCACAGTCCTACCTGCTAGTTTTGCTTCTGAAACTGGAAATTTTGGATTTCTAAAGCTAGAAACCCTCTGAGAGAAATATCCCTCTATTCGTGCACTGTGTCTTCCACTTGACGCTGATTCTGCTACTGCAAACTGCTGCAAAACCCTCTACGCCTAACCAAGGAATTTGCTCAGCGAAAATCTGAGCTATGGCTATTTCGTCTGCCTGCCGAAATCACTCAATTGGAAAGCCAAAGTTTTCTGCCAACCTACACTCAAAAATTGAACTTCCCTTGGCAACTTGATCTGCTTGGCTCAGGCTCTGCGCAACCTCCAAAAATTCGCTCTGCAGCCCCCTCTGAACAATGAATTTCTGCCTCCGCTTCGGAGCTTGCCCATCTTATCAATCACGCTTTGATACCATGTGACAATTTCAAAACTAAAATCCTATTGCAACAACTAGAAATTATTCTTCTAATTGTTAATTAATTTAACAATTTATTTTCTATGGTAAATATTGAATAAATCACACTGCAACCTTCACAAATAAAATTACGGAAATAATAAGATGGAAATTGAGAAATATTCTAGCACACACACATAAAAATTGACATAATTATTTTTGGAAAAATGTCCCCGAAAAAACTCAATGCAGGAAAACTGGTGCAACAGCTGAGGGTTTTCATTATTATGCAACAGTGAGAAATTTTGAGTATAATGTGGATCCCGATAACTGGAAATCCTACAGAGAAACTACTAGCAAAAATATTGCGAGGAATTTTCCTCACCCCCTCTAGCAATTCAGGCTTTGACTGCAACTACAATTGAGCTATCCAAACAGCCTCTGCGCAGGCCTGCGTTACCCTTGCACAATCCCCTTCCATGCTCTGCCTGAATCAACTGCTCTTGTAGCTGTCCTGTCTTCCACTGGCTGATAAACTCTCTCCAACCTTCCGGAACAGTTTCCTAGCCTTTAGAACTGAAATCTAGCTTCTCTCCAACAAAATCAAATTGCCTCTATAGGCTTCTACATAACCCCTGCGTCAACCTCACTATGGCTCTTTTTGCCTCTATGCAATGCACTTCATCGTATCTGGAAAACTTTCTCTAGCTCACTGTCCTTGCGCCTCACTATCTCTGCGTCCTTCTGAAGCTCAAACTCTTCCGATAACTGTTGGCTCTCTGGAAAGATAGAACTCTCCAAGGAAATTGAATTCCACAAGTATGTTCTCCATCTACCCATCGACGTCTTCCTATAATCCTCTGTTGGACCTCCAACGACCAAGATTAAAACTTAATCAAGGGTCCAGATTAACTCCCTTTTGATCCGTGTGAGATTCTAGATGATTCACAACTTATCTCAATTAATACTGATTAATTTAACCATATTTCCTATTTCCTAAGTTTAGACTTAGGAAATATCAAAAAATAGGCTAATAATCTAATTGAGACACTTGTAGGTGGAATTTCCAGAAACAATCTATGGGTTATGGAGAACTCCTGTGTTATAGCCTCTCCAGGAAGCTTCGAGACTAGAACACCTCTGATGCTACAAAAACTAACATGGCATTTGTGCCAGAGAGCACTTTCCAGACTAGAGGAGGATGTGTGATGATTTCATCCAAAAGGAGACCAAGAGGAGTGCCAAGGCTGGCAGCGAGAGTGGTGGGGGAGTAGAAGAGAATGTTTCTCCTGTGACGAAGGGCAAGAAGAAGAAGGCCAAGAAGGGGTCTTTGAGTGGAGCAAACTAGGAGAAGCAGTAGTAGAAGGCAAAGGAGAAGGACATGAGCAAAGTGAAATGCTTTGGTTGTGGGAAGATGGGTCATTATGCTGTTCAGTGTCCCAATAAGAAGAACAAGAAGAAACAGGGAGTTGCAGCTTCTACAGAGGTGGATGGTGAGTTTAGCCACTCATGTTACATCTTCCTATGCATGGTTCGTTGACAGTGGAGCATCCTACCATATGACTGGAGTGAGAGAGCATTTCATGAGTCTCTCAGAGGATGACATTGACTTGGAGGTTGTGCTTGGAGATAACTCCAAGGTCAAAGCAGCAGGAGTGGGGACAATATCATTTCAGAGGGAGTCTTTACCTCCTCTGAAGGTGACAAATGTTCTTTATGTTTTGGGGCTGAAGAAGAGCTTGATATTAGCCTCTAGCTTTGAGGACAAGGGGGTATGAGGTGTTGTTCTGAAAGGGACAAGTGTTTATATATGCCAGGTGGTCTAGTGTTGAGCATGCTATACCTATTGGAGCCCGACGTGGGAGTCTATACACGTTTATGTTTCACCTTATTAGAGCCTTGGTAGCACGAACCAACAGTAGTGAGTTGTGTGAGCTATGGCACAGGAGGATGGCCCACTTGCACCATGGAGCTTTCAAGATGTTGAGGGAGAGGGTTATAAGATTACCAAAGTTCAACACTAATCATCATGATGTGTGCAGGGGGTGTGCTTTATGAAAGTACACCAAGACACCTTTCCCGAGTAGTGACAATCGAGCTGCAGGTATCCTTGACTTGGTACAATCTGATGTATGTGGTCCTATGTCTCATGTGTCACTGAGTGGATGCGAGTATTATGTGACTTTCATTGATGACCATTCCAGGAAGACCTAGATTTTCTTTTTGAAGATCAAGGATGAGGTCTTTAAGAGGTTCCAAGAGTTCAAGGCTCTTATGGAGAACCAAACAGGAAGAAGATCAAGGTGTTGAGATCAGGTAATGGAGGCGAGTATACCTCCGCGGAGATGGAGTTTTGTGGGAGTTCGGGCATCAAGAGAGAGTACATTGCGCCTTATAAATCCCAGCATAATGGGGTGGCAGAGAGGAAGAACAGGGTCATAGTAGGAGCAGCTAGAGCTATGTTACATGATTAGAGATTACCTTTCTTCTTGTGGGTTGAGACATGTAACACTATAGTGTATTTGTAGAATAGGAGGCTACACAGAGTTTTGGGAAGCAAGATTCTTGAGGAGGTGTTTAACGACAAGAAGCTAGAGGTTGGGCACATTAGGATCTCTGGGTGATTTACATATTCACACATTCTCGAGAAGAAGAGGACGAAGTTGGAAGTCACTGCAGAGAAGGGTATCCTAGTGGGTTAAAGTGAGACCAACAGGGCCTATCGTGGATACATTCGTGCACAAAGGAAGGTTGTCCAGAGGTGAGATGTGGGATTTGAGGAGGAGAGGGCCTCGAGGAGGTTGCGAGAGGTTGATCAGTTAGAGAAACAAGCTCCTCAACAGGGGGCCACACCACATGTTTCAAGAGAATTAAGTGGTACATGAGGATTAGGAGGGTCATCTACTTAAGTAGTGATAGGATCTCAGACTCTAGTATTACCTGGTGTAGGATCATGAGTTGCAAGATCTCAGATTCTATGATCTCCATTAATCATAGTAGAGCCTTCCTCTTCGATCGGTGCGACCATAGTTGAGGGTTTTCCCATACCACCAAAGGAGGCTACTACAGGGAAGAGAAATCCCAGATGGCTTCGTGAGACCCTGAAAGAGGCTGTGGGGAAACCCAAGTGGTCAGTGAGGGAGAACAAACCACCAGAGAGGTTGGGTGGCTTTGTGGTAGATGTTGTAGAGACAGAGCTAGCTAGTTTTGAGGAGGCTGCCGATCAACATATATGGATGGATGCCACTGTGGAGGAGTATGCCTTCAACATGAAGAATGATGTTTGGGAGGTAGTGCCACGACCTGAGGGGGAAGTCAGTGGTGACTTCCAAGTGGCTCTACAAGATCAAACATGTTGCAGATGGCAGTGTGGAGCAGTTCAAAGGTTTTTTTGTGGCACGTTGGTTCTCACAGGTAGAGGGAGTTGACTATGAGGAGACTTTCGCACCATTTTCTCATTATACTTCCATTAGAGCAATCATATCTATAACAACTGAGATGGGGTGGATGGTTCACCAGATGGATGTGAAGGTTGCCTTTCTCAACGACGTTATACAGGAGGAGGTGTATATTGAGCAGCCACATGGCTTTGAGGTGCATGGGAGGGAGTCTCATGTGTGCAGGCTTAAGAAAGCCTTGTATGCACTGAAGCAGGTGTCGAGGGCATGGTACGAGAGGATAGATGCCTACTTGCAACAGATGGGTTTCCAGAAGAGTGATGTGAATCCAAACCTATACTTCATCATGGTGGGTGACGATCCACTCATTCTGGTTATGTATGTGGATGATTTGTTTATTACAGGAGAGGACCGACTCATCCAACAATGCAAGAGGGATATTGCTTCAAAGTTTGATATGACTGATATAGGACTGAATCATTACTTTTTGGGGTTGGAGGTTTGGCAGGAGGATGGGCATATCTTCATTGGCTAGGGCATGTATGTAGGTGATACCTTGAAGAGATTCCATATGGAGGGTTGCGGGCCTATGGCTATCCCTATGATCACCAACTAGAAGAAGCTGCATGCTTTAGATTCTGAGTTGGTGAACCCCACCTTGTATCATCAACTGATCGACTCTTTGATTTATCTCGTCAACACAAGACCAAATATTTGTTTCACAGTCAACACATTGAGTCAGTTTATGATGGAGCTCAGGAGAGTGCACTAGGTGGATGTGAAACATGTGTTGAGGTACCTATAGGGCACAATGGATTATGGTTTGGACGATGTCAGGGGAGATGGAGTCAGATTGATTGGTTGTGCAGACTCAGATTGGGTTGGAAGTGCTAGTGACTAGAAGAGTACTTCCAGGTGTTGTTTCTCGTTAGGCTCAGTAGTTGTGTCTTGGTTCAACAGGAAGCAAAAGTCAATGGCATTGAGTAGCGTAGAGGTGGAGTATATGGCAACTAGTCAGGCAGGTTGCAAGGCATTGTGGCTTTGCAAGATGCTATTTGGTTTTTTTGGTCAGAGGCTAAGACTAACTTCAATATACTGTGATAATCAGAGTTGTACCAAACTCTCTGAGAATCCAGTATTTCATGATCGGTCAAAGCATATAGAGGTTACATACCACTTCATCAGAAACTGGGTTCAGCGGGGAGTTGTGAAGCTTGAGTATATATCCATTGATGAACAGGTAGCAGAGATTCTCACCAAGTCATTGCCAAGGGGCAAGCATTTATTCTTTAGTGAAAGGAGTGGTGAGAAACAACTTCCTCGGTAAGAGGGAGTGTTGAAAAGATAAGGACGGTACCAAGGAAGTGTTTCCTATGGTCTGTGGTCTCTAGGCTTAGGAAGACACTTTAATAACTTTTGTGGTGGACTTGAGGTGTTATAAATAAGTCAGGAGGGGAAATGTACTTTTAATGTATTATGTTCCTTGTACTCTATTATTAAAGTGATTTGTGTTATAAAATCACTTTATGAGGAAAAAGTACATGTGACACCTTTTAAAATTAAAGCGACTTTATGTTTTAAAGTTCACTTTTATGAGAGAAAAAGTGACCAGGGAGAAAAGACATTATAAAGTACTAGGAAGTCACTTAAAGATAGGGCCAATGTATGAGGGGTCCAAATGTTGAGAATTAATCTTAGCCTTCCAATCTAAGATCTCAAGATTAAACCCCGGCCATCTATTCCTAGGGTTTTTCCTCAGGCAAACAAAAGGGAAAAGAGACCATCATTTTGCCCATTCGATTGTCATGAGAAAATAGAGAGAAGAAGAGAAGGGCTTGAGAAGGGAGGAGGCTTCAAGAAGAAAGTTACAGCAGAGAGAGCAATGGAATTTCCAGTGGTTCGAATCTCATGAAGCTGAGTGCAAAGCTTTGAGGAGAGGCTCAAATCTCTAAGGAGTAGCCCACTTAGTCTTAGCACCCAGGTTGAATTATCTTCTGGGTTAAAGGCAGCATACAGTTATAATTTATTTTTCCCTTCAACAGTTGATGAGAGGCCGAGATTCTCAGGCCTGAGAGGTGAAATTCGGGCCAGTTCGCAGCACTACCGAGTGAGGATTTCAGACAGTTTAAGAGAGTTATTTAAGGAGGTGATACCTGTTACAGAAGTGTCATTTCCAGCTAAGAAGTGACTGTACCTTGATATATATTTCCTGTGTTCTGATTCCTGAAAGCTAATAGGAGGACATGTTTTTTGCTGGAGGGAGAGGACTGTGAGGAAGCACATATCAGTCCAAAAGGTTCAGTGCTAAAGAGACCTCTGAGAAGCAATAAAAAAGGGATTAGATAACTTGAACTTTCTCTTGAAATCTTGTTGTAAAATTTTTTCTTCAAGAGGCAAATAATAACCTCCTTTCGGCACTGGTTTTCCCCAAGAGGCAGTGGGGTTTTGCCAGGGTCATCTTAACCAAAAACAGTGTCTAAATGTGTGTGTGTGCTTGCTATATTTGTCAAATGTGTTAGCTGTGCAAAAGAAATGGTAGAGTAGCTCTAATGTTTTATGTAAATGCAATTGTCTGTCATCTGTTTAATGCTGGGATTGGGCATTAAACCATCCAAAACATAAATCTGGGCTGGGCTACATACTAGACACAAAATTTCTACAATTTCTTCAACATCTTCACTAAGGGGTTTAAGAATTGGTATTGATGTAGCAATCTTCGAATAAAAAAGCTTCTCTAAAGGAATCAATCCTAGAGGAATGGAATTATTTTTTAATTGTACAATTTCATGGTTTCCAATTTTATTTCTGCTCTGCACCGGTCTCATCATCTATGCAGTAGGCCAACAATTCTGTTGCACACTCTAAAAATATTTTAAGCTCTTGATTATCCTCGAAGACTTGCCAATGTTCGACATTGTCATGAATCAATGGTCTATAAAGGATTTCAATTTCGTATCTTAGTTTAGTTTCTTCAAGGGGAATAAAAGTTGCAGCTGTTACTGCTAATGAATCAAGTGACTAATTGCTTTCCTAGGGTATTGAAGTAAAGTTTATGGCGATTTTTTTTCCTGTTAAATCCCAGACCTGGTTTTGATATGCTCTCAAGCATGGATGCTTTGCTTAGAATTTAGCAACTACTAGTCTTATTATTGACTTAGAATTGCTGAAAATGGACAAATTCTAAATATTCATCTTTCTAGTAGCTTCAAGTCCCAAAACTAAAGCTTCATACTCTGCCCTATTATTAATTGTTTCAACTTTAATTTCAAAAGGCAAAGTAACATTTTTTTCTTAGTAGAGATAAATACAACTCCAGCCCCCAAACCATCTTTTGATGAGGCTCCATCAAAGAACATTTTCCATACTAGACTATCGTCTGAATGAATATTCCTACAACTATATTTTTCTTTTCGGTTCTCTGTTCGTCATCCTAAAAGGTTAAAATGAAATTGCCTAGATCACCATCCATAGAATATGTGAAAATTTCTGAATCTTAACATACAAAAATCCTACTGCAATTATCTGATTTGTATTATCTACTTGCTTTCTTCGTTGAACAAGTTATTTACATAATTATTCTGTAAATTCTAATACAAATACATTGCACCATACACCAATATACAGATCAAGAACTGGAAAATAAATGAAGCAATCACACAGAGGACACTTATTTTTGGACAATTGTCCTCAGAAAAACCCACTGCGAGAAAACCGGTGCAACATATTTGAGGGTTTGTATTATTAAGCAACAATATTTTGAGTACAACTAGGGTGCCAAAATTCGGTTCACCCAACAGAGAAAATCCTTGGCAGACAGATAAATTAGTGAGTTTTACCTCACACTGCAAGTCCTAGCTGATCCAAGATCTGAATTGGCAAAACCCTAGCTTCCTTTGCTCTGCCTTTGAGCAGTAGATGTGTAGGCTTGCGTGGGGACTGTTGAAGTTTGCGTCACAAGGAGCCAGCGGAGGGGTAGCGTAACCCCTTCTAGCTAGACGCAAGCCCTTCCTGTGCAGCGCAAAGGCTGAGCAGAGGGCTTCAAAGCAGCGCTGGAGTTTCCAGAGGCCAGAAAGGGGCTGAGTTCTGTAAATCCCGTTTGAGGCTGTGAATCAATCATATTTTTCTGTCTCTTGATAGAGGTATTGCTGACATTTATATTTCTCTGTCGGATTAACCAATTTTGTTGCCCAGGATTGTTGTACTTAGAATCTGCATAATAATAAAAACCCTCCAGAAGCTAGCAACACCGATTTTCTCGCATTGGGTTTTTCCAGGGACTTTTGTCCAGAAAATCCTTGTGTGTCACCTTGTCTATGAGCATGTTATTGTTAATCAAGGTTGTCATTGATGTCAATGTGGCATTGACCGAGATGTCAATATTCTTGAGATGCATGGTTCCAGATGATGATGCCATGACTCTTGGTTGACTAGGATACTATCAATGAAGATGTCAAGTCACGAAGAAGTCAAAACACTAATGAAGGAAGCCCTAAGTACTTGATCTAATGTTGCATGCAATTAATGATCTAGATTTTAACCAATGATGTCATACACTTGGATGATACTTGATGATGACATATGATGATGTCATACACTTGGATGATACTTGATGAAGTCATACACTTGATGAAGGTTGGAAGACTAGATGATGATGTGGAAGATCTCATTTGATGGTTGGAAGAAATATTTTGAAGTTCTCCTAATGATGCTGCACTATGACATATTACTGCACTATTATTGAATATATGATCTATACCTTCATGATGATGTTGGATACTATCATGATGACACTATAATCCTATGATTGATAAGACAAACAACGGAGAATCCAAGAAGTGGAAAAGGCACGCTGTCCTATTCACCTCTTGCACACAAAAATTAAGGACAGTCACAAAGAAAAATTGTTTTTACCACCTTGGAGGCATCCTATCAACATGGGTCCTATACCATCTTATAGAGTATATTTTTCCCGTTCTAATGAGCCTTTACTTGCCCCGAAACTCCCAGCGGTTGAGGAGATATGGAATTTTTAAGTCTAGAAAAATTAACCTTAGTAGTGAGCCGACCTATCTTTGCCTTCATGTCGGCCCACCTTCAGAAAGACGTGTCCTTTCAGTTCAACGTCAAACTCATATAAAAAGGTTAGTTGAAGCATTCATTTGACAAAGAATTTTCGGTGAAGATTGCAGATAAAAGGTCCAGAAACACAGAAGAAGAAAGAAGTTGAGGAAACAAGGAAAATAAGTGTTGGGCTAATTCTGTTTTTTGAATTATTTGATTGAGTACACCACAAAGAGATAACCGCAGGCCTTGAAGGGAAATCTGGGCAGTTTTGAAAGGTTGTTTTGTGTTTTTTGCAGATCCAAGCTAGAGAGGAAGGGTGCCACAGCGATAAGGATTGTTCTGGATTATTTGATATTGTGTTTGTGGCATAATATCGTTATTTAAGGTTGCAGAGAAGTATAGGAGTTTTAACAATAAACTGAGCTTTGTTCTAAGGAGGAAAGTCGCAGCTAGTTAAGGACTTTTAGGAGCTGTTTGGGAAGTATATCAGAATTCTGTGGAAAACCTACCAAGCAGCCAAAGTAACAGGTTACAACAGTGTACACTAAACCAGAGTTAGAGAAAAAGGTGGCAAACTTTGAAATGAAGTTGGAGCATCATAAAAGACATCATTGTTGAAACAACCCTTACGAAACTTTTTGAAGAATATCAAAGACACTTTGTATCCCTTGAAAACATAGTTGAAGCAGACTTTGGAGGACTAAAAACAGTCCAAAACTTAAGCACATTGGAGCAGCACTAAAGTGTAAAGACAGTTGCAGCAGTTAGGAGGCAGTTTGGAGGAGTTTAAGTACGCTGATGTGGACTGTCATCTTGCCGTAACCAGTCAGCCCAACCTACAGCAAATAGACACCAGATTCGAATTTTTTAGAGCACTCCCAAAGTCATCGGCTGTATACCTTGGTTGGGAATTTGTAGTAGTATTAGAGCATTGTTTGAAGGACAAAATTGTTAACATCATCTACTTAAAGGCCTTGGAAGCACAAGGATTGGTGTTATTACAGAATCTATATTTTTGGAGTTGAACACTTCTTAAGCAAACCACAAAGGCATTCTTGAAGAATAATGTTGGAGACAGTTTATCTTGTTGAAAGAGATAGTAGAAGAGCTGATTGAAGAAACCCTAAGATTTCTTATTGAAGCAGATTACTGAAGATCTCTTGTAGCAATTGTTGGAGGCTTAGAAGACCTGGTACTGAACCTTTGAATAGTGTTGAAGCTACTACAAGAAGTATAATTGGAGCACCATTGGAGAGTTGTTGAAGTAAACTTGAAGATACTTGAGGAGCAGTCATTAAAGAATCCTTGAAGGAGGACATCATCTAGACTAGATGCAATGAAGCCATCATGAGGTAACTTGGAGAAATTGTTTGGGTACGATGAAGAGCAGTGGTGACACCTTCTAAGAAGAAAAGGTTGTCATTGATGACATGATGTGTAGACTGCAGTGAAGGGTAAGTTGAAGATTGTTAGGGCTTGTTGAAGAATACATTGGGAGCCGTGAAGTATAACCAAATATATCTTGACGAAATGAAGTAGGAGGTTGGAGCCTCATAGAGACAAGGTCGGTGACTTGAAAGATAGGGTTGGAGCCCTAGAGGATTGGAGTCCTCAAGAAACCAAGTAGGAGCCTGTACCAGAGATAGAGTTAGAGCCCTAGAGTTTGGTGCCTCAAATTGACAAGGTTGGAGCCTTGAAAAGACCAAGTTGGTGCTTGGCACAATACAAGTTGGAGCCTTCATCTAGGGTTGGAGCCCTATATCATTACTGTACTTTATTTATTGTAAAGAAGAAATTAATAAGAGTATCTGATTGTTCATTTTGTGTTCTAAATATAAGTGATCTAATTGGTAGAATTAACAATTGAAAAGAAATATTGATTCACCCCCCTCTCAGTATTTCCAACTATTGGTATCAGAGCCAGTACCTTCACTCAAAGCCTAACAGCTTGAAGGTTGATCATTAGAACACAAATGGCAAAGCCAAGGAAGAAAGTCTCCAGTCCTCCTAAAGACGTGTCTTCCTCAACCATTGAAATTGAAGTAAATCAATTTGCGAAGGCTCCATTTTTCAATGGAAATTTTGATATATGGGTGGCAAGAATGAGGAATTTCTTGAAGACTCAAGGAATTGAAGTTTGGAAATCAGTAATTACTAATGACACGATGGACGAAGAATCCAAGGAGTACAATACAAGAGCAATGAAGGCAATTTTGAATGGATTACCAAATTCTGTGAAGGGCAATTTTGAAAAATGTTCGTCAGTGAAATTCATATGGGACAAACTTCATAATCTTCACTCAAAAGGAGCGTTGACAATGATCTCTAGTCAAGAAGATGATGGAAAACAAGAAAGAAGTCCAGAATCCGTCAAGGAAGCTGAAGATAAGAGAGATGACAACAAGGCTAAAGAAGACCTAGAAGATGAAGAGAACAAAGAAGACTTTGAAGAAGATCTCTTGAATAAACTTATGGCTTCCATAGAAGAGATTAACAGTTTGAAAAATGAAAATGAGGAACTTAAGAAGAAAGTGCAAGATGGTAACCAAGACAAGACAAGGAAGGAAGTTGACTTTGTCAAGCTTCAAGTACAAGAAAGAGATGAGGAGCTCGCCAAACTTAAAGAGGAATTTCATCAAAATAAAAGAAAGCATCATGTAGAAGTCATATCTATGACAAATCAATTGGATAAGGCAAAGAAAAGGGAAGAAACATTGTCAAGCCACCTTGAACAAAGACTTAAGAGATTGAACAATCTTGAAGCAGAGATTGGTCAATACAAGGAAGAGGTCTCCTCTCTTAGATCCCAACTAGAAGAAGCAAGGAAACAAATGGAAACTTTGGCATTCATAGAAGGACAAGTTAATAAAGTAGAAAATGAGAGAAACACCATGATATGCCAACTAGACGAAAAGGATGAAGAAATCTTGAAACTAAAATTAGACATCAATCTTCTCAAGGCCGAAACATGTGAAGCTACAAGAATAAAAGAAGAAATGGAGAGCAGTCTAGCAAAGGAGAATGAAGAAGTCTTCATAATGAAATCAAATATCATCTCCCTTAAAATCGAAGCACATGAAGCAACAAGGATGATGGAAGAAATGAAGAAGCAATTACTTATGAAAGATGAAGATTGTGAAAAGTTGAAAGGAGAAATTGTCTTTCTTGAAAAGGAAGTTGAATTGCTGAATAAAAACTTGAAAATCTCTCAAACCCTAGATGACATCCTAAGTCAGCAAAGGTCTCCCCTTGATAAATCAGATCTTGGCTATGCAGGTGAATCCTCAAGCAAGAATGATAATGCTTCAAACAACAAAGATGTGAGGAACCTAGAAAGAAATGTTGATGCTCCCAGTTCCAACAAAGGCAAGGAGAAGAATCAAGACAACAACGGAAGAAATTCTACTCTAAGGAGACTTGCATATGGTGTCAAGAATACCAAAGGCAATGAATATCATCAAAGAATCCTAAGGCAAAAAGACTTCAAGAGTACTTCAAGGAACTCTTCATCTCCCAGGTACCAAAGTATATTTCTTGGATATTGCTATTCTTGTACAAACTTTGGGCACGTGGCAAAAGATTGTAGGGCATATCACAAAGGCAAATATAATGGTCCCTGTCAATCTCCTCAAAGCAATTTTGCAAGAAGAAGTCATGATTTCTTATTCATGAACAAGATAGAGTGCTTCAATTGCCATAACATTGGACATATGGCACGTGATTGTAACTTGTCTTGGGCCACTGCACAAGCTAGAACCATGCCAGAGAAGAAAGTTACACAAGTATGGAGAAGGAAAAAAGTTGAATCCAGAAGTCTCTTGTACACTCCAGCGAACAACACATGTTGTTGACAAGATGAAGTCATCCTTGATATTCCAAGTATTTGATGATGAAACCTTGCCAAAAAGATACTATGCATACAGTTAGGGGGAGTTTGTGATTCTTGAGTATTCTTGCAGAAAGTGATCCGTGAGTGGGCCCTATGAAATCCTTGATGAGTTACACATGGACAATCTTGATAAATCATCTCTCGGAAGTAACTTCATTGAAGAAAAACATGATATTATGATGATGCCTTCTACTTGATCACACAAGGTGAGAAATCCTTCATGAGCTAAAGGAATTTATGCAGAGAGGGGGAGATTGTACATCACATGAAGAAATACAAACACATCTATCATGAAACATATTGCCAGAAGAAAGAGCGCCATGGCAGGGGGAGTAACATACCTATGAAGGACTACAATTCATGAAGAAAAGAAGCAGCTTGACAAGGGGAGTATTTGGGCACCCCGTTTGCCATTGATGTCAAAGGGGGAGAGAAATTAGAAGTGCAAGAATATTTCCATCAATGACAAAGGGGGAGATTGTTAATCAAGGTTGTCATTGATGTCAATGTGGCATTGACCGAGATGCCAATATTCTTGAGATGCCTGGTTCCATATGATGATGCCATGACTCTTGGTTGACTAGGATACTATCAATGAAGATGTCAAGTCACGAAGAAGTCAAACCACTATTGAAGGAAGCCCTAAGTACTTGATCTAATGTTGCATGCACTTGATGATCTAGATCTTAACCAATGATGTCATATGATGATGTCACACACTTGGATGATACTTGATGATGACATATGATGATGTCATACACTTGGATGATACTTGATGAAGTCATACACTTGATGAAGGTTGGAAGACTAGATGATGATGTGGAAGATCTCATTTGATGGTTGGAAGACTATTTTGAAGTTCTCCTAATGATGCTGCACTATGACATATTACTGCACTATTATTGAATATATGATCTATACCTTCATGATGATGTTGGATACTATCATGATGACATGGATGTCCTACATGATGACACTATAATCCTATGATTGATAAGACAAACAAAGGAGAATCCAAGAAGTGGAAAAGTTACACTGTCCTATTCACCTCTTGCACACAAAAATTAAGGACAGTCACAAAGAAAAATTGTTTTTACCATCTTGGAGGCATCCTATCAACATGGGTCTTGTACCATCTTGTAGAGTATATTTTTCCCATTCTAATGAGCTTTTACTTGCCCCGAAACTCCCAGCAGTTGAGGAGATATGGACTTTTTAAGTCTAGAAAAATTAACCTTAGCAGTGAGCCGACCTATCCTTGCCTTCATGTCGGCCCACCTTCAGAAAGACATGTCCTTTCAGTTCAACGTCAAACTCATATAAAAAGGTTAGTTGAAGCATTCATTTGACAAAGAATTTTCGGTGAAGATTGTAGATAAAAGGTTCAGAAACATAGAAGAAGAAAGAAGTTGAGGAAACAAGGAAAATAAGTGTTAGGCTAATTCTGTTTTTTGAATTATTTGATTGAGTATACCACAGACATATCCAAGCTAGAGAGGAAGGGTGCCACAACGATAAGGACTGTTCTGGGTTATTTGATATTGTGTTTGTGGCATAATATCGTTATTTGAGGTTGCAGATAAGTACAAGAGTTTTAACAATAAACCGAGCTCTGTTCTAAGGAGGAAAGTCGCAGCTAATTAAGGACTTTTAGGAGCTATTTGGGAAGTATATCAGAATTCTGTGGAAAACCTACCAGGCAGCCAAAGCAACAAGTTACAACAATGTACACTAGACCAGAGTTAGAGAAAAAGGTGGCAAACTTTGAAATGAAGTTGGAGCATCATAAAAGGCATCATCGTTGAAACAACCCTTACGAAACTTTTTGAAGAATATCAAAGACACTTTGTATCCCTTAAAAACATAGTTGAAGCAGACTTTGGAGGACTAAAAACAGTCCAAAACTTAAGCACATTGGAGCGGCACTAAAGTGGAAGACAGTTGCAGCAGTTAGGAGGCAGTTTGGAGGAGTTTAAGTACGCTGATGTGGACAGTCATCTTGCCCTAACCAGTCAGCCCAACGTACAGCAAATAGACACTAGATTTGAATCTTTTTAGAGCACTCCCAAAGTCATCGGCTGCATACCTTGGTTGGGAATTTGTAGTATTATTAGAGTATACCACAGAGAGATAACCATAGGCCTTGAAGGGAAATCTGGGCAGTTTTGAAAGGTTGTTTTGTGTTTTTTGCAGATCCAAGCTAGAGAGGAAGGGTGCCACAGCGATAAGGACTGTTCTGGGTTAATTGATATTGTGTTTGTGGCATAATATCGTTATTTGAGGTTGCAGATAAGTAGAGGAGTTTTAACAATAAATCGAGCTCTGTTCTAAGGAGGAAAGTCGCAGCTAGTTAAGGACTTTTAGGCGCTGTTTGGGAAGTATATCAGAATTCTGTGGAAAACCTACCAGGCAGCCAAAGTAACAAGTTACAACAATCCACACTAAACCAGAGTTAGAGAAAAAGGTGGCAAACTTTGAAATGAAGTTGGAGCATCATAAAAGACATCATTGTTGAAACAACCCTTACGAAACTTATTGAAGAATATCAAAGAGACTTTGTATCCCTTGAAAACATAGTTGAAGCAGACTTTGGAGGACTAAAAACAGTCCAGAACTTAAGCACATTGGAGCAGCACTAAAGTGGAAGACAGTTGCAACAGTTAGGAGGCAATTTGGAGGAGTTTAAGTACGCTGATGTGGACAGTCATCTTGCCCTAACCAGTCAGCCTAACCTACAACAAATAGACACTAGATTCGAATCTTTTTAGAGCACTCCCAAAGTCATCGGCTGCATACCTTGGTTGGGAATTTGTAGTAGTATTTGAGCATTTTTGGAAGGACAGAATTGTTAACATCATCTACTTAAAGGCCTTGGAAGCACAAGGATTGGTGTTATTACATAATTTATATTTTTGGAGTTGAACACTTCTTAAGCAAACCAAAAAAGCATTCTTGAAGAATAATGTTGGAGACAGTTTATCTTGTTGAAAGAGATAGTAGAAGTGCTGATTGAAGAAACCCTCAGATGCCTTATTGAAGCAGATTATTGAAGATCTCTTGTAGCAATTGTTGGAGGCTTAGAAGACCTGGTACTGAACCTTTGAATAGTATTGAAGCTACTACAAGAAGTATAATTGGAGAACCATTGGAGAGTTGTTGAAGTAAACTTAAAGATACTTGAGGAGCAGTCATTAAAGAATCCTTGAAGAAGGACATCATCTAGACTAGATGCAATGAAGCCATCATGAGGTAACTTGGAGAAATTGTTTGGGTACGCTGAAGAGCAGTGGTGACACCTTCTAAGAAGAAAAGGTTGTCATTGATGACGTGATGTGTAGACTACAGTGAAGGGTAAGCAGAAGATTGTCAGGGCTCATTGAAGAATACATTGGGAGCCGTGAAGTATAACCAAATATATCTTGACGAAATGAAGTAGGAGGTTAGAGCCTCATAGAGACAAGGTTGGTGACTTGGAAGATAGGATTGGAGCCCTAGAGGATTGGAGTCCTCAAGAAACTAGGTAGGAGCCTGTACCAGAGATAGGGTTGGAGCCCTGGAGGTTGGTGTCTCAAATTGACAAGGTTGGAGCCTTGGAAAGACCAAGTTGATGCTTGGCACAATACAGGTTGGAGCCTAGAAGATTGGAGTCTTCATCTAGGGTTGGAGCCCTATATCATTATTGTACTTTACTTATTGTAAAGAAGAAATTAATAAAAGTATCTATTCCATCATTGTTCATTTTTTTTTCTAAATATAAGTGATCTAACTGGTAAAATTAACAATTGAAAAGAAAAACTGATTCACCCCCCTCTCAGTATTTCCAACAATTTGTTGGACATTGGGTTCAACGCTTGCCGTGTGTTTCGTGACAGGGACTAATCGCCTCTCGTGGATCCTAACTCTAGCGATTGTAGTGGGGACTAATGCCTGCGGGTTTTGGTCTAACGGCAATCGTGATTCCAACAAGTGGTATCAGAGTGACAGTTCTCGAGTTCGAAACTCACCCGACTCGCATTGGGGGGGAGATTGTTGGACTTTGGGTTCAACGCTCCCCATGTGTTTCACGACATGGACTAACCGCCTCTCGTGGATCCTAACACTGGCGATTGTAGCAGAGACTAATCCCTGTGGGTTTTGGTCTAACGACAATCGTGTTTCGAACAATTATTCAGTATTTGTTTTGTATGTGTACGCTGTTAACTGTATTTACTTTGATGTTAATTTTGAATATTCAGATTAATAACTCATGTAAGTAGGAGAAGTAAATCAAGATTTAACAGTAGGGTTCTTTTAGATTAAGAAATTTTCACAACTTGTATCCATTTGTTGATCTATCCTTCATAAGTGACTCTCTGTCTATGCCGTGTCTCCTCCCATCGGTGAATGTCTGTAAAGAGTAGGGAGTTGAGGTGACAGTGGGCTAAGTCTCCATAGTTTCCCTTAGCCTAGCAGTTGCCCCTTTAGGATTCCCCTTTAGGTCCCTTGCTAGTTTGAGTGGTAACATTTCTGGCGCTGTTGCCGGGGAGGAAACAGGTCTGCCTCCCTAGTGAATCATTAAGAAATTGATTCATTGATGTCAATCTCGTTATTCCTCTGGCGACTCCACTTATTGTCCAAACCCCTAGTTTTCTTGAAGGTGACAATATTCCTCCTTTAATTAGGGCTGCTGCTAAAAGGAAGGAATATCCTCCATCACCTGTTGGAACCACTCTTCTTCCAGAATTTGAAAAAGTTAGTGATCTCACCACAGAGATGGAAACTAGTTCTATCACTGACAAACCCGAAATGACCAAAAGTGAAAAACATTTGGTCAGTGTACTTGCTCCTTTGAAATTGAGTCATGATCCCAAACCATTCCCCGAGAAATACAACTAATGGTTACCCAAGTTCAAAGGAGATGCTACCACAAGTTCCTGCGACTTTGTTGAGGAATTCTATTAGCACATGTCCCCTAGGATGATTTTTGATGAAGATAGGCTCATGATGCTCTTTTCTTTATCACTTGAGGGACAAGCTAGAGAATGGTACCTTAGTCTTCCCCTAGGATGCATTGAAGATGCCGATGAATTTTGAAGTGAACAAAGTTCCTTCTTAAGTTAAATACTCCAGAACACTTGGAATACAAAGATATCCATGAGGATACAAATATTATATTATAAAAGATATGAAGAATGAGATGAGATAGATGATTGAATGTTACAAATGAGTCTTGCTTATATACCTACGCAAGTGCCTCTTCACGAAAGGTCATGTCTTATCAGACATGACCTTTCAGCCTAATTACTAATTAACTAATTTATCATTTATTTACATTATTTATTCATTACATTGCCTTCCTCTCAAAAAGCTTTTTCCTCAAAGCTTGTCGATGAAAGGCCTCGATTTCTTTTCTTGTTGCGAACATCTTCTCGTCTCAGGGCAGTCATCCTTGTCGATACGATCCTCTAAGTGACAAACAAAATTGTCGCACTGAGAATGGATTAGACCATCCTAAATCAATCTTCTGTGGAACTTTACGATGACTGGCAACTTGTGATGATTCGTTAGTATTCGTCAGAATATTAGCTTGTTTCTGTTCTGAATACATAGCTTGGTTGAGTTGTCTGCTCCCGTGATTTGGATGTCGATAGGGTACTTTTTTGGTTTGACTTCGATTTTCTTTTGGCGAGGATGTTATTGAGTAGGTTACAAAACCTTCACTTAGAATGTTCCTCGTTCGTTTAGCATCTAAGTGTGTTTCTTCTGCAACTTTCTTGTCGTCCTCTTCAACTGAGACATTTACCTGATCAACGTTCGATTTTTCTTCAACTTGAACTTCTATATTTGAAGATTTCGATGCTTCATTTTCGACAAGTTGTTGCACCTTGTTTTCCAACGACTTCTTATCCTTCTTTAGTTTTTTAATTTGCGTTAGCAATTTTTCGTTGTGGTCTTTAAGGCGAGCAACTTCTTCATTCTTGTTAGCTGTGATTTTGTCAATTTCCTTTTGCATATTTTGAATCGTCTTTTTACTTTCTTGAGAAATTACTTTTGAAATTTCTTGAATGTCTTCAGGTGTCATTGAATTTGGCTTTAAGTTGACGTCCTGTAGCGTTATTGTCTTCTTTTTGTAGGACAATGTTAAAAACTTCTTTTTTGTATTAAGGACGAATGACCCTAGTGATTCCATCCAGAGCGAACCCAGAATTATATCACTATCGTTACAAAATAAGGTTTTAACGGTAAATTGGGAGACAAGGGAATAGTCCCCAATACTTGGGTGTAAATTCCCTATGTCGTATTGTTTTTCATTTTCGCGAAATGAATTTGTTTTAGTTATATTTGATTCGGGGATCACTAATTGGTTAGCACATTCAGTACTAACATAATTATTCTCTTGATTAAGATCAATAGATATGAGAACTTCCTTTCCCGCAAGTGACCCTTTGATTCTAATTAGCGCACAGACAAACATACTATAATTTTCAGGGAATCTTCCTTCTTTCCTCTCTGAATTAGATTCAATTTCCTTTTCATCAATGATTGATTCCGTTTTTTCTGTTGAATTGGGTTTTTAGGGTTTTTAAGGTAACCCTTCCTAACTTTCTCTTCTTCTTTTTAATGAAGTTATTATTCCTTCAATTTTTTTTCTTTTTTTTCTTTTTTTTTAAATATTTTAATTAATTAAATAATTTTAATTAATTATATATATTCTTTTAGCAATTGATTTTTTTTAACCATTTTTTTTTTTTGTTGAAAGGTTACAACCCTAGTGAAACGTGGCTATTCACATATATTCACCTATAAAATATATGTCCACTTATGTGTATTTGACTCGGTTATTGTTCTCCACGTAAAAGTAAACTTACCATTCACACAGAGATTTTTTATTCCTTTACTTTTTATTTTACCTTGCAAATACCATGGGCAATTACCATGGGCTTCCAAAACCACGAGCTTGTAAACCACTAAAAGAATAATCAAAATAACCTTACCTGCTCTTCCTTATTTCTTTTTCCTTTTTTAATTTTGATTTGTCTTCGTATGTACGTATATGTACTTCTTTATATATATCTCTTTTTTTTTCATTTTTCTTTTTTTCTTTTGGAACTAATTTCTTTTAAATTTTTTTTTTTTCCTTTTAATTCATTCCCCCCTTTATGTTAACTTTCCTTCTCTCTTTTTTTTTTTTTTTATTAATATATATATATATATATATATCTTCCTTTTTAAAATTTTTTTTTTTATTATGGCCAAAGGCCTCTGATGAACTCAGCAATGGAGAAACTCCAAGATTTGTAGCGAATGCTTCAGTCACGACGACAACAAAGTTGACGATTTTTATGGTCAAGGACCTAGATCGTAGAGCGTGGCTCTGTGAAATGTGAGTGGCCAGAAGATCAAACTGCTCTGATACCAAATGAAGCGAACAGAAGTTAAATACTCCAGAACACTTGGAATACAAAGATATCCATGAGGATACAAATATTATATTATAAAATATTTGAAGAATGAGATGAGATAGATGATTGAATGTTACAAATAAGTCATGCTTATATACCCTATGCAGGTGCCTCTTCACGAAAGGTCATGTCTTATCAGACATGACCTTTTAGCCTAATTACTGATTAACGAATTTATCATTTATTTACATTATTTATTCATTACAAATTTGAGGACCTATTCATGAAGAGATGGTCTTGCAATGCCCAAGGGACCTTCAATATTGAGAAGTTTTATCAAATAGCAAGGGGAAGGGAAGACATTTGGGAATTCATTCAAAGTTTGATAGGGTTGTTCGAGACATCCCTGATCACCTAAAACCCTTCGATGCCAACATCCTTGAATTTTTTTTAAAAGGCGTAGGGGGCCACCTAACATATGCCTTAGGAGACAAGAAACCCTCCACATTGGCTGTAGCTAAGGAAATAACAATGCAAGTTGAAGGAACCTACATATCTCAAGAATGGATGCCAATGACCTCCAAATCCAAAATTGAGGCCAAGAAGGAGAAATCGAAGGATCAACATGAAGAGACCCTTCTGGCTATCCTCAAGAAGATGGAAAAGCTTAGTGAAGAGGTCCACTCACAAGACAAGATAGTTATGAACAAAATTACTTTATTGGAGAAGGTCCAATAATCTAGCTACATTCCAAAGGGAAAACCTTTTCCTAAAAATCAAAATGAAGAAGATAAGCCAAGCTCATCTTAAGTTCCAAAAGCTTTGTCTCCAACCAATGCAGTGGAGCAAAACTCATCTTCCGAGGATGAGCAAAGTGAGAGTGACGAGAGTGATGATGATGAAACAAACGAGTAGGCCAATCTTGTAGAATCTGATGTATCCAACATTTTGCTAGGAGGTTCATACACTCGTCCTCTCGTTAACCAAAGAAGAGAAAGATGAACCTATTCTTAATGTTGATGCTAGTAATAAGGGGTGTAATATTCACGAAAGGATAATAATAAGGACCCCACAACCTCCAAGGAACCTAACAAAAATGACCCTCTTCCCAAGCAAGCTCCTCCTAAGGAAGTCCCTTCTAAAGATCCGCCTAAAGAGAAACTCCTTTCCAAGGATCCTCCTAAAAAGGACTCCCAAACTAAAGCCGAGCCTAAAATGGGTAACCAAAAGGGAGGAAATACCAAGAAGAAATTAAAGGGAAAACAGGCAGGACCTAACATTGACTTGGAAGCTGCTATAGAGAAGATGACTGTATTCGTTCCTCTGAAGGAGATTGCGAAACTTCCTGAACAACAACAACAACTTAAGAAGTTCCTTTAAATTGAAGAGGAAGAATTACTGAAAGACTTGCAAAATATTCATATTCCCGATGGTAACCCTGGACATAAACTTGTTATACTCACTTTGGTTGTCAATTACCTTCATCTACATAATTGTATGCCTGACTTAGGGGATTCTGCAAATATCATCTCCTTAAAAGTTATGAAGCAATTGGGTCTTAGCATCACTCGGCCACATAAGAAGGTATGTGGTTTTAGCTCCAAGCCTGTGGAGGTGGAAGGTCTCATAAAGGACATAAAGGTTTCTTTGGCTAGGAACCTTGACATATCTCTTCTCATGGATGTTGTTATCATTAATATTCCTGATGGGTGGGGAATACTATTGTCTACGAAATGGGGGGATACTGTTGGGGGTCATGTTCAAATGGACTTATCATACGCTACCATCCCGTAATTTGATGGGACCCCTTTTATCCTCTATAGGAAACCCACCTACATCTCTCATGTGATTAAGCCTGAACCATACTATGAAGCGCACGACGTTGAGAAGCCTTCTCCTGTTCTTCCTTCACAAGAGGTTTGTATCCTCAAAAGGCCGAATCACAAACCAAGAAAAAAGAGGAAGCCTAAAAAAGAATATAAAGTAGGGGACTTGGTCTTAGTGGAAAAAGATGTGATGCATGTCAAGATTCATTGAAAAGTTGGGGATGACTATTATTACATTGCTAAACTCAATGACGAACTATGGCCACAACCAGTCAAGTTAAGTCGCATCACCCCTTTCCTTGATACTTGACATTGTACTATATGCATGTTAGAGTAGGATGCATCACATGATGATTTTTGCATTAGAACTAATGTAATATGATGTTTCTCATGATAAATTAGCTACATTTAGATTAAAACTTGCATATTTTATTACTTGTTGATGTTACGGCCTAACATTAAGCATGGGTGATCATAAGACATCGTGAAAAACATGTTGCCCTGTGGGTTTAGACATTGATATGCGCCTTTAACAGGTATGCGGTGACCAAGAGATTGTTGGAGTTCTCGTGACCTCCTATGCGAGTAGCTTTGCCCACTTCTTCTAGAGATCACATCCCAGATGGAGCCAGATGTTACCCACCACTTTGTGGGTGATATCCCTAGGAGAATTTTTTTCTCCGAGATGGTCCTCAGTTGGCAACCAACAACCCCTTGCATCCACCAACTAGCTCCTTGTGCCATTTCTCCGCCACCTGAGCCAGCCATTTGGTCCCTTACCCATCTGTCATGATTGTATGTTTGAAGGTGAGCCTCCCAAATTTGAAGGTAATTGAGTATTGAGTGTGCTTATCATGGACACTTTTGGGCATGGATTAATGGAGGGATTTGGTGGAAAGAGTGGGCTTAGTCTATGCTTTTGTCCCCTAGATCTTTTGGACGTTACCCTTGGATCTTAGTCTTGTGGGATCTCCTTTATTGACCATTTAGTTTTAGGGTGGTACTACTTGGGAAACTCCAATTTTGGTTATTTGGTCCCACTCCCTCATCCACATATATCACTTCCCTTCCATTTATTATAACCGCATTCGACATCTTTCCCACCTGGGTCCACATTTCTTCACTGGATCCACGTAGGGTTAGCCTCCCCTTTCCCTTGCCCCCACCTTTGGTTAGGCTTGGAACAATTCCTCGAAGGTTGAAGCAGTTGAAAAGAAAAAGTAAAAGCATAAATGGCCACATTCAACAGGAAAATGTACCACAAGTTGCAAAAGATGGTTGGGACAAACAAATTTAGCACGTGGGAAAAATCCAGTGCATGAAATCTACCCAATACCCATGGCCAACACCCTGGTTCCATAGGCCCTAGATGAGCCTCCTTTATCATTCAGGAACCCATGATTGTCCCAACCCCTGGTGGGCAATGAACGGCCCTACCTTAAAAGGGGATATCCACTGTTATATCTTACACATCATGCTCTTATCCTTTGAGCCCCGACCAGTTAATAATAAAAAAATCATAAAAGGAAAAAGGCATATAAAGAAAGCTAGATGAGCCTCCTTTATCATTCAGGAACCCATGATTGTCCCAACCCCTGGTGGGCAATGAACCGCCCTACCTTAAAAGGGGATATCCATTGTTATATCTTAGACATCATGCTCTTATCCTTTGAGCCTCGACCAGTTAATAATAAAAAAATCATAAAAGGAAAAAGGCATATAAAGAAAGGTGGAAAAATCAAGGTTGGGGCATTTCATGTACCACGATTGCTCCCTCCTATACATTATATACCTAGGTATGGGCTTCCCTTCTTCTAGCTACCCTTGTACCCTGATATGTGGCCCAGGATTTCCCTTTTCATTCCCTATTCCATTAATTTCTTTATCACATGCCACCACTATTTGAGGGATGTACCTTGGACATACTATCCCCTCTAAAGGTAGAAACCACCTACTAAGGTACTTGGTTAATCCCCATTGGAGCTTGGAGACATTAGCACATGCCAAAGCCCGCTATGGAAGGGCATGCCATTATGAAGTGTCCACTTGTTTTCCATGATTTGTAAGCTCTTTTACCCGATTACTTTAATGAATTGTTGTGCTAGAAGGTTAGGGGATGCATTGGATCTTATGCAGGATTACAGATGGTGTCCATTCTAAGTTTGGTCTCCCTATACGGGGTCCTAACTTTCTAGAGGGCTAGAGTGGCACATGTAGGGTGTGTGTAGAGAGCCATGGGCCTCGATAACAGTACTTCATGGACCCCTAGAGTTGGTCAGAGATTGCTCGAGATTCACCTATTGGACGAGGAAGATGTATCTAGTTCATCATGCCCAACCGACCCCACAGTTATACTATGCACTTGACAGATGGCCCATGACTTGTATGCTGATGTGGCATCACTTATATTATCATATGAGCATTTACAAATGGTCTACAGGCATCTTCGATCTACTTGGAGACCCATGAGGTTATTTGTGTGCCCCCACACCCACTGGGAGCACCATAGGTTTATTGTTTGGAGAACAAGGGGCCACCCCCTTGTCCATCACTTTTGAGAGTCCTATTCATTAGTATGGCACTTATGGACTTGATTAGGCCTCTTGGAGGGCCCAACGACATGTATTATTCATCATTTGACCTCTTGAGAGGCTTATTATCCTGTCTTTGAGCTAGTTTGGTGGGCTAATTACCAAAAGTTAGTTACTTTGCACTTTATTTTATTTTAGGGGCCAATGTAGGCCTAATTAGGTTATTCAAACTCCTAAGAAGTGTATAAATAGGAGTTATGTGAATTCATGTTGAATCATCACTTCGATTGGATCACTCTCTCTTGAGATTTTCGCTATTCCTTCTTGGTGGACGAAGTTGGAGAATGGATGAATTTTGATGTTTGGTTTATATTTTCTTATCTTGAAGCTTCTTCATTGGTAAATGTATTGAAGGTTGGATATATTCTCTTATGTGTAAGTACAAACTTGACGCTATATTTCTTTTACTTTGTCACACACATTGATAATGGGATTTTCGCTATTTTGGGGCTGATTTCTTCATGCATTTACTTCTTAATTGTGGAATTATGTTTCTATATAGCATATCTCTTTGTATGGGCCATGTTTGTTGAACGAATTTTTTTAGAGATCGAAGTTATCTTGATAAACCCTCTTGATTTGCAAACGGAGTATAAACGCTTGAGGGTCACTCTCTTTTGCACTAATGCCAAACGAAGTTGTCCTTGAGCTCCCTTGAGCTAGAAACAAAATCCATTCTCATCGTTCTCCTTGAATCCATATCCCCAAAGGAATTAGGCACTGATCCACCATAAGGTGATCACCTTAAACCCTCTTTTCTTCACCTTTATCTTCTTATCTCTAGGTCTAGCCACGCTGGGCCACTTAGGGAATCATTTTCCTGACAAAATAGCCATAGAAAAAGTTCGATCTCCTAGCCTCTCCAGCACTGATGTGTCCTCAAGGTCTCCTCCAAATTTGAAGAAATTTTAGCGGTGGGATTGTGGGATATTCCAAGCCCTAGCCCTGAGACCAAACTTTGCCTTGGGTTTCCCTAGGCTAGTACCTCATAGGATCATTTTGACACTTTTAGTGGAAATTGTTTCTTTGATTGTCTTCCCCTCCTTGTTTAGGTTAAGACCATCATTGGTTGTTAAACTCCCTCTTCTTAACCTAGGCTGGATCCAATTGGTCCCGTGTGGTCCCATTTCTCACCAGAGTCAACTCTTCCAAAAAACAACTCGAGAATCCAAGTTTTGCAAGGATTTTAGGGATTGGGAAGCTCGTTCATAATTCATACTCCCCTAACTTAGCCCTTAAATCCTCACTCCCCCTAGAAATCTTTGTACATTGCTTAAAGAGCAAGCAAGTCCTATTCTTGAGCCTCTTCTAGGGAAGGATCATATAGGTCTCTTCATATCCATTTGTTGATCTATCCTTCATAAGTGACTCTCTCTCTATACTGGGTCTACTCCCATCGGTGAAAGTCCATAAAGCATAGGGAGCCTTAGCTGAGGTGACAATGGGCTAAGTCTCCATAGTTTCCCTTGGCCTAGCAGTTGCCCCTTTAGGATTCCCCTTTAGGTCCCCTGCTAGTTTGAGTGGTAACACTCATCAACCATGTCGACAGGTTAGTAACATACAACATATTGAGTCTCATGATTCATAAATCTTAAAGTTTCAAGCATTCAAAATTCGATATATAACATTTATCATCATTGAACATTAAAGTTGTACTTGTACTTGAAACCACTACCATTACCAAGTAACCAAACGATAACAAAGAATATCTAACATGAAATGAAATGTTTCAACTTTCAACTTTCACGAAGCATCATATTCATAATTCATTACCAATGAGTTTTAATTGCCAACTTCAAAATTCAAACTTAAATTTTCATATATTGCTTACAAAACATATCATAATAAATATGAAAGAGTCGACAATTATAAAAACTACTAGAAACTAGAGAAAACAAGTAAATCTATTATCTATTGCTAATGCTTGGGCCTCTTGCCACCACGAGAAATGTCTGATTTTTGAGAAAGAATATAGAATGATGAATTATTATAAAAAACATAAAAACATGGATTAAACCATACAACATCAATCATCTAGTAGCTACAATCTTCGTCAACCACATTTCCACAAGTTACAAGTTTTGATTTATATAGCATGTAAGGGTGCACATAACCAAAATAACATCGAGTGGAATCCATCTATAAATTGAAAATATATCAACAAACAGGCTCTAGATGGCCTCTATCATCCAAAAAATCATGCTACAGAAAATACCTACATATCATCAAAATCATTGCCTATCTTGGGATCTTCGTCATTAATATCACCCTCTAAGGATTAACATAAGATAGAAAAAATGTAGCATGTCAAGTCAAGATTTTGTTTGAGTGGTGGGTACATTTTTAGTAGGTTCATGATAGAGGCGTTCGACAACCAATGTCACTAACATCAAGGTACATAGAGGTATTGGTGCTCTTGATGAGTTCCATATCCTAGTACATGAGAAAATCCAATGGAAACATTGCAATGCCCCCAACCTCGAAATCCTGAAAAAATGATAATTCTGCTGGATTTTGAGTGAGATCTAAAATTCTACTTTCTGCATATGAAATCCAATGTGGTTGGAACGACTCTCAAACATCCTGATTCATTTCATGATAATGTTAAAAATTTAAACATTACCATGAATTGCATATCAAGACTAGGACCATAGGCTTGATCATTAGGCTGCCCCACTCAAAAATTCTTGTTTCTTTGAAAAAAAATTTGCGTTCGGAATGTGTTTGCATAAAAAAGATTGCGAAAAAAGCTAGGTAGCGATTTGTTTTTTTAGGGAGTGCACGCTCGAAATTCGATCACGAAGGAAGCACACTTCGGGAGCGGGTTTGAGAGGGGGAGGGGGTGGAATATAAATAACTTTTCTTGAATCAAATGAATATAAATTTTTTTTTTTGGTGATGTATAGACCCAAATTTTCCGTGATCTCTATTGAATTTTCATGATCTTCTAATCTGATAGTTACTTCCAATGATTCCTTCATTAATTTATCTTGTGTCAAATTCATCATTGAGCAATTATACATAGAAAATCTCAACAGTAAAACAATAATGATAGCAGGCTCATAAAGAGAGTCAAACACAAGAGACACAATTTTTTACCCTGGGAAAATCCTAACTAGGGAAAATCTCATGTATCTTTTCTTAGGAGAAATTATTTAATTCATCAAAAGTACAATATTAGTTTTATAGAAAAATTTGGAAGTTCATAGGGCTTAAACAACCCTTTTTCCATGAACAACAGTCTAAAACAACTCTTGCTGGCCTCTTTATAGGCCTGAGATATCTCGGTCCTGTTCATCAAGCCTCTGAGGCTTCTCAGCCTCCTTCCTCCCAGCCTGTGGCCCTCCTGCAACTCATCTCTCCTTTAAATTCTGCCTCAGAATAAACTCGCCCTTCCAATTCTGTTTCATAAATTCGTCCTTCAAATTTTGTGTCAGAAATCTCCCTTTTTTGTACATGTAAGCAGAAACAATAGTAGATGATGTTGATCCAAATTGTGGTCTAAGTGAGGAGGTTGAGTGGGTATATATGGTGATCTTGTGGTGCCCCAAGGGGCACGTCTCTTCATACTGGGCCAACTTACACAATTGGAGCCAACCTGTGCTTTTGGTGGCAAAAATTAAATTCTAAATTTAAATTTCAAATTCCTTCCTTTTCATTTTTCTTTAGGGTCAACTTGTAGTGAAGAATACTGACCACAGCTACAAAAATTCAACAATCCCTTTTGGCATCAGATTGTGAGATGCCCCTGAGTCTAGCATGTAATTATGCAAAGTTTGATCAAAAGTCTTTAGATTATCATAGAAAGGTGGAACAAGGTTTTCTTCTCTTTCAAGGTAAGGCACAACAAGAATCCTAGGATAATCATCTTGTATATTAATTGAATCAGTGAGTGTTGCGTGGTTGGTTTCTTGTATGTTCAAAGGTTTACCAATAAATTTATCCACATCCTCTTTGAAAGCAGGTATTTTTACAATTTCATTGAAGGAAACAAGAATCTTAATTTTATTTAATTCATGCATCAAATTAAAAGAATTAGGATGCACTAGGGGTTCCTGATGAACTTCTTTATTTTGAGTAACTTTTCTATTACTAACCATTGGGTGATTATGTATCCTTGTTGGGAATCTCCATGAATCATGATTACACTATCTTGGGTCTTGAGTAGTATTGAAACTTATTTTCACTGCATTCATTATATATGTCATGACTTATGATCAATTTGGTCTCTTCTGGATGATGTCTGTGTCAATAGAAAGTGCCATATTTGCTTTCTTAATTTAAAGTCTACTTGCTTAGAGGTTTCGGTGACATGAGATAGCATGTGGTGAGATATTTTGAACTATCCGACTTTCTGACCAGACTGGAAGGCACTGGAATTAACTATAATTTAGTGTTCTTCCAGGTGTTCTCAAACAGTAAGCTTTCCGTTTCTTTTATTTCCTTTTATGGGTTTGTATGATGGTAAAAATTAAGGAAGAAGCTTTTTAATTTGAGGTTTACTTGCTTAGAGGTTTTGGTGACATGAGACTGCATGTGGTGAGATATTTGATCATATCTAACTTTATGAGAAGACTACAAGGCACTGGAAGTAACTGCATTTTAGTGATCTTGCAGGTGTTCCCAAAAATCAAGGATCCTCTTCAGGTATGCCATGTTTGTTCTTTAATACAAAATTACATGTATTCTGTATCTCTTTGCTATATTTCTTATACTCCATGAGTATTCCATGGAATCTGAAATTCTTACTATAACTCACATTTCATCATCCTTCATTTTGTTCTTGGTATGGTTTATTTTGTATTATTTAAAATTCATAGCAGTCACATGCCTATCCAGGTCTAATTCCAATGTTCTATTTAGTTTTATACATCTTCCTTGGTAGTGTAAATAGTTGAACCAAAGTTCATGGATTTGACTGTTCATACCTAAAACGAGTTGATAGCAACAAAATGAGATTCTAAGTTTTTTATGAGTTATGCCTACTTGCAAATCTTAACAATTTTTTATTTCCTTTCTTAATGAAAAGTCCTTTCAACATTTTTGTTTAATTATGCAGGGTGGTATCATGGTATTTATAAGTTCGTACTTTGACTTTGTTCGGCTACGAAATTACATGAAATCTCAGGACACATCATTTTGCTTGGTTGGCGAGTAAGTATCGCTTTTATAGTTTAATTTACTTTCCTATTTGGATTTCTTTTATTATGTCTTTTTTCTCCATAATGCAGTATGTTTCTAACTCACCCTAAGTGTTGATGTTCGAATTTGAGTACATTGAAGTTGGAAAACCTTTGTCATGGAAAAGAATATGGTAAAATTTTCCATCAAGTTTGGAAAAAAGAATTAGGTAATTTTGTATACCTTCAGATATTCAAACAAAAAGCAAATACAAATATCGTTCAACTTCAAATTTGACCCCAAAAAATATTAAAATGTCAAGACTAAAGATTGTCATGTTGAACATATAACATAACTTCAACACCTTTATTTTAAAAGCTTTATGAAAATAATCTACCTGGCCAATTAAGTTCACCATTAAATTATTCCTTCTTGAGAGTCAAAGAAATTTGGGACAGTAACGAAGGTTTGATTCAGTGTTATCAGGACCGGACCGAACCGGTCCGTACCGGCTGGTCTGACCGGTTTGAGGCCAAAACCAGTTCAGACTGGTGACCTGAACCACTGTACCAAACCATATGGTTTTGTATATTTCTGCCCAGGACCCTTTGAATGCATTTGTTTTTTTTAAAAAGGCAATGATTTATGATAGGGGAAGCCTAGTATTGACCATATTTCCCTACTAATGCTATGCAATTCATGGTAATGTTAAATTCTTAAAGTAAAAGGAGGAAAATGAAATGACTCGAGATGTTTGAGAGTGGTTGTAACCTCATTGGATATCATACGGAGAAAGTAGAATTTTAGATCTCACTCAAAATCCAACAGAGTTAACAATTTTCCAGGATTTCAAGATTGGGGGGATTGCAACTCTCCATTGGATTTTGTCATGTACAAGGGTATGGAAATTGTATTCAATCAAGAGCACCAAGCCCTCTATGTACCTTGATGTTAGTGACATTTGTTATGAATATAATTCATAACAAATATAATAAATATAGTTAATAGTCAAATAAGGATTATGTAAGTAGTCATTAAGTTAGTGAAAGGGTATGTCTAAAAGACATGCCATTCCATTTGCCTAGGTATATAAGCAGGGCCTCATTGTAACATTTATCATCTCTTATACATTTTATATATAATATATTTTTATTATGAATACCTCTTGTGTATTTCACAATTAAGTCAACAAGCTTACAACTTTGTTGCTCCATTTGGTATTAGAGCGGTGATCTTCTCACCTGGAAGAAAACACCTACACCATTGCTACTGGTTGCCTTCAGCTGTTATATGCGGTGCCTCAAAATCGCTGCCGCTCGATGTCTTCATCAATGTCGATGGCCGATTTCAACAAAAGGTTGATCAATCTTGAGAGTAAGATTAATAATAATTCTGATGAATTCACTAAAAGGCTAATCGATATTGAGGATAAGGTTATAGGAAATTCTGACAACATCAAAAAACTTCAAGACACAACAAATCGGATAGAAAGACAAATTTGGCAAAACCATAGCGAGTCCACAGACAATCATAACAAAGCAATGCAGAAGATAAACGCCATTTGGGACAAGATTAATCCGATGCAAGAACCAATATTTCCGAATATTGGACATAATCAACAGAACAATTCAACCGATTCAAAGAATTCAGAAGATAGTCATGAAGAATCACTACATTCTGCAGATGATCAAGTTATGAAAATTTCAGATTCAAATGAAGATGATGTGAAGGAAGAAAACCATGATCAAAATGATGAGAATAATGCAAAAAACATTACATTTAATAATGGAGAAGATAAACTTGATCATAATGAACAAGATCTTCAAATTCCCCAGGTCGATCAAGAGAAAAATTGCAATATAGATTATAACGGTCATGTGGGATGCAGTTTAGATAATGTTACAACAGTTGATATTGAAAATCTGGGGCTTCCCCACTTCAATGAAGAGAAGAATTGCAATACAGATTGCAACGGTTATGTTGGATTCAATTCAAATAATGCTGCAACAATTGATATTGAAAATTTGGGGGTTCCCCACGTAGATGAAGAGAAGAATTGCAATACAGATTATAGCGGTTCTGTTGGATGCAATTCAGATAATGCTACAACAGTGGATATTGAAAATTTGAGGATTCCCCACGTCGATGAAGGGAAGAATGGCAATATAGATTATGAGGGTTATGTAGGGTGTAGTTCAGATAATGCTGCCACAGTGAATATCCCTAGAGAAAGCAGTGGAATTGATGAAATTGTACCGTTTAACTTATTGGAATTTTCAGAAAACCCTACTAAGAATGGGTGTGAGGATGATATTGATTTCTTCAACTTACCAGCATTCGATAAATCGAATTTTACTGTTGATACTTCACTTGCCATTGATACCCACAACATAAAGGATGACAATACTGGATCATTTTCCATATGATCGAAATTCGTTGTTTATTCTTTACTCCCCATTGATATCCACAACGTAAATGATGACAGTACCGATGCTGGATCAAATTTCGTTGTTTGTTCTCTACCCACCACTATTACCCACAACGTAAACTATAACAATACCGATGCTAGATAATTTTCCTTAGATGATTTGTTGGGTCCTGCAAGCTGTGCAAATTATATTATCGATCAAACAATGAATTATTATTCGGCCCCCGGTCCAAGAGCCGTGAATCCCAACCTCCCACCTCCTATTGGGCCATCTTCCATAGTCTCAATGCCTTCAAATCAAACCTTTATGCAAAATGTTTCTTACTTGGGGCTTAAGGAGCCGGGAGGGCTTCAGGAAGTAGAGGAGCTTGCCTGCTACAGTATGGAGATGGCCGACACCAATTCCATTGGATGGAATCTGCCAATATTCTCAAGTAATATGTTGGGCTAGTTATGGAATCCGAACCAAAGAACAATTAGTACCAGTGGCCGGTGTCAATTATGCCAACTCCTACGCAGAATTGGCAGCTGGAAAGTAAAAAGACAAAGATTCGGCGCCCGGGTCAACCGTCTCAAGACAAAGGCATTGTCTTCCTCTTATATCCCCAAAATCGAATACGTTGCTCTGAGGCATAGAATAACAACAATACAAATGTTAGAGGTGGAAAAATATTTCCATCTAACGAAAGACGATGCATGCGCTAAACCTCAAGTATGTTCGACATTTTTGAACGACTTTTGCCGCAAACATCACATCTATCACTCGCTTTGTCGTAAGGTTAATCCTATAAGATGCAAAATTGAACAATTGAAGGAACGGATGAACATCGAAAATGAGTTAGATAAGGAGAATATTAGAATCAAGATTGCAGTGCTCAGAAGTTACAGCAGAACAAGGGTATCGATGCCACTTTGCAACACTGCTCTCATCGACAACCCCCGACCCTTGCTTCTGCTAGTCCAGCTGTCATATGAGCTGTTGTCCGCTACCATGTCCACTTATCGAAACAACTTGACCACCTAGTACCGTCGTCTCTGCAATGTGTTCATTCCACTATTGTTCGTACCTCCAACAACCCCCATTGTATCTCTTTGCCATTGAGTGGTGCTTATTTCTGTGTTTCCCTCTGACATTTTTGTGCAATCAACCATGAGGGAATGGGGAGTCTCACGATGCCTTGGCGGAGAAGAAAAAACCAGAAACGGTGTGGCTCCCACTCGATACGATGTTTGGTCAGGTGGACATGTGGTAAATCGGTGAACGACGTGGCTCTCCCTGAATCAGCGTATGGTCAAGTGATTTGATAAGGGGTGCTATTTAATTAATACGGTGAATGATTTTTCAAACTGTGTATCGGTGAATTGTAAGTTATATAAATTTACATATATAAATTATAATTACATATTATATATAATTTATAATTATATATTTGTAATTAAAAAATTATATATTAATTTAATTAATTAAATAATTTTAATTAATTAGATTAATAAAATTATAATTAATTAAAAAAAATGGGTTTCCAAAGGCGTATGACAACAAATTATACATGTTGAGGTGACAAACATGAATAAAATAAAAATTGTGACCCGTTACACTTACAAAGAAATGACGAAAGAAAATGAAGCAAACGGTGCGTGATTGAACTGAAGAAAAGTGTCAACTATAAGCTTTGAGGGCAAAGCTTTTGAAGGAATGGGTAATGTTATGAATATAATTCATAACAAATATAATAAAGATAGTTAATAGTCAAATAAGGATTATGTAAGTAGTCATTAAGTTAGTGAAACGGCATGTATAAAAGACATGCCCATTCATGAAAGGCCATCTGCCTAGGTATATAAGCAGGGCCTCATTGTAACATTTATCATCTCTTATACATTTTATATATAATATATTATATATGTAACATTGGTTGTAACGGGTAACTGAATCCATGAGGATACAAATATTATATTAGAAAGTGTGATGAATGAGATATGAGATAGATGATTGAATGTTTCAAATGAGGCCTGCTTATATACCTACATAGGTGCCTCTTCATGAAAGGTCAGACATGGCCTTTCAACCTAATTACTAATTAATTAATTAATCACTATTTACATTATTTTAGTCATTGCATTGTCTTCCCCTCAAAAAGCTTTGTCCTCAAAGTTTGTCGAGGAAAGGCCTCGATTTCTTTTCCTGCTACGAACATCTTCTCGTCTCAGGGAAGTCATCCTTGTTGATACAAGTTGATATGATCCTCTAAGTGACAAACAAAATTGTCGCACTGAGAATGGATCAGACCATCCTAAATCAATCTTCTGTGGAATCTTACGGCGACTTGAAACTTGTGATGAATTATCACTTGAGCGGATTGCACTGACATTAGTATTCTTCAAAACATTGGCTTGTTTATGTTTTGAATACATAGCTCGGTCGAGTTGTCTGCTCTCGTGATTTGGATGTCGATAGGGAACCTTTTTGGTTTGCCTTTGATTTTCTTTTAGCGAGGATGTTATTGAGTAGGTGACAGACCTTCACTTGGTATGTTCCTCGTCTGAACTGCAACATCGAAGTTTTGTATCTTTTGTAACTTGCTTGTCTTCTTCTTGAGTTGTGACATTTACTGTATCAATGTTCGTTTTGTCTTCAACTTGAACTTCTATATTTGGAGATTTCAATGCTTCATTTTCGACAAGTTGTTGCACCTTGTTTTCCAACGACTTCTTGTCTTTCTTCAACTTCTTAATTTGCATTAGAAATTATCGTTGTGGTCCTTGAGGCGAGCAACTTCTTCATTCTTGTTAGTTGTGATTTTATCAACTTCCTTCTGCATATTTTGTATCACCTTTTTACTTTCTTGGAAAATTACTTTCGAATTGTCTTGTACGTCTTCAGGCGTCACGAAATTTGGCTTCAAGTTAACGTCCTGCAGCGTTATTTTCTTCTTTTTGTAGGAGAATGTCAAAAACTTCTTTTTCGTATTAAGGATGAATGACCCTTGTGATTCCATCCAGAGCGAACTCAGAACTATATCACTATTATTAGAAAACAAGGTTTTAACGTTGAATTGCGAGACAAAGGAATACTCCCCAATACTTAGGTGTAAATTCTCTATGTTGTATTGTTTATCATTTGCGTTAAATGAATTTGCTTCAGTTATATTTGATTCAGGGATCACTAATTGGTTAGCACATTCAGTGCTAACATAATTATTCTTTCGAGTAAAATCGATAGATATGAGAACCTCTTTTCCCGCAAGTGACCCTTTGATTTCAATCAGCGCATCGACACACATAAAATAATTTTTAGGAAATCTTCCCTCTTTCAGTTCTGTTTTGGATGCCATTTTGTCAAATAACTTCGGGGTTTTTAAGGGTGACCCTTCCCAATATTTATAATAAAATATTATTATTTTCTTTTAATAAACCCTCAGGCTTAATTAATCTTTTCAATATCCTTTACTATTATTCCTTCAATATCTGGTAATGTATCCTTCACTAATATTCTCTTGTAAAAGAGGCTCAAATTCTTTTCATATATGTATATATTCCTTTTTAAAATAAAATCTTTAAAATATGATGATTTATTAATATTTTAAGAAATCCTTAATAATATTTTTCCTTCCGATTTTTTGAAAATTACTTCCTTGATTTCTTTTTATGGAATCTTCTATAATTACCAAGAAGATGTTTGACTTTCATAATATATATATATATATATATTTTTTTTTTAATAACTGATTTTTTTTTAACTCTTTTCTTTTTTGTTGAAAAGTTACAACCCTAGTGAAACGTGGCTATTCACATATATTCACCTATAAAATATATGTCCACTTATGTGTATTTGACTCGGTTAATGTTCTCCATGTAAAAGTAAACTAACCATTCACACAAAGATTTTTTATTCCTTTTGTTTTTATTTTACCTTTCAAATACCATGGCCAATTACCATGGGCTTCTAAAACCACGAGCTTGTAAACCACTTAAAGAATAATCAAAATAACTTTATCTACTCTTCCTTCTTTCTTTTTCCTTTTTATTTTTAAATTGTCTTGGTATGTACGTATATGTACTTCTTTATATATATCTTTTTTTTTTTAAATATTTTTATACATATATATTGCTTTTGCTTCTTCTTTTTTTTCAAAAATTTCCCTTTTTTCTTTTCTTCAAATTTTTAATTCTGGCCAAAGGCCTACAGGTGAAATTTCTTCAAATTTTTATTTCTAGCCAAAGGCCTACAGGTGAAAATGGAGAAACTCCAAGACTGGTAGCGAAATGCTTCGACGACAATTTCATCAATTCCACTGCTTTCTCTAAGGATATTCACTGTGGCAACGTTATCTGAATTGCACCCTACATAACCCTCATAATCTATATTGCCATTCTTCCCTTCATCGACGTGGGGAATCCCCAAATTTTCAATATCAACTATTGCAGCATTATCTGAACTGCATCCAATAGAACCCCTATAATCTGTATTGCAATTCTTCTCTTCATCTATGCGGGGAATCCCCAAATTTTCAATATCAATTGTTGCAGCATTATTTGAACTGAATCCAACATAACCGTTGCAATTTGTATTGCAATTCTTCTCTTCATTGATGTGGGGAAGCCCCAGATTTTCAATATCAACAGTTGTAACATTATCTAAACTGCATCGCATATGACCGTTATAATCTATGTTGTAATTTTTCTCTTGATCAACCTGGGGAATTTCAAGATCTGTTTCATTATGATCAGGTTTATCTTCTCCATTATTAAATGTAATGTTTTGTGCATTATTCTCATCATTTTGATCATGGTTTTCTTCCTTCACAACATCTTCATATGAATCTGAAATTTTCGTAACTTGATCTTCTGCTGAATGTAGTGATTCTTCATGACTATCTTCTGAATTCTTTGAATCGTTTGAATTGTTCTGTTGATTATGTCCAATATTCAGAAATATTGGTTCTTGCGTCAGATTAATCTTGTTATGGCGTTTATCTTCTGCATTGCTTTGTTATGATCGTCTGTGGACTCGCTATGGTTTTGCTAAATTTGTCTTTCTATCCAATCTGTTATGTCTTGAAGTTTTTTGATGTTGTCATTATTTCCTGTAACCTTATCCTCAAGATCGATTAGCCTTTTAGTGAATTCATCAGAATTATTATTGATCTTACTCTCAAGATTGATCAACCTTTTGTTGAAATCGGCCATCGACATTTATAAATTTACATATATAAATTATAATTACATATTATATATAATTTATAATTATATATTTGTATATAATTTGTAATTATAATTATATAATTAAAAAATTCTATATTAATTTAATTAATTAGATTAATAAATTATAATTAATTAAAAAAAAATGGGTTTCCAAAGGCGTATGACAACAAATTATACATGTTGAGATGACAAACATGAATAAAATAAAAATTGTGACCCGTTACACTTACAAAAAAATGACGAAAGCAAATGAAGCAAATGGTGCGTGATTGAACTGAAGAAAAGTGTCAACTATAAGCTTTGAGGACAAAGCTTTTGAAGGAAGGGGTAATGTTATGAATATAATTCATAACAAATATAATAAATTATGTAAGTAGTCATTAACTTAGTGAAAGGGCATGTCTAAAAGACATGCCCATTCATGAAAGACCATCTGCCTAGGTATATAAGCAGGGCCTCATTGTAACATTTATCATCTCTTATACATTTTATATATAATATATTATATATGTAACATTGGTTGTTGAAGTCCTCTATCATGAGCCTACTAAAAAATGTACCCATCACTCAAATAAAATATTGACTTGACAAGCTACGCTTTTTCTATCTTATTTTAATTCACTTTTACTTAAAAGTTAAATTTTTAACATTACCATGAAATGATTCAGGATGTTTGAGTCTAAAATTTCAGTCCCCACTTCAATTATCTGTTTTTCCTTATCACTCCATGCATTTAATGTTAAATCAAGCATGATAAAAACACTAAAATCTGGAAATGAAATTTGTTTATGAAACTAGAAATTTGAAGGTTGAAAAACTGGAAATAAATACATAGAAAATTATAACAGCCACACAGAAAATAACAGAGTGATTTTTGGTTAATGTGACCCTGAAAAAACCCCCTACAACTCTTGGGGAAAACTAGTTTGAGAGTTCTTCTTTATTTCTGAAAAACTTTTATAGAGAAACTGAAATACACAGAAAAGTTCCAGCATTTACAAAAACCAACTTATCTCAATTTCCGTGCATAAACTTCACCTCGAAAATCACGCCAATAGAAAAATCAGTTCAGCAAAAAAATTACAGCAGTAAATGTTGTACGGCCTGCCTTGGGAAATGTGCCCAGAACGCTGTGTATGGTCTGTACAGAACTGTACAGAAAAGTACAACAGTTTTTCTCCTCGAAAATCGTGCCCATCTCTGCCTCGATTTTCGTGCCTTCAGCCTATTGTCTTATACCCTCCAAATATGTGTTGTCCCTCTTGGAATGCATTCCAATTACCTTTTGTACGGATCTGTTGTCTTGGGTTGCATGTCAAAACTCATGTTGTACGGATTTGCTGTGAATGCCCTCTTTGGAATGCGTGCCAAGGATTTGCTGCTCTCCTTCACCTCCTCCTTGCTCAGAAGTTTCTCCTTGCTCTCTCTTGGTTTTCTCTCAAACGCTCATGAAAGAATGATGTGATCTTTTCTTCTTCTTCTCTCCTTTTACCCTAACCTAAGTGACTTTGAGTGATCCCTAGATCTAGTGGTTGAGATAGCTTTAGATCAAGGACTGAAAAGAAATGCACATTATTTTTACTTTTTCTATTTAATCACTCACCCACTTAAATAAAGACCCACTTAGCCTTTTATTTCCATAGTCACTTTTTCACTTTCTAATTCTTCATTGACTTTAATAAAGTCACTTTTAAATTAGAACATAATTTTATCAGTTATAAAGTTACTTTTAGGAGAAGAAGTACATTAGAGTGGACACTTTTCCCTAGGCAAAAGATCAAAGCCATGGAGAACCACTTGTCCTCTGGTGCCCAAAATTTAACACTCTCTTACTGAGGAAAGTGTTCCTTACCACTCCCATCTTGTCTATGAAGTAGACATGTTTGACCCATGGAAAGGCTTTGGTGAAGATGTCTGCTACCTGCTCATTTGTGGAGATGTACCCAAGCTTGACTGCTCCCTTTTGGACATAGTCTCAAATGAAGTGATACTTGATCCTAATATGCTTTGACCTGTCATGAAAAACTGGATTCTCCGTGAGTTTTATGCAACTCTGATTATCGCAGTAAATCACAGAAGGTCTCAATGCCTGACCAAATAGACCAAACAACATCTTGTGAAGCCATATGGCCTCACAACTAGCCAAACTACCAGCCATATACTCTGCCTCAGCTGAGCTCAACGCAACTGGCTGTTGTTTCCAGCTGAACCACGACACAACTGCCGAACCCAACCCAAAACAACACCCTGAAGTATTCTTCCTGTTTGAAGCACATCGTGCCGAATCTGAATCCATGTACCCTGCCAGTCTCACTCCATCACCCTGTCTATAATCCAGACGATAATCCACAATACTCTGCAACTAACAAAGAATGTGTTTTGTAGCCACCCAGTGCACTCTCCTGTGCTCACACATGAACTGACTCATAGTGTTAACTGCAAAACATATATCTGGTCGAGTGTTGACCCAATACACCAATGATCCAATCAGCTACCTGTATAGAGTAGGATCCACCAACTTAGAATCGGAAGCGTGAAGCTTCTACCAGTTAGTGATCATAGGTGTAGACATGGGTTTGCAGTCCTCCATGTGAAATCTGCTAAGAATATCCACGGTGTACTTCCCCTGTCCCAGGAAGATATGCCCCTTGTAGATTTCTCAAGATGTTCTATGCTAGATGCAAATTTACTTTAGACTTCTAGGGAAATCACATGAAAGTAAGATGCAGATAGAACATACCAATAGATCGATAGAAGACAAGCCAAAAACAGAGATAAAGAATGGTGGCGTTATGACGATTAGCAGGATGCTTCAACTAGCAAAGTCTTCATAAAGTCAGCCTCCCATATGTGTCACGCAACCCCAAGACTGCTCATAAAAATGCTCCATCAATATGTTGCACCAAGAAGCCCTAAACACAAAATCAAGAACGCTGCTCCAACACCATCCAAGAAAGAAGAGAATGCCTCGACAAAATGTGTGTGTGAAATGAACTCCAAGTCTCTCCAATATATAGTCATCTATGGGGTGTGTGACACATTTCTTATGCATGTGGGATAAGTCAAGCCGACTTTGCACATGTGGAATAAATTCAAAATACACGTTCTGCTCATTCGATCAAGATGATCTTTAGATCGATCTTGCACCTCTCCGAAAGAGGAATCCAATAAAAATATTGGCATCATCATCTGAGCATCACAACATGGATTTTGGACCTAGTTGCCCAAAATTAACACTCCCTCTCAATTAGGGAGAACTCCATCCACCAGTGCCATCCAAAGATCGTGCGTTATCTCGCCGTAGCTTGCTTCGCTAGCTTCTTTATTTCAAAACAAAAGGTGAGTCACGAAGACATCACTCCCGGCTAACCCGAAGTCAGCTCAGAGGTCCGAAACCTCTATAGGACTCAAAGGAGTCACATACCAACTCAAAGTTGGTTTAACTGACCCGAAGTTAGTTGGAGGTCTGAAACCTCACTTGGACTCAAGAGAGTCATATACTAACCTGAAGTTAGTTTAACTGACCCGAAGTTAGTTTAACTGACCCAAAGTCAGTTGGAGGTTCGAAACCTCATTAGACTTGATCCCAGATCAAGTGGTTGGACACGCGCCATCGTAGACATAGGGAGTACGGAAATCTCCGATGCGTCCATTGGTCTTGCTATGGTCTTTATTCACATTTCCCACCTCATTGACTGAATGAGAAGTACTTCCCATGAGTCCGAAACTCCATGGGTAGGATGCATATGGGGCATAGATCAGAGAGAGGTAAGCCATCTCAATATCATCACGGTGGGGCGTAAGCACACCAACAAGGTTCGACAAGTCTAGCCTTGTGGTTGCTTATAGCTCCAAGAAGCTATCCCCAAAGCTCACTTGGAGCTCCCAGAGCTCATCGTCCAACAAGACCCTCCAAATAGGGTCGTTCCACGATTCCAAGATGAACTTCCCCAAGGGCTTTGTGAGAATATCCGTAACCTGCTCATCAGTTCCTATATGATCGAGCCTTATGACGCCTCTTTGTACCATAACCCAGATAAAATGGTACCAGACGTCAACATGCTTGGATCGATCGTGGAACACGAGATTCTCTGACAAACAAATCCCCCTCTGGTTATCACAAAGGATAACGATGGCATCTAGCACATGCTCGAACAACTCACTGAAGAGCTTTCGCAACCAAATGGCTTCACAACATGCCATACACACTGCAATGTATTCGGCCTCAAGGGTGCTCAAAGCTAACGACTTCTGCTTCCTGCTCGAAGCAGACCCAAGTGTGAAGCAGCATCCAGATGTGCTCTTGCAATCCACCACACTGCCAACCCAATCGGCATCAACATATCCACAGAGTCTCAAACTCCTGGTAGTGTATCTCAGCCCATGGTCTATCATGCCCCAGAGATATCTCAAGAGTTTCTAGGCACCAACCCAATGAATGTTATGAGGATCAACCATGTGTTGACTCAAAGTGTTCACTGCACAACATACGTCCAGATGGATGTTCCTTAAGAACATCAAGTCCCCTACGAGTTGACAATACTTGGTAGGATTTGCTAGCACGGGCCCAACAACGCTTCCACTCAACTTCTTAAAGTTGAGCTCCATCAGTGTCGACACGGACTTACAGTCCACCATTCCAAATCTTTCCAGCAACTTCACAATATATTTTCCTTGAGAGAGGAAAATCTCGCCAGGTCTCTGCCAGACCTCCAGGCCTAGAAAGTAATGCATCAGTTCTAGGTCCTTCATCTCGAGCTTGAAGCGAGATCCCTCTTACACTGATGAATGAGAGGGTCAGCACCTATCAGGAAGAGATCGTCCACATAGAGAACCAGAATGAGAGGCTTTTCTCTATCAACCTTGAAGTAAAGGTTCAGATCAACATTACTTCGAGTGAAGCCCAACTTCATTAAGTAGCTATCTATCCTCTCGTACCAAGCCTTGGGGGCTTGCTTCAACCCATAGAGGGCTTTTTTCAACCTGCATGCATGAGAGTCTCTATCCTGGACTTTGAACCCCAAAGGTTGCTCCTCTTGCACCTCTTCCTATATCGAACCATGCAGAAAAACGGTCTTCACATCCATCTGATGTAGACTCCATCCTTGCGTAGCAACAAGAGCAATAATAGATCGGATGGTGGAATATCGGACCACAGGTGCAAGTACATCATCATAGTCTACGCCTTCCTTTTGAGAGAAGCCTCGGGCAACAAATCTTGCCTTGTATTTTTCAGCACTCCCATCAGATTCATGCTTGATCTTATACAACCATTTCGAGATGACTACAACTTTGTCCTCCGGTCTCGGGACCATATCCCAGACATCATTCTTCATAATGGATTCGTACTCTTTGTGTACAACATCCTTCCAGACTTGATGCTTTATGACTTCTTCAATGATCCAGGCACAGACTACTAGATACGCTTGGTATCTATTCGGCTTCTTGCTTTACACGGGATGTCCCCCTTTGGGGCCATATGACTCTCGGCATCCTTGATAGAATCTTGGAGTCATGAGGGTCTTTTCTTCGATCTTCCAGCAACATCATTTTCTCAGGAGCATATACGATTGTGGTCTCCCTCTTAATGCCAGCTCCTCTTGCGAGAGAAGTCATCTATAAGAGCCATGAAATAAGAATATCCTCCCAAGGATTTCATAGGCAGCATATCAGATAAGTCAGAGTGTATCAGAAGACTTTGTGATACTTGAGGAATGAAGAAAATCCCCTTGTATGCTTTCCTTCAGCATGACCCCGACATATGCCTTCATGATTTATTTTATGGATAAAAGTATCATAGCCATATACTGTCATACTTTTGTCATACATCTTGACAGGTATCATACACTGTCATATCATTGATTTAAGTGTTGCCATGATATTATCATACACATTCGCTAGCATATTCATCATTGCCATACTACCATACAATATTACATGGTCATATATTTTCCATATGCCACTAGACATACCACAGATCAAAATCATATAGATTCTGCCATATGTTACTGCTCTAAGGCTCATCGACCTCTTCTTTTTCTGTCAATGCATTTACCTTCGTACAGTAGATTTTCAAAGCAATGTACTTAAGAATCAAATATCAGTTCAACAAGTCTACCTTCTCATAATAATTATGCTGCTTCAACGTTACTGATCACAGGATTCAGATCAAGATTTTTAACACTGTGATTTTTTTTTCTCCACAAGGTCACTTAAATCACTTAGCCCTATTCAACAAACAATTCCTTGTTTTCATCTTGCACACCTTCCATATTTCCAGATGCATCAATCTGTCCAAGATTCCCAATTCCAACAGCACTTCCAATTTTGACTTCCAAGCTGCGAAGGCTTTCAGCTAATGTTGCACCATTACCACTACTATCTCACTGCCAATATTATCATACTGTCCACATGCCACTGTCAATATTACATTACTGTCAAGACTGCATACTTACTATAATGCATCACTATAATGTTTATATGATCCATAAGGAAATGCCACAGATTTCAGACTTAATTAATACAAGTCCCCAATGCACCCATTTGACATCAAGAATGGGGTCAATGAGTTTTGCTCCCTCAGTATAATGCCCTTTGGCCCAGTTGTTCCCGGCGCCCGTATGCCTATAGACGAAGATCTCTGGCTTAAAGATCTGGCCATAGGGACCTGACCGAATGTTATCCATGGTCCCTGGTTCGAGTTCCATCAACACTACTCGAGGCATGTAGCACCCGCCGCTGGCCTCGTTGTAATACACATTGATCCTTTCCAGCTGCAAATCGAAGTCCCCGTGGTATCAATCCCATGCTCGTCACATATCACTTCCCAGAACTTGGTTCCAATATGATTTCCATATTGCTCGTCCTGGATATGCAATATCTCTCTCATTCTCTTCACACAGCTAGAGAAAGAAATCCAAGTTCTATCGAAATCTCAACAACTGTGAATCGAACTCGAGGCCTCCAATTTCTGAAGCATAACACCTTCAGTCCTCAGATAGTACACAGAATCTCTTGGGCACAAACAACCGCCATCTGTGTGCAAGTCTGACGGAGAGTTGCGGTGAGACTTCGACTTAGATATCAAGTAAAGATATCTTCGACGTCTGCGTGTAGAAAGCGAGATGCGTAATGTATGCTTCTTCAGCTCTGCCAAGTCCCGTAGAATATTGTTCCGTTGGCCTTCGGTCATATCGCTGTTGAGCTCCATGCTTCCAAAAGAGTTTTCAATCTTTCAAGTCATGCTTCAGAAACTTGTCGGCAGGATTGACATCCAATTTGGGAATCAAGGTATTTTACCTGTAGGAGACATTGAAGCGAATTGACTTCCGCGTTAATTTTTTCTTCCCATTTCGGCTGAGACTCGACTGCAGGAGTCGACTTATGCTCCCACTTCACGAGATAATGCCTGATCCTCTATTCTTTGTCATCCCAGCGGCGTTCGATTTCTACGATCATGGGATCAAATGCAATGGGCTCATGCTCGCTGCTGCTATCATTTGTGGGAAACTGAAAGAAACGAGGATCAGAGCCTGATATGCCTGCCAAGTGCTACTCGGCGGAGTAAACTGTGGTCAGAGAATCCGCGAGGGCCACTGTGGTGAACAAAACCTTCATCGGAATTTGATGCTTGGTCTCTCACTGTTCTTCAACAGACACTTGCAGTTTTGTTCACAGTTCCTCTGCAAATTGCACTAGTCGCATTCGGAGGTGAGGTGCTTGGTCTCCATTGATAGTAGATCGGTTCTCAAACCCACGCAGTCTTGGCTTTCCTCGCTGCGGCTAGGGCCTTACCCTGTCTTGTCTTGTTGCAGCTAGGTATCTTCCTCCTGCTCACAGCAATTGGGACCTTAAAGTGACCTTTAGACAGATAGAAAAAAAATGTGTTGAAATGGTGTTTGTGACAGCCTTGGTTAGGGTACAACATGCTGCTCTCTCCACGTAGTTCAACACACCAGCCTCTATAGGTTGCGGTCCACCTAAGGAGAGGTCCTCCATGCATACGCTGCCCTTACGCTGTCACCTCCAACACTTAAAATGCATGCGTTGTCCTTCAATCTTCACACTATCACTTGCTGTGGTGGTATGGCCTGCGGCCTACCACACAGCCTAGCTGTGGCTAACAACACCCTTATTTGCCCTTAGAACAACCCTCATCTCGCTGCCATAGATTCTTGACATAAGCTGGGTGTTATCTTCTCCTAGCTTTGATACCATGTAAATTTCTGAAGATGTTCTATGCTAGATGCAAATTTACTTTAGACTTCTAGGGCAATCACATGAAAGTAAGATGCAGATAGAACATACCAATAGATCGATAGAAGACAAACCAAAAACAGAGATAAAAATTGGTGGCGTTACGGCGATCAGCGGGATGCTTCAACCAGCAAAGTCTTCATAAATTCAACCTCCCACATGTGTCACACAACCCCAAGATTGCTCATAAAAATGCTCTATCAAGATGCTGCACCAAGAAGCCCTAAATGCAGAATGAAGAACGCTGCTCCAGAGCCATCCAAGAAATAAGAGAATGCCTCCACAAAATGTGTGTGTGAAATGAACTCCAAGTCTCTCCAATATATAGTCATATGTGGGGGTGTGTGACACATCTCTTATGCATGTGGGATAAATCAGGCCAACCTTGCACATGTGGAATAAATTCAAAATACATGTTCTTCTCATCTGATCAAGATGATCTTAAGATCGATCTTGCACCTCTCTGAAAGAGGAATCCAATAAAAATATTGGCATCGTCATCTAAGCGTCACAACATGGAGTTTGGACCTAGTTGCCCAAAATTAACACCCCTCCTCCTGCCACACCTCCAATCCCAGAAAATAATGCATCAAGCCGATATCCTTCATCTCAAACTCTGAAGCAAAATCTCTCTTGCAGCCCTCAATTAGTCTCTCTGCTCGAGTGATGACCAAGTCATCAACATACAACACCAAAATGAGAGGCTCCTCGCCTACCACAATGAAGTATAGGTTCAGATCAGCCTTACTCTTAGTGAAACTCAACTGCTGCAAGTAAGTATCAATCCTCGAATACCAAGCTCTCGGAGCTTGCTTCAGGCCATAGAGTGCCTTTCTCAACCTGCATACATGGGTCTCCCGCCCATGCACCTCAAAGCCCTGCAGCTGCTCAATATAAACTTCCTCCTGAATGAAGCCATTGAGAAAGGCGGTCTTCACATCCATCTGGTGGATCTTCCAAGCCATCTTTGCTGCAATCGATATAATGGAGCGAATAGATGTATACCGAGCTACGGGAGCGAAGGACTCCTCATAGTCAACTCCCTCTACCTGTGAGAACCCTCTTGCCACAAACCGAGCCTTGAACTTCTTTATGCTGCCATCTGTAGCATGCTTAACCTTGTAGAGCCATCTGAAAGTAACAACTGATTTACCTTTAGGCCTAGGCACTAACTCCCAAACATCGCTCTTCATAATAGAAGAATACTCCTCCGTCATGGCCTCTCTCCAGACCTGTTGGCTGGCTGCCTCCTCATAACTAGAAGGCTCGGTGTCAACAATGCTTGTTACCAATGCCATGTACCTACAGAACCGCTTAGGTGGTCTACTCTCTTTGACCTGTCTCTTTGGACCAACAACTGATGTGGCTTCGCACAGGGTGTCTTGAAGCCACTTAGGCTTCCTCTTCCCTGAACCTACTTCTTCCACGGGAGTGAAAGAATCCTCATCATCATCAGAAGCCTGAACTCCTGAAGGCCTGCCAACTGACCCCATACCTGTACCTGTACCTGTAGAAGCTTAAGTACCATGCAAGTTGTCCATCAATTGACTGATTGCCTTGTAAGATGCCCGAAGAACCACCCACCTGACTTTGAGTGCCACTGCTCACTGATGGACCTGAAACTGTAATAGATGTACTTCCTAATCGCTGACCTCCTGCACCCTGTGCACTGGATCCCTGTGACTAATTCAACTACTGTTGAGTGTCTGGGGACTCTATATAATGTAACTCCCGTGACCTCCTGAAAGCTCTCTCCTCCTCGAACTTTACATCCCTCTTGACAATCAGTTTCCTCTTTGCAGGAATGTAAATCCGGTAATCTTTCGAGGTCTCGCTATCACCCACAAAGATGCTCTTATCTGCAGTAAGTTCTAGCTTGGTCCTGCTCTCCTTGGGGACATAAGAATATGTAAGGCACCCAAAGATACGAAAGTGCCCAACATCAAGCTTCTTCCCTGAGAAAGTCTCCTCAGGAGTCACATTCCCCAAGGCACGATTTGGACTCTTGTTCTGCAATTAAACAACAACATTGCAGGCCTCAACCCACAAAAATAAAGATAACCCCTGATCGTGAAGCATGGCTTTGGCAACCCCTACAATGGATCCGTTCTTCCTCTCTAACACCTCGTTCTGCTGGGGGTTGTAAGGAACAATGAACTCGCCTGCTTCAGCACAAAAATCCACAAACTCACCAAGAGTATACTCACCTCCATTGTCTGACCTAAGTACCTTGATCTTCTCGCCTGTCTGGTTTTCCACAAGAGCTTTGATGTCTTGAAACCGCTTGAAGACTTCGCTCTTGGTCTTCAAGAAATAGATCTAGGTCTTCCTGGAGTGGTCATCAATGAATAAGACATAATTCTCAAAGCCACTCAAGGACACATGAGACATCTGACCACTCACATCAGAATGAATCAAGTCAAGGATCCCTGTCATCCTGCTGTCACTGCTGGGAAAAGGAGATTTTGCAAACTTCCCCATAGCACATCCTCTGCATACATCAAGGTGATCAGAATTGAAATCTGGCACACCAATGGTGATCTTCCGCAATGTCCTCAAGGCCCCATGATACATATGACCCATCCTGCGATTCCAAATCTCACACAACTCTGAACTGCTAGATCTGTTGTCGGTCCTGTCCCTAGTACTGCTACTCAATGCCATCAGGGGCTGGAATGAGAATTTGTTACACCTTAGCATGGCGCACTCCAATCACTCTAGCTGAAGCAGCTGGAGTTCCCTTAGGATATATGAGCACCTGTCCATTCCTGAACAACACTTCATACCCTCTATCCTCAAGTGCTGAGACAGATATCAAGTTCTTCTTCATACCAGGCACATATAGAGCATCTGACACTTTCAAGGGAGGTTTGGGTTCCCTATCAAATTTTAATGTTCCAACACCAACTGCTCTAACAATGCTGTCATCACCAAGTACTACCTCCATACCAGTATCACTCTCTGATAGCTCTAAGAAGTACTCCTTGACTCCTGTCATATGACGAGAAGCGCCACTGTCAACATACCAAACACTAGAAGATGCTCTGCTAGTAGGGGCGAGTGCACATCCCTCTGAACCTGTATGGCAGGTGATACTGCACTGGAGGAATCACAAGCTATGAATCCAAACTCTCGATCAAAGCTCTATGAGAAGCCCTCTATCTCTGCAGAAGCTGCCATGGTTTTCTCTTTCCCTTTCTTATTTTTCTTCTCTGGACACACATCATAGTGTCCCATCTTTTGACAATTCCAACATTTGACTTTGGAAAAGTCCTTGTCTTTGCTCTGCTGCTTGCCTTTACCTTTTCCTTTGCCTCCACTGGTGGAAGTTCCCTTCTTTGATTTTCCTTTCTTGCCTCTTGCCAACAATGGCACATTGTCATCCTCCTCCCCTTATTTGGCTGCCCCTAGATGGTTCTTCCTGATCTCATTCTAAATGCAGTCATCCTACAACCTTTCCCATCCGGGAAGGTTCTCTCGTGCGACAATACCATTTACAAAACTCTCCCGAGACTTGGGAAGTCCATGCAAAGCTATTCTCACCAACTAAGTGGGTGCAATGGTCTCTCCTACAGCTGCCAACTTATCTCTCACTGAAGTGATCTTGGTGAGGTATGCTGTAGCACTGTCAGTCTTAGCCATTCTTATGGTCTTTAGTTTCTCCTTTAGGACCATCTTATGGTTTTCATTTGAGCTCTGGTAAAGCCCAGTCAAGGCAGTCCACATTTCATGTGCATAAGTCTTTCCTCTCACATGAGGAATGAAATGATCTTTGACCCCATCCAAAATCAGTGTTTTGGCCTTAGCATTCTTTTTAGTGAACTTTGCTAACTGTGTTGGATCAACAGGAACTGCTACTGGGTGCTAGGTGGTATGTTGTGCCATAATGCCCCAGACCTTTGCTTCCTCAAAGATACTTTGGATGATCTCCTTCCATGCACTGTAGTTACTCTGCTTATCTAACTTGTCTTTAACCCTTAATCCCAAAGACATGATTCACTGTCCTATAAAACTAAAATATCAAATCTGGGTAAAGGTTTTATGTTTTCTATGTAAAAATCAGACTGCTGTAATTTACACACTATTGTCTCAAATAACAATTTCCAGCGAACTAAGCTCTTATACCATGTAAAATTTCAGTCCCCACTTCGATTATCAGTTTTCCCTTATCACTCCATGCATTTAATGTTAAATCCAAGCATGATAAAAATAGTAAAATCTGCAAATGAAATTTGTTTCTGAAAATAGAAATTTGGAGATTTTACTACTACTGGAAATATTGGAAATAAATGAACAAAAAATTATAACAGCCACACAGAGAAAATAACACAGTGATTTTTGGTCAATGTGACTCTGGAAAAACCCCCTACAACTCTTGGGGAAAACCTACTTGAGAGCTCTTCTTTATTTCTGAAATACTTTTACAGAGAAACTGAAATACAAAAAACTTCCAGCATTTACAAAAACCAACTTATCTCGATTTCTGTGCATAAACTCCACCTCGAAAATCATGCCAGCAGAAAAATCAGTTTAGCAGAAAGATTACAGCAATAAATGTTGTACGGCTTGCCTCGGGAAATGTGCCTAGAATGATGTGTACGCCCTGTACGAAACTGTACGGACTGTTTGAAAAAGTACAACAGCCTTTCTCCTCGAAAATTGTGCCCAACTCTGCCTCGATTTTCATGCCTTCAGCTTGCTGTCTTATTCCCTCGAAATCTATGTCACCCCTCCTTGGAATGCATACCAAATAGCTGCTATACGGATCTACTATATTGGGTTGCGTGCCAAAACTCCAGCTGTATGGATTTGCTGTGAATGCTCTCCTTGGAATGCATGCCAAGGATTTGCTGCTCTCCTTCACCTTCTCCCTGCTCAAAAATTTATCCTTGCTCTCTCTTGCTTTTCTCTCAAATGCTCATGAAATAATGATGTGATCTTTTCTTCTTCTTCTCTCCTTTTACCCTAACCTAAGTGACTTTGAGTGATCCCTAGATCCAATCGCTGAGATAGCTTTAGATCAAGGCTGAAAATAAATGCACATTATTTTCACTTTTTCTATTTAATCACTCACCCACTTAAATAAAGACCCACTTAGCCTTTTATTTCCATTGTCACTTTTTCACTTTCTAATTCTTCATTGACTTTAATAAAGTCACTTTTAAATTAGAACATAACTTTATCACTTATAAATTCACTTTTAAATTAGATTGACTTTTATAAAGTCACTTTTAGGAGAAGAAGTACAATAAAGTGGACACTTTTCCCTAGGCAAAATATCAAAGCCATGGGGAACCACTTGTCCTCTAGTACCCAAAATTTAACAGTTCTGACCTCATTGGATTTCATATGGAGAAAGTAGAATTTTAGATCTCACTCAAAATCCAGCAGAGTTAACAGTTTCTACGATTTCGGGATTGCGGGGATTTCAATACTCCATTGGTTTTTGTCATGTACGAGGGTATGGAACTAGTATTTAATCAAGAACATCAAGCCCTCTATGTACCTTGATGTTAGTGTCATTGGTTGTCGAACTCCTCTATCATGAGCCTACTAAATAAAATACCTGTCACTCAAACAAAATTTTGACTTGACATGCTACGATTTTTCTATCTTATGTTAATGCTTAGAGGGTGATATTGATGACAAAGATCCCAATATAGGAAATGATTTTGATGATATGCAGGTATTTGTTATAGCATGACTTTTTTGGATGCTAGAGGCCATGTGGAGCTTGCTTTTTGATGTATATTTAGTTTAGAGATGGATTGCACTTGCTGCTATTTTGGTTATGTGCACCCTTACATGCTATATAAATGGGAGCTTTTGCTTATTTGTGTATAAATGGTTTGGATTCATATGGATGCACATGAATATATATGCTTTTCTTTGAAATTTGAATATTTTTTGTGTTTTTGGTTGACTGGTTTTTTGGTCTGGTTTGTTTATCGATTCCCGGTCCAAGGGGTCTACGGTTTGATGATTGGTCCGGTTTTGATAGCATTGGTTTGATTAATGATTTAGGAATATATCTTATTAAAGATAAGCCAATCTTAGACTTTGTTCAAATATTAACATGGGTCAATAGTTTCTCTCTTATTTTTTATGAAGAAAAGGTATATATTATGGTGGCCCCTTTTTCAGTGTTACACAGGGACACATCCCTGAGGGTAGGGGATGTTGTCCCCATGCTCGTTATGCCCACAGGATAGAGGTACTCCAAGGGGTTTGTTCCCCAGGCCTATTGCTATGCACCATTTTCTAAGCCAATTATTGGCTTAGTGCCCTTTCCATCCTATCTGTTGGGTATCTAGTGGACAGGGTGAAAAGTGCACTAAACTAATCATTGGCTTAGTGCATGGTGCATAGAGATAGCAATTCCCCCGCGCTCCCTTTTGACAGAACATATGAAAACGCATAAGGGAACAATCCCTCAAAACAAAAATTTTCCTACATAAAAGCAAAGTCATTGAACCTCAAGCCGAATTGAAATCCGAAACTAAAGGAAAACCGATTCGGCAAAAAAGTTCATTGTACTTCATCCAAATTTGCCAAAGTTCCTATAACTCAATGCTCTCTCTAGGCTTAGAGTCCAGTCACTGTTCGATGCTCTCTCTTACTGCGTGATTTACTCTCATACCAGGCGTGCCACATGATTTACAGCTTATAGGCGGGGATATTTAACCTTATGAATTATTATTATATTTCATTTTTAACATTTATCTTCACGAATTGTTATCTTCACAAGAGAGACTAAGATAATAAGGCTTGCTTGCTTTAGAAGCAAGGTGAAGTGCTCTCTATGAAAGGCTCAAGGGAGGCATAGACCTAGGGATTAGGGCTATTCATTAATGAGGGATGCCCTATCTAACCTAAGATTCATTTAGAAGCAAGGTTTCTAAGTGGCCTTGTGAGATAAAGAATGATAAAGATGCGGGACCATGAAGGAGCCTTGGGAAGGTCCAAGTTTGACCCAGGGTTTACATTTTTTTATTTTTCTTTCAATGGTCATGCAAGGCCAAAAAAGGAGGATGAGAAAGGCCTTGGGAATGATGAACTTTGAATTTTTCAAATAATAAGACCCTATAAGTCTACCTAAACCTAGGAGGAACCTAGACAAGTATGGTCTTGTGGGTAGGGCTTGGTGTATCTCTCAATCTGACAATGGGAATGACCTCAAACTTGAAGGCTCTCTAGAGGACACACCAACGCTAATGGCTGCCAACTCGATCCAAAATTGGATGGATACAAAGCAATTCACTTGATGCCCTAGGAGATCCACCAAGGTTAGAGTAGATTTCAAAGAAAAGGTAAGAAAATAAATATTTGGGGTGATCAACAATGGATTATGGACCAATGCCTATCCTTTTGGGAGAAATGGAGTCAAATGATCTTGACTAAATCAACTTCGATGCTTCAAGGAGACCTTGTGGGGTTTCGCTATCAAATAGAAGATGGCAAATGAAAAACTCTCATGAAGTTTGTACTTGCAACACATTCTCAAGATGGAGTTTCAAGGACTTAATCATACAATTATTCCCTTAGGAACATTCACTCTATCTTTGTCAAATGAGTAACACATGCAAAAATCCCAACATTTCTCAATGCTCCAAGCACTTCGCATTAATTAGGTCATATCCAATCACAACAAGAGAAAATTCCATGCATTAGGCATTTATTATGGCAAAAATAAGCATCATAAAGCACTTACAAAGAAAAGAGAGTATATCCATACATCCAACATGCAAAAGGAAGTTCCAAGAAGAAGTGCAAAGTTAATCCATACATCAAAATTCATTTACAAGCTCCCAATTCGTCCAATTTGCAAGTTCGAGTTCTCTTTTAGAGATAAATTCCAAATCCAAGTGATGATGAGAGGTGAAATGATCCTCTCTTATATTTATACACTCCTCCAAGGAGTTCGAATGGCTAAATTAGGCCCAAGGATGCCCCTAACAATAAAATAATGCGCAAATAACAACACTTTGGTGACAAGCCCACCAAATAACTCCATAATAAGAATAATTAGCTTCTCAAGAGGGCTGAATTGATAGACAAGTAGCTAGGGGGGTTGTTGGAAGGCCAAATGAAGTTCAACATGTGCCAAAATGAATATAAGGGCTCCAGTTACAATGACGAAAGGGGGTGGCCCCTTGATCTCCAAGCAAATGACCTATGGTGCTCCCAAGCAGCCGTGGGGGCACAAAAGCATCCTCATGGGTCTCCAACTGAATCTAACAAGCATGTATCCAATTTGCAAGGGCTAGAACAATGATGCAAGCCCTCCCTTGTCTCCCATGGTGAGACAAAACTCCATCTGGGCCTTGATCAGCTGCGAAGTGTGTGGTGCAAGTGTGTAGCCGGCTTCGCAAGGTGGTCCAATGCATCATCATCATTAAAGAAGACAGACATGAGCGAGCAATGAATGGTGCTGAAGGATCCATGGCATGGATATTTGCTCTCTGGCATCTGCTATAGTGAAGGCACATGGCTCTCAATGCACACCCTACAAATGTCAGTATGGCTCTCTAGAGGCGTTGGATCACGTATAGGGGGACCGAACCCCAAGATGAAGACCCACCTGCAATCTTGTATAAGATCCAATGCGTCTCCTCACCTTATAGTACAACAATTTATTAGTGCAATTGAGCAAATGAGCTTATAAATCATGGAACCAAGTGGGGACTTCATAGTGGCATGCCTTTCCATAATGGGCTTTAGAATGTACAGGTGTCCCAAAGTTCAAGAAGGAGGCCAATTAAGGACTCTATTAGGTGGTTTCAACCTTTGATGAGTGACAAGTCCATGGTACATCCGTCAAATGGCAAGTGTCATGTGAAATAATAGTGGAACATAGTGGGGTAATAAGGGAAGGCTCTAGGCCACATGCCATGGTACAAGGGTAGCTATAATGAGGGAGGTTCACAAACGGGTGTATAGATGTAGGAGGGAGCAATTGTGGTACGTGAGTTGCCTTCGCCTTTGTTTTTCCACCCTTCTTGAAAAGCCTCATCTTTTATTGATTTTTCCTTTTATAACTGCTCAGGGCTTCAGGGAATGAGAGCATGATGTGAATGATAAAGCAATGAATACTCCCTTAAGGTTGGGTAGTTCATCGCCCATCAGGGTTTGGAACAATCATGGGTTCCTTAATGATGCAGGGGGCTTGTTACCCACCACCTGTTGGAATTGTATATAGGAGAAATTTTTCTCCTAGATGGTCCTCAACCGACAACCAACAACCCCTTGCAGCCACTAGATAGATCGATGTGCCATTATCTCCACCAGTTGAGCCAGCCAAGTGGTCCCTTGCCCATCTATTATGATTGTATGTTTGAAGGTGGGTCTCCTGACCCCAAGGGTATGGCTTTTCATTGGTATAGTTGAGTAATTTTCCTTGTCATGGGCATTTTTGGGCATGGATTGGTGGGGGGGTTTCGCAAAAAGAGTGGGCTAGGTTTGTACTCTTGTCTCCACTGCCCAATTTCGTGGTTAACCTTGTACCCTTGTCCCATGCGAACTCCTTTATTAACCATTAGCTTTAGGGTTGGCATTACATGGGAAATCCTGATTTTGGTTGCATGGTCCCGCTTCCTGACAGCATATACATCGCACCCTTCCCCTCATTTTAGCCCCATTCTTCTCTTTTCCCATTCGGGTCCACATATGTTCGCTGGGTCCACATAGGGTTAGCCCCCCCTACCCTTGCCCACACATTGGGTCGGGCCTGGAACAATACCCCGGAGGTTGATGCAACTAAAAGGAAAAGAAAAGCATAATTTGGCCACTCTCAACAGCAAATGTACTGCATAATGCAAAAGATGGTCGGAACATACAAATTTAGCACGTGGGAAAAAACCAAACATGAGCTCTACCCCTTATCCATGGCCATCACCTTGGTTCCCATGGGCCCTAGATGAGCCTCCTCAATGATTAAGGAACCCATGATTGTCCCAACCCTTAGTGGGCGATCAATTGCCCCACCTTAAGGGGGTATCCACTGGTATATATTACACAACATGCTCTCATCCCATGGAGCCTCGAGCAGTTATGAAGAAAAATCAATCAAAGGAAAAAGGAATATGAAGAAAGGTGGAAAAACAAAGGTCGAGGAAACTCATGTACCACAATTTGCTCCCTCCTACACTCATATACCCAATTGTGGGCTTCCCTTATTATAGCTACCCATGTACCATGACATGTGGTCTAGATGATTCCCTTGATCCCCACTCTGTTCCATTACTTTATTATGTGCTTCCTACCACTTGAGGGATGTACCATGGACATGTCACCCCCTTTAGAGGTTGAAACCACCTAATAGGTCCTTGATTAACCCCCTATTGAGCTTGGAGACACTTGTACATGCTAAAGCCCACTATGGAAGGGCATGCCACCATGAAATGCCTCATCGATTCCATGACTTGTAAGCTCTTTTACTTGATTATTCTAATGATTTTTTTGTATTCGAGGGCAAGGGGATGCACTGGATCTTATGCAGGATTGCATGTGTGTCTCCATTTGTGGCTTGGTCTCCCGATATGGGGTCCTAGCCCTCGAAAGGGCCACATTGGCACTTGTAAGGTGAGCGTTGAGAGCCATGGGCCTCCACCATAGTAGAGAGTACTTCATGGATGCCCAACACCACTCGTTGATTGCTCGTGTTCTACCTTTTGGATGGGGATGATGCACCTAGTTCTCCATGCCCAACCAGCTCCACACTTGCACCATACACTCAGTAGATGATCTGGGGTCTAGATGAGGGCTTATGACATCATCATAGCCCTTACAGATGGTTTACAGGCATTTTTGATCAACTTGGAGACCCACAAGGTTGTCCTTGTGCCCCTTGCACCCTCTTGGGGGCACCACAAGGATTTGCTTTGAAAACAAGGGGCCAACCCCATGTCCACTATGTTTGATGTCCATTCTCACATCATGGCACACTTTGGACATCATTAGGCCTCTTCAAAGGCCCAACGACTCACTTTATTGATCATTCTACCTGCTTGAGAGGCTTATTATTATGTTATTGAGCTATCTTGGTGGGCTTGTCACCAAGGGATGTTATTATTGCACATTATTTTATTATTTGGGGCTCAATTAGGCCAAATTAAAACTCATTAGTGATTGTATAAATATAAGTGAGGTGATTCATTTTCATCATCATCACTTGGATTGGATTAGTATTTCTTGAGAGATTTTCGCATTTTTTGCTGGGTAAACTTTTTGGAGCTTTCTTGATGCTCTATGATATTTGGATTTTGTTAAGTCCCTATATTAATAGTGTAGTCCCTTATTATGTTATTGTAGCCCCCCTTATTGTTATTGTTGTACCCATGTAACCCCCATATTGTTATTATTGTGCCCTTACATTATTATTGTTAGGTCGGCTAGAATTACATTGTGGACCCACTAGGATTATATTGTGGCCCCATGGACTCCTATATATAGAAGGAGGTTTTGGTCATTTGTATCATCCAAGAATTGTTCATTTATGTAATGTATTGGAGGTTGCCTCCTCGAAGTGGTTTATTTCAAAGGCGTTGATATCTCTTTTCTTCTATTTTTGGAGCTAGTTTCACAACATTTGGTATCAGAGCTTGGGATTCTAGGGTTTCGCTGCTCCAAAGAGGTCATCGTGGCATTTTCGCTATAACGTTTTTTCTACGAAGGTTCAAAAGCTGAAATTTCTAGAGTGCGAAGTCGAAATCCTGAGGAACATCGTCGCAAAATTTCAGAGCTTGGTTCGCAATATTTTCGGAGATATGATCTGTGGAAGTTAGGTCTTTTTGCAGGCTCTTGAATTTCACTTAAAAAGGTCATTGCGGAATTTTCGCTATAACTTTTTTTCTACCAAGGTTTAGAAGCTGAAATTTTTAGAGCGCGAAGCTGAAATCCTGAGGAACATCGTCGCAAAATTTTAGAGCTTGGTTCGCAATATTTTTGGAGATAGGATCTGTGGAAGTTAGGTAATTTTTTAGGCTCCCGAATTTCATCTCAAAGAGGCGATCGTGGGAAAGTCTTCATAACTCTCTCTCTGAGCATCAGATTGGAATTCTGCAAAAAGTGATTGGAAGTACACAGACTGTAGTTTCCTGTCTATAGATTTCAGATACAAAGGAGCAAACAGTGACACGTGGCAAGTCGTACAAGTTTTCTCTACTGAACTTGTCCATAATTAGGTCATTGTGGGAGATTGGACATAACTTTGTCTTGAAGAATCCAAATCAAGTCAGACCTATGGCATTCGAAAGAGAATTCAGAGGGATACTTCAGTGCTGAATTTCAGATATTGAAGATCTGAAATATTATAGATAATTCAGGTTCAATATTGAGCTCCTCAAAAGCAAGAAAAAGGTGTGTATTTGGTTTTTAAAATTGCATAACGTTTGTTTGAAAAAGCAGTTTGAAGTGATTCCAAGGGCATATTTTAGAATTTTTATCAGTATTGGGTTATATAATGCCTCCAAAAAATAATTCCATACCCATTAAGCCCTGAAAAAGCTATACTATGACACATGAAGAGGAAGAATTGCAGTATGAGATATCAAAATTACGGTACCAAGTGCAACAAATTTCGATCTTACGATGAGCAACCGAAGATGACATAGATGTTTTAAAAGAAGAATTGGAGGCTAAGTTGGATGGTTTGAAGGATCAAATAACAACTAATATGGATGATAAATTAGTGGAAGATCACATCGAGCAGCATCAACAACAAGTTCTCCAACTCTCAAAGGATAACCTAACTTTGGTGCAAAATCTAATGAAACAACAGGAAGATCAACATCACATCGAAAGAAGTTCTGAAGCAGTCACAGAAACAAGAACTCGACACGTACGATCAATTTTTAGAGTATCTCAGCAAGTGGAAGAACTTCCCTATAGAAGATTCCACATGGGAGGATGAGAATTTTATACAGAAGCATCAAGAAATAATAAAGCGTTGAGGACAACAGGTGTTTGAAGGAGAGGGGCATGTTAAGTCCCTATATTAATAGTGTAGTCCCTTTTTATTCTAAATCTTCCAGGAAATCACATGAGAAATTTTGGAACCGACGCGTTTCGAACTACCAATTGTAGTTCATCATCAGGATAATGCAAAATGAAGATTGGCTGATCAAACTATCCATTTATATACCTGGAAGAGAGAAGCAACGGTCAAAAACCCAAAGACAATTAAAAATGTCTTTAATTGTCTTTGGGTTTTTTACCGTTGCTTCTCTCTTCCTGGTATATAAATGGATAGTTTGATCAGCCAATCTTCATTTTGCATTATCCTGATGATGAACTACAGTTGGTAGTTCGAAACGCGTCGGTTCCAAAATTTCTCATGTGATTTCCCGGAAGATTTAGAATAAAATGTTATGGATCACAGAAGCTTGCACTCTCAAAAGTGTAGTCCCTTATTATGTTACTGTAGCCCCCCTTATTGTTATTTTTGTACCCCTATAACCCCCATATTGTTATTATTGTGTCCTTACATTATTATTGTTAGGTTGGCTAGGATTACATTGTGGCCCCACTAGGATTATATTGTGGCCCCATGGGCTCCTATGTATAGAAGGAGGTTTTGGTCATTTGTATCATCCAAGAATTGTTCATTTATGTAATGTACTGGAGGTTGCCCCCTCAAAGTGGCTTATTTCTAGGGCGTTGATATCTCCTTTCCTCTATTTTTGGAGCTGGTTTCACAACATATTTTTACTTTTTTTTTTGGAGCTTCTTTCTAATGTGAAGGTGATGAATGGATATACTCTCTCTCTCATGTAAGTCGAAGTTTGATTCTATTCTTGTTATTTTCCTAGTTTATTGCATGTTATGGTTATCATTATTCTTGTATGGGTTAAAGTAAATGCGAAATTCTTTTGGGAACCTTGAATAGGTAATTTAATGCATGTGTTGTACTTTAAGAGAGTGGGTAAATGTTCCTAGAGGCACATAATAGGTTTTAAACGTCGAAACTTCATCTCTTTGGTAAACTTGAAGTGTAAATCTCTAATTACCTAGTTGCTTCCCTTGAATAGGCTAGCGATGGTTAATTAGGGCTCCTTATTTCTCAAAATTTCTCAATCTAGGTGTATCCTGATTCCATTAAGCCCCCTAAGCAAGGCACTGATCTTCACATCCTCTTGGCAGTCAAATTCATCTTTCTTTTCTTCACCTCTCCTAATTCTAGGCCTAATTCTATGTAGTCTGCTAGGAAGTAATTAACCAATTGCTAGGGTTAGAAAATTAACAATCAATGACTGGGTCATATGACCAAGAAAGGGCCAAAGGTACTGATAAACCACAAATTACTTCCAAAGGTACTAATAAACATTGTATTTTTGGGAAGCGGTGTAGATAGAAGTTTAAAACAAGCAATGATACAAGTAAATGAATTCTAGATTATATCCACATAGATGATTGTGGGCCATCCCCTATAGTTTCTTTTGGAGGATCATAATATTTTGTATCATTTATAAATAATTACATTAGAAAGGTGTGGGTCAATGTTCGAAAAAGAAAGGTTGATGTGTTTAATGTGTTTAAACAATCTAGAATTTGGTTGAAAAGACAATTGCTAGGTTAATAAAATGTTTAAGAAAAGATAATGTAGGCGAGTTCACATCTCTGCAGTTTGAAAAATATTGCAAAGAGATTGGGATTGAAAGGCATAAAACCACAATATACACTCCCCAAAAAAATGGCATGGCAAAACACAAGAACATGACTCTTCTAGAGAGATCAAGGAGCATGCTTAGTAATGCCAATTTGCAACAAGAGTTGTGGGTAGAAGTAATTACTAAAGCTTGCTATTTGGTAAATTAGTCACCATCAATTGGAATAGATTGCAAGATTCATGAAGAGGTGTGGGCAAGTCATTCTTGTGATTACTCATATTTAAAAAAAATGGTTGTGAAGCATTACAGGAATTTTGAGGTCTAAAATGGGCCTTAGGAAAATAATATAATAATAGTTAAACTAATAAAATGAGAGTTGTAAATTTTTAAAGAAAGAGAAGGAAACTATTTTTTTTTAATTGTGTTTTCGACTTGTCTCATTATAGGGTTACTCAAATGTTAAGTGTAGAAACTCATTGGATGTGATTAAATTTCAGATCCAACGAGTATCCACTTTACATACTTTTAAGTAGACCCACATCGAAAAAAATTGAAAATACAGGAGATTTGGATGAGAAAATTATATAGAACAGTTGAAAGGGTTTATTCAAATTCTCAAAATAAATTTTGTTTGCAAGCTCAAATTGTCATTGTATGGCTTGAAGCAGTCTCCCAGGTAATAGTACAAGAAGTTTGATTCTTTCATAGTGGGCCACAATTTTATTATTGGTAAATATGATCATTGTATTTACTTAAAATTTTAATGGTATATTCAATTTCTTTGTGTTATACGTTGATGACATGCTTGTTGCAACTTGCAAGCAAAAGCATAGTTGAAATCAATAGGTTAAAGGCTTAAGTTGGCTAGGACTTTTGATATGAAGGATCTAGGACCAGCAAAACAGATTTTGGGCATAGAACTACACAGAGACAGGAATACATGGCAAACCTAGGTATAGGGCATTGCAAAACAATGAAATGGGTTTTACAGTATCTCAGAAGCACAGGTGATTACTGCATCACTTTTAATGGTTGTAGTGTTTCAATCTATGCTTATGTTGATTCATATTTTGTGAGTGATTTGGACAAAAGGATATCTACTTCAGGCCATATCTTTACTCTTGTAAGAGGATCTATTAGTTGGATGTTAAAGCTTCAAGAAACAATTATTTTATCCACCATTAAGGCAAAATATATAGCTGTCTCACATGCATGCAAGGTGACAATTTGGTTAAAGGGTCTTCTGGGTGTGTTTGAAAGAATGCAGGACAAGGTGAATGTATTCTGTGATTGTCAAGATACTATCCATTTGGCTACCAATCCAACTGATCATAGTAAGACTAAGCATATTGACATTAAATACCATTTTGTGGAACAAGTTATTGATGGAGTTGGAGTAGCTCCTAAGAAAATCCATCCTCTAGAATTTTTTGTAGGCATGCTTACAAAAACAGTACTGTTAGAGAAGCTATAATAATGTTTGGTTTCTCTTGGCTTATATAAAAGGTGATGAATATGATTGGGAAAGGTATTAGGTAAATTGTTGTTGAGGTGGAGATTGTTAGAATTGTGACAAAAAAAATTATTATAAAAACCAAATTTACTTCAAGTAAATATTTGGTAGTTTGTATAACGGTGGAGGTTTACATAATGGTGACAGTTCACATAACACATGTAACGTTTCCATGTTAAAGATACATTTATGTAGCCCGAGAGGGGTGTGGTAATGTTGTTGTAAGCCTGATCTGAGAAGACTGTAATGTTGTTTCTTGAACAATAAGAATATTGATACCTTGCCCCTTGGATGTTTCCTTGACACATTGGCAAGGTTTTACCACAAATCTTTGTCTTCTTCGAATGTTTCTTTGTTATCTTGTTTTGTTATTTCTCTACATCTAAATTTCAGGTGTCTCATGGATACCAGCAACTAGTTCTGCTATTTTAGCTAAGTCTAATCCTGTTACCCTAGTTCCACTCCTTCACAAAATTTACAGTTTTTACATTTATCGGTAAAAAGTCTTTCATTACATCAAACATTCATTATTCCATCAATAATCAGAATTATTTGAAGTTTTACTGGTTCTGAAAGGCTTACAATGACAGAAACCAAAAGGACCTTGACCTTATGACTATTATGTGGTGCCACCAGTGTCTCAGGAGAGGTCTGGTGCTGTTTACCGTCCATGGTTCCTCATTTGTAGTTAAATGTGATATTTAAAGGTTCTATATGACGAAGATCACCACGGTTCACATTACATATACATTATTGATGGTCCCAAAGTAGATTATTAAATGACAGGCTCCATATTTTCGGATGTATTAATGGTTTCATTGCTTGGATAATGTATATGAGATATTTGTAGATACATCATGATATATTTATGAAGAAGTCCATAACTTGGTGGGTGAACATGTTTTGGAACTAATAATTGGATGCACTTAAAATAGTAGATGCCATTCAAGCGAAAATTAACTATGGAATTTACAGTTGGGTATAGACTTATTTGGTTATGATGTCAGTCTAAATAAAAACGTCTAAATTAAACCCCTTATGGTCTACAATAAACTTCAACTCTATTAATCTTTATGTAATTAAGAGGTAAGGCATCCTTATTTCTATGCAACGAAGGAAATGGGAGGTCGGGAGCTTGCCACTTCAAAAAAACCTTCAGATAGATTCGGGAACAAAGTCCACCACTTCATGATAAAATTCATTCGTTTGAAGTTTGCCTTGGCAAAGTGCATGTTTGTGCAATTTCTTTGATTCAACTTGTTCAGTGCTGGCTTCATCCGTTTTAAGTTGTAGTCATGTATCTGTTGCATGTGTTTTGCCTTGTAGGCTAATTGAAGTTTCAAGTCATTTTCTTTGAAAAAATGATCCTTTTCCCTCCGTTGGAACGTATTTTATTGGCTTTTTCCTGTGTTTTTGTTTTTGCAGATATACAAAACAGAGTGATATTTCACGTGGACGAACTTGGTTTTTCCATGGGAAACGCAAAATCATGCTTTATACAGAGCGTGCTCATTTCTATCACAGATATAAGGTGCCATGTGTTTGCAAACCATATGGAACAAAGTCTCCTATTATATTGTTCATAATTTGCTTATGGGAGATGGGATGTGTTTTTTGCAGATACGGGGAATACGTGATCTGATCTTTTACTCCCTTCCAGAGAGGAATGATTTTTATGCCGAGGTAATATTGGCTGTTTGTTGTGCCTTCTAAATTGCTAATTTTTCCATGACTGCTTGAATTTTGGGTCGTTATCAATTTCTTGCTTCAAAGGCATGGTGTGTCTATTTTATTAATTTTAAAATAACTCAACTGACAGGAATTGCAATTTTGTTGTATACGTCTTATATTCATTTCCAAGTTATTTCTTCTCCAATTAAAATTCGGTTATGACTTCTCTTGTTTTTCAGCTTACCAATATGTTTGAAGGGGTTGATAATCCTACCTGCACGGTTCTTTTCTCACGATTTGATAGTTTGCGGGTGAAAATTTCTGAACCCTTTGTGTGTTGATTTCCATAGCCATCCCATTAATGTGTTATTGCTGAGGTGCTGAAAGCAGTTTCTATTTGGTCTGCAGCTTGAGAGAATCGTGGGAACATCTTCAGCCAAAAAAATGCTGAACTCAGAGAAAAAGACTTTTATGTTTTGTTAAAGAGAGGGACTGCATACAAATATTGCCGTCTTTACGAAAATAGAGCATCTTGATTGGGTACTAACCCGTTTTTTATTTTATTTGAAAACTTGAACCATATTCTCTGCCCCATATTTTTGGGTCTAATATTTTTTTGCAGATGCAAGATTTGCATCAGTGCCAATTTTGCTTTGTAAAAGGCAACCGAACAAGCTACAACATTTTGGTTCTCTTAAAAATCAATTTATGGTTGTGGTTTCATTTTTTTAGTTGGCTTAAGTCCTCTCTAAGGACCGAATTTTAGTTAGCGAACGATTCACTTTTTGTTCCAAAAAATTAAAGCTGCATCACACTTGTTACATAAACATTTAGTTAATCAACTCTGGCAAGGGAATTAGCAGGGAATATTAATGTAGGATGTCTAAGGACAATCTAAATGTGCTTATAAATTATAATAACAATTATCAAGGTTCATATCATCATGGATTTGTTGTTTTTTCTAGTTGTGTAGATCATGCATTGAAAATCATTGCTTCTCTAATGTAGTGACCTCCATGAATTTTATTAATGTATTAGTCTATACATTACTACTAGTGTCAGAACTCTCAATTTAGGCTTCCTTTTAATGTTTTTTGTGATGAGTCCATAAGGGCTTATAGATTGAAGGTGAACCAATCTACAAAACCTTAATTTAGACAAAAGTGCTAATAACACCGCAAAAAACTAGATTATGAGAAAGAGAGCACCTAGAGAGAAATATCTATAACCAAAACCATAATCACACCAGAAAGAGAGATATCTATAACTCGAACCCTAATCACACCAAAAATAGGAATTGACATTGTAAACAAATCACTATGATAAAGAGAAGACAATATAGAGAAGAATATATAACACAATTGAATAGTATATTGATACACCATCCAAGAGGTAGGGCACAAGTATCAATGGGTTTTGGCTAGGTTGCCCTTAATCTAAATAGCAAGAAACATGAAAAAATTTGGGGGCTAAATTTCACCATTTCCGATTATTTTTCTCAAAAAAAGATACGTTGATTTCCATTTTTTCTAAAAATGATTTGTTGACATTCTATATCATAAAAATAAAAACTTGAAAATCACTAAAAAAAACTATATAAAATCCTTAAATAGTTTTTGGCAGAAAAGACTCCATTGTAAAATGGAGTTGTAGAAAAGGAGAACATAACTGGATAGGAAATGGTTATAGCAATGTTGAATGGAGCAAAACTAATAGACACCTTTTGGAAAGAAGCAACCAACACAACATTTTACATTTTAAATAGAGCACACATCATAGTGAACAACAACAAGATACCTTATGAATTATGGAAAGGTGGACGAATTACAATAAAATACTTCAAATCATTTGGGAGCAAGTGTTATATAAAGACAAGTGAAGATAATTTAGGCAAGTTTGATTCCATAATAGATGAAGGTATCTTTCTTGGCTATGCATATGGAAGCAAGTCTTATAAATGTTACAACAAAAGACTACACAAGGTGGTACAAAATATTGATGTAAGAGTGGATGATGCAATACCTCAAAAAGAAAATTTAGAGGAGACAATCTACAGAGAATGATAAAAGGAGGAAGAGGAAGAAGAAGAAGAATAGAAAGAACAAGTAGGAATAGAATGCCAATATCCAAAGACACTATCCAGACTTGTCCAAAAGTATCATCCAGAAAATCATACTTTGGTGATGTAGATATAGGAGCACAAACTAGAAGAGGATTGGTAAGTGTACCAAAACAAGTGAACTTTTCTTTGTTGTCCAAAATAAAACTCGAGAGCTTTACACAAGCTAGTCAAGATAAGCATTGGGTTAATGCGATGGAAGAAGCATTGAATTCGATTTAGAAGAATGGAACATGGGAACTCATGCCTAGACCAAAAGACAAGAACGTGATTGGCACCAAATGGGTCTTTAGAAACAAGTTGAATGAAGATGGACAAGTGGTAAGAAATAAAAAAAGATTGGTATGTGAAGGGTATGTTCGAGTTGGGGGTATTGACTTTGAAGAAACCTTTGCTCTAGTTGCAAGATTAGAAACAATCATAATATTTTTTATTTGTGTTTCAAAAATTTAGAAGTTTATTAAATGGATGTCAAGTTAGCCTCTCTAAATGGAAATCTAGAAGTAGTATTTATTGAACAAACAAAAGAATTTTAATTGTCAGAAAACGAAGACCATGTAGCACTCTATGGACTAAAACAAACTCCTAGAGTTTGGTATTCAAGACTTGACAAATACTTACAACAACAAGGTTTTAAAGAGGAGCTACAAACACCAATCTTTACATCAAACATAAATGAAAATATATTAATCATTGTGGTTTATGTGGGTAATATCATTTTTGGAAGTAATGTTGACAAAATGAGCCAAAGGTTTGTAGAAGAAATGCAAAAAGGGTTTGAGATGTCCATGTTTAGAGAATTGTCATTATTTCAATGTTCACATTTTCTTAATCTAGCAAAGGTATATTCATTTCTTAAACCAAATACATTAAAGAAATTTTGAATAGATTTAGAATGGAAGACTGCACATTTATTAGTACACCCATAATTGAAGGGTGTAAATCGAGTAAAGATGATGAAACCTCACATAAGTAAATAAAACATTGTATAAGTCTATTGATAGCCTATTATATGTGACAACATCAAGGCCACACACAATGCAAGAAGTAGGATTGGTTGCAAGATTTTAATATGCACTAAAGGAGACACATGAGCAAACAACAAAAAGAGTTTTCAAATATATGAAGGGTGCATTAGACTTTGAATTGTGGTGTTCAAGAAGGAAGGAATTTACTCTAACAACATATACAAATGCAGATTGGGTAGGAATTATTGATGCCAAAAAAAGTACAAGTAGAGGAACATTCTTTCTAGGCAATTGCCTAGTATTATGGTTGAGCAAGAAACAAACTTAAAACTCTCTATCCATAGTAGAAGCTGAATATATTGTAGGAGCAACATGTTGCACATAAGTTCTTTGGATGAAGCATGCATTGAAGGATATCAAGGTAGAACATGATTAGCCAATCTCAATCATCTGTGACAACACAAGTATAATCAACATTTCAAAGAATTTTGTTATGCACTCAAAGATGAAGCATATTCCCCTCCAATGCTACTTCATAAGAGAACATGTAGGTGAACAAGTATCAAGCTAGAATATATTGCCACCAAGGATAAGGTTGCATAAAGTTTTACCAAACCCCTTCCTAAAGAAACATTTGAATATATTAGATAGAAGTTGAGAGTGATATCCCTATCGTCTCATTAGTAAATGGAAGCACAAGACAATTGGGAGCATCCCTTTTCCTTTGGTGTCAAAGGGGGAGAAGTTATAGACGAAGGAGTAGTTGTAAACACAAGGAGAGTTGCAGAAAGAGAGAGTAATACAATATTGTTGCGAGATTTAATAAGGGTTGCCATCAATGCAAAGGGGGAGATCTTTGGAAATATTGTTGTCATTGATGTCAAAGACAAGGGTGACTAAATATGTTCAAAATAAAGATTACAAAATGAAGATTGATGGAAGTATTGTTTGAATATCTTTTTTTTTCATCCTTGGTTTTGATTTCATATTTTTAAAGGCAATCTTACTCTAAATACCTAGCTCAAATGGAAGCATAGGATATATAATTGAAAATCTTATTCTAATACCTTTTCAACAGTGTATTGAACACCCTCTAACTCCATAGGAATGAGGAGATATGAAACACTGTCAAGTTGGCCTAGCTAGAAGTACATGTCAACCCAACCAATTTTACAAGTTAGCCCCATTAGTGAACATAGAAACACTATAAATAAAGGAAAGATAAGTGCATGTGAAGATCATCCAAGCAAGAAGAGATCTGAGGTGATGAAGATAAGCTGGGGAATACTCTTGGGGTTTTAAAGGTGGAGCAAAAATGTGATTTGTGGAGTCAACAAGTCAACTTGGCATTTTTAATACAACTTTTTTTGGTGTTTCAAACTATGAACTTTTGAGGAGATAGAGACAATGTCTTCTCGCACTTGTGGCAAAAAATTTAGGCATTGGTTCTCCATAATTTTTGAGATATTGCATATGGAAGTTAGGGTGTGATTGATCCTAAAATATGCTTCAAATGAGTATTCTTAGGATTTTTTCTCTAACCTAAGTTTTGGGACGTTTCAGATTGTGAAACTTTTAGGAAATAGTGGTGAGATCTTTGGGCACACGTGTTCAAAATTTCAGAGTTTGTTTTTCCACAATTTTAGAGATATTCCCTATGGAAGTTGGGGTTTTTATATAGTCTTGAAATCGATTTCAAATAGGTTAGTTTAACATTTTTTCTATATCTTATTTTCTAAGATGTTTTGAATGCCGAATTTTTAGGGACTTCTAGAGAGTTATAACAATAGCTCAACTAAAAATTTTAGACTTTGGTTTGTTATAGAATTTAGGGTTTTTGAATGATTCCAAAATTAGTTTCAAACATGTCAACTTGGAATTTTCGTTGTAACATCTTTTCTGGGACATTTCAAATTGTGAAATTTTCAAAGATCTGAGGAGACATATAGAAGTGCCTCAAGTAAAAATTTTAGAACTAGAGTTGCAAAATTGGATACATGGCATGTTGTACAAGTTCATTCTTGGTGTTGTGGCTCATTTTCACTCTGTTCAAATATCAAAAAGAAAAATCATATATGCCAAAACAAAAAATGAAAAATTGTAAAGAAAAGTCAAAAAATAAAAATCATTAGAATTGTTTTGTGGAGATTTATTTTATACAAAAAAAGGGGGAATTAATGTGGGTCCAAGATGACGCATGTTCAAATTGGAAGATATTTAAATTTTATATGTTGGCGAGACTTGTTCTTATGGAAGAGGAACAAAGGTTAAAGAGCACACACTTTCCAAGGGCGATGTCGTTCACGACATTGGGACTCACACATAGGAGAAACCTGTGACCACAACATGCTTGACACATATGAAGAGGGGTGCCCTCGTAGACAGTCTAGTAGGAAACCGTCGTCGAGAGATTGACGACCAAGATCTCACCCAATCACCATTGGATGGAACTGTTTACCACCACAGGTGCCCTTGTGAGTGGTAAATGCTATTCACCCTGTCTGCAACAAATGAGCAGGAAATTGCAAGCGAGTGGGACGGCCACTCTTCCATGAATTGTCCACATCACTCCACCCTGCCACCTCATCCACCATGCCACATCACCTTCCAGCTCACCACTCCATGTCATCATACGTCACTATGTCGTACATTTTTGTCCGTGCTCATTTACTATGTTTTCATCCTTTTCTCTATAAAAACCTTGTTTTCTTCGCTTAAGTCATTTTTATTGTTGATTGCTCTGGAGCTCACTAACGCCCACCTGCACCTGCTAGCTTGCCAATGTAAATCCAACGTCAGCCACTATTTCTTGTTGAGAAATCTAATTGGGTGGCAAGTTAATTGATTTCTCTTATTATGACATTATCTTGAGGTGTTTCATTGTTAGTTTTTCCTTCTTTTGATTTATCCTTTCCTTATCAGCAAGACTAATGCCAATCAACAAGTAGAAAAGGACACGAGATGTAGGCATGCAGCCAGGGAAAAACCCCACTCTAGGGACGACCAACACCCTTAGAACCTAGACCAAAGATTCCCTCCATCAAGTCATCTTTGTTTATTCTTCAGTTTTGTCTCGTTCTTCAATCAATCCTTAATACTTCTTCGCAGCAACAATATGATAACCCTTGGCATATTTCGATATCATGCTTCATTCCTAAAGCCTACAACGGAGGCTTGACCTATGATAATTGACCCAAGAATGAAACCCATGCTTTAACAAGTCAATTTAATTAATAATAAACTTTATTTTTCTTTCTTTTGACAAATATATTTCAATTTTGACTCATGTACAATTATGAAGACCGAACCTAGTTACATTCTTCAACACTCCCTCTTAACTAGGGAGGTATTCATACTTATACATATCTATAGAGGTACATGGAAGATATCAAAACACATGATCTACTAAGACTTTAGGCACCGCAATGCCATGGACTAGCACTCACGGTGCCACATACTAGATTCCTGACCAGGGAAATCTATTTAGGTGGGGCTAAGGTGGACTAAAACTTTCATCCTCTCTAGGTACCATCGGTCTTATTTGCTAACCACCAACCCAGGGATCCAGGTGTGTATCCGAGGCCAGAGCTCTATGACCAATGTCACCCTCCCTACTTCGAAATCCAGACATCAACATAAAATCTCAGTCAGACGTCCTCCTAGTAAATGTGTATCATACACAAAGCCTCAAGACTCCTGATTATTCCAATTGGTAGCAAATCCTTCCCGGTCAAATAGATTGGTAAGAAATCTCTCCTGATCAAACTCATCGATAACAAGAAGCATGTAAAACATGCTATCAAACCTCTAAGAGATTTATTTGTATAATGTTATGAAACCAACTCACAAAATATAAGAAAAGATAGAGCAACACCTTAGAAATCAGCCTCTTCGAGGGGACAACCTCCTTTACATTACATAAATGAACAGTTCTTGAATAATACAAATGAAAAAACCTAATTTCTATATATAGGAGTCCATGGGGTCACAATATAATCTTAGCTGACCTAACAATAATAATGTAAGGACACAACAATAACAATATGGGCTTTTATGGGGCACAATAATAACAATATGGGGACTACAGGGGTACAACAATAACAATAAGGGGGCTACACTAACAACAATAAGGGACTACACTAGTAATATAGGGACCTAACATGCCCCTCTCCTTCAAAAAATTGCTGTCCTCTGTTGGCACGGGATAAATTTTAAAATTTACACTTGTTATGCATAGTTTTAAAATTCATTAGTGAAGGTGCGTCAAATTTGAAGTGGCTTTGGTAAAGTTATTTGGAATGAAATTGAATGTATTTAAAATGTAGAATTAATTAATTAATTCTATATTTTAAAAATTGTTAAACCGATGCATATTCCGCTTATGGGCGATGATACCTGATTAAAATCAACGATTCCAATCTAATTTTGGACCCCCTCGGTGTTTCAAAGTTTAATGGAGGAGTGGGGTCTCAAATGGGTTGCTTTCATTTTCCAAGCAAGGACCACGTGGCAAGTTTTGGGGAGTTCGCACCCCCCCCCCCCCACCCCCCCCTTCTCCTCAAAATACCGCTCACCATTGAGGCACCCCTCTGAAATCCAGTTTTGGACCTCGCATGACATACGCAGCAAGTTCAACCACATGTTAGGTGCCAGGGTGACTATACAGGTGCTCAACAAGGGGTTTTTCTTCCACATTTTGTTTTTCTTTGACACATCGCCTCTGAATGGAGTCTTTGCTAAAACATTTGGATGAGGAGAGCTTGCGTAAAGACACAGGTCTTCCTTCTCCATAGTGGTTGGGCTCCTTGGTTTGATAATGTTCAGATGCGATAGCTCTTGAAAAGACTCTCGATGAGAGTAATTTAGATGGCGGTGATGAAGCTTCTCTAAAGGAGAGAAACAACGTTGATAATGATGATGATCCATCATTAAAGACTGGGCTCACACAGTGGATGAGGAAGGCTTTAGATAAGAGTGATGTTGAACCCTTAGTTACATTGAGAGGGGGGGGTGAATCAATTTAACACATTCATGGAATTTTAAAACTTTCCTTTAAACTTATTTACACCTTCATTTCATGATCAACTTATTACATAATGTGAGAATCTTATTAATAACGAGCAGCAAGTATTAGCGGTTGAATGCCATGTCTTTAAAAATCATGCACCGACGGACTATACTTCATTAAGCCATAAAGAAGAAAACCACATCTTACTGTTGTTGGTGATGCAACTCCAACTCTCTGTGATTTTAGGCTCCAACTACGAAGCTACTATCAATTACACAACTACCCAAAAACTCCAACTCCCATCTGTTCTGTTGATACAATTTACAAGGGCTCCTTCCTCGGCTTCTTTATAGCCCGCTTTATCTGTCAAGCTACAACTTGATATGTCAAGCATAACTATACTCTTTCAAAAAAAAAACACATCTTTGATTTACGGACTAATGGCTCTGTTATGTTCCTTCTTCAACTGTGTCCACCGGCCTTTACGCCTGTATATCATCTAATCTTCACGGCTTCTCTGTCTGCTCCTTCTTTCTTACTCTCTCTCATTTCTCCATTCTCTAACCTCTCTATACATATCTGTTGCTTTATCATTTTATAGGGATTCGCCTCATGTTGTTCCCATGTTGCAAAGAATTCGAAGCGAATATGTATGACTCTTTGCCTTCCACCTTCTCGTTTTCTTGCCTAGTACATTCAGAAAATAATAACAATATGTATACATTTCAATATTACAGTGGGGTATTTCTTTGCCCCCGGAGACTTGCCTTTGCATCACAAACAATAAAATTAATTAAAACATTTACATTTACATTTGCAACGGATATATCTCATTCAACCCTTTCAGTTCTCGGCTCACTGTACTTTTGTCTTTTTGGCTGCTGTCACTGTCTTTTCGGTTTCTGTTGTTATAGTGATGGCGGAGTAACCCCGCTAACCCACAATCTTCACTCTCTTGTGTATATAAAATTACATTCCAGTTTTTACCCAAATAATTTTATCTGGCAATTTCACAGCATTGATGCGGAAGCACTTTAAATCTCTGATTTATAATCAGACCCAATTCACAATCTTATGTGCGGATGTCTTCTTTATATATTTTGGTCTTTAACCAAAATTTAAAACCAAATGCGGAAACTACCTTTTGTAAACCTTAGCCAAACCTCATCTTATCACCATTCGAATTGCATTAAATAATCAATCAAATCTTTGGGCTCTAAGTCTTTGACTGAGACACCTTATGGCCATTGTGAATCAACATTCGAGCTTCATAAAAACTCAACCTAAATGTGCCACGGCTTACCATTCACATATCAAACATAAAATATATCAACATCCCCAAATCAAATGTTGGACTTTATTAAGACCTCGACAAATATTAAAATTCAGTTGGGTCCCACAACAATCATACTTCATCAACATTCACTAGAGAAAGGCACATTCACCATACCTGCATTAACATTCCATTTCATATTTGAATATCAACCGCCATTACATAACCCCTTTCCTTTGGATTAAAACCTCGGCATATCATAACGCTTCACATTATATGTTGAACCATGCAACCTATATCACCCAAGAATCCGCAACATATTTGGGTCCCACAACAACTTATAACACTCGCATATCAAGCATTCATCAAGGTTTAACACATACAATTCAACCGCATATCCATTTATATGGTATATTGGTTCCGGCATATATTACACCAACAATAAATCTTCGCCCCGCTCCTTTCATACCAGAGTTCTACTTTGGTTAAACAATAGCCCAATCATTGACCAATCCGAAATGTCAATAAATATAAAAACCTTCGATTTTCTTTAAAACCAAATACCCCGATAAATTAAACTTCGAGCCCATAGAAATTAATACTTACCTCTTCGCTTGTTTAACACCTCCATTAATCATCATGCAGCTTCATGATGCGAACGTCGTCGATCTCCAATGGCTAGAAATCAGATGGAAATCTCATTTTTTCTAGAACATAACTTTAACACGCAAAAATAATGCAAAATAGGCAGTTTTCAAATACCATCTATGCCATGTGTCATTCAAAGACCTTTATCGCATTTTTTTCAGGAATTCCGCTTACCATTTAATAAAAATGCGAAACCCACTTATGGATTTGGAAAACCGCCTTCACTATTCACAACTCATGGTTCCACCATTACTCAATTCCACGCATCTCTGCAAATAAATTACAGTTTCCTCTAACACCGTTTGCTGCCCTTTGAAGTTCTACTTCTGCATTCTTCTGTGCATGTCTTCACAGTCTAGGTGCCGCTATTCTCATTCCACCGCGCTCTTCTCAATTCACCTCACCAATACTGTTCCGCTTCCTGTGATTCACGATTTCGTTAAAACCTTAATTTCCGGATTCTGCTTCTAATTGTGGCAATCAGAGTTACTTTCTCATTCACGAGTCCTTCGTCCGTTGCTCCATATCGACTCTGTCTTAGCTATTCATGATTCCGATGAAAAATCATTGTTCCAATTTCACAATTGAACAATCTTCAACCCACTTCATCGTTGCACAGACTCTGCATACTTATTTATCCTTTGGCAATGCCAAATAACTTTTAAGACCTATACACCATCGTTTTATTGTTCAACCACTTCATTTCAAGGTCCGGACAACCTTCGTTTCCTTTTCACCTTTAGAAGTGTTTTCCATCAAACACAAAAATATAGCCTCCACACCAATTGCAACCAAAATCAGTATACTACAAGATTATATTACAGTTCAACTTTCTTCAATAGGATCGATCCTTCCAGTGATCGATCTTTCTCAGGTGCTATGGATGCAAATTCATATTAAATTCTCTAATTCAAACAGAGTCACCCTTTCAACCAGTAACACATAGTTTCACACTTGCCCACAGAAACTCAAATGTTCTTCATACGGAATTCAATCAAGAATACATATATATTTCACACAAAATCTAGAAACAATTTCTTCATCAATATATACAAATGTAATCAATTACAAAAGCCCTTTTGGTCTTGGCCAGATATTCATGTCAATGGCCTGTTTTACAATTTCCCGTAGGCTTGACAAACAAAACTCTGTTTGTCCTCTTCTAATTCCTGTCTGCAGATATGCTACTACCGCTTCTTTTCTCCTTTGAATGATAGTCTAGGTGTTGCTCATGTCTTCTCCTTTGCCATCAATGACAATATTTCCAACAAGTGATGGCACCAAAACCCATTTTCTAAGGAATGTGGATGAAAGGAAGTGTGTCTTTAACTAAAACCTTGAGAGGGAATGGGCAGGTGAAGTCTATCAGTTTAGCAGGGGTAGTGGAAAGGAACAGATTGTTGGACAAAGGCTTGAGCAAAGACATCCAATCCTTGGGCAAGAATATTGAGAGACGAAAACTAGATGCTCAGAAAAGTAATACCAGGAGGAAGGAAATGCTAATGAAAAAGCAAGGAGGTGGTAGTGAGGAGGATACTGCAAGAAAGATGCATAGTGTAAGAGCATCAAAGCTACATGAATCAAAGCTTCAAGATTCTTTGGGCTTTCACCCTTTGTTGGTACTCGTTCTGCAGAGATATATAGCTTGAAAACTCTTAATACAATTTGCAGAAAACATTATTGATAGTTTCCCAAGTGACAACATAGTGAGTTCAACGAATAGTGGGGATGAAGATATGGTCAAAATGAGTAACAACAAGAACATATACGTTCAGATACATGAAGGAAACAAAACCACAGGGACCACAGACACTGAGGAAACACGGATTTGAGGAGATCGAAACCATAAGAATTCAGTATCTCATACGAAGGCCCAGAAGAAAATTCTTGACAATGGAGATACTCGGAGATGGGGCTATTTTCCTGCCTTAGATCATCTCTTATCATTCTCAGAATTTGTGGATGAATTCTAGAAAATGGTAATTGTTCTCTAAGAGTGTTTATGGCATGGACAACTCCACCCTGGTCATACACCATGAGACACCAACGTGGCCTTGAAAGTCTTCTATACTTTCATCCTCATGCTTGTGTCGTGGTGTTCTCTGACTCCATTGAACTTGATCTCTTCAATGATTTTGTTAAGGACGGGTACATAGTTGCAGTTGTCATGCCAAACTTGGATGAGCTTTTGATCGACGCTCCAACACACATATTTGCTTCTGTTTGGCTTGATTGGAGGAAGGTTGATCTTTATTATATTCATTACACTAAAACTTTTGCGGCTTGCAAACACTCTACACATATGGGAGGGAAAAGAGGTTGTTTCGGATGCAACGACCGCTACTTTTCAAGCCTGCCATAGGGCAATATCTGGAGATGACCCCGTTGGTCCTGATATTCTAGTCATCCTTGTCTCTTCTGCATGCACAAGAAAAAGAAGTCAGATTGAAGCAGCATTCCGCAAGTTAGAAAAGATAATCAAGGCCTTTGGTAAGCCAGAATTTTGTTATATGGTTCTGCTTTTTCTACTGGAGAGTTGCACTCAAAATTCTTCTGGGAAAGATTGATCACATTGGTTCATCATTGGATGGTTCTAGTGCAGAGGAAAATGGGGACCTCCTCCCACCTAGGAAAGGTTCTAGACTGCATTACATCTATTGTAAATGTTACAAAACTACTTGATATACTCGAACATGGAAATAACATGATTTCAATCCATATTTTCTTTGCATAAACTATTACAGGATTCCTCTATGTTGGTTGTGCTCTGTTGGGCATCTGTTATGGAGTTCAATTCTCTATTATGGCGCCCACCGCCTCTGAGATCTTTGGGTTGAAGCATTTTGGAATGATTTATAATCTCCTGACCATAGGTAATCCCTTGGGGGATTTCTTCTTTTCTGGCCTCCTTGCAACATATATCTATTGTAAAGAAGTAGAAAAACAAAGTGGTGTGTTCCATCCGGAGTTTTGGATAAGATCAGATGTTAATTGTGTGGGTGCCCATTGCTTCAGGCTCACTTTTCTGATTATGGCAGGTGTGTGCTGTGGGTACTCTTTTGAGCATGATTCTTATATTCAGTATAAAGCCATGTAATTGATATGTTGAAGTCTCGACATACAAACTAGTATCGAAGTTGACTGGAGAAACCTAAATATTAAAACACGCAACAAGCTACAGGGTGTTTTTGCCCATTGTCCGCAGATAGAGACATTAACTTAAAAAATGTACAACAGGAAAACGGGGGTGAATTTTGAAAATCCGAGAGAGGTTTTTGACCAACACAGGGCAATGAACAAAAACCTCTCCAATTTTACATAGGTGTCAGGAACATGGAGAATCGAAGACATGTCTGAGGGCCATTTTTCAAGATTTTAGTTTCCCTATTTTAGGCAAGAATTTGCAGCACCTGTTGTGGAGAGCTGGAGATGAAATTTTAAAATCCGAGAGTTTACCAGCACGGGGCAATGAAAAATAACCTCTCTCCGATTTTACATTGGTGCTAGGAGAAGGGAGAATTTAAGACATGTTTGAGGGCCATTTTTTCAAGATTTCAGTTTCCCTATTTTAGGCATGATTTTGTGGCGGTTGTTGTGGAGAGCTGGAGATGAAATTTGAAAATCCGAGAGAGGTTTTTGAACAACACAAGACAAAGAAAAATAATTTCTCTTCGATTTTTCATAGGTTTCACCGTTGGGGAGAAACAAATGTTTGAGTGTACCCCTATTCTCAGCAGATTCGACCCAGATTTCAGTTCATATTTTTAGAGATTTACTTGCTATTTTCGGCCAAGATGATTGAGTTTGATCTCCTAAGCCTAAGAACTGTATTTGACATAAATTTCTACGTTTGTAACAGAGAAAAGGGAGTAGGATTAGAGAAGCAGCAGTGCCAACTCCACATTGGAATTTATGATCCAGCAAAGGCAGTCTGAATGGCAGATCTAGATGTCAGAATCATTTATCGTTGCCTCTTCGAGACCACTTCAGCCAGTTTTGGGCCCACTTTACCATCCATGAAAGGTTGCCAAAGTTAAAAGCCACAGACGGTGATTTCCAGATGTATTTGTCTTAGCCCTTTACATGGCCACACTTGTCCAATTTCTGTTTAAATTGTAAGCAATGAAAAGTTGTCGAAGAGAAAGGGTAATCGACTGAGTCTTTAGTTAAATAATGCATACCTTAGCAGTATCAAGGGTTGGTAAGTTGGACCATGTTTTGTAAGAATCATTTTATTGGAGCACTATAGTTCTTGAGCTAGGCATCAATAATAAGAGACCGTTCACAGGATTCTTCAGCGATGTTAATGATCATGGTTTTTCCTCTGTGTTAATGTTTTCTTTGTTTTTCATGATGTGCATAGATTTATCTGATTGTAAAACAGAAAATTTAGATTAATATTCGCTGAGAGAGCACCTTAATTCTGTTTTTGTTTACTATATTCATGTTTTCTTCTAAAGTATAGTTAAAGAATTCTTAACTGCTCTTTAGCTATTACTGAACTCACTGCTTTCTTTTATCTCATATTCACATGGCCAGTAAGATCCATTTTGCATAGTTAACTTTCCCTATGAATGCCCTTGAAAATTTGATGCACAATTCAACCTTTTATGACTCCATAGCCCAATGGATTAAGTTTCACAGCTCTATCTGTCCAACTACATAATCAATCAAAACAAACAACCCTCATAATTTCTATAACGAGCCTAATATTAGCATTATAACCATCAAGCTAAATCATAAAAATAGAGAGAGACATCTATGAGTCTAAGAAGGCTAGGTCCTGGACTCCAAAGTAATTTGATGTTGTCCTCTATCGTGCATTCTTGCCAATCTTATAAATTATAGGGCCACAACATCCTCAACTCTTAGCAGTTCTGGATGCTTCTGTATAAAATTATCATCCTCCCATGTGGAATCTTCAGTGGGTAAGTTCTTCCACTGGATGAGATACTCTGAAATTGATCGATTTCGTAGCTGTCAAGTTCTTGTTTTCATGATTTCTTTAGGTTCCAATATGATTTTTACTTTCTCACCAAGTTCTGGAAATATTGTTTGAACTGGAAGTTTGTCACCTATAGCCTTCTTTAAGCATGAAACTTGGAAAACTAGGTGCACTTGGGAAGATGCAAGAAGTTCCAATTTGTATGCCATAATACCAATATTTTGCAACACCTTGTAAGGACCATAGTACTTTGGCGATAATGTATTATCCTTCTTAGCTTGCTTGAGGGAAGTTTATTTGTATGGTTGTAGCCGTAAAAATACCGAGTCGCCTACATCAAAACTTCTCTTGCTGCAATGTTGATATGCATGTTGTTTCATTCGATTCTAAGCCAAATTTAGTTATCCTTTAAGAGTTGGAGAACTTGTTGTTGATGCTCGATGTGATATTCAGTTGTTTGAACCTTAGCATTTTCTCTTAAATATGATTTTATGGATGGTGGATGATATCCATAAAGTTCCATAAATGGGGTCATTTTTGTTGTAGTGTGGAAGGAAGTGTTATACCACCATTCAGCCAGATGTAACCACTTGACCCGTTGTGTTTGTTTCTCAGATACAAAGCAATGAAGATATCCTTCCAAACATTTTTTCACTATCTCAGTTTTCCCACCGGATTGAGGATGATAAGATGAGCTATGAGCTAGTTGAGTACCCAAACAAGAAAATAATTCCGTCCAAAATTTTTCAGTGAAAATGGGATCTCTGTCGCTTACAATAACCTTTAGGTTTTCTTGTAGCTTTTGAATTTTTTCCATAAATGCAGTAGCAACTGTACTCACTTTAAATGGATGAGATAATGCACAAAAGTGTGCATACTTGGTAAGTCTATCAACTACCACCATGATGACACTTTCCTTCAGACTTAGGTAAACCTGTGATAAAATCCATTGAAACCTTCTCCCAACGCTGACTTGGAATGGATAAAGGTTGTAACAAACCCAAAGTCTTAATTGTCTCAACTTTATTTTGCTAGAAAACCAAACATTCTGCCACAAACTTTTGAATATCAGATTTAAGGCCATCCCAAAAAAATTATTTGTTCACCATGAGGTCAGTTTTTAAAATCCCTGAGTGTCCTCCTAAGGGAGAGGTCTACAATTCCAAAATAATATTTTATTTTAGTTGGGAATTCTTACAAAGATATAAGCGATCTTTGTACCATAAGGAATAATTTTTCTAACTAAATGTATCAGGTGTACTGGGATCTTGCTGCAAATTTTGAATGAGTGTCCACACTTCTTCGTCATTACTCCATTCCTCCCTTGCTTAGGTTATCCAATCTAGTTGGATAATAGAAATGACACACAACAATGCTTCCACATCCCCGACCTTCTTGAGAGTGCATCTGCAACAACATTTAGCTTTCCTTTTTTGTAGATGATTTCAAAGTCACAACCCAACATCTTTGTGACCCATTTTTGCTACTATTATGAAGATAGTCTTTGTTCCAAAAAGCATTTAAGACTATCAAGAGCAGTTTTTACCTTGAAGTGTCTTCCCATTAGGTAAGGTCGCCATTTCTTGAGTGCATGCAATTTTGCTAACATTTCCTTCTCATAAATAGCTTAATGTTAATACTTTCCTTTGATTGGACGACTTTCAAAAGCAATGGGTCTTCCTTCTTGAATTAAAAAAACACCAATTCCATTTCCTTAGGCATCACATTCCACAATAAAGGTTTTTGTGAAGTCTAGTGTAGCTAAGACCAGTGCTTGGCACATTGTCTCTTTAAGATGTTCAAAGGCCCTAGTTGCTTCAGGAGTCCATGAAAATGCATCTTTCTTCAATAATGTTTTTATAGGTGCTACTATTCTCCCATAATTCTTAACAAACTTGCGATAATACCTTGTTAACCCGAGAAATCCTCGGAAATGTTTTATGGTTGTGGGGACTTTCCATTCCTTAATGGATTTACTTTTGTTAGGGTCTACCTTAACACCCTCCTGAGATACATTATGACTAAGATATTCCGCCTTTTGTACTCTAAATAAACATTGGAGGTTTTTGCATATAATTGTTTCTCCTCCAACAGTTTGAGCACCCTGTCAACATGTTGAACATGATCCTTCCAGGACCTACTATAGATTAGTATAACATCAAAAAATACTAACACAAATTTTCTAAGGAAGTGTTTGAAAATGGAATTCATTAACCCTTGAAATGTAGAAGGTGAATTGGTAATGCCAAAAGGCATGCCAAAAAATTCATAATGACCCTCATGATTTCAAAATGTTGTTTTCGGAATGTCTTCAGTCTTCATTCTAATTTGATGATATCCTGAACAAAGATCCAACTTGGTGAAATAAATTGCTCCATGTAATTCATCTAATAATTCATCAATAATAGGAATGGGAAATTTATCTTAAGTAGTGAGCTTATTGATCTCCCTATAATCCAGACACATGCGCCATGATCCATCCTTCTTGTGCACCAATACTACTGAAGTAGAGAATGAACTTTTACTAGGTTGAGTTATACCAGCCTCTAGCATTTGTGCAATCATACGTTCAATTTCGCTCTTTTGGACATAAGGATATCTGTAAGGCCTGATGTTTTGAGGAACACTTCCTGGAGTCAAATGAATAGCATGATAGTGATCATGAATAGGTGGGAGTCCTTTGGGAGTTTCAAACACCTTGGAATGATTGTCTAAGACTTTTTGGAGATTTGGAGAAATAGATGATTTTGATGTTGGAATCTCTATTGAGCATAATTGAGCAATTACGCCTCGTTATTCTATCTTCATAAGCTTTGTCATGACATTAGAGCTTATTATCTTTCCCGTCTTCCATGTGATACTGCGTAATTCAACTTTCTTTCCTTTCGAAAAAATTTTCAAGAAAATTTCTTGAAAATCAAAAGCTACTTTCCCCAAAGATTGTAACCATTTTATTCCTAGTACAACATCAACACGACCCATTGGAATGGAAAGCATTTGACTATTCAATACATATTTCCCCATGGTTAGCTTGATATTATGGCACTTTCCAAAGAAATTTATAGTTCCTCCATTTGCAACCATCAGTTGACACTTTGGTGTTGGGTATAGGAGGGAATTCAATTCCTAGGATACTGTAGAATGAATAAAATTAGGAGTACTATCTGAACCAATCAACACTATGACATTTTTCTTCTTGATATGCCCTTCTATCTTGAGAGTTTGAGGAGTGGTAATTCTTGCCAATGAATTACAGGATATGGTCGGATTCATTTCTTCTTTATCTAGGGTTGGTTCTTGGTGTATATCCTCTTCTTTTGAAGTTTCTTGTTCATTTTCTTCTTCCTCTTCACAATCTATGTAAAATAATTTCTTATCGGCACACTTATGACCTTTAGTGTATTTTCTATCACAACTGTAGCAAAGCCCCTTTGCTCCTTTTTCTTCTAATTGTTGTGGTGTCAACCTTGTATGTTGTGGAAGTCTATGAGTGGCATCACTTCCATCTTTATAGTTGTGAGTGGTAGGCTTCCTTTTCGCCATAATTTTTCTTTCAATTTTTCTTGCCAACCTGCATGCCTTCTCCAATGAATCAGGTTCCCAAAGTCGAACCTCATGTTGGATGTTATCCTTTAAAGTCCCTATGAAGGCATCAATCTTGTCTTCCTCTGGAATATCAATTACCCTTATATTCAATTTTTAGAAGTCCTCAATGTGCTCCACCATTGAACCCTTTTGTTTGAGATTTATCAATTGGCTAAAGAAGGTGTTGCTCTTTGTATCCTCATAATGTGCTATCATTTAATTCGTAAAAATTGACCAAGTGAAAATTTGTTTACAAGAGCAAAGCCATCGATACCATATAAATGTATTTTGTTCTAAATATAAATTTGCAATGCGTACCTTTTGCTTGTTTTGCACATTATGGAGATTAAAGTGTTGAGTGTAGTATATGGTATATTAATGGACCAACATTTAGTTATCGATCCGAGAGTTCGTGAAAGAGGCATAACACTAGAAATGCTAGAGAATGACTCTAACAACCTGCAAAACAAAACCCTAACTTGTGTAGAAATTTCTCACACTACTAGTTAATACAATGGCACCACACACCACACTGGAAACTGGATTCTTACTTGGGAAATAACAATAAAAGTCTCTGTTGGAAAGACACTTCTTAAAAGAGATAAATAAACTCGAAATTCATGCTACTCAATAAATCAATTGAAAAACTCAAAAGATTCGAAAAATAGACCTATTCCTCTATTGTGATTCCTGCACTAGGAAAACATAGTGCTTTTTTTTGGTAATTCTATTCCTATACCAGAATGACCTTTTTCTTGTACTCGAACGATTATGTCCCTGCACTAGGAAAATCGAGAAAATTTGTTTTTGTATTATAATAACTCTATTCCTGTACTAGACAGACTCTGTTCCTGTACCAGACACAAAGTTCCTGTACTGGAACACTCTGTCCCTGTACCAGAACACTCTGTCCCTGTACCATAATTGTTTGTTCCTGTACCAGAACATTCTATTCATATACCATGACTGATTCACATTCTAAATTCCTTCATCCCTTAATCTATAAAATTGAAATACCGTGTTTCCAAACAAGAAATTGAAAAGTGCAGAAAGGAAAACCTTAACTCAGAAGATAATGAAAGAAATCCCAAATCAAATACAAATTGCAACTTGAAACTGCAAATTGCGAAAGTAAATGGGAAACTATCAATCTCAGTGTAGACAATAAAACTCTTGCACTTAAATAAAATTTTACCAAGAATTCTTTACTCACACCCTCTCTGAGCTTTTATCATTGTGTCAAATATATCCTGTGCATAAACGAATTCAACATAAAATAATGAAATTTAGTTTGCAGTCATGAATTTAGATAACAGTGAACGATTCCTATAATTTTTACCCTTAAGAAAATGAAATGATTAATACAGTAAGGAACGCAGTATGAATGTAATGATTTACACAGGTGGGATTATGCCTCCACGTAGCTGCAATCTATATAGATCATAGTACACTTGTTGGAAATTAATCATAAAGCAAAAACTTTAAATGTTCAAACCTTGTGACCCTAATCAATAAGCCAAAAATATTCGAGAGAAATATTCCCATAAAAGGATATATTTTTGTGCTAAAGGAAAGTAATCAATATTGATCGATAAATAAATAGCACATCCAACATGCGCAAACCCTGATATTTGAGATCACTCTGCGAAAAATAAAAATAAAAAGGTAAACACACAAGAGCATTAACAATCTGCACAATCACCATTAAAAGGAAATCCTCACACCATTCATTCATGTACCTAGCACATAGTTAGAAACTTTGGGAGAACGAGTTGGGTTGGTTGGGCCCTAGTCAACCAACTCGTTTCCCTTCAAGGAAGATGCTTAACTTATGCGAGAAAAATTAAAAATACAGAAAATAGACATAAGAGACACATGAACCTCACATTAAATTAAAATCTTAATCTTTTACAACATATGAAGTAGTCCAGCATGCAATTGATCAGAGGGCAGGGGGTAGAACCCCCAACACTTAGCTCAACAACATCAAGGTACAAAGAAATGGCTTGGAGCCATAACTTTGTTTTTATACATTTCATGATACAAATTTGGCTTTTGGCCAGCCAATCCATTACAAAAAAAATGAGGAATTGAATCCTGACTATTTTCAAATAATAGGAGAATAATAGAACCATTATCCCATCAATAAAATACAACCATGATACAAATTTTCCATTTTTTGGCAAATCTGGGCAAGATCCTAAAATTTTAGAAAACAACATTTTTTTATAAAATTGCTTCAAAGACCCGCGTCTAACTTTTGGAATTATTCAATCTTGGGAAACAATTAGGATATAATTGGTTATATTGGTTAAAAAACCATATGCTCGGATTTCCTAGATTCACGTTCATATGCATGAAAATCGAGACCAAACTTGGAAGTTTGGAAACTATGCAGATTTTGAGAAGATTTGTTGATTTTCTTCTAGAGACCCACACATGCGACCTGGGTGAAATCCAACGCATGGGAAGGTGTTAAAACATCATTTTGACAATAACCATCTTTGGTTTTCCCCATAAGCGTGCCGAGATGTTGAAGCCCCAAATTGGTGCAGGAATGCTAGTGCTGGAATGTTGGTGCAGGAACAAAACATGGTGCAATTAATTGTTGATGCATGTGTATCTTTGATCGTGATTTAATATGTCTTTCTTAAATAACACAAACACCATCATCAATAATAATTTTGATGCAAATCTTATCGAAATAAAGGAAATATGTTAATTAATGAACAATTACCTGATCATGCTCCAATTTTAAGATATTATCCCAACAATTGCGCAAAATGATAGTAATAACAATGAAAACCATGAGTAAGCATAGGGTGAGAACTTGAATTAAACATGAAAATTATGGGGCCTAACATCCCCCCATTTCGATCATCTTGCATGTCCTCATACAAGCAAAACCTTTTATAAAGACCAAAGTTAATTAAGATTGTAGGGCAAGGGTTTCTTATTGGAGTCATGCTACATTGAATTAAACTATAGGGCTAATTGAGTAAGAGAATGTAGGTAAGTGCCATATGATTTTGAATCCCTTTGCATCAATAAGATAAGAAATACTTACAACCATAGATTTAGTGATGTCAAGACTGATCTTCATTATTTCGAAAATAGTAACTAACTCTAGGAGTACCAAAGCAAAGATAACAATGTTGTCACCACAGGGATATAAAATAGGCATCTATAAAAAATTCCACGAAGCATCTCAAGAGTAGTCTAAATTAGCAAGTCTTCACTTTCAATAGCCTCATTATTGTAAATAGAAGTGACATTATTTGATGTTAAAGATGGAGGGAAATAGGGAGAAATAAAAATGACAAAACAATACCTTCCGAGGATGACCATCTTACCATTACCCAAGAATATAGTGAAGCTCCTCTTATTCAAGCAAAGTGAATCACTTTCACTAAGGGTCCCACATCGATGAAAACCTTCATATTTCTGAAAGATAGAACTCCAAAGCACATTACTGAAAGGATATTAAAACCATTACCAGAGAGATATGATAATGAGTTTAGGGAAAGACAAAAACAATGAAGTAAATCATAGTGTAAAATTAAATTTAATACCACAGGGATGACCCTGCTGCCATCAGGAATTTATAGCCTCGACAAGGATGGCTTTTAACCCCACGAAATTCCCGTGTCCCATCTATTAGATATAAATTCAGAGTCAATTGAAAGCATTTACATTTTCTTAGAAGTTAATTGAAGGCCACTTTCCTGGCTTGGTAACCAGCTAAATATAGTGCCATCCACAAGAAATAATAGGAATGAACAAGCCAGCTTGTGATGAGACCTCTTGTCTTCCATATTTTCAACTGAAAGCCATTACCATGGCTTGGTGAATAATAGCGGTAATTTCATTCTTGTTAGGACCCATGATCATGGTAGGTTGGCACGTAATGAGACACCCCAACCCTCAATTAATCATTTTAAAATAAACTCTTATTACAATTAACCTTGAATAGGTTACTTAATAGGTGGGGAGGAAAGTATTTTCCTTAAGAGCACGAGATGGCGTGAAAAGTTTTTAATTACTAATATTTATCGATTGGTCCTTCATCCCTAAAGAATCATTTTAAAGAAAGCATCTCAGATAACGACTAAAAGATTCCTTAACTTGATCGTGCTAGGGTTCTCATGAGAGTTCATTAGGGTTTTATAGGATTGGTCCACCATAGGAGGATCTTCATCAATACCTTTGACGAGAAACTTGAAATGGTTTCTTGGATGACATCCTCTTAGAATGAATAGGATAGAAGTAGGTTTTTAAGCTTATGAATGGAAAGTATAAAATATAACAATAAAATCCCTGTAACCGACTCAATAAATAATCTCGACCAATAATCAAAGTCACTTTATAAAATATGAGGCATTAAGAGTAAATTTATTCTGACAAGACTCACCACAAGAGTGCATAATAATGGAAATTTCAATAGCTACACCTCAGGGAATTGCAGTTTTAAGAGTGTTGTCGTAAAAATTTTATTTCAAATGAAATTTTTATTTATTGTTTCTATACTACCCTACCCTAATTTAAAGAGGAATATATCCTTCAAGTGTAGGAGTACTTACAATGTAGCCATGTGCGTAAAAAAATACTAAATATACTCATAAAAATGTAAACTTCAACGCATACTGGAGTATGAGAAACCAACTTCTTTACTTGCTATAGTACCAAGCGTTTCCTGTTAATGAGGGAATGGGGTGTGCTAACAATTTTTTGGACCCAGGCTTCAATAGGACCCACATATTCAAGGTTCTCCAACTTGTACAAGTCTTCCACCGCTTGACGTTTGCTCTCTTCAGATTGACAATGATGGTTAAGGGAAATTCTAGGTTTTCTTTTTGGTGAGCTTCAACGACGGTTTTCGAACAAGTTCCAATCATAGATTGATCCTCTAATGGTTTATGAATTAAATTTTCTTCCTGAGGTAAATGTTGTGTGGTAATAGGGGATGTTTCTGAATTCACTCCTCTCCCCTCTCTAAAAGATATGGGATTACATTCAGTAGGGGAGTGAGTGGGAAAAATAAGTGTTTTAAATTGACGTGCAACTTGATAATAAAAATTAGGATTTGGTTTCACAAGTGATTGGGGCCATAGAGAAGGATAACATGGTGGTGAATTGGACACGAATTGTAGTTGTTGTGGCATAGGTAATGGAGTTTGCATGGGGAATTTCCCTAGACAGGAGGCTCCAAACCATCCTTGAGGTTGTGGGAATATGTGGTTCGAGGGAGAGGTACAATGTGGCCATAAGGTGGGGTGTTGAATTAGAGTAGGATTATAAGTATTCCATGGAATTGTAGGGCTCTAAATTTGTTGAGGAACCTGTTGAGGACAATAAATATTATTCCAAGTATTAAATGATGGCGAGTTTTGAGTTATACCTGGTTGTGGATTTATTTCCTTATTTGATTCCTTAAATACTTGTTGTAACCCTAATAGTGATGGGAAATTTATTGAGTGACCCTCCTTACACTACTTTTTTTCTTCCTGCAAATCATCCAATTGTACATTTAGAGAAGCTTTTGTAACTCCTATTTTTGTAGTAGATTCCAAAAATTGAGAAGAAAGTTCTCGAGAATTGTTACCGATCTTCGAGATTCCTCTTGAATACCTAATGCATAATTTAAAAACATCATCATATGGTAAATGAAAAACATCACCTACTCCTATCATATTTAAAGGTTCTAAAAAATCATCTTTGATTCCTTTGAGTAGGAGTGTTTTCAAGGTCCTTTTTTCCAAATATTTATGTTTTGATTTTTGAAAGTTGTATCGAAATCTCTTAACATAGTCCTCCAAAATTTCATTTTCTCCTTGTGTTATTCCAAAAAAAAAATCACCAGCTTGCCAGTAGTCTTGATACTTCTCCAAGAATACATTCTTCATGTCTTCCCACCAAGGCTCATTAACCATCGAAGAGCTGTTGCTTTTAGAGTAAGAGGAAACACTTGCAACCTTTGATGATTAGTAAAATAACCATATACTCTACAAAGTACTTCAAACTCAAACAAGAATGTATCTGGGTCTTCATTTTCCAAACCATGAAATTTTGCTAGTGCAGATGTGGGAATACTATGCATTTGTGCCACTCATGGATATTTGATAGGGAATTCAAAAGTAACAAGCTTTTCCATTTCTTACCAAATGAAAAGAGGTTCTCCATGTACTACTTCGAGAATCCTTCTTTGAATTTTCTTGCCAATTGATCAGTGAAATAGGTGCATTGGATGATTGATATTAGCCTCAAACTCCTCATTGAAAAATTCCTCGAAATACCATTTCTTTGTTTTCAACAAGCTAGTTGGTATATTGTGTTAGCATGTGGTTGAATAGATGGGGGGGCGGGGGTTCTACAACACCCAATAAATGAAAACCCTCAAAAATAATGAAGGGAAGAAATAAATTCAAAGAATCAATTCTAAGGAAAAAAAAAATTCAAGGAAAAATAGGTAAAGAGAAAACCAAAATGCAGTAGGTTACCAAGGTCAATCCCTTAGGTGCCTCCTCGACAACAACACGAAAATGCTGGGTGTAGTATATGGTATATTAATGGACAAACATTTAATTGTCAATACGGGATTTCGTTAAATTCGAGGCACAACACTGGAAATGCCAGAGAAGGTCTCTAGCAACCTGAAAAACAAAACCCTAACTTGTGTAACCACTAGTGAATACAATGACACCACACACCACACTAGAAACTGGACTCTTACTCTGGTAATAACAATAAAATACTTTGTTGGAAAGAAACTTCTTAAAAGAGATAAATAAACTCAGAATTCGTTCTACTTAATAAATCAATTGCAAAACTCAAAAGATTCGAAAAATAGACCTATTCATGTACTGTGATTCCTACACTAGGAAAATAGAGTGAGTTGCTATGGGAATTTTGTTCTTGTACCAGAATGACCTTGTTCCTATACTAGAATGATTTTGTCCCTACACTAGGAAAATAGAGAAAATTCATTTCTATATTATAATAAATTTGTTCCTGTACTAGATAGACTCTATTCCTATACCAGACACCATGTTCCTATATCAGAACACTTTGTCCCTGTACCAGAACAGTCTATTCCTGTACCAAAACAGTTTATTCCTGTACCAGGACTGATTCACATTCGACAATCCTTCATCCCTTAATCTATAAAATTAAAATACTTTGTCCAAACAAGAAATTGAAAAGTGCAGAAAGGAAAACCTCAACCCAAGAAATAATGAAAGAAATCCGAAATCAAATACACATTGCAACTTGAAACTGTAAATTACGAAAGTAAATGGGAAAATATCAATCTTAGTGAAAACAGTAAAACTCTTGTAATTAAATAAAAGTTTACCAAGAATTATTTACTCACACCCTCTCTGAACTTTTATCACTGTGTCAGATATATCCTGTGCATAAATGAATTTAACATAAAATAATGAAATTTAGTTTGCAGTCATGAATTCAGATAATAGTGAACGATACCCTTAAGAAAATGAAATGATTAATACAGTAAAAAACAAATTATGAATGTAATGATTTACACAGGTGGGATAATGCCTCCACACATCTGCAATCTATATAGATCAGAGTACACTTGTTGGAAACGAATCGTTAAGAAAAAACTTTAAATGTTCAAACCTTGCGACTCTAATCAATAATCCAGAAATGATTCGAGAGGAAGCTTCTCATAAAAGGATAGATTATTGTTCTAAAGGAAATTTAAAAATAGTGCTTGATAAATAAATAATGCATCCAACATGCACAAACTCTCATATTTGAGATCACTCTACGGAAAGAATGAAAAAAAAAGGTAAACACACAAGAGCATTAAAAATCTGCACAATCATCGTTAAAAGAATCCTCACACCATTCATTCATGTACCTAGCACACAGTTAGAAACTTTCGGAGAACAAGCTGGGTTGGTTGGGCCCTAACCAACCAAATTGTTTCCTTTTAAGGAAGATGCTTAACTTATGCGAGCAAAATTAACAATACATAAAATAGAGATAAGAGACACATGGATCTGGCATTAAATTAAAATCTTAGCCTTTTACAACATATGTAGTATTGTAGCCTCCAATTGATCAGAGGGCATGGGGTAGAACCCAAAACACTCATCTTAGCAGCATCAAGGTACAAAGAAATGGCTTGCCCCCTAGGCTTGGATCCATACTTTGTTTTTGTACATTTCATGATACAAATTTGGCTTTTGGATAAAAATCCATTAAAAACAAAATGAGGAATTGAATCCCAAATATTTTTGAATAATAGGAGACCAGTAAAACCATTATCCCATTAAGAAAATGCAACTTTGATACGAATTTTCCATTTTTTGGCAAATCTGGGCAAGAACCTAGAATTATGGAAAAAAAATTCTTTTTATAAAATTTCTTCAAAGACTTGATGTAACTTTTGGAATAATTCGAATCTTGGGAAACGTGTCGAGTTATAGGTAATGGGTTATATTGGTAAAAAACCCATATGCTTGGATTTCCTAGACTCACGTTCCGATGCATGAAAATCGAGGTAGGAGACCCATTCATTTTATCTATAGGGAATAAAAATCCTCTCAGCATGAAGGGGAATCACTTTTGGAACTTGATTTCACACCTCCATGTGTGAAAAGGGGCTTTTGCAGGATGACTAGGTCAGGCTTGACCAAGTCAAACAACGCAGTAGCATGAGGTGGAGAGCACATTGTGGGACATCACAAAGAAGGAGGAGGGAAGATTCCTTGAAAAGGAAAACCCTAATGAGTGGGGCCCATGGAGAGGGAGCTCACAATTGTATAAGAGGAGGACAAGGCAACCATTGTTGCTCATGTTATGGATTACAAATTTCCATGTTTGTTTAGACCTGGAGCATCATCTTGTTGTTTAGCAAGAGTTGCTGAGGGAATTCCTGTTTAGGATTTCCTCTCCTTCTCGAGATACCTCTTAAGGGATTGTGCTTCATTATTCCCCATATCCAGGCCTAAGGCCAAAGCATTTCATTTAGCTACAGTGCAGTCTCCATTGGTGGCTGGGTTTTGTTGCTGGGTGTTGTCGGGGAGAGTTCTACAACACCACTCCGGGGATTGATTTTCAGAGGAGGGGATCTCCATTTCATTGGGGGATCATTGAGGAGTTTTCTTGGGCAGATTTTCATACCTTGGCACCAGGCCAATGTTTTCCAGCTCACATATAACACAGTGTCTCTCCTAGACTGCATTATTCTCATGGTACATTTGTAGTGAGGGACTGCAAGATTGATTGGAGGGGAAGTCTGGGGTGAAAGGATTAGCCTTTCACTTTAGAGTTCTATTGGAGGAGTCTATTTCAGATTGCAGATCATATTCAGCCAACTCCTTCTAATTTTTGTATGAGTTGCTGTTGTTACCCAACAACTCCGGCATTATTGTATTTTACCAATTTATACATGTATTGTAGCCAATCCTTCTAAGGATTGATGTATTGTATTTTCAGGGGTTGAGATCTTCCTCCCCCACTTATTTGAGATCATATTTTCATATATTTGTACAATTATCATTTTGCAGCAGTTCTCCTTCAAGGATTGCGCAGTCATAGCCTAGGGCTTTGTTCCGGTAGCAGAATTCTTCATATGTCCATGTACATTTCCCTTGAGGTTTGCAGCATCTTTTTGAGTGACTATTTCATCATGGATTTATTTATCTTATGCTGCTATAATATGATATGATGGCTATTTGATTCTCCCAGCATTTTGTGTGTTCATGTATTCATTGCTGCTCCATAGGAGGTGTTTTTACATATTGTTGTAGCTTCACTTTGGAATATCTTAAGATATTCCCAAAGGTGTAGATTTTCCCTCTTTTGGGATATTACAGTGGTATCAGAGCATCAATCTTGGCTCAACCTGTGGCTTCAAGACAAAGTGCTAAATCCCTGAAGAAGGAATACTTCAAGCTCTATAGACAGAGTCTGCAGGTGGCCAGGTAGCCTATGGATCTCATCATTTTTTCAAAGGTGACATATCCAGTAAATGCCCCTGCAGTCAATCTCTGGAATGGAATTTTGATATTCCTGAGAAGGGGACTCAAGCTATCAGAGGAAAAAAGAGGAAAAGCAGAGATAAAAATGATAGAGAGGATGGGCTTACTCTCATCCATTTTCAGATCTAAGAAGGAAGAAGAAGAGAAATGCAGTGAGACCTGTGGAGGGTTTCAAGAAGTAGAAGCAGATGCATGCACTTCTTGTTTTTGTAAAGGAAGTGAAGAGCAAGGAGATTATTTAAAGCATGAAATCCTAAGTGGATATTTGGCAGAATACAAGTGCCAACCTAGTGTTTTAAAAAATACCCTAGGTTTTCCTCAGTTTATTCAACTGAGAGAAGAGAAAAGACCTTGCAACAAAGGAGATATCAGAGGCAATAGATTCCTATTGTCTAAATTTGATGGGTCAACTACAGCAAGAGCTTGGGCAAGAAAGATTGAGGCATTATTCATACTTCATCCAGTGGAAGAGAGAGAGGCAGCAGAAGTTGCAGCACTACACCTGGAGGGTGAAGCCAATGCTTGGTGGTGCAATCACTTGAACCACACAGGAGTGACTTCTATTTTTGTGTTCACTCAAGAGCTGATCAGAATCTTTGATGAAGGGAGATCAGAGGAGAGAAGACCCACACCACCATGGGAGGAGGTAAGTACCAACGCTGCCATAACTTTGAGAGAGCAACCTTCTACACCAGCAGTTGGATCAACCAACATATTGAGGAGAGGACCTCTTGCAGCCATAGAAGATGTCCCAAGGGCTCACAAAGGTATGCATAAGTTTCCATGTCTTAACATTTCAGAAAATTTTATGGTGAGGGTTGGAGATTTGTTTTCATATGGCCCGGGATCAAATAGTATTGCTGAGATAGAGCAGCAGGATTGCACTGCGTTGTGCAAGCTTGAGAGGTTCAAAGGAGATTTGAACCCTCAACCTCATGTATCATTGATGAGTTACACACAACCCTTGAGGTTGAAGTGTGATCTTTTGGAGGAAGCCATGAACATTGAGATGGAGTATGAGGCAGCAAATTTACCCTGGAGGAGGGTTACAGCGCTACCAAGAAGCTGCAGCAAGGAGGCTTTGCATTCAAGTCACTTGGATCCTTATGGGTTCAAGATAATCATTGATGAGAGATATTTTCTTGGAGGTCTCCAAGTAGTTGCATTTCAACATCTCATGGAATACAAGGAGAAAAATCTAATATGGGAGGATGGAAACCTCTTTGGGAGGAATGCCAAGATGAAGAATGCTCGGAGGCATTCATCCATGGGTAGGTGGATGTGGATAGGGAGCAAGAAGCTGGAAAGTTACTTGCAAGACTATGTTGGCTACTCTTGAGAGAGTTTGGCCATCATGTGGCATATCCTTCTTCTAAGGGTATGAGGGAGGAGGATACTTGGCAGAGTACTTGCATCATGGGGCAGTAGGGAGTGTGGATGCATTATGATGGTATGGTCATTTTGTTTTCACTACATTAGCTGTATGATGGAGGTATGATGAGGTAGCAAATACATTTGTTTCTTTGGAAGATTGAGAGAGAGCAAGGGAAGAGTTGCTCTCACATTTTGCATGATGTTGCAATAGGACGAGATGGAAACATTATGAGAGGAGTATTTGACATTGAAGATGTCAGAGGATGGATTTATGAGTTGGAAGGAGCCTATTTGCATAGGCCAATAGCGTTGTCACTTGGGAGCATGAGCTTATTGATGGAGTGTTCTCAGGATCACTTCATATTTGATGCACTTGGTGGGCATAGAAGAGGTGAGATTGATAGAGTGGTGGATGGACTCATTGATTGTTGTGGTATGCTCTCCTTGACTTGGATGTCCAGGCATAATAAGGAGTATTCTCATGGGGCATGTGATTCACTCCTCTTCTGATTGATATGCCATATCACTATGGAGGATTCATCTATGGATCTTGTCACCATCTTGCTTCCATTTCATGGTAAGAACTTTGTTGTTGCACTTATTGATTGTTCATCACTATATTTGTATACTCTTACCATGTCCTTGCAGTGCATTGCTCTACAAAGGGGCAAGCTTTTCTTTGGGCTCCATGGTCCATATTTGGCCAGCTATTATGATGGAGACAACCATCTAATGTATGATCCGGGCAAGTATATGGTTTCTTCTTATGTGCTCAATTGACATATTCAGCCATCTACTATTTACTAGTGGGTGTGATGGCTTATACAACAAGCCATCTGTCAAGAGTCAACTTGCCATACTTTTTTTTGAAGCTGCAGTGGGGAAGACTGTGCTGTGACCACTTGGGAGACTGTTGGTACACTCCAGCACTACATAGAGCCTTCAGCCTTCCTATTATTATGATGATGATCATGATCCTATGTACTGATGTTATTCTTGCCTATATGAGGAGCATGATTGGAGGAGAAACACATGGAGTGGGTGTGTTCTTAGGGGAGGAGCATCCTCACACTTTCTGCATTGCATGCTCTAAGGGGAGCATGGGAAGAGACATGGCCTCTACAGAAAAATATTTCTCTCTTTATGAGGAGGTCCATGAGATGGATGGAGTGCTATATGATGATGGTCTCTTATCCATCATGTATGAGTTAGTTTGGGCCAACTTGATGCACAACGCTGGGAGAGGGACCTTTGGAGGTCTAGCTTCCTTCTTGCCAATTGAGGGCAACATGTTGGAAGCCCAAGATCAACAAATCCTTTACACTTGTCTTAAGTGGAGAGGAAAGCAGTGTGGGGTAGGCTACTATGCCTACCATTTCCAAAATCTCAGCCCACCTACTTTTCCGGAGCTTCAGGTGGAGGATGATTTGCATGAGTTACCATTTTGGAGGGTGGCTCATCTTGTTTGGCTGATAGCTTGGGGAGGAGAGATTCAAAAGGGGACGATGAATCCCAATCTATATCAGCCCTCATGCTTCAAGAGGACCTACAAATAGCCCATTTTTGCTTCCATGGATGTTTCATTGTCACACATCGTTAGCTATTTGGGATGCTTCCCAAAAGATGGTTTGCACACTTTGGAGGGGCAACTTGGAGATATATTGATGATGCAGCACCTTGATCCTTGGAGGATTTCATCTTATGAGGTTGTTGTAGGGGAGAAGAGGGTGCTCTTCAGTCCTATCCTTGCAGTTGCTTGAGGACAAGCAACATTTGGGAGGGGAGGATTGTAATATTCCAAATTTTGTGGAATATTAATTTTTGACATTCGCACTTAGGAGGTGAATAAAATGGGTAGGAGACCCATTAATTTTATCTATAGGGCATAAAAATCCTCTCAGCATGAAGGCGAATCACTTTTGGAACTTGATTTCACACCTCCATGTGTGAAAAGGGGCTTTTGCAGGATGACTAGGTCAGGTTTGACCAAGTCAAGCAACACAGTAGCATGAGGTGGAGAACACATTGTGGGACAACGCAGAGAAGGAGGAGGGAAGATTCCTTGAGAAGGAAAACCCTAATGAGTGGGGCCCATGGAGAGGGAGCTCACAATTGTATAAGAGGAGGACAAGGCAACCATTGTTGCTCATGTTATGGATTATAGATTTCCATGTTTGTTTAGACCTGGAGCATCATCTTGTTGTTTAGCAAGAGTTGCTGAGAGAATTCCTGTTTAGGATTTCCTCTCCTTCTAAAGATACCTCTTGAGGGATTGTGCTTCATTATTCCCCATATCTAGGCCTAAGGCCAAAGCATTTCATTTAGCTACAACGCAGTCTCCATTGGTGGCTGGGTTGTGTTGCTAGATGTTGCCGAGGAGAGTTCTACAACACCACTCCGGGGATTTATTTTCAGAGGAGGGGATCTCCATTTCATTGGGGGATCATTGAGGAGTGTTCTTGGGTATATTTGCATACCTTGGCACCAAGCCAATGTTTTCCAGCTCACATACATCGCAGTATCTCTCCTAGACTGCATTATTCTCATGGTGCATTTGCAGTGAGGGACTGCAAGATTGATTGGAGGGGAAGTCTGGGGTGAAAGGATCAGCCTTTCACTTTAGAGTTCTATTGGAGGAGTCTATTTCAGATTGCATATCATATTCAGCCAGCTCCTTCTATTTTGTGTATGAGTTGCTGCTTCTACCCAGAAACTCCGGCATTATTGTATTTTACCATTTTATACATGTATTGTAGCCAATCCCTCTAAGGATTGATGTATTGTATTTTCAGGGGTTGAGATCATCCTCCCCCACTTATTTGAGCTCATATTTTCATATCTTTGTACAATTATCATTTTGCAGCAGTTCTCCTTCAAGGATTGCGCAGTCATAGCCTAGGGCTTTGTTCTAGTAGCAGAATTCTCCATATGTCCATGTACATTTCCTTTGAGGTTTACACCATCTTTTTGAGTGACTTGTTGATTGTCTATTTCCTCATGGATTTTTTTTATCTTATGCTGCTATAATATGATATGATGGCTATTTGATTCTCTCAGCATTTTGTGTGTTCATGTATTCATTGCTGCTCCATAGGAGGTGTTTTTACATATTGTTGTAGCTTCACTTTGGAATATCCTAAGATATTCGCAAAGGTGTATATTTTCCCTCTTTTGGGATATTACAACCCCTATGGTGGACCACTCTTGTTAAGATCATAATGAACTATTCACGAGAACACTAGCATTCTTAACTAAAAGAATATTTTATTCGTTGTCCGGGATATCTTTAATAAGTCTTTAGGGTAGAGGAATTAGCCAACAATGATTAGGCATTAAAAACTTTTCACGCCATCCTGTACTCTTAAGGAGTAGATTTGTCTCCCCACTTATTAAGTAACCTTTAAGGTTAATCATAATCAGAGCTTACAAAGGTTTATGGAAGGATAGGAGGTCTCGTGATGAGCTGACCTACCATGATCATGAGACCAAGCATGCATGACATTACTGACCCTGGTCACCAAGCCAGAGTAATGGCTTTCAGCCAAAAAGCTGGAAGACAGGAGGTCTCATCACGAGCCAGCCTGTTCATTCATGTTACTTCTTGTGAGTGGCACTGCCATCAGCTGGTTACCAAGTCAGGACAGTGGCCTTCACCTAAAAAGTCAAATAAGCTAACTTTGAATCTGTATCTAGTGAGCGGGATACTGACATTTCGCTAGGTTAAAAGACACCCCTATCGAGGTTATGGACACCTGCGGGCAGCAAGGCCATGTCTGTGGTATTAAAGTTAAATACATACTATGCTTTGCTTGGTTATCCTTCTCCTTCCCTTAAACTCATCCTTTTTTTTGGGCAATGGTTTTAAGACAATTTGAACATGATGCTTTGAGTTCTATCTTTCAAAAATCAAGAATCTTTGAATGATGTGGTACCCCTAGTGAAGGTAATCCTTTGTACTAGATTAAGAGGAAATCTATTTTTGAATCTGGATAACAACAGAATTTAGAGTGTTCAAATAAAGAGGTTACTGATTGGTATCATAACTCACTTTAATTTTCATGGTATCCAGAGTGATGAAATGCTCAATGATGACTACTCACAAGGTGTTGGTTGCCGACAATGTGTATTGATTTTAGTTTCCTCTAAATAAGTGCTGCATGACCTAGGTACAAGATTGCTATTGTAGGTGCATGAAAACTGTGGTATTATTTTTGCACCTCTTCAGTAAAATTTGATTTTCATCATAAGACTTTGGGTAGAAACAAAAATTCGTTTGGGACAAGGTAACAAGTTTGTGGAACAATATTTTCTCCATAAATGTTACTTTTGGTACCTGATCTTGTTTTATCATCTCACATGGTTTTAGCTGGTGCCGTAATAATAATGTTGCAGGTTAATAAATGCATTACAATATCAAGCTAAACTCTTTGCTGAAATTTTCCCTACCTTATTTCATCATCTTATAGTTTTTGCTTGCACGAGGACGTGCAAGAAGTTCAACGTGGGGGGATGTTGAGCTGCATCTTTGTCCGAATTTTTACGATTTTTATCAAATAAATACATACTTGTACCTGGTGTTTTTAATCGTTATTAATCCATTATGTTGTTAATTAGAGGAATTTAGAAATAATAGCTATTATTCTTGTTATTAGTTAATTTGATGAGTTTTTTTAAAAAAATCCTTCTGGGTTGCAGGAAGGCTCGGTGCAGGAATGAAGTTGAGTACAAATTCACCAAATGCATAAAAGCAACAGTTGGGTAGTTGAATTGTTGTAGGTTAAAATATCAAATTTGCGACCAAATGGAGCAGAATCTCTAAATTCTGAGATGTGGGTTGTGTTCAGAGCACTGTGTTTCATATAACCCATAAACCGTTTGGCGAAATTCGGCTTCGTGAAGGAGTTATCGTTAGAGGAATATTCCACTAAAAAAACCACTCCTGAACATGAACGTATTGGGTCTCTATGAATATTTCTACTCTGGTTATGTTTGGGGATTAAAAAAAATCTCAGTTTACCCATCATTTTATGAAGATCACAACTTAAACACGCAATCATATCTGTTATCTCTATCAAAATCCATTGAAGTGGACTACATTTCTTCGCTCGAGATTGGGCTTTTACAAACCATAGCACCACGAATTACGAAGAGCAAGTGTGAAGGAGATAACTAGAGATGCTTTATTGGAGAAAGTTACACATGAAGGGAAATTCGTAATCATGCCAAAAAGGCTACTGCCGCAACATTATTCATTCAGAGGGTTTAGAGAGGACACTGTGTGATTGGAAATATGGCAGAACAAATTCGATATCAATGGGATGCACATTTAACTCAGTCAGAAGGTATTTATTTGAATGCAAAAGAGATATCAAAAGATATTATACGACCCTTTCTTTTCTTCATATGTCGGCCACCCAAATGGTATCAGAAGGTTGATGGAAGCGATGATGATCAACACTCTTCATGTTTTTTATTTAGAAGGTGATTTTTGGTGCATACATTTGAAGACCACCAACTCTGCCGGCCAAATTTGTTCCAGAATTCTTACGTTACAAATGTAGAAAGCATTCTCATTTATGTTTACTCAAATGTCTCCCTAGATTTGTGTACCATCAATGCAAGTAGTATTATCACGGGCAAATGCTTGGAAAAAATTAGAGCAGAGGATAATTCAGATTCTGAAGAAAACATCAAAAAAAAATCCGCGCTCAAATTTATTAAAGGATTTGTATTAGATGAAAAGAGACAAGAATTTTTTTTTTTACCATAAATGATAATCAAAGTTGTAGATGGTATGATGAATTGTGCAACTATATCGAAGCTTTTGTTCCAAGGTTAACCAAAGTCAAAGAATTTGGGAATGAAAATCATAGTCCTAGATTGAAGCTTGCTGGATGTGTGCTGTCTCTGCCAAAAAGGAACGAAGTTCAAATTTCCTCCAGAACCCAAGAATGCACCTCCAACAACAGCAAAATCCCACAAAAAGAGGAATGTTTTCCTGAATTGACATTCTGTTTCAAACCAATTCTAATTCCGTAAATTTTTAACACCAATAATATTCTCTATTTCTAGGTTGAAGCTCCAATTTGTAATTAAAAAATATATATATAATAGTTGTCGTAGTCATTAGATGGAAGTAGTAGCTGTAGAATGAAGGAGTCGATGGATTATATTGATAGTGATGAGTAGAGGCTGCACATTAGATAGAGTGATAGAGAAGCTGCGCATTAGACCAAAGTCTATAGATGGAGTGATAGGGAGGAGGCGGCGCATTAGATCAGAGAGAGCTCGACATCAATTATCCAAGAGCGCAGATGAATTTTCTGAGATGAATGGGCATGAGTTCGTCAATTAGAGGAGTGAAGTTTCTGAGATGCAAAGAGCCAGAGTTTCTCATGTGAAGTCGATTTGCTCAGATGTAGATCTGACATCAAATTTCCCAGCAGATGATGTATTTGTTGATTAATATTTGAAGCAATGTTTTGATTTAATTTAATAACTCTTGGCTTTTGCATTTATTTGTTTTTATATAAGCATCGTAATTTTAATTTTTAACATTGATTTAGTTTAGGACTTTCTCTAGGGAGTAGCAAGGATCCACCGCAACCTGGATTCGAGTCCTCATTGTTCATAGCTTTAGGATTTGTTTAATTTGTAGAATTATCTTTTGTTTTAAATTGTTTTTAAATAGCATATAATTCTGCACTTAAATTATTATTTTGTTTTCCAATTTTTGTGTTTAAATATGGAGTTAGAACAGATTGTAGATGCTTTGAATTTGAATGTGTTTACATTGCTCATTTAAAATATTAAATCATTGTTTGCATTATCTAATTTCTTTGAATGTTTGTAGGATTTAAATGCTTGTTTACAGATGATTTCACTCAATAATTAGATCTCTTTTAATTAGAATTTGTTTTGTTTTAGATCTCTTTTTAATTAGATTCTTTATTGTTTTTATAGTGTAATCATTTCCTTATGTGAGAAAGTTTGAGTGTGGATTTGATTAAGTAGAGATATCAAGTTTAAATACAGTGTGCTAATTCGATTTGAAGTAGGCTTGCTTAATAGTTCATTTTCATTTAGATTAAAATATTTAAATAATTTTTAATGAGATTCTTAAGTGTTATTTTATAGAGTGAAATGGGTTCTTTTAGAAATAGATAGAATTGTAATTTGTTATCAAGAGTAACTTTAGTTAGTTTAAGGTTTGAAGTTATTATTAGGGTAATGTGTGTGTTCTTTTAGTTATCTCAAGTCTTAGTTTCAAGTGTTAATGTCAAGTTAGTGAGAGGAGTTAATAGATTAAGGTTTTTAAGTTATCATAGGAGATTTTAAAAGTAGAATGCGAGTGCGAGAATGTTACATGATCGAGGATTGATTTGTAGTTTAATTATAGTGTGGAGTTTGTAGTAAATGGAATTGGTTCAGTGAGTTTCATTTTCAAGATTGTTTATTTGCGAGCAAATGTATGTTTCATTCCAATACCTAGTTTATCATTACAAAGGAACATATTTATACTCTGACCATTGAGCTGAGCCAATACACAGTGCAACTCGCATTTACAACTCCCAGATTGATAATTAATATTGAGAGGTTTAATCCGACAATTAAGCTGGCCAAAATTTTGGCGCCGTTATAGGGGAAGTTGTTTTTTGGCTCAGGTAAAATTTTTCTTAGAGAGTTTCAAGGGTATTGCAGGACGTTAGAGGGCAGAGAGTGTACGGTAAGACGTGAGTGAAGAGCCACGCATCCACTTTTGTGGGGTTGCTCCAAAGTCTGGCCATCTTGCTTATTTCTTGAACTTTTATTTCCTTATCTATCTTATGTGTAGAAGTAGAAATAGGCGTTATACATTTAATTTCCAAATTGCCTTGTTTTTAATAGATTAAATAGAACTTTGATTCAGCATTTTCCTTTCATGCAAGTGTGGTGAGTTATATTTCAGTCAAAATCTTTTAAAATTCATTTATCTTCATAATATAGTATTCAACGATATATCATTTTTGGGGTACTGTAAGAACCCTTGTGTACTAATCTATGCGATGATAGAATGTACCAATTTTCTCGTTGAAGTCAAGAAGATGGTATTTTGAGGAATCATTCAATGAGGAGTTTTTATGTTGCTACAGAGACAAACAACTCATCCGATGAATAATTCACAAGTGCATAATTTAATGTTTTGCTTGAACATAAGTTTAATATCATTAAATCTTTGATTTCGAAATTGGATGATTTGCAGGAACAAGAGAAGGATGAAGAACCATTTCTTATCCTTTGCACCAATTGTCGAAAGAGACACTGCCTTGGAAAGTGTCCGCTTAGCAGTCTAAAAGTTTGCGAATTTTGCAAGGATGGTCATGCAGCCGAACAATTCCCATCATTGCCACGATTACGAAAGGTACTCAGGGAATCAAGTAAGGAATTGAATCAACCGCCAGGTATAACTCAAAACCCAACACCATTTGATACTTGGAGTAATGATTATTTTCTTGAGCAGGGTTTATAATCCTACAGCTCCATGGAAAAATTTTAATCCTCCTCCAATTGAAATCCTAATTCATGGCCGCAGTGGCCCTCTCCTTGGCCCTCATCCTAGAGCGAGATATCTCCATGGCCTCAAGAATTGTTTGGATCTTTCTCTCTAGGGAAATCTCCCATGCAAATTCAATCGTATGAGCACCAACAACAACCACAATTTATTTCTAATGCACCATTAAGTTATCTTCCTCCATGGTCGCAGCCGCATGTGCAACCTTACTCTAACCCTCATCGATACCGTAGTCCTAATCCATACCCTAATCCATATCCTATTCCTAATCCAAACCCTAATCCATACCCTAATCCTAGCTCTAACCCTAATCCATACCCTAATCGATACCCTAACCCTTGTCCAAACCCTAAACCTAGCCCTCATTCAAACCCTAGCCTTAACTCAAACGCTAGACCTAATCCCAATCCAAATCTAAACCTTAGTCCAATCATTAACCAAAACCCTAGCCCAAACCACATCATAAAACCTAATCTAAGCCATCACGTTGCACAACAGTTTCAAACACCTATTCTTTCCGTTGATTCCCTTGTTGAACAAAATGCTACATCTTCCATGTTTGGAAAAGGTATGAAGTCAGAAACTTTCCCCATTACTACAGAGCATTCACCCCGGGAAGATATAATTCAAAGAACACCAGAGGAGCAACCTTTCATTGGAACTTGTTCTAAAAATGTTGTTAAAACTTTGTTGTTGAAACTCAAAACCCTAGAATCTCTCTCAACCATTCTTGTCAATTTGAAAAGCAGATATTTGAGCCTGAACTTGAGGGATTTATCTTTTCTCTTTCACCAGATCCCTTATCCCTCCAGGAGAGTGACTATCAAACTGTGGAAGACTTGCATGAGTTGGAAAATCATAAATATGTGGATTCCATTGAATCCTGGTTTCAAGCAGTCATTAAGCCATCTTATTTCCTCAGCATTCCGAAACTCTTGATACCATATCAATTAAAGCAACTGATTTCTCATGCTTTCGTATGTCTTGAAGTATATTCTTTAAAACTAAGCGTGAGTATAATCACCATTTTGTTACGCACATGGCTTCATTGGAAGTAATCCTATACTTAAATGAGAGTCTTTTGCCTCTTAGGGTAAAATAAGGTAGGAGAATAAATGAATAAAGCTGTTATCATGCTATTAGGGTTTTGAATTTTAAATAATGCCTGTTAAAACTAATTTTGATCCACATTAGTTGTTAACACACACATTTGTGACAAATCTTGTTAAGTAAAATTCGCTCTAATACCTCATGATTTTGCAAAAAGTAACCATGATTAATCGCTCTAAAGTTTTCGTCTCGAATATATATTTTCATTTTCCCTTAGAAGGTACTATTGGAAAATCCCTATGGTGGACCACTCTTGTTAAGATCATAATGAACTATTCAAGAGAACACTAGCATTCTTAACTCAAAGAATCTTTTAGTCATTGTCCGGAATATCTTTAATAAGTCTTTAGGGTAGAGGAATTATCCAACAATGATTAGGCATTAAAAACTTTTCACGCCATCCTGTACTCTTAAGCAGTAGATCTGTCTCCCCACTTATTAAGTAACCTTTAAGGTTAATCATAATCAAAGCTTACAATTATTTAGGGAAGGATAGGAGGTCTCGTGATGATCCGACCTACCACAATCATGAGACCTAGCATGCATGACATTACTGCTCCTGGTCACCAAGCTAGAGTAATGGCTTTCAGCCAAAAAGTTGGAAGATAGGAGGTCTCATCACGAGTCGGCCTGTTCATTCATGTTACTTCTTATGAGTGTTGAAAATGCAACAAGATGATGGAGCTTAGTGAAATGAAGTCGCCTTCACTAAGTGGGCCCGCAGGCTATTTTTGGCGCAAAGTCTATTTTTAGACTATGTCTATTTTTAGACATATGGAGCATGGTCTAGGAGTTGCAGTATGCTATTCTTGGATGATTGGTCGAGTTGGTAAAAATAGATGGACCTCTATTTTCAGACATACAGGTCGAAGTCTATTTTTAGACTGCCTGTCTAAAAATAGGTCAGTCAAATATTATTTACTCAAGAATATTTGGACTATAAAACTTCGTTTTTTCCTCTCGCAAGATTTCCGCCGTAGCCGCGATGTGGGCTCATGTGTAATCGTGTAAAAGGACTACGCTATTCCTAGGGGTTTGGTGAGCTCATGCATGTTTGACTTCAGTTAGAACTCAAGTGGCGGAGTTTGGTGGAGTTGATGAGACAGTTGGTGGAGTTGTGTTCTATTTAACTTAGTTGAACTAGTTGTATTTAGTTTAACTGGCTAATACACTAGAGATGAGTGGGGTGAATTAAATATTATTTAATTCACTAATTATTAACTCATCATTCAACTCAAGAACACATCAGTTGACTGCAGTGCATGGACAGTTCGGTGAAGACCAGTGGAAGAGGTAGATGAAAGGGTGAGTTTGCTATTAGTTGCGACATTAGTTGTGCATGAGATTTGCACAAGTATTGGAGGAGATTTCCCATGAGGATTGCACAGTTGAAGCCAAGGAGATTCGAACTTGGATCTCTCATTAGACCAACTTGGATTGCGCAATAGAGGCAGGCAAATAGTGGATAAGTTTTGAACCTGTGACTTGTTCAAAACTGAGCTAGTTTGTGTGTAACTTTTGGAGACAGTACTGAGTACTTGTGAGGAGTATTGTACTGATATTGTTACATGTTCTCTTCTATTATAATATAAAAAATATCTGGGGTTTTTCAGCTATAAGCTTTCCCCATTACATATTGTGTTTATGTGCGCATGCGACTGTTTCTATTTCTGCAAATTGATGATCAATTGTAGAAGAGGTTATGTGTTATGCATGAATTCAAATTAGTGTGTGACCAGGATAATCTCAGTGGATAAATCTTCATTATTCAGCAAATTTATACATGGTATCGGAGCGAATTGATCATCGGGATCTATTACAGTGATTACAATTTTATTTCGGTAGACAGAGTCTGTAACGGGCCAGGTAGCCTCTGGATCCATCCTTTCCTTGAAAGGTGATATATCCAGTAAATGCCCTTACAGTCGATCTCTGTGCTAGAAATAATTTGTTCTCACAGATCCAGAAGCAGTTGAGTTTTTGAGTTTGGAATTCGAATTTTGCAGCAGATTGTTTTCTTGGTGCCGGAGTTGAAATGTATTTCAATGGTTTGCGACTCGAATATGCCCTTGAAGGCAGTTCGAATTATGTTGCATGGAAAGATCAGATGGAGGCGGTTTTAGAAGATAATGGGCTGAAGGAGTTCGTAGATATGGATGTCCAAAAGCCTACTGATTCTGCTGAAGTTGAGGCTTGGCAAAAGAAGATGGCGAAATGTCGAAGGATTCTGTTGGAGGGCGTGAAGGATCACATTGTATCCAGCCTGCATGGAAAAGCTTTTCCATATTTGATGTGGAAAGCGTTGACAAATCTATTCCAGAGTAAGAGCGACCAAAGGAAGCTGGCGCTCAAGGATAAACTCAGAAACATTAAGATGGAGAAATGCGACAGTATCGCCAAGTACCTCACGAAGTTCACTCAATGCAGAGATGAGCTGGGAAGTGTGGGGGTGACTGTCGATGAAGAGGACTTGGTGGACCTGGCTCTCCTTGGTCTTCCGAAGGCTTGGCATTCCTATCAGGACTCTGTCAATGGTCGGGAGAAGTTGCCAGGATGGGAGCGACTTTGGGCGGATCTCATGCAAGAGGAGATAAGGAGGACTACCAGGGACGGATCTTCATCAAAGGTATCTAATGAAGAAAATTGTGCTTTGGCTGCCAAAGCAAAGAAGGGGAAGAGCAAGAAAGCTTCTCAGTCTGGTGCGAAAGGCAAGAATCAAGACATGTCCAAGGTGAAGTGTTTTCACTGTCACCAGCACGGACACTATGCCACAAATTGTCCGCAGAAGAAGAAAAATAAGAAGGCTGCTGGATCTGCAGCGGGAGAGGCATTGGCCTCCTAGTTTGAACTGGATTTTTCACTGATTGCATGCTTGGTCTCAAGTGTGATGAGATCATTATGGTTCTTGGACAGTGGTGCGTCATTTCACATGACAAGAGATCGGGATCTGTTTTCAGATCTGGAGGAAAAAGATCTTGGAGTGCACATCGAGATGGGCGATGATGGTATATACAGTGCGACCGATATCGATACCATTTTCTTTGAGAGGGAGTCTGGTAAACCCTTCGTATTGAAGGAAGTATTGCATGTTCCAGGATTGATGAAGAATCTGATCTCTGTGGTGATGTTGGAAGACAAGGGGTATGATGTGGTCTTCAGCGAAGGAAAGGCTTTCCTGCGCAGTAAGATAATTGGAGAGACCCGGAAGATAGGGGTTCGAGTCAAGAACCTTTATCAGTTGCAAGTAGATGGCTGCGCAGCAATGGCATGCAAGGCGGGAGAAGTGGTGAGCCGGGATGATGAGGGCGAACTGTGGCACAGGAGATTGGGCCACCTTCACCATGGAGCTTTGAAGATACTGCAGCAGATTTCTATTGGGCTTCCTAAGGGCACTCTTGCGCAGTCAGATCAGTGCAAGGGGTGTACCTTGGGAAAATTTGTGAAAGCCACCTTTCACGAGAAGGATAGTCGCGCCACGATGATCCTTGAGAGAATTCACACAGACGTGTGTGGACCTTTCTCAGTAGCTTCGACAGCAAAGCACAAGTAATATGTGATCTTTGTTGATGATTTTTCTCGGAAGTGTTGGATCTTCTTCATGCAAAAGAAGAGCGAGACATACTCAAAGTTCTGTGAGTTCAAGGCGCTGGTTGAGAAGGAATCGGGGAAGCATGTGAAGGCTCTTAGGAGCGACAATGGTGGTGAATTCATCTCTGTTGAATTCAAGGACTTTTGCAGCGCAGAAGGGATTCGGAGAGAGCTCATCGCACCCCATAACCCACAGCAGAACGGGGTGGCTGAGCGGAAGAACAGAACGATCGTGGGTGCTGCACGGGCGATGTTGCATGATCGGGGCCTACCCCTTCACTTGTGGGCTGAGGCATGCAATACAGCAGTGTATGTGCAGAACCGTTGTCCTCACAAGGTTCTTGGCATGAGTACACCGGAGGAGGCTTATTCTGGCAAGAGGCCTAATATTTCCCATTTGCGGATTTTTGGTTCTCCTGTCTACATGCATGTGACGAAGGATGCGAGAAGGAAGCTGGATCCAACTGCTAAGGTTGGAATATTTGTGGGGTACACTGATACACCTCACAACTATCGGGTGTATTTGTCAGACAGTCGCAAGACTGTTGTGCGACGGGATATAAAATTTCGGGAGGAGAAAGCCATGCAGTGTTCGCTTGAGAGGGAGCTACACTTGCATGCAGATGAGGAGCTGTTAGTTCCTAAGGAGGAGCTTCCGGATGTGGATCAGCCACAAGAGGAGGTTCAGGAGGTGGAAGAAACCACCCATGCAGCGCCAACCATCAGAGGGCGCATGCGCACTACAGAAGCTGAGCGACTGGCTCGGGATGCAGAGAGGGTTGTAGGACCACCTACAGCACAGCGCAGACAGAGACAGTCACCGGATCGGTACACTGGATACATGGATCTTGTGAGTCAATGTGTTGTGACGGAGCCATCCTCTTTTGAGGAAGCTATGGAGGAACCCGCATGGGTTGATGCCATGATCGAAGAATATGATTCGATCGTCAGGAACAGTGCATGGGAGATTGTCCCAAGACCGGTGGGGAAATCAATGGTGGGTTCGCGATGGATCTACAAAGTGAAGCAGGCGGTTGACGGGAGTGTGGAGAAGTACAAGGCGAGATTTGTCGCCCGTGGCTTTTCACAGATCGAGGGGATCGATTATGAGGAGACCTTTGCACCTGTCGCAAGGTACTCTTCCATACGGACGATCCTTGCTCTCTCAGCGCAGATGGGGTGGCACATTCATCGGATGGATGTGAAGACTGCGTTCCTCAATGGAGTTATTGAGGAGGAGGTGTACATAGAGCAGCCTGAAGGTTTTGAGATCTTCAGCAGTGAGTCGCATGTGTGCCGACTCAAGAGAGCACTGTATGGGCTGAAGGAAGCACCTCGTGCTTGGTACACTCGGATAGACAGCTACTTCACCGGGCTTGGATTCTCCAAGAGTGAGGCGGATCCAAACCTGTACCAGATTGTGGTGGAGGGGAAGCTGTTGATCATCGTACTGTATGTACATGATCTGATTTTGACTGGCGACGAGCAGTTGATACTTTCATGCAAGGATGATCTTGCACGAGAGTTTGAGATGAAGGACCTGGGCATCCTTCATTATTTCCTGGGATTGGAGATTTGGCAGCGCAGTGGAGGACTGTTTGTTTCTCGGGGCAAGTATGCCCGGGAGATTCTGGAGAGGTTCAACATGCAAGGCTGCAAGCCTGTTGACACTCCTCTTCCTGGTGGTTGGAGGAAGGAGGATGCTACTTCAGCGGAGGTAGTGGATGCCACTGTCTATCGACAGTTGGTGGGGTCGCTTATGTATCTGGTCAATACACGACCTGATATATGCTATGCTGTTAACCAGCTTTTGCAAGCTATGGTTAAGCCTACCAAGCTCTTCTGGAAGGCAGGCAAGCATGTATTGTGTTATCTTAGTGGCACATCGGGATATGGTCTATGGTACAGACAGGAGGTTGGAGCGAAGCTTAGCGGCTTCACTGATGCAGATTGGGCAGGGAGCCCAACGGACCGAAAGAGCACATCTGGAGGAGTTTTCAGTATCGGGTCGACAACAGTTTCCTGGTACAGCAGGAAGCAGAGATCCGTGGCACTCAGTTCAGCAGAGGCCGAGTACATGGCAGCAAGCTTGGCTGCATGCAAGGCTATTTGGATGAGGAAGATCCTCGTCGGATTGTTCGGGTCGCACTTGGAGCCTACTGTGATTTATTGTGATAACCAGAGTTGCATTAAAATCTCGGCTAATCCAGTATTTCATGATAGATCCAAACACATCAACATCAGGTACCATCATATCAGAGATTGTGTGCAGCGGAGAATCATGTTACTTTCATATATTCCCACGGAGGATCAGGATGCTGATATCTTGACGAAGGCGCTCACCAGGAGAAAATTCGAATACCACAGAGGCAGGATAGGGGTTGGAGATAATCCATATCTTGTTGAGAGGGAGTGTTGAAAATGCAACAAGATGATGGAGCTTAGTGAAATGAAGTCGCCTTCACTAAGTGGGCCCACAGGCTATTTTTGGCGCAAAGTCTATTTTTAGACTATGTCTATTTTTAAACATATGGAGCATGGTCTAGGAGTTGCAGTATGCTATTCTTGGATGATTGGTCGAGTTGGTAAAAATAGATGGACCTATATTTTTAGACATACAGGTCGAAGTCTATTTTTAGACTGCCTGTCTAAAAATAGGTCAGTCAAATATTATTAGCCCTTAATAATATTTGGACTATAAACTTCAGTTTATCCTCTTGCAACACTTCAGTTGGAGCTACGGATGTGGCCCATGCACCTGAAAGAAAGAATTACACTATTCCTAGGGGTTTGGTGAGCTCATGCATGGTTGACTTCAGTTAGAACTCAAGTGGCGGATTTTGGTGGAATTGATGAGACAGTTGGTGGAGTTGTGTTATGTTTAACTTAGTTGAACTAGTTGTATTTAGTTTAAATAGCTAATACACTAGAGATGAGTGGAATGAATTAAATATTATTTGATTCACTAAACATTAACTCATTATTCAACTAAATAACACATCAGTTGACTGCAGTGCATGGACAGTTCAGTGAAGACCAGTGGAAGAGGTAGATGAAAGGGTGAGTTTGCTATTAGTTGCGACATTAGTTGTGCATGAGATTTGCACAAGCATTGGAGGAGATTTCCCATGAGGATTGCGCAGTTGAAGCCAAGGAGATTTGAACTTGGATCTCTCATTACACCAACTTGGATTGCGCAGTAGAGGCAGGCAAATAGTGGATGAGTTTTGAACCCGTGACTTGTTCAAAACTGAGCTAGTTTGTGTGTAACTTCTGGAGATAGTACTGAGTACTTGTGAGGAGTATTATGCTATGTATTGTTACATGTTCTCTTCCATTATAATATACAAAATAGCTGGGGGTTTTCAACTATAATCTTTCCCCATTACATATTGTGTTTATGTGCGCATGCGACTGTTTCTATTTCCGCAAATTGATGATCAATTGTAGAAGAGGTTATGTGTTATGCATGAATTCGAATTAGTGTGTGACCAGGATAATCTCAGTGGATAAATCTTCATTATTCAGCAAATTTCTACAATGAGTGGCACTACCATCAACTGGTTACCAAGCCAGGATAGTGGCCTTCACCTAAAAAGTCAAATAAGCTAACTCTGAATCTGTGTCTAGTGAGTGGGATACTGACATTTCGCTAGGTTAAAATACACCCCTATCGAGGTTATGGACACTTGCGGGCAGAAGGGCCATGTCTGTGGTATTAAAGTTAACTACATACTATGATTTGCTTGGTTATCCTTCTCCTTCCCTAAAACTCATCCTTTTTTTTGGGCAATGGTTTTAAGACAATTTGAACATGATGCTTTGAGTTCTATCTTACAAAAATCAAGAATATTTGAATGATGTGGTACCCATAGTGAAGGTAATCCTTTGTACTAGAATAAGAGGAAATCTATTTTTGAATTCGGATAACAACATAATTTAGAGTGTTCAAATAAAGAGGTTACTGATTGGTATCATAACTCACTTTAATTTTCATGGTATTCAAAGTGATGAAATGCTCAATGATGATTACTCACAAGGTGTTGGTTGCCGACAATGTGTATTGATTGTAGTTTCCTCTAAATAAGTGTTGCATGACCTAGGTACAAGATTCCTATAGTAGGTGCATGAAACTTGTGGTAGTATTTTTGCACCTCTTCAGTAAAATTTGATTTTCATCATAGGACTTAGGTTAGAAACAAAAATTCCTTTGGGACAAGGTAACAAGTTTGTGGAACAATATTTTCTCCATAAATGTTACTTTTGGTACCTGATCTTGTTTTATCATCTCACATGGTTTTAGCTGGTGCCGTAATAATAATGTTGCGGGTTAATAAATGCACTACAATATCAAGCTAAACCCTTTGCTGACATTTTCCCTACCTTATTTCATCATCTTATAGTTTTTTCTTGCACGAGGATGTGCAAGAATTTTAGCGTGGGGGGATGTTGAGCTGCATCTTTGTCCGAATTTTTACGATTTTTATCAAATAAATACATACTTGTACCTGGTGTTTTTAATCGTTATTAATCCATTATGTTGTTAATTAGAGGAATTTAGAAATAATAGCTATTATTCTTGTTATTAGTTAATTTGATGAGTGTTTTTTAAAAAATTCCTTCTTGGTTGTAGGAAGGCTCGGTGCAGGAATGCAGTCGAGTACAAATTCACCAAATGCATAAAAGCAACAACAGGGTAGTTGAATTGTTGTAGGTTAAAATATCAAATTTGCGACCAAATGGAGCAGAATATCTAAATTATGAGACATGGGTTGTGTTCAGAGCACTGTGTTTCATATAACCCAGAAACCGTTTGGCGAAATTCGGCTTTGTGAAGGAGTTATCATCACGGGAATATTCCACTAAAAAAACCACTCCTGAATGTGAATGTATTGGGTCTCTTTGAATATTGCTACTCTGGTTATGTTTGGGGATTAACACAAATCTCATTTTACCCATCATTTTATGAAGAGCACAACTTAAGCGATCAATCATATCTGTTATCTCTATCAAAATCCATTGAAGTGGACTACATTTCTTCGCCCGAGATTGGGCTCTTACAAACCACAGCACCACGAATTACGAAGAGCAAGTGTGAAGGAGATAACTAGAGATGCTTTATTGGAGAAAGTTACACATGAAGGAAAATCCGTAATCATGCCAAAAAGGCTACTGCTGCAGCATTATTCATTCAAAGTGTTTGGAGAGAACACTGTGTGACTGGAAATATGGCAAAATAGTTTCAATATCAATGGGATGCACATTTAACTCAGTCAGAAGGTATTTCTTTGAATGCAAAACATATATCAGAAGATATTTCAAGACCCTTTCTTTTCTTCATATGTCGGCCAACCAAACGGTATCAGAAGGTTGATGGAAGCGATGATGATCAACATTCTTCACGTTTTTGATTTAGAAGGTGATTTTTGGTGCATACATTTGAAGACCACCAACTCTGCCGGACAAATTTGTTCCAGAATTCTTACATTACAAATGTAGAAAGTGTTCTCATTTCTGTTTGCTCAAATGGCTCCCTAGATTTGTCTACCATCAATGCAAGCAATATTATCACAGGAAAATTCTTGGAAAAAATTAGAGCAGAGGATAATTCATATTCTGAAGAAAACATCAAAAAACAATCCGCGCTCAAATTTATCAAAGGATTTGCATTAGATGAAAAGAGAAAATATTTTTTTTACCATAAATGATAATTGAGTTTGCAGCTGTTTTGATGAATTGTGCAACTATATCGAAGCTTTTGTTCCAAAGTCAACCAGAGTCAAAGAATTTGGGAATGAAAATCGTAGTCCCATATTGAAGCTTGCTGGATATGTGTTATCTCTGCCAAAAAGGAACGAAGGTCAAATTTCCTCCAGAACCCAAGAATTCACCTTCCAGCAACAACAAAATCCCACAAAAGAGGAACATTTTCCTGAATTGACATTTTGTTTCAAACCAATTCTCATTCCGGAAATTTGTAGAACCAATAATCTTCTCTATTTCTGGGTTGAAGCTCCAATTTGCAATTAAAAAATGTATATATAACAGTTGCTGTAGTCATTATATGGAAGTAGTAGCTATAGAATGAAGGAGTCGATGGATTACATAGATAGTGATGAGCAGAGGCTACACATTAGATAGAGTGATAGAGAAGCTGCGCATTAGACCAAAGTCGATAGATGGAGTGATAGGGAGGAGGCGACACATTAGATCAGAGACTGTCCGACATCAATTAGCCAAGAGCGCAGATGAATTTTCTGAGATGAATGGGCATGAGTCCGTCAATTAGAGGATCGAAGTTTCTGAGATGCAAAGAGCCAGAGTTTCTCATGTGAAGTTGATTTGCTCAGATGTAGATCCTGCATCAAATTGCCTAGCAAATGATGTATTTGTTGATTAATATTTGAAGCAATGTTTTGATTTAATTTAATAACTCTTGGTTTCTGCATTTATTTGTTTTTATATAAGCATCGTAATTTTAATTTTGAACATTGAGTTAGTTTAGGACTTGCTCTAGGGAGTGGCAAGGATCCACTGCAACCTGGAGTCGAGTCCTCATTCTTCATAGCTTTAGGATTTGTTTAATTTGTAGAATTATCTTTTGTTTTAAATTGTTTTTAAATAACATCTAATTCTGCACTTAATTTATTATTTCGTTTTTCAAATTTTGAGTTTAAATATGGAATTAGAACAGATTTTAGATGCTTTGAATTTGAATGTGTTAACATTGCTCATTTAAAATATTAAATCATTGTTTGCATTATCTAATTTCTTTGAATGTTTGTAGGATTTAAATGCTTGTTTACATATGATTTCACTCAATAATTAGATCTCTTTTAATTAGAATTTGTTTTGTTTTAGATCTCTTTTTAATTAGATTCTTTATTGTTTTTATAGTGTAATCATTTCCTTATGCGAGCAAGTTTGAGTGTGGATTTGATTAAGTAGAGATATCAAGTTTAAATACAGTGTGATAATTCGATTTGAAATAGGCTTGCTTAATAGTTCATTTTCATTTAGATTAAAATAGTTAAATAGTTTTTAATGGGATTCTGAAGTGTTATTTTATAGAGTGAAATGGTTTCTTTTAGCAATAGATAGAATTGTAATTTGTTAATTTAAATCTTGAATTTGTTATCAAGAGTAACTTTAGTTAGTTTAAGGTTTGAAGTTATTATTAGGGTAATGTGTGTGTTCTTTTAGTTATCTCAAGTCTTAGTTTCAAGTGTTAATGTCAAGTTAGTGAGAGGATTTAATAGATTAAGGTTTTTAAGTTATCATAGGAGATTTTAAAAGTAGAATGTGAGTGCGAGAATGTTACATGATCGAGGATTGATTTGTAGTTTAATTATAGTGTGGATTTTGCAGTAAATGGAATTGGTTCAGTGAGTTTAATTTTCAAGATTGTTTATTTGCGAGAAAATGTATGTTTCATTCCAGTACCTAGTTTATCTTTACAAAGGAACATATTTATACTATGACCATTGAGTTGAGCCAATATGAAATGCAACTCGCGTTTACGACTCCTGGATTGATAATTAATATTGAGAGGTTTAATCTGACAATTAAGCTGCGCAACAATACTCTTGTCTCCTCTTCCTAATTTGGTGGCTAGCCTTGTATCCTAGTCCTGTGGGATCTCCTTTACTGACCATTAGATTTAGGGCTCACACTACATGGGAAATCCTGATTTTGGTTGTGTGGTCCTGCGTCCCATTTCCCGAAACCATACACATCACTCCCCTCCACTCATTTTAGCCCCATTCATCTATTTTCATATCTAGTTCCACATGTGTTTGTTGGGTCCACATAAGGTTAGCCTCCCCCTCCCCTTTTCCATAGCTTGGGTCAGGCCTGGAATGATGCCCCGGAGGTTTATACAACTAAAAAGAAAAGGAAAATCATAATTTGGCCACTCTCAATAGGACATGTACCAAAAAATTCAAAATATGTCCAAGACATACAAATTTAGCAAGTGGTAAAAATACGAACATGAGCTATACCCCTTATCCATGGCCATCACCCTGGTTCCTATGGGTGTTATATGCGATCCCTCCATCATTAAGGAACCCATGGTTGTCCCAACCCTTGGTGGGAAATGAACTTCCCCACCTTAAGGGGGTGTCCGCTATTATATCCTACACATCATGCTCTCATCCCCTGGAGCCTCGAGCAATTATGAAGAAAAATTAATGAAAGGAAAAAGTCATATGAAGAAGGATGTACAAATAAAGGCCGAGGTAACTCATGTACCACAATTTTCTCCCTCCTACACTCATACACTCGTGTGTGCTTCCCTCATCGTAGCTACCCTTGTACCATGATATGTGGCCTAAAGCATCCCCCGGATCCCCAGCCCGTTCCATCACAATATCACTTTCTACCTACCACCGTATGGATGTACCACATACATGTTACCCCCTTTAAAGGTTGAAATTACCTAATGGGGTCCTTCGTTAACCCCCTTATTAAGCTTGGAGACACTTGTACATGCCAAATCCCACTATGGAAGGGCATGCTACCATGAAGTGCCCCATTGATTCCATGATTTGTAAGCTTTTTTACTTGATTATTCTAATGATTTGTTGTATTGGATGGAAAGGGGACGCATTGGATCTTATGCAGGATTACAGGTGGGTATCCATTTGGGGTTTGGTATCCCTATACAAGGTTCAAGCCCACTAGAGGGCCACATTGGCACTTTTAGGGTGAACGTTGAGAGCCATGGGCCTCCACCATAACAGAGAGTACTTCAAGGATCATTAACACCATTTAGTGTTTTCTCATGTTCCACCTTTTGGATGAGGATGATGTTACTAGTTTACCATTCCTAGTCGGCTCCACACTTGCAACATACATTTGGTAGGCTTTCCAAGGTTTAGATGAGGATGTGCATAACTACAAGAGATAAAGGTAGGGATTAGGTCATCATCTCAGTTCTCATAGGTTGTTTATAGGCATTATCGATCCACTTGGAGACCCATGAGGATGTCCTTGTGCCCCCATACCCACTTGGGAGCTCCACATGTGACTTGGGAAATAAGGGGACAACCCTTTGTCCACTATGTTTGGAGTACATTCTATGACCATGGTACACTTTGAAATTCATTAGTCCTTCTCAATGGTCAAACGACTTATTATATTGATTATTTTTCCCTCTTGAGTGACTTATTTTTTTATGTTATTGAGCTATCTTGGTGGGCTTGTCACCATAGGATGTTATTATTGCACATTATTTTATTATTTGGTGCTTAATTAGGCCTAGTTAGGAAAATAAAACTCTTTAGAGATCATATAATATGACGAGAGGTGATTCATTTCTCTCATCATCACTTGGATTTGGAATTAGTAGCTACTTGGAGAATTTTTCATTCCCTTTTGGACGAAAATTTTGGTTTCATGGATGAATTTTTATGTTTGGATACTATTCTCTTGGTCTTGGAGGTTCATTTGTGTCATGATTTGACGATTTGATATACTCATTCTACATGGAAGTGACTTATTTTCATGTTTATTCTTGTATTTATCATATCACATGAATGTTGTTGGGATTTTCACTATCTAGGTCTAAAATTTACTGCTACTCTATGCGCAATGGTGGAATTTTTTATCTATTGAAGTATTGCATACATTTCATGTGTCATGTATGAATGGGTGAATGTTCCTAGACATTATTTTTATTGAATATACCTTGATAAGTCATCAAACATGTCACATCTAAGTATAAAGTCCTTAGGTAGTTGCTCTCATGCCTTAATTGCTATGCAAAGTTTGCCAGAGGCCTCCTTTATTGGGTTAATTCTCTATGAATAAAAAAATACACCTTTAATCCATCTCTCCCAAAGGAAAGGCAACGATCCAACCACTTGTGGTCACTTAAACAATTATTTTTCTTGCGTTCTCCCTCTCTTTCTAGGCCTAGCCCTAATAGGTCACCTAGTGCATTAATAAAATTCCCTTTTAGGCATCCAATCACCTCGATTTTTGGTCCACTACTGCATTGGGTTTTTTTCTAAAGGTCCTCCAAGTTTGAAGCAAATCCGATGGTTGAATACCGAGATATAGCAATCCCTAGCGACAAGACCAATTCTTGCCCTAAATTTACTTGGGTTAGCATCCTCATTTTTATCATTGCATTCAAATATCAAAATAAAATTAGTCATTTTATCTTATTCCCTACCATAATTAGGTCAAGCTCCTCATTGGTTTATCAAATTCATATCCTTGACCTAATTTTGGGCCCACTTAGCTTTTTTTTGTCTCATAACTTTGTAACTCCAATTCCATAAGGATTACATAGAAACCTCTTATCCATAAGGATCCATAGGTATAGGAATCATCTTTTAAGGCACACCCTCCTAACCTAGGCTCAAGAATCTTCTTATACCTTTCTAGAGATCCCATCACCTTGCCTTTGAATCATGCAGGCTACCTAATTGAGCCTCTCTTGTGAATAGGCCTTGGGAATCACTCTTTCAATTCATACATTCATCCTTCCTAGTGATTCCCCCTATACTTGGTCTCCTCCCATTAGTGAAAGTATGTAAAGAGCAGGGAGAATTAGCTGAGGTGATAGTGGGTTATTGCTCCATTCTTTCCCCTTGACCTACTAGTTTCTCTATAGGATCCCCTCCTAGGACCCCTGATAGTTTGAGCGGTAAAATTTTCGTGCCATTTACAAGGAGGAAGTAGGTATACCTACATAATGAATCATTGAGGAATTTATTCTTAAAATGAAAATATGGAAATTCCTTTGGTGACTCCACAACACCCCTCTTAGAATGGAGAACCCTAAGATCTTGACATACCATCGAAGGAAGGACAAGAAACATCCTACTCCATTCTTTGACAAGATGCTCAATAAAAGGAAGCATAAGCATGAATTTTTCATTCCTTTAAAATTTTCCAACATTCTTGGGCCCTTTTTCATCCTCCTCCCTAAGACCCTGATATGAAAATGGTCACCAGAAAGGAGGGATCCTCAAGAGAATCTCTTAAACTTCGAATATCCGACATATGATTCATCCTATAATGAATACACCCGCATGATATCCTTCACCATGACTTTAAAAGGGGATTCCTATAGAAATTATACAAACAATATGTATTTCATGGATTCAATCCGACCTAGAAATGTACTAAAGCTAGATACTAAATCTCTTCTACAAATCAATTGAGGAAATTAAATACAATTGCTAATCACATGAAGCAAAGAAAGAATCAATTCAAACTACAATACAGATAATTTCCTGGGGAAAGTTTGCTGCTCAAAGCCCCTCTATCTTCTATTGTATATTAACCATGGAATCATGAAACAATTACAATGCACTCTTCTCACAAGAGTCTCCTGCACTTAGCTAACTATCTCATAATGTCCTGGACAAAACTAACCAAAACTTAGCCAATTCACAACCTCTAAATAGACTGCCTTGCTTGCGCAATTACTGATGAATTAAATCCCTATTGTTTAGGACTTTTGGCCTTCCTAAACTGCGAAGGATCATGGGCACTCCAATCGATGTCTGGTTGCATGAAAGTAACCTACTAATCACACATTTTATAGTTAACCTCCGTTTCACCTTTGTCTTAAATAAGTCTCCACTGGAACTGACATGCATGCAGCTAATAATAGTAGATCATTAGTTGCATTGTAGATCACTAATTGTGAATTAAATAATATTTAATTCACTTGATCCCTCACTAGTGCAACAAATAGTCACAACTATTTCAACTGGCTCTAACTCACCTAACTGAGTTAACTGATTACACATGCATTAAACTAATGTACCAACTGCAATTCGAACTCCATAACTAATATAATTACTTTGCATGCCTCACCAACCACCCTCAAATTGAAATACATGAGCTAACTAATTTTATCACACTCAGTTAACTATTACAAGTGATCATGAGATAAGATTACATTTTATTGTCCATTTTAATTAAGGGAAAATTAAAATAGACATTCCACCAAATTTAACACTAGTATAAGTGTTGCTAGGACATATTAGTCCCATACTAGTGTAGGTGCTGCAATTTCTTGTTGGACTTTAACACTCCCTCTAAAAAAAAAGGGATTATCTGTTACCCCGATCCTGCCTCTATGGTATTCGAATTTTCTCCTGGTGAGCACCTTCATCAGAATATCTGCATCTTGATATTCTGTGGGAATGTACTGAAGTAACATTATGCACCTCTAAACACAATATATGAGATGGTGGTACCAGATGTCTATGTGTTTGGACCTGTCATGAAACATAGGATTAACCGAGAATTTAATGCAACTCTAGTTATCACAATGTATCACTGTCAGATCCATCTGAGAACTAAACAAACCAACCAGGATATTCTCATCCAGATGGCCTAACATGCAACTTGAGTTGCTACAATGTAGTCTGCCTCCACTGAATTGAGTGCCACAGATCGCTGCTTCCTGCTGTACCAAGAAACTTCTGTTGATCATATGCTGAAGATCCCTCCTGATGTGCTCTTTCTATCTGATGGGCTTCCTGCCCAATCTGCATCCGTGAAGCCTTGAAGCTTCACTTCCTCTGTCCGTCTATACCATAATCCATACTCTGTAGTGCCCCTGATATATCTCAAGACATGCTTCCCCACCTTCCAAAAGAACTTGGTCGGCTTAACCATAGCTTGACTCAACTGGTTAACTGCGTAGAAAATTTTTGGTCTGGTGTTCACTAAGTACATTAGTGAACCTACTAGTTGCCTATAGACATTAGCATCCACTTCTTATCCATAAGTAGCATCCTCTTTCCTCCAATTTCCTGGAAGAGGAGTGTCCATGGGTTTAAAGCTCTGCATGTGAAACTTACCTAGTATCTCTTCGGCATACTTGCCTTGAGAAACAAAAATTTCACCATCCCACTGTCATATTTCCAAACCAAGGAAATAGTGAAGGAGTCCCATGTCCTTCATTTTGAACTCCCTTGCAAGATCCTTTTTGCATGAGTGTATCAGCTGCTCATCACCTGTCAAAATTAAATCATCAACATAAAGTACAATAATTAAGAGCTTACCATCAACCAAAATCTAGTACAGGTTTGCATATGCTTCAATTTTGGTGAAGCCCAACCTGGTGAAATAGCTTTCAATCCTAGTGTACCAAGCACGAGGTGCTTGCTTCAGCCCATACAATGCTCTCTTGAGTCGATACACATGTGAATCATTGTCAAAGATCTCATAACCTTCTGGCTTCTCTATGTACACTTATTCCTCAATAACTCCATTGAGAAACACAATTTTCACATTCATCTGATGAATGCCCCACCCCATCTGCGCTGAGAGTGCAATGATAGATCTAATGGAAGAGTGCCTCGCGACTGGTGTGGAAGTCTCATCATAGTCGATCCCCTCAATCTGTGAGAATCCATAGGCCACAAATCTAGCCTTTTACTTCTCCACACTCCCATAAACAACTTGATTTACCTTGTAGATCCATATAGATCCAACCACTGATTTGTCAACTCGTCTTGGGACAATATCCCATGCATTTTTCTTGACGATGGAGTCATACTCCTCTACCATAGCATCAACCCAAATTATTTGCTGCACTTCTTCTTGAAAGGAAGATGGTTCTGTCACAATACACTTGCTCATAAGAGCCATGTATCCAGTAAACCTGTCTGGAGACTGTCTCTGTCTACGCAGTGAAGTATGGGATCCTACATTCTCTATTGCATAAATCTTAATCTATCAGCTTCCGTGGTGTGTCTTCTACCATTTTTGGTGGATGGCTCTACATGAGTGTTTTCTGCCACTCCATGATCCTCCACATGTGGCTTCTACACATCTTGAGGTTCATTCTTTGGAACCAAAATTTCCTCCTCTGCATGCAAATCCAACTCCCTCTCAAGGGACAATCGCATGCCTTTCTCCTCATCAAATTTTATATCCCGTTGCATAACAATCATTCTGTTATTTGGAAAATACACCTAATAGTTGTGGGGAGTTTCAATGTACCCCATAAATATCCCAATATCAGCTGTTGGTTCCAAATTCTTCCTGGCGTCTTTGGTCACATGCACATAAACAGATGAGCCAAAAATCTTAAAATGTGAAACATCATGTTTCTTACTAGTAAAAGCCTCTTCTATTGTACTCATGAGAAGTATCCTATGAGGGAAACGGTTTTGCACAAATACCGTTGTGTTGAATGCCTCCGCCCATAGATGTAATGGTAGACCCTGATCATGCAACATCGCTCGTGTTGCACCCACAATTTTTCTGTTCTTTCTTTCTGCGACCCCATTCTGCCGTGGGTTATGAGGCACAATCAATTCTCTTCAAATTCCTTCTTTGCTACAGAAGTTATTGAATTCATTGGAGATGTACTCACCACCATTGTCGCTCCTGAGAGCCTTCACATGCTTCCCAGTGTCTTTCTCCACTAGTGCTTTGAACTTAAGAAACTTTGAGAATGGCTGATCTTTCTTCTGCATGAAGTAGATCTAGCACTTTCAAGAAAAGTCGTCAACAAATATCACATAGTACTTATGCTTTGATGTCGAAGCAGTAGAGAATGGTCCACACATGTTTGAGTGAACTCTCTCAAGGATCTTCGAGGCTTGGTTCTCCTCATGAAAAGTAGCCTTTGCATACTTCCCCATAGTACATCCCTTGCATGTGTCTGACTGCACAAGTGTACCCTTGGGAAGACCCGTAGAAATCTGATGCATGACCTTCAAGGCTCCGTGGTGAATATGGCCCAATATCCTATGCCATAACTCACCCTCATCTCGGCTCACCACTTTGTTTTCCTTACCCATCAATGTTGTGCAACCATCTACATCAAGTTTATAGATATTATTAACTCGAATCCCAATATTCTTGGCTTTTCTTGTTGTTTTGTGTCGTAGGAAAGATTTTCCTTCACTAAAAACAACATCATAGTCTCTATCCTCCAACATTGCAACTAAGACTAAATTTTTCTTCAAGCCTGGTACATGAATTACATATTTTAATTGAAAAGGTTTACCTGATTGTCTCTAGAAGGTAATGGTACCAATCCTGGTAGCAATGTACCACGCATCATCACCCATTTCAATATGTATCTGGAGGTCCTTCTCCTCCAAGCTACTGAAAATTTCTTTGTCTCCCATCATGTGAAAGGATCCACCAGTATCCAAATACTACACTGATCCCATTGCACTTGACACCATGTATACAATGATCGAGAAGTCAAGCTCAAATTGTGAGGCCAAAGCCTCACCAGCTTCAGATCCTGAAGCCTTCTTGTTCTTCTTCTTTTGTGGACAGTTAGTGGCATAATATCTATGCTCGTGACAGTGAAAACACTTCACTCTGGAAATGTCACGCTTCTTGCCATATTTACCGGACTCAGATTTGGAATGGAATTTATTTCCTTTCCCCTTCTTCGCCTTGCAATCAAAGCACAATCTTCTTCATCTTCATTCTTAGATGAAGATCCATCTCTAGTATTTTGCTTGAATTCTTCTTGCACCAAATCTGACCAAAGTTGTTCCCAATCTAGCAGCTTTTACCTTCCATTGATAGAGTCCTAATAACTATGCCCACTCTTGGGAATTCCTCGAAGAGCTAGGCTCATAAAATCATCATTAGCAACAGTAATTTTGACACTCCCAAGCTCATCCCGACATAGGACAAACTTTGTTAGATATTTCAGCATGGTTTCACCTTTCTCCATTTTGATCTTCCTGAGTTTATCCTTCAGTGCCAATTTTCTATGATCACTGCTGCTTTGAAATAGATCTGTCAAAGATTTCCACATTTCATATGGTGTCTCTTTTCCATGGATACTTGAGACAATGTGGTCTCGTATTCCCTCCAGTAAGATCCTCCTCACCTTTGCAACCTTCTTTTGCCAGGTATCAAGATTTGTAGCATTTGTCACAACAGGTTTGGGAACATCATTGTCAATGAATTCTTTCAACCCATTGTCCTCCAGTACTGCCTCCATTCTATCTTTCCAAGAAAAATATTTAGATATGCCCTCGAGTGCATAATTTAATCTCAAGCCATTGAAAGCCATTTCGATCCTGAATCACCTGTAGCACCAAGAAAGTCTTCTACAAATTCGAATTCTATTCAGTCACAAACTCAGCTTATCCTCCACTATAGTGATTTCCTGCGCTCTGATACCATGTAGAAATTATACAAAAAATACGTATTTTATGGATTCAATCCAATCTAACAATGTACTAAAGCTAGATACTAAATCGCTTCTACAAATCAATTGCAGAAATTAAACAAAATTGCTAATCACATGAAGCAAAGAAAGAATCAAATCAAACCACAACACAAATAATTTCTTGGGGAAAGATTGCTACTCAAAACCCCTCTATCTTCTATTGTATATTAATCATGGAATCATGAAACAATTACAATGAACTCTTCTTGCAAGAGTCTCCTACACTCTGCTAACTGTATCACACTATCCTTGACAAAACTGACCAACACTTTGCTAATTCACAGCCTCTAAACAACCTGCCTTGCTTGTGCAATTCATGATGAATGCAATCGCTATTGTTTAGGAATTTTTGCCTTCTTAAACTATGCAAGGATCATGGGCACTCCAATGGATGTCTGGTTGCATGAAAGCAACCTACTAATCACACAACTGAAAGTTAACCTCTATTTCACCTTTGTCTCAATTGGGTCTCCACTAGAACTGACATATGTGCAACTAATAATAGTAAATCATCAATTGCATGGTAGATCACTGATTTTTAATTAAATAATATCTAATTCACTTGATCTCTCACTAGTGCAACAAACAGTTACAACTAGTTCAACTTACTCTAACTCGCCTAACTGAGTTAACTGATTACACATGCATTAAACTAATGCACCAACTGCAATTCGAACTCCATAACTAATAGAATTACTTTGCATGCCTCACCAAAAACCCTCAACTCGAAATACATGAGCTAACTGAGTTTATCACACTCAGTTAACTATTACAAGTGATCATGAGATAAGATTACATTTTATTTTCCATTTTAATTAAGGGAAAATTAAAATAGACGTCGCATCAAATTTAGCACACACTAGTGTAGGTGCTGCTAGGACCTATTTGTCCCACACTAGTGTAGGTGCTGCAATTTCTTGTTGGACTTCAAAAATTCCCGAGTATGGTATCTATCCTTACCTGCATCATCCATTTCTTCTTGGGGTGATTTTGTTGGTGCATTTACAGGGAAATGGTTTTGTGAAAGAGATGTAGTCAAATTTTGCAAAGTTCTCCTATTTAGAAAAAGGGGTGATAATGATCCCATTGTTGAATTCAACCAAATATTGAGCATGATAATCCATTCTATTCCCAAAAATTTGATCCCCCCAAAGGAGGTAACCCTAGGTGCATACTTCAATGATTTCATAGGGAAATTGGACTTTGATGTTAGAAATAAGAGCCCTATTGATCTTCTCCAAGCTAAAGACATCACCTTTGATCTCGATCAATTCATGAAGCAAACCTCCATTAAAATAGTACAAGCTGATTATCTAGGCATTCCCACAAATGGTGAAGAACAATCTCATCATGAAAATGAAACGTTGCCTAAAATAAACAAGAAAAGAAGAAAGGGTTACAAAGGGAAACCTCCAGACATAACTACCTTGAGCCTTCCCCTCAAGCTGCCCTTAAACATGCATGATCCTTTCTATATTTCCCTAGGAATAAATTGTCACACTTTAAGGAATTATATTTTGAATTCTAGGAGCCCAAGGGCCACATCATGTCTTTGAGTATAATGAGAAAACTTGGTCTCAAAATTTCTGGGGAGTGCACCAATAAATTGGTCTTGAATTATGACAAACTCAAGGTACATGGGATAGTGGAAGGAGAGAAAAAAAAATCATATATATCCTGAAAAATAATTCACCATAAACACAGTAATAGTAGAGATGAGTCCTACCCGGGGAAGGATCATGTCCAATCAAGAAGTTGAGGATCTAAATATGTCTATTAACAAGGATGAGCCTAGTGTATACCTCCCTATGAGATAAAATTCATACGCATCCATTCCTAGACATGAATTTTGTTCCCCCGTGATCAATTCTTCAAAAAAACCCAATGAAGAACTAAACGAATAAAGTGTTGATCTCGGGGAACAGAGGATTTTCAAGAATGAGCATGTTAGAACCGCACCCCAACAAGGAATTTGGGTAATGTATTTTTATGGGGCTTGTTCTAAGACAACAGTCGGGGATGGTATTTCCATTCTCTCCCCATCTTAGGAATATTTGATGTTTTCCTTAATACTCCAATTTTCATGTACCAACAACATGGCCGAATATGAAGCCCTGTTATTAGGCCTTGAAGATTCCCAAGAAAAGAAGATTCAATAACTACTAATCATAGCTGACTATGACTTGGTTGTTTCAAAAACAGGAGGAAATTTTCACACCAAGCATCTGTAAGGTCCCACCTTACCTACCATAATTACTATAGAGAAATATTATATTAAATCATAATGCGATATATATTTTTTTATTTTATTTCATGAGTCACTAAATGACATGCTTATGAATTATTTTCTTAAAAGGATAATTTAAATTATATAGGGTTGGCATCCCATAATTAGGAATTCATATGTGAGCTCATATTGCAATAAATTACTTACTGTAATTTTGAATTTTCAGCAAGACCCTTTAACTCAATGAGTTATTATACTAGAAATACCTTGATTGCAAATCTTATACTAACTTAAGCCTTTTATTTTATGGACGGTTCATAAACGTAATTAGATGCAACTATTGAACATTATGAAAACCGATTTACAAGCATGAAATGTACAGCCATTGAGGCATTTCGTAAAACACTTACAACCATTATCTCTTTAAGGTGTTTTCACAATAATTAGCTAACATGAATCCAAAGTTGCATGACTTCTTCTTCTTCTTTTGTAAGTAGTGCCAATAATTGAACTTAATATATTAGTAGACTATCAGCCATATTCATTGTTGAATCTATACCAATGAATATAAATATATAGAAATTTCAAACATAGCTCACAATGTTGTAAGGTACAGCCATTGAGGAATTTTGACAAATAGTTCGCAGTCATAAAACAAGTTGCCATATGGTTATTTAAATTTTCAAATTATTAACCATTCATACTTTAAAAACAATTTCCAAGTGTTTAGCCTAAATCAGATTCATCACTATAAATTATCAGGCAGTTCCAATATAAAAAGAACCAAACAGCAAGACAAACAACAGGCGGTTCTACATGCAACAACAAATCTGCAAAACAGAGCAGATTTGGGAATTGATGTCCAAAACCTTGATTTTTGGAATCAAACGTGGGGTGAAATGGCCTATTGGTATGGATACCCCCTGAAGTGGAGCTGAATCGCAACAGGGACGCCCAGAAATGCGATTCTTTAAAACAACAAAATTTATAGCCTAAATGTTTCATTTATGACTTTTTTCAAACATATGGAATGAAAACTTACAGCTACACCTCTACATGAGGAAAAACAACCCAGAGTCATGCTACTAATATATGCTCATTGAAATCACACATTTCTAAATCCACCATATGAGTTCTTGAAACATTTTACCACCCACAAGCTAATTCATTTGACATGAGTGACAAGCTTTTTGCACCAATTGATACAATTTAACAAACACATGGAAGCCCTGAATGCTACAGCCATTAAGGCTTTCTATCAAAATTCTGTTAGTACTATTACAACAACTTGAATATTGAAGAATATGAAACATAAGCCATAACTAAAATTTATCTCCAACTTACCTCAAGCATTTGATCTTCCAAACTATACTTCAGTTGCCATTATTTTTGCATTTTCTTTTAAGGGTTGCTTCTGTAATTCCTCCAAGCATATTTTAGGTACATGTCCATTTTCTTACTTCTGCAAGTTAGCACTTATTTGTGCATAAATAAATTTATAACATTACTCATTCACAAATTTTGTCAAACACTTTGCAAAATATCCTAAAACCTTTTATAAAACATGCATCTATTAATTACTTGAAACAGAACCATAAATCGTTAAATACTTACCCAAGTCCTTTGGAATTTATTTATTGAAATTACCTTCAACAATATTTGGCTTTCCTTTCTCAAATGCTACAATACCAAGATTAGTACCATAAACTATACCAATAATAACTCCAATATTGAGATCCAAACATCCATACACATAGATTGATCTAGTCTTCATTTTTTAACTAATCAATAATATTCTAGATAACATAAGCCTAAACCAAAATTAGATGCTTACAACAATTTAAATGTCTACCTTTTATTTTATGCTAAATCTATACTATAATTTTAGGACAATGGAAATTATACCTGAAGAGATATTCAACTCCAATCATTGAGAATATGATCCACCTTTGATCCCTTAACCAACTCATTTGAACCATCCAGTTTTCCACCCAACCATATCCAGGGAGAACTCCTCCCCCTGGAACCCCCGAGCTGTAAAAGCTCACAAACAGTACCCAAAATACAGCAATAGAGAGAGAGATGCAAGGAAAACTAAGGAAGATAGTTTTCACTTCCTCTAAATACCACTCATGTTCAACCCCAATAGATACTTAGTAGATTAGTAAGAAACTTAGATTTTCGTTTTGGAAGTAATTGGATACTCTCCATATCTTTCCCTCTCACAATATTCCTCAAGTCTCTTCCACTCTTGGCATTACCTTCCCCCCCAAATGAGAATACATGAGACTCATATATAGGATGAGCAACAAATTCTTGTCATAAAGGAGGAGTAATATGCATGCATTGTATTCCTTTTAGAGGAGTGTAACTTATGCCATTAAGGAGAGGTATGCATGCCTTATTTAAGGAGAGTGTAACATATGTATTAAAGTGAGTGTAAGAGGAATATTCTATGACACATATTTAATGAGTGTAAGAATATTTTATGACATATATTTAATGAGTGTAAGAGGAATATGCCATTCCTTGATGAGTGCACAAAATAGAGTGTAATGTAATATTTAAAATATAGAGAGTTACATAGAGCCATGAGAGTCATGAAGGAGAGAGGTGTGAAGTGATTGAGGAGATATAATTTCCTTTTAATAATAATATCATAGTCTCATAACAGATAATAATAATATTAATAATATTGAGGATTAAGTCGAGATTGAACTATTATAATTGATTAATCATAATTTAAGTGATTTTCCTTGAAGTATACTTGTTTACCCATTGATTGGAGGTGATTTACTATTTTTGGAAAGTCATACTTCAAATGGTAGACATGACTTTATATTTTTAGAAAGTCACTCCAAAATTGTTAGGAATTAGATTATTAAGGAAATTCATCTACGAGTTGCCCATGAGTGGTATTTTTCTTCCGGATAATAGGGATTCCACACCCCTATTGTATGCATCTTTATGCCTTAGTAGATTGAGGACTCCGCGCCCTGATCTACTCTAAAGATCCAAGATTCCACACCTTGATCTTTTTTTTTTTTTTTTAAATATTCAGGACTCCGCGCCCCAAACATTTTATTATAGATTCAAGACTCCGCGTCTTTATATTTCATGGATTTAGGACTCCGCGTCCTAATCCTTTTATCATATATCCAAGACTCCACGTCTTTATATTTCATGGATTTAGGACTCCGCGCCCTAATTTCCATGGCTTCTCATCTATTCTACTTTGAAACTCCGCGTTTCACCTTAAGGTACTGATTGTGAGCTTATACCCATCTGATGGTTCGTTGGTAAGGTCTTCTTCCAAGACCTGCACACATCACAATCTCCATGATCAAATCAATCAAATGAATTTCATAATTAACTTATTCAAATTTTACCAAATATTGTGCATGACTTCCACAGTCATTTTGGTTTTGGAGAAATGAGTTCCGCAGTCATTTATAACTTGAGCATCCCTGTTGGCAATGACCAAGTCCCCTGCCACATCATGCTTAGTACGAGATTATGCACATATAATCATACAAATCATGTATCATCCATAAATCATAATTAACCATATGTTCCACATAACCATGATCGTCCATGGATCTGTGTCTCAATTCTAAATCACCATTCACGTCATACACCTATGTCCAAAATAGAATACCAAAAGAGAAAACATCACTAATATTCTCTTAACCAAAATCAATCCTTGTGCACGCAACCATAGATATTATCATAAGCACACAACAACCAAGTGACCCAAACCAGGTCATAGCATATAAGCATGTACATAAGTCTTTCATACATAATATTGTATCAAAATCACCATCTCTAAGTGTCATCAAAGCTATCTCACTAATAAGGGACACTACAACATCAAATAATCATACCATATAGGGAAAGGATCGTCCACATGATGAAAGGATTCAAAGAGGTTTCCTTATGGGTTGTTTATCAATGCCTAAAATTTTTGGCCAATACCCTAACTGTGGAAGCATCTACCTCTTCCATAATTGAAAATAACACATTAAAACTAGGAATATGTGTGCTCGACACCATTTATATACCTTCAATTCTTGATTATGAATACCATTGGCCTACTTTTGAAAATGAGAAAGACATAAGTAACTTCCTTCAAAATCATGAAGAACCCATAGAAAGAACAGAGGGCCTAATCAATGAGAAACACTTCAATAGGGATGATCATAGCATAACCAAGCCTAATAGTCATAATTCACTTGACACAATGGACCTCGACCTCGGATTCTAAACTTATCCTCAAATAATTAAGATTAGGAAGGGCTTATATATAGAATAAAGGGATGAACTCGAAAAATTGCTAAGGTAATTCAAGGATGTGTTTGATTGGTCCTACAATGATCTCAAAATCCTGTAGCTTTGAGATTATACAACACCCCAACCCTCTAAAGGAAGGAGAAAAACCTGTAAGGAAAAATTTAAGGAAAATGGATCCCAAGCTTGTCCCCTTGGTTAAAGAAGAACTCCAAAATATGGTCAATGATGGAATTATTTCTCCCATATGACATTCATCTTGGATTTCCAACCCTGTGATCACCTGCAAAAATACTAGCAACATTAGGAGAATTAATTTTATGGATCTTAACCAAGTGTTCTTAAAGGACAATTTCTCGTTACCCAACATGGATAATCTATTGCAAAGAATAATTGGGTCGCAAATTATTTCATTCTTGGTTGGCTTTTCTGGATACATTGAAGTCATTGTGAGAGAGGAAGATCGTTTTAAGAATACCTTCACTACACCATGGGGAACTTACATATATCTCAGGATGCATTTTGGTCTACTCAATATCAGGTACAATTTTCAAAGGGCCATGGATTTCTCTTTCAGGGGCCTCATTGGGAAGATCATGGAAATATGTCAAGATGATTTGATTGTTTCTTCAAAAGAGAGAAAATACCATTGCAAGCACTTTAGGAAAGTATTTGAGAAATATATACAATACAAAATATCCCTCAATCCAAAAAAGTTTGTCTTGTGTCGAAAAATGTAAATTTCTTGGGCATGTGGTGTCTAAATACAAGATCAACATCAACCCTAAAATAATCTAGGTAATAAAAATATCCCTCCCCAAAAAAGACAATATTACCTAAGATCATTCTTTGGAAAAATTAATTTCGTAAGAGGATTCATACCCAATTTTTCTGAAATCATAAAGACCATAAATGTCCTCTTAATGAACGAAACTCCTTAGATATGGACCATACGAAGAATAATGTCTTTGAGCAAATCAAAGAAATAATCAATTATTCTCTTATCCTTACCAACTCCGATTATACCAAGGATTTCATCATTTATTCATTTTCCTCTTAAGTTATTATTGTTGGCATACTCATGCAAAAGGATGACGAAGGGAGAGAGAAACCCATAGCCTTCATGAGTAAACCTCTTCAAGATGCTGAGACAAGATACACAATCAATTAAAATAAAGCTTATGCCCTTGGAAAATATCTCAAGTATTTTAAAGAATATGTGGGATACAAAAAAATATATGCATATGTCCCATACACTATTGTGAGAGATGTGTGGTCACAAACTGATTTCCTTGGATCTAGAAGAAAGTTGGTCGCAAAAATCCAAGAATACAACCTTGATGTCCATCCTAAGAAAATCATAAAAGGTCAAGGATTGGCTGAGATGTTGACTGAAAATAATAATGAGACCATTAAAGAAGGGGAAGAAGAGAATTTATGTGCCACTTCTATTGAACTTTAAGGAGACGATTGGTATAAGGACATCATATACTATTTCCGCAACCTGTTGTCCCCTCCACACGTAAGTAATCACAAAAGAAGAGCCATGAGATTGAAGGAATCTAAGTTCTTCTTGACCCAAGATGGCCTTGGTTGGATGAGTCCTAATGGAGTGATCATTCGATGTGTTAGTAAATAAGAATATGAAAAAGAATGAGAGAATTCCACACTGGATTTTATGGGGGAAATTACACTGCTAGAACATTACAAGATCCTAAGGTTTGGATACTATTGGCCAACCATCTTTGTTGATACATTGAACTTTGTGAAAATATGCCAACCCTATCAATTGTTTGCTGAAAAACAACAAATCACTACCATGCATTTTTGGAATGTTGTTATAGATGCGCCCTTCCAACAATGGGGCCTGGATTTTATTAGTGAATTCAAGGATAACTCGATCCATGGGTAAAATTGTATTCTCACAACTACTGACTATTTAAAAAAATGGGTAGAGGCCATACCGACCAAGAAAGAAACTAACTAGGTAGTTATGGACTTCCTTGAGGACAAAATTATTACCAGGTTTTGTTTTCCCGCCAAGATTGTAACTGACAATGCTAAGGAATTTGACTCCATGGCTTTAACATCCCTATGTAATAAATATGGTATAATATTGTCACATTTTTCTAACTATTATCCTCAAGGAAATGGTCAAGTTGAGTTAAGCAATAAGAACCTCATAAAGATAATCAAGAAAAATGTTGGGGAACATAAAAGGGATTGGGGAAAAAATATTAAGTATGTTCTATGGGTTGAATGAAAAACTGTGAAGACATAAACCAATTTTATCCCATTTCAATTAGTCTATGATTCTTAGGTTAAATTACCTATCCAACTTGAGTTTCCCACTCTTGAATTCCTAAAGGATTTATTTGACCAACAAGATGCCATACAAGCTGTATTGACCAAATTGTTGAGGCTAATGAAAATAAAAGGAAATCCCTTGATTAGCTTGGCCGCAGTCATGATAAAATGAAAGTTTATTTTCATAAACACGTCTGAAATAAATCCTTTAAACCTGGTTACATTGTTCTTTAATGGGATAAAAGAAGGGAGAAACCTAACATGCATAAGAAATGGGATAACTTGTGGGTAGGCCCATTCAGGATAGATGATATAACAGACATAAATTCTTACTTTTTGGAAACTATTGATGGGGATTATGTTCCTCTTCCCATGAATGGGGAACTTCTCAAAGAGTACTACCTTGAGGACACTTTACATTGCATGATATGCATGTTAGGGTAGGATGCATTCCATGCTTATTTTCTCATTATAACTAAAATCATATGATATTATCATGATAGATTAGTTTTATTTAGATTAAAATTGCATGGAAAATGATTTCACTTTCTTGTTGATTTTATGGCCTAATACTAAGCATAGAGTATCATAAGAAACCAAAAAAACATGCTACCCTGTGTGTTTGGTATTGGATATGTGCAGGTAATAGGTTTGCAGTACCAAATTTTTTTTGGCGTTCTCATGACCTCTCATTTGAGTAGCTTTGGGCACCTTTCTAAGAGTTCATATCCCAGTTGGAGCCAGATGTTACCCACCACCCATGGGCAGTATTCATAGGAGACAATTTTCTCCTAGATGGTCCCCAGCCGGGATCCAACAACCCCTTGCAGCCACCAGATAGCTTGATGTCCCATTATCTCTGCCACTTGAGCTGGCCATGTGGTCCTTGTCCCATCTGTTATGATCATATGTTTTAAGGTGGGCCTCCCAACCCTAAAGGTATGGATTTTCATTGGTATAGTTGAGTCATTTTCCTTACTTATCATGGACACTTTTGGGCATATATTCGTGGGTGGAATTGGAAGAAAGAGTGGGTTAGGTTTTTAGTCTTGTCTCCTCTACCTGATTCAGTGGTTAGCCTTGTATTTTAGTCCTGTGGGATATCCTTTATTGGCCATTATCTTTAGGGTTTCCACTACATGGGAAATCATGATTTTGGTTGCATGGTACCACTTCCTGACACCATATACATCACTCTCCTTCACTCATTTTATCCAAATTCATCTCTTTTCCCCATCTCGGTCCACATGTGTCCACTGGGTCCACATAGGGTTAACCTTCCTCTCCCCTTGTCCACACCTTGGTTCAGGCCTAAAACGATGCGTCGAATTTTGATGCAACTAAAAAGAAAAGGAAAACCATAATTTGGCCACTCTCAACAAGAAATGTACCACAAAATGAAAAACATGGTTGGGACATATAAATTTAGCATGTGGGAAAATTCTAATCTTGAGCTCTACCCCTTATTGATGGCCATCACCCTAGTTCCTATGGGCTCTAGATGAGTGTTTAGTCAATTTAGTGTCCTAAATTGCTAACATAGATTATCGACCAGGGCTAGTAAACTGATGAAGTGTGATGCACTATATGTGCCTAAGTATCCATTTTTCTTACTTCATTGTTTTTAGTGTTTTATTGATGTTTTGGGGTTTTTATGTTTGATTCTTAGTATGATACTCTATGCTAAAAAGATGAAGTTAGATCTATGTCAAAAGGGAGAAAAGGAAATGTTAATAAATTAATTAAAATAGAGTTTATTTGCAAGTTCTGTTCCTAACTAGAAAATGATGAAAACAGAGAGTCCTAATCCATGGATATTACAACTTCTAAATGAACATTCATGAAATGAAAAGTAACTGAAAGCACTACAACTTAATTTGATTCATTTAGTTATAGATTTGTTGGAAGAGCTTGTGAAAAAGATTAATTCTAATGCAATGAGGATCTCCTAAAACAGAAAAGAAAATGCTCAAACAAACAGTAACTTAGAACATTACAGTGAAATCTCATTCATTTGATAGAGGTTTATTGGAAGAGCTTGAGAAAAATATTACTATAATGTAGTAAGGATCTCTTATGAAATGCTGAAACAACTTATAACATTACAATTAAATCTCATTCATGAGTTAGAGGTTTATTGGAAGAGCTTTTGAAAGAGATTAATCATAATGTGATAAGGATCTTCTATAAAGCAAAACAATCAACGACTCACAATATTAAAACTAAGTCTCATTCGTGAATTATAGGTTTATTGGAAGAGATTTTGAAAGAGACTAACTGTAGTATAATGAGGATCTTCTTTTTAACTAAATAACAGAAAATGAAATGCTAATAACTCAGAATATTACAATTGAATCCCATTCATTTAATAGAGATGTATTGGAAGAGCTTGAGAAAGAGACTAACTGCAATATCATGATGATCCTTTATCTAAGCAAATGACATGAAACATAATGATAAAAACTATGATTTCAGAAAGCAGTCTAAGTAAGGAAATATGACAAAACAGAATTGAAAATGACTTATCTAGAAAACATGTAAAACCTCCTCGAATAGCAGGGGCCCTCTGCTACCAATTTGGTGAAATTCTTCAGCTCCTTAAAGTTGTAATCAAAACAACATCAAAGAACTGAACTTCTTTATTGATAAACTCACAAGTCTACATCCCATTCCATCTTGAGCTTTGTTACAAAACAATCTCTAATCCTTTCTCTTCTTCTCCTATTTTTCACTACCCTTGATAGGAAAAAGCTTCCCCTATTTATACAAAAATATGAGAAGTTATCTCATTAATGAGAGTCCATAAATCTCTCCCTCTATCTCTAAAGTTACAATCAAAATAGAAAATGATAAGACACATGTCTTTTTAGAGTTTCAATACAAATAAGAAATGAGACACATATCTTCTTAGAGTTTCAATACAAAAAGGAAATGAGACACATGTCCTCATGATCTCATGATATTCTCCACTCAAATTCGAATTTGGTTTTGGGAGGCCACATAAAGGTATTTTAGAAGCTTCCTTTTGACCTACACATGTCACAAAACTCATAACACACACACACACACATATATATGAAACTATGTTAATTTTCTAGTTTCTAATCATAACTTCACTTTAAATACATAAAATAAATAACTTTGGAAGACAATGATCCTAACCCATATATTTATGAAAATGGTTACTTGATGTAGGGTTTTAGGTCAGATGGATATGAAATAAGAGCTGAATGGTTATGACATAATGGAAATATGTATGAATATGGAAAACACTTTTGAGACTCAACAATGAGTCCCCTCCATCATTAAGGAACACATGGTTGTCCCAACCCTTGGTGGGAAATTAATTTCCACACCTTAAGGGGGTGTCCACTGTTATATCCTACACATCATGCTATCATCCCTTGGACGCCCGAGCAGTTATGAATAAAAATCAATCAAAGGAAAAATGCATATGAAGAAGGGTGGAAAAATAAAGGTCAAGGTAACTCATGTACCACGATTTTATCCCTCCTACACTAATACACCCAAGTGTGGGATTCCCTCATCATAGCTGCCCTTGTACCATGACATGTGAAGCATCCCCTTGGTACCCACTTCGTTCCATAATTATATCACTTGCCACCTACCGCTTGATGGATGTACCATGGACATGCCACCCCCTTTAAAGGTTGTAACTACCTAATAGGGTCCTTGGTTACCCCCTTATTAATCTTGGAGATTGTATATGAAAAATCCCACTATGGAAGGGCATGCTACCATGAAGTGATCCATTGATTCCATCATTTGTATGCTCTTTTACTTGATTATTATAATGACTTGTTGTATTGGAGGGAAAGGGGACACATTAGATATTATGCAGGATTGTAGGTGGGTCTCCATTTGGGGTTTGGACTCCCTATACGGGGTCAAGCCCTCTAGAGGGCCACATTGGAACTTGTAGGGTGAACGTTGAGAGCTGTGGGCCTCCACCATATCAGATAGTACTTCATGGATCCCCAACACCACTCAGTGATTGCTCGTGTTCTGCCTTTTGGATGAGGATGATGCACCTAGTTCATTATGCCTAGTCGACTCCACACTTGCACCATACACTTGGCAGATGTTACAAGGTCTAGATGAGAATGTGTCTAATGGTAGGAGGTAAATGGAAGGTTTATGTCACCATCTTAGTCCTTATAGGTGGTTTACAGGCATTATCAACCCACTTGGAGACCCATGAGGATGTCCGTGTGCCCCCATGCCCACTTGGGGGCACCACATGTGACTTACTTGGGAAACAAGGAGTCATCCCCTTTTCCACTATGTTTGGAGTCCATTATCTCACCATGGCAAACTTTGGACTTAATTAGGCCTTCCCAATGTCCCAAAGAATCATTATATTGATTATTCTGCCCTCTTGAGAGGCTTATTTTTTTATGTTATTTAGTTATCTTGGCGGGATTGTCATAAAGAAATGTTACTTTTTCACATTATTTTATTATTTGAGGCTTAATTAGGCCTAATTAGGAAAATAGACCTCTTTAGAGATCATATAAATTTGTGAAAGTTGATTCATTTCTCTCATCATCACTTGGATTTGGAATTAGTAGCTACTTGGAGAATTTCACATTCCATTTTGGAGGAAAAGTTTGGTTTCATGGATGAATTTTTATGTTTGGATACTATTCTCTTGTTCTTGGAGCTTCATTCTTGTAATAATTTGATGATTGGATATATGCATTGTACATGTAAGTGATTTATTTTCATGTTTATTCTTGCATTTATCATATCCCATGAAAGTTGATGGGATTTTCACTATCTAGGTCTGAAATTTACTGCTACTATATGCAAAATGGTGGAATTTTTGATCTAATGAAGCATTGCATACATTTCATGTGTCATGTTTGAATGGGTGAACGTTCCTAGAGGTTATTTTTATTGAATATACCTTGATAGGTAATCAAACATTGTAAATAAAATTATTTATTCATTAGGTAGCTTCTCTCATTCCCTAATTTCCATGTGAAGTTTTCTAAAGGCCTCCTTGATTGGGATAATTCTCTCCAAATTAAAAATTCACCTTGATCCATCTCTCCCAAAGGGAAGGCCCTAATCCAACCACTAGTGGTCACTTAAACGATTATTTTTTACCCCTTCTCCCACTCTTTCTAGGCCTAGCCCTAATAGGTCACCTAGGGCATCAATTGAATTGCCTTCTATCCATCCAATCACTTTGATTTTTGGTCTACTACTACACTGGGGCTTTTTCTAGAGGTCCTCCAATTTTGAATAAAATATGGCAATGGAATCCCAAGATATAGCAAGCCCTAGCCACAAGACCAATTCTTGCCCTAGAGTGACTTGGGTTAGTGTCCTCATTGGGATCATTGCATTCAAATATCAAAATAAAATTAGTCCTTTGATCTTATTCACTATCATAATTATGTTAAGCCCATAATTGGTTGATAAAATCTAGACCCTTGAACTAGTTTTGGGTCCACTTGGCTCTGTGTGGTCCCATAACTTTGTAACTCCAATTCCACAAGGATTACATAGAAGCCTCGTATCCATAAGGATCCTTAGGTATAGGAATACCATTTTTAAGGAACATCCTCTAAACATAGGCTCAATAATCCTCTTATCCCTTCCTAGAGAGGCCATCACCTTGCTTTTGAAGCAATAAAGCTAACTAATTGAGCGTCTATTTTGAATAGGCCTTGGGAATCAATCTCTATCCATTCATATATTCATCCTTCCTATTGATTCCCTCTATACTAGGTCTCCTACCATCAATGAAATTCCGTAAATAGAAGGGAGCCTTAGCTAAGGTCATGATGGGTTATCGCTCCATTGTTTCTCCTTGAACTAGTAGTTTCTCTATAGGATCCCCTCCTAGGACCCTGGATAGTTTGAGTGGTAACATGTCCCTAAGCATGTAAGTAGTGATACAAAATGTTAATGGAACCTATATCCCTACTTAGAGGAAACAGATTCTATCAAGAGTCCATTTTTGGTGATTCAAGGTGTCATTCTTGGACCTAGATGCTTAAAAGTTTGTTGCAAGACCTAAATATTGAGTTTATTCCCTTAGCCATATCTAGAGTTGCAAGATTCATACTATCCCAATTTGGAGACAAAGGATACCATGGAAATGCCCTTTGTGGTGGTTCAACATGTCATTCTTGACCTATATTCTTATAATATTCCTTTATGACCTAGGGTGTGGGTTTATCCCATGATCATGTTGAAAGATACAATATTTATACTTAGTGCTCAAAATATCCTAATGATAATTATATCCCCACTTGAAGGCCAAATATCTCCTCAATAAGTCATCCATGGTGGATTGAGGTTTTATTCTAAAGCTTGAGCCCTAGAAGCTACCTTTAGAGTCAAATGACAAAGCTCCCTTCATTGATCATGTTTAATGTGCAAACACTCATATCTAGGGCTAAAAAAATAAAATTATGGCCCATATCCCTACTTAGAGGCCTAGGATGCCCTAAAATATCATGTGTGGTTGTTTGAGGTGACATTCTTGGGCTTAGATGCCAGAAAATTCTTGAAGGCCTAAGTTTAGTATTTCCTCCCTTGACCATGTTCAATGCACCATGACTCAAATATAATGTTAAAACCTTCTAATAAAACCCATATCCCCTCTTAAAGTCAAAATATCCCGTAATAAATTTCCCATGCAATAAGTTTTCATGTCCCTTAATCTTTTGACACTACTTGTTGTTCCTTGGGAGATAATCTCTGGCTATGAGGAGATCGGTGCCCAAGACATTTATTGCCACTTGAAAATACAATTATATGTTGTCCCTTCATAATGTAGCCCCAGAATTATATCTTAAACCCTTTAATCTTTACAGATAACACAAATCTTAAAAGTGCTTGAAAATGATAAATGTGCATGAACAGGAGAAGATGAAATGATAGTGAAAAACCATTAACAATATGATGTCAATCACAAAAAATATTTTCTCCGGTTTTAGAAGAAAATGGTAGCAATAAATGATTTCAGAGTAAAGGAGTACATTATTAAGGAAATTTACTCTAACACAGATGTAAATTGGACACTAGAAACTTCGTTACTTTATTCCAACATAAGATATATACATAAAATCAAACAGGAAGAACTCAACACATTCATAAATTGCTGGAATTATTTGAATTTTTTTTATTAATCTCATAAAGACAAAGTAAAAAATTGCCAAAACTTCTTAGGGCCAAAGTCCGGAACCCAATTTCTCTCTTGAAAAAGTCTTAAATACATTATTACAAAATGGATGGTTATGGAACTGTAAACTTCCCAAACTGTTTTCTTCAGTCATTACAATAAAAGTAGAAAATTAAAACTTCTACAATAAAATAAAGTAAAGTAAATATAAAGTAACATTCAATCATGAGGTGGCACCAACCTGAGATCCTGGAATGGAAGAAGTTCCCGCATCTGCATCATTAGATTTCAAAGACATCCATTCCTTGAATTTTCTCCACAAGTATACATTTGAGCTAGAAAAATTAACAACTTGAATTGATCCATTCTGAAATATGTGATCCTAGAATATGAGGGTATTTCTGAAAATAATATTTTCATCATCCATAACAACTGAAAGTCTTATGAAAATAATCCACAATAGTGGCTCCTTTTAGGAAAACAATATTTTCATATGTATTTCAAATTTTAATCTTTGTCTCTACCAACAATGTTTAATATGTCTCCCAAGGGAGAAGATTTCCTTGCTGATCCCAACAAGATGGAAAACCAGCCCTAGTTCTTTTATTAAATAACACATTAAATATTACCACTGCTTCTTTGACTTCTTTCAACTTTTTCTATGTAGTCTTCCTATATGAATTCTTCATGATCATCTTGTTAAACTACAACACATCGAGTTATGTCTTCAATTCCGAAATCCTTCAGTTCTTGTGCAATTTTTGAATTAATAAAATCAATCAACCTCTTGGCATATGAGGCCCTGTTTTGCAATTTCTCTTTTTTTTCAACAACAAAATTTTCCAAATCTCTCACAATACTATTTTATTCCCCAATAATAATCAGTAAATCCCATATGATCTTAACAACATCAATGATTTCATTCCAAATAATCTCCCTGGCTTGTATAAGGGACATATTTCCTTTCACTTTCTCTCTCAGCTCTTTGATCTCCTGATAGGCATTCTAACAGTCCTCCCTATACTTTTATGCATTATCCTTGGTCATGTGTAACTCATTATTTGTAACCTTGAGTACTTTATAAGCACCTTCCAAGTCCCTCTGAGTTTTCTTTAAATCAATTTCTGCCAATATTAACTCAGTTGAGACTTGAGTTAATCAAGCATAAGGGTCTTCTAAATTTGATGGAATAACCACTATACAAACATGAGAATCTATCTTTCTCTGTAGAATTTTACCTGTCTCTTTCAACTTAGTTATTTCTTCATCTTTGGCCAGCAGAGCTTGCAATAAATTCTCTTTCTCTGTCGCCAATTGGGATACTTCAGTAGCCATAGGATGCTCACCTGTTGGAAACTTAAGCTTCTTCTTCAATCTATGAATTTCAGGTTCAGTAGACTACAAAAATTTATGAATTGTTGATTTGTCGCAGGATCAACACCAAATTTAACAGTTATTTTCTTCAATTCCTCATTCTGTGTGGAATAAGCTCTTGAGTTAGATTTTTCCAACTTCAACTGTTTGATCACTTGAGTCAACATGTTTTCACCTTTGGTAGCAGCTGAAGTCGTCTTATTCAAATCATTAAATATTAACTGTCTTGTTTTGATATGTAATTTAATCTTATCAAGAAGAGGAATTTTCTTAGCATCCACTATTAAGTTAAAATTTTTGAAAGAGGTAGTAGAAGTAACATTCATGGTTGAAGGATGAGAGAAATATATCCTCAGCTAATCCTTAGCTAAGTCCATGGCTGTCAATAATCTTGTTTTCTCAAGGGAAATTTGAGCCTCAGACTAAGACAATGTTTTCTCTTATCTTTTTGTTTCTTTCTTCAATTTGTGTGAACACATGCTTAAGACTTGACAAATAATCATGATTTGTACCCTCTGGAAGAGGAGATAAATGAGTACAAGAGATATCTCCCAATTTCAAATAGTATGCAGGAACAGCTGAAGAGCTTCCCTCCTCCATGGTCTTTCCCTTCTTAGCTTCATTTTTTGCATCACTCTCCAAATCAATTAATTCCTCTCTTCCTCTTTTAAGCCCCTTCGTAGTAGGATGAGGTGTTTCCATCTCCATCTGTACAGATGTCGAAGTGTGTCCTCCATTTCCAGCTTCTCCATTTCTGGCTTTGATTCATGAACAAATGGAGACTATCCATTCTCCACCCTGCGGTTTGAAATCACATGGTATGGGTCATAAACTGATTTCCCCTCCAATGATAAATGCATGTCACTCAGGATTTTGTGAGAAGCTTCTAGGGTTTTTCTGGTGTTGAAAATGAATGGCCCTACTGTCCTGGGAAGTTTAAACAAATGACCTATCTTTACTGGTACAAAATGGATCTGATCAACATTAATACCTTTCCTGATGAACTCCAAGGAAAACAATCTCATGGGAAGAAATACAGGTAATTTGAAAGGCTCTATATCAACTCCAAATAATATAATTTCATTATAATCTTCATGATCAAGCCAATCTCCATATATCACATATTTACTTAATCTAAAAAAGGACTGAGCTTCAAGTAATAATATTGGAGCAAACATTCCATTTAAAAATTGAGTATACAATAGGAAGGAAAGAGGAGGTAAATTCAAACAGTCCTTCATTTCCCACCTCCTTTCTTACCAGGTCTATCCAAAATACCACTTAATTTTTTTTTTATTCACATCAACAATATTCAACCCCGACTGGGTAAATCTATTCACTTTGCTGTAAAGAAACAAATAAGTGACCAGAGAAGGAAACCTAAAACTTCCAGTGATTGTTAAACTCATAAACTGATTATTGATGGCACTCTCCAGATAAGTGGGAATATCCAAAACTACTCCAGGCTTCATCATTAAAGAAAACATTCCCATAATGATATATCTACCACCATATCATCTTCTCTCCCTAGGATTCTGGCCAAAATTTGGAGAATTGGTCGTACATCTTCAGCAAAGGAGCTTAAAGGAAGATTGTCTGACTCCAAGGAGAGCTTTTCAATTTCAGGCATGAGATAAAATACAATTTGGGTAAACCCATGCCCTGAAAATTCTTGAAAATATGTAGAGAGGGATTCATTAGTAAAACTCACATATGGATCTATAGAGGGATAACAAAATGATTGCCTTATCGACTGAGCTGACACTTGGAAGACATTTTCCCCCAATTGGTTCATGACAAAGCAATTTTGTGGGTACATGACAGAAAAAACTCTAGCAATAGGTAGGTCTATGGAAAAAACACTGACAAGACTGCAGACTTAATCAAAGGAGAGTATATTCAGGACTTTTCTTAGTTTATGACAACATGCTGATAAAATAGAGGGTGGTATACTATGCAAATAGTATATACAATGTCTGGTTATTTATCCATAAATGGGATATGAGTTGAAGACCCAAGAATAACAAAGTTCTTTAAAATTTTGGAAAAGTTTCAAGAATAGTTGCACGGGTTACTTGGTTCTATCAAGGTGTCTGCTGACTAGCTGTTGACTTGGAAGCTGGTATGAAAATTTAGAGAGTTCTAGATATTCGAGAGGCATAAGGGGAACTAATGAGGAAACAAACATCTTTTATAGGTGGATGAAAGGAGTGGGTGGGAGAAATAATATGAAAATGTAATCAATGGTGGAATGATTGAAAAGATGGTTGGAAGTGATGTGGAGGGTGAAGTGGAAGACACAACTAGATCTCTTGCTAGTGTCGTGGGGCCTGTCAGTTGTCGTCACTGTGAGGAGAATCCACAGTATAGGATCTATTACAGATCTATGTCCCTGCAGTTGATATGGGCTACCCATTCTGGTCAACTGGGGGGGGGGTCAAAGATTCCAACAGAGGCACCCCTCCAGTTAACCTCCAGTCACTTTGTGCTCCCTCTCACACTTCATTGTAGGAAGAATTTTTCCATTGGCGGTATCCATGTTGTCACTCTCTCGTCCTTTAACTCAATTTGTCAAACGTGGTCCCAATGTTTGACACAATAACTCCAATCACTGCTAAGTACTTCTTCTTCGATTTTTATTATTATTATATATATATATATCAATTTCCTTGAAAGAAAACATGCCACAACATCTGGATCCACCTAGGGATCATGTTTTTTTTAGAAAAGAACACTATGAACCACAGATCAATGCCTACACCTTAGGCATGGAGTCAAAAGGTGACTTACACATTGTAATGAGTTACTCACCGACCTATGTACAATGATGGAATGAAACTTCAATGTTGGAAATATTGCTTCAGATACTATCCAAATTTTCCAAGGAAAAAGTTTTATTGGCTCTAGATTTAGTAATCTTGAAAAGACCATACCAAAGGGGTTCAAATTTCCCATGATTACCTTTATCTTCCCTTCTGACATCCCATCTTAAAACAAGATCACCTGGTTGGAAAAGAACATATTTGGCTTTTCTATAAAAAATTGTTTTCATCTTCTCTTGATAGCTAATTAAATTTTCTCTGATCTTATCTTTAGTTTCATTCAACCCCACCAACCTGTTCATTCTTTTTATTAGAGGACTTGGTTCTTCCTGGACATATTGAATCAATGCTACCATAAGAATTATCAACTGACTAGGTAACAATGCTTCAGTACCATACACAAACTCAAATGGTGACTTGCCTATTGATCTTCCAGTAGTTACTCGACTTGCCCAGAGAGCAAACTTCAATTTTGAATCCCAATCTTTCTTATTCTTTGCTATTGTCTTCTTAAAAATCCTTACCAATGTATTATTTGAATATTTTTCTAATCCATTCCCTTGAGGATGGTAAGTAGTTGGATGTGATAAGATAACAACGTATTTCTGGAAAAAATCAATCAATTTAGCAGATTTAAAAACTTGGGCATTATCAATTACTAACTTCTTTGGACAACCAAACCTGCTGAAAATATTTTCTTCTAGAAATTTCATTACTACCAAGTTATTTGCCTTTCTTGTTGGCACTGCTTGAACCCACTTTGTAAAATAATTTGTCCCTGTTAGAATCAACCTACATTTTCCACTAGATGGTGGATTAATTTCTTCAACAAATCTAGTCCCCATTTCCTAGAAGGCTCTTCTATGAACATGGGAATTAAAGGAAATGGAGCCAACTTCTTCTTCTCAGCAAAAGTTTGGCATTTTTGGAAATTCTTCACTGATTTATAAACATCTGAAAATAAAGAAGGCAAGTAGAAATCACTTTCAAAATTTTTAGAGTTGTAATCTTCCAACTATAATTACCTCCACACAGGCTATCATGGTATTCTTTGATTATTTCAACAACTTATTCCTCTGTTAGACAAAGCAGGAAGATACCCACTGGATCTCTCCATTATAATTTTCCATCTACAATCAGATACTTTTGAGCTTTTACTTTCAGAGCCCTATATTTTGTTCTGTTTATGGTAGGAGGACAACAAAGAAAACACAAGTGATGCACAATATCTTTGTACCATTTAGAACACAGGAATTTATATTGAATTTTATCACCTGATTTAGACTTTTCTTGTTTTCCAATATCTTCTTTCTCTTCAACTTCAGCTAACAAATTAATCCCCAAAGCTTGAAAATTTGTGTCTGTCAGAATTTTATCCAAACCTTGACCCTTTATTATTTTTGTTGGTTTTATGTCCAAATCATATTCTTGTATCCTCCTAAATCACTCTAAACCAAAACATCCTTAATAAAAGTATTTGGCACATATGCAACGACCTGATATTGAAGAATATAAAATATGAAAGCTTTGAGGCTTTAACCAAGGCATAAGGTTGTTTTTCCAAAATATTATATTTCAGTTCTGAATCCCTTGACACTTTACTAAAAAAGGCTACAAGTTGTTCTCTCTGCTCCTTGTTCTTCTGCAATAGTACAATCAGAAGAAAAATAAAAAAATCTGAAAAGGATTTTCATAATTAGACTTATTGTAATATTTCCAATTTTTTACATCATATTAGGAATATTAGAGTCCTCGATTTTCTTAATAAATTAAGTAAATAAATGTTGGGTATGTGTTATATTCTTTCCACGACTAGTCATGCACAGGGGGGGCGACAAACCCCCCTGTACGTTGCGCCAGGTTTAGCCCCCCCCCCCTGTTCGGGGTCCGGGGCAGGGCCCCAGGAAAAAAAATTTGGACCCTATTTTATGGTGGGCGGACTCGCCCATGGTTTTGTGCATGGGTTTGCACATGGTTTTGGGGCATGATGGCTTTCAGCCCTTGGTATTTTGTAGATCCATTCAAGGGAACTATGGTTATGTTCTAATTTTTGGGTATGTGTTATATTCTTTCCATGAATAGTCACACGCGGGGGGTCATAGGGGCAGTGATAGACCCCCCTGTACGTTGCGCTGGGCACAACCCCCCTGTTCAAAGTCCAGGGTAGCGCCCTAGGAAAAAAAATTTGGACCTTATTTTTCGGTGGGCAAACCCACCCATGGTTTTGTGCATGGGTTTGCACATGGTTTTGGGGCATGATGGTTTTCAGCCCCTGGTATTTTGTAGATCCGGTCAAGGGAACTATGGTTATGTTATAATAAAGGATTAATGGATCGGGGTTTATGTATGCTTCGGCATGTATATATATATATATGTGTGTGTTGTAACACTAAAATGAATATAATAAAAAATCAAGCTGGTCGTCCAGATTTTGGATCTAGGGGAAAATCTCTGTGTATATCTGTTTTATGTTTTATGCTCTCATTATTATTTATTTTTTGTTTTTAAGATTCATTTGCAGATAATTTATGTACAGGGTTAAAACCTACATTTGGTATCAAAGTTTTTTTGGCTTCAAGGGGACGCCTTTGCTGCTGAGGGGTTTTTTGCTCGAGCTTGAGGTAGATCCTATTCAATGGGAGATCTGTGGGATTGATTCTTGCAGTGAAAGAAGATAGCGAGCAGTGGAAAGATAGAGATTGAGAAATTTAATGGTGAGAGTTTTGAGTTGTGGAAGCTCAAGATGGAGGATCTGCTGGTGGATAAAGATCAGTGGATTGTGGTAGATCCAGGTACTAAACCAACGGAAATGTCAGATGAAGACTGGAAGAAGCTGGATTAGAAGGAAAAGAGCACAATACAGTTGTGTGTCTCAAATTCAGTATTTTTGAATGTATCTGGAGAAGCTACGATGAAGACCTTGTGGGACAAGCTAGGAACTTTGTACTAATCTAAGTCTCTGGTGATTAAATTGTTCCTGTGGAAAAAGATGTATAACCTGAGGATGAAGGATGGAGACTCGATGACAGAGCATTTGAACTTGTTCAATACTGTGGTAAGCCAACTATCATCTATTGATATTAAAATATCAGATGAATATAAGTGCATCAGTTTGTTGTGTTCTCTACCAGATTCGTGGGACAGTCTGGTTATTGCAATAGGTAGCAATACAACTACCTTGAATTTTGGTGACATCATCTCAGCCTTGCTGTCGGAGGAAATTAGACGCAGAAATATGGAGGGTCAGAATGGAGATGCCTTATCTGTACGAGGAAGGTCCCAGAATAGAAACAAGAATAAGGTTTCGAGTGGGAGATCTAAATCTAGAGGGATATCTAAATCTCCTGGAAAGTTTGTAAAGGTGTGCTGGAAATGTGGAAAGGAAGGGAACTACAAAAAGGACTGCAGATCTAAAGCTCCTGAGAAAGGAAAGGGATATGATGATGCTCCTTCTGCAAAGGCAAAAACCACCTCAGATGAAGGTGGGGATGTGTATTTGGCTTCTTCTTCAAATACACATGTATATCATGTGTCATGGTTGATTGAATCAGGTGCATCCTTTCACTTCACTCCCCATAGGGAGTGGTTCTATGAGTATGAGAAATATGATGGCAGTGATGTCTTCTTAGGTGATTATAGAAAGGCCAGAATTGTCGGACGTGGAAAAATCAAGCTGAAGCTGAAAGGTGGAAGGATTAGAACACTTCTTGGTGTTCTACACATTCCTGCATTGGCCAGAAATCTAATTTCTATAAGCAAGATGGATGATGCAGGTGTAAAAACAATGTTCGAGAAAGATACCTGTAAGATGGTTCAGGGAGCACTAGTATTAATGCGGGGAGTTCAGATTGGAACTCTATACAAGCTTCAGGGTAGCACTATTATTAATGGGTGAAACAGTTATGTGGTTACAAAAAGTGGAGTGGAAAGCTTAGCGGTCTCTAGAGAAAATACCATGTTATGGCATCAAAGGCTTGGACATATTGGAGAGAAGGGCCTTTAGATACTGCATGGAAATGGTATGGTAGAAGCTATGTCTAATAGCTCTCTGGATTTTGATTTCTGTGAACATTGTGTATATGGGAAGCAGAATTAGGTGAGTTTTCCTTCTGGTGCTAATAGGGCGAACAAGATATTAGAGCTTGTGCATAGTGATCTGTTTGGACCTATGTCGGTTCCATCACTAGGTAAGTCTATGTACTATGTTTCATTCATAAATGTCTTCTCAAGGAATACATGGATATATTTCTTGAGGAAGAAATATGAAGTCTTTGAGAGATTTAATGAATTTAAGGCTTTGGTGGAAAACCAGACAGAGAAGAAGATAAAAGTGCTGAGGACAGATAATGGTGGGGAGTTCTGCAAGAAGGAATTTGAAGAGTTTTGTAAGAAGTGTGGTATAGCACGGCAGAAGACTACTCCATAAATACCTCAGAAAAATGGAGTTGTAGAAAGAATGAATAGAATGCTGATTGAAAAGGAAAGAGGCATGCTCAGTAGTACCGGGTTAGGAAAAGAATTCTGGGCAAAGGCAGTGGAGACTGCATGTTACTTGGTTAACAGATCACCTTCATCAACGTTGGAGGATAAGAATCCACATGAGGTGTGGACTATTAAGAAACCCTCTCTTTCACATTTGAGGGTATTTAGATGTGATGCATATGTACATGTTCCAAAGGATAAAAGGACCAAGTTGGATAATAAATCTGAAAGGTGCATCTTTATTGGGTATAAGGATGGTTTAAAGGGTTACAAGCTTTGGAACCCGGAAAAAAGGAAGGTTGTGTACAACCGAGATGTGGTGTTTAGAGAGGTGAAAGATGTTTTTAAACATGAAGTCCTACCAAATGAACTTGAGAAGATATAGTTTAAGCTAAAGGAGGATGAATCAGACTCTACAATAGAAGAAGACTAAGAAGAGGAAGAGCCACAAAATCCAGCTATGAGAAGATCAGTTCGGGAAAGAAGACAACTAGAAAGGTATAGTCTATCTGCTTTCTGTTCAAATTTTGCTTTAACTATAACTGATGATGATCCTAGAACCATCAGGGAGGCAATAGATTTAGAGGATGGAAAACTCTGGAAGGAGGCCATGGTTGATGAAATGGCATCCATGTATAAAAATAAGGCATGGGATCTGGTGGAGTTGCTGACTGGAAGGAAGCCCATCGGAAGCAAATGGGTGTTTAAGAAGAAGATGAATGTAGAAGGAAAGGTGGAGAAATACAAGGCTCGATTAGTAGCAAAAGGTTATTCCCAGGTGCTGGGAATTTATTTTGGTGATATTTTTTCTCTTGTTGCCATGGTTACTTCTATTAGACTACATTTATCTGTTGCTGTTGCATTTGATTTTGAGGTAGAACATATGGATGTGAAGACAACATTTCTTCATGGGGATCTGGAAGAGGAGATCTACATGAAGAAACCTGAAGGATTTATGGTGAAGGATAAGAAAGAACTGGTGTGTAGGTTAAAGAAGTCTCTATATGGGTTAAAAAAATCACTAAGGATGTGGTATCAAAAATTTGATACCTATATACGGGGACTTCACTTCACCAGAGGCAAGGAGGATCACTATGTTTATTTTAAATTAATTGGTGACCGTGTTATTTATTTGGTCTTGTATGTGGATGATATGTTGTTTATTGGAAATGACAAAGAAATTATCCAAGATTTGAAGACCCAACTTTTCTCCAAATTCGACATGAAGGATCTTGGTGCTGCAAACTATATTTTGGGCATGTAAATTAAGAGAGATTGGGCAAAGAGGAAGCTCTGGTTAAACCAGAGGAAGTATCTCGAGACTATATTGCAGAGGTTCAATATGCAAGATAGTAAACCGGTGAATTTTTTGATTCTTGTAGGTGTAAAGCTATCTGTTGAACAGTGTCCCAAGGCACAAGAAGAAGAGGAGGATATGTCTCGTGTTCCATATGAAAGTGCAGTGGGTAGCTTGATGTATGCAATGGTTTGTATTAGACCAGACATTGCACATGCAGTGGGAGTATTGAGCAAGTTTATGTCAAACCCAAGAAAGGAGCATTGGACAACAGTGAAGTGGGTTTTCAAATATTTGCGTGGCACCATTGATTATGGTTTGTGCTACCAAGGAAGACCACGATTGGAAAGATTTTTGGACATTTGTGGTTTTTTTGATGGAGACTGGGTTGGAGATCTGGACCAAAGGATATCTACAAGTGGGTATGTGTTTGGCCTATTTTGAGGTGCAGTCAGTTGGATGAGTAAAAGACAGTCTGTAGTGGCTCTTTCAACTACAGAGGTAGAATACATGGCAGCCACTCATGGAAGCAAGGAAGTAGTTTGGTTGCAGAGATTGTGTTCATGTATGGGGTTGGTGCAGCAAGATATAAGGATAGACTATGATAGCCAAAGTGCAATTTTCTTGGCTAAGAACCTTGCTTATCATTCAAATACAAAGCACATTGATGTTTAATATCACTTTGTGAGAGATATGGTTGAGGCTAAAAGGGTGTTGTTGGTAAAGGTGGACACTTTGAAGAATGTTGCAGATGCATTGATGAAGTTTGTGAGCACTGAGAAGTTCTCTTGGTCTAGAGAAACAATGGGTGTTGCAAAGCTGGGCTAATGACTAAGCTCTCCTGTAGCCTCTCGCGGAAAGAAAACAACAAGTGGGAGAATGTTGGGTATGTGTTATATTCTTTCCACGACTAGTCACGCATGGGGGGGTCATAGGGGCGACGATATCTATCGTTGTATGTTGTGTTGGATGCAACAGGGGGGTCATAGGGGGGGCGGAAACCCCCCCTATTCAGGGTCTGGGGCAGCGCCCTGGGAAAAAAATTTTGGACCCTATTTTTCTGTGGGTAGACCTGCCCATGGTTTTGTGCATGGGTTTGCACATGGTTTTGGGGCATGATGGTTTTTGGCCCCTGGTATTTTGTAGATCCAGTCAAGGGAACTACAGTTATGTTCTATTCTAGGGTTAATGGATTGGGGTTTGTGTATGCTTCAGCATGTATATATATGTGTTGTAACAATAAAAGGAATATAAAGAAAAATCAAGCTGGTCGTCCCGATTTTGGATCCAGGGGAAAATCCCTGTGTATATATGTTTTATGTTTTATGCTCTCGCTATTGTTTATTTTTTGTTTTTAATATTCGTTTGCAGATAATTTATGTATAGGGTTAAAACCTACATTTGGTATTAGATTTGTTTTGGCTTCAAGGGCACACCTTTGCTGCTGAGGGGTTTTTTGCTCGGGCCTGAGGTAGACCCTGTTCAGTGGGAGATCTGCGAGATCGATTCTTGCAGTGAAAGAATATGGCGAGCGATGGGAAGATAGAGATAGAGAAATTTAATGGTGAGAGTTTTGAGTTGTGGAAGCTCAAGATGGAGGATCTACTGGTGGATAAGGATCAGTGGATCACGGTAGATCCGGGTAATAAACCAACAACAATGTCAGATGAAGACTGGAAGAAGTTGGATCGGAAGGCAAAGAGCACAATACGGTTGTGTGTCTCAGATTCAGTATTGTTGAATGTATCTGGGGAAGCTATGACGAAGACATTGTGGGACAAGCTAGGGACTTTGTACCAATATAAGTCTCTGGTGAATAAATTGTTCCTGCGGAAAAAGTTGTATAACCTGAGGATGAAGGATGGAGACTTGGTGACAGAGGATATGAACGCCTTCAATAATGTGGTAAGCTAGCTATCAACTGTTGATATTAAAATCTCAGATGAAGATAAGTGCATCAGTTTGTTATGTTCTCTACCAGATTTGTGGGACACTATGGTTATTGCAATAGGTAGCAATACAACTACCTTGATTTTTGATGACATTGTCTCAGCCTTGTTGTCAGAGGAAATGAGACGGAGAAATATGGAGGGTCAGAATGGAGATGCCTTATCTGTACGAGGAAGGTCCCAGAATAGAAAAACAAGAATAATGTTTCGAGTGGGAGATCTAAATCTCCTGGAAAGTTTGTAAAGGTGTGCTGGAAATGCGGAAAGGAAGGGCACTACAAAAAGGACTGCAGATCTAAAGCTCCTGAGAAAGGAAAGGGATCTAATGATGCTCCTTCTGTAGAGGCAAAAACCACCGTGGATGAAGGCGGGGATGTGTATTTGGCTTCTTCTTCAAATACACATGTAGATCATGAGTCATGGTTGATTGACTCAGGTGCATCCTTTCATTTCACTCCCCATAGGGAGTGGTTTTGTGAGTATGAGAAATATAATGGGGGTGATGTATTATTAGGGGATGATAGGAAGGCCCGAATATTCGGACGTGGAAAATTTAAGCTAAAGCTGTAAGGTGCAAGGATTAGAACACTTCTTGGTGTTTTTCACATTCCTGCATTGGCCAGAAATATGATTTCTGTAAGCAAGATGGGTGATGCAGGTGTAAAAACAATGTTCAAGAAAGATAGCTGTAAGATGGTTTGGGGAGCACTGGTATTAATGCGGGGAGTTCGGATTGGAACTATGTACAAGCTTCAGGGAAACACTATTATTGATGGGTGCAACAGTTCTGTGGTTCCAAAAAGTGGAGCAGAAAGCCTAGCGGTCTCTAGAGAAAATACCATGATATGGCATCAAAGGCTTGGACATATTGGAGAGAATGGCCTTTGGATACTGCATGGAAATGGTATGGTAGAAGGTATGTCTAATACCTCTCTAGATTTTGATTTCTATGAACATTGTGTATATGGGAAGCAGAATCGGGTGATTTTTCCTTCTTGTGCTAAGAGGGCGAACAAGATATTAGAGCTTGTGCACAGTGATGTGTTTAGTCCTGTGTCGGTTCCATCACTAGGTAAGTCTATGTACTATGTCTCATTCATAGATGAATTCTCAAGGAATACATGGATATATTTCTTGAGGAATAAATATGAAGTCTTTGAAAGATTTAAAGAATTTAAGGCTCTGGTGGAAAACTAGATAGAGAAGAAGACAAAGGTGCTAAGGACAGATAATGGTGGGGAGTTTTGCAAGAAGGAATTGGAAGATTTCTGTAAGAAGTGTGGTATAGCGCGGTAGAAGACTACTCCATACACACCTTAGCAAAATGGAGTTGCAGAAAGAATGAAAATAACACTGATGGAAAAGGAAAGAAGCATGCTTAGTGGTACCGGGATAGGACAAGAATTCTGGGCAGAGGTAGTGGAGATTGCATGTTACTTGGTTAACAGATCACCTTCATCAGCGTTGGAGGATAAGACTCCACATGAGGCATGGACTGGTAAGAAACCGTCTCTTTCACATCTGAGAGTATTTGGATGTGATGCATATGTACATGTTGCAAAGGAGAAAAAGACCAAGTTGGATAATAAATCCGAAAAGTGCATCTTTATTGCGTATAAGGATGGTTTAAAGGATTACAAGCTTTGGAACTCGGAAACAAGGAATGTTGTGTACAACCAAGATGTGGTGTTTAGAGAGGTGAAAGACGTTGTTAAACATGAAGTCCTACCAAAGGAACCTGAGAAGATAGAGTTTGAGCTAAAGGAGGATGAATAAGACTCTACAAAAGAAGACTCAGAAGAGGAAGAGCCACAAACTCCAGCTGTGAGAAGATAAGTTCGGGAAAGAAGACAACCAGAAAAGTTGTAGTCCATCTGCTTTCTATTCAAATTTTTCTTTAACTATAATTGATGATGATCCCAGAACCGTTAGGGAGGTAGTAGATTATGAGGATGGAAAACTCTGGAAGGAGGATATGGTTTATGAAATGGAATCCTTGCATAAAAATGAGGCATGGGATTTGGTGGATTTGTCGGCTGGAAGGAAGCCCATCGAGAGAAAATGGGTGTTTAAGAAGAAGATGAATGTAGAAGGCAAGGTGGAGAAATAAAAAGCTCGGTTGGTAGAAAAAGGTTATTCCCAGGTGTCAGGAATTGATTTTGGTGATATTTTTTCTCTTGTTTCCAAAGTTAATTCTATTATATTACTTTTATCTATTGTTGCTGCATTTGATTTTGAGGTAGAACAGATGGATGTGAAGACAAAATTTCTTCACAGGGATCTGGAAGAGGAGATCTACATGAAACAACCTAAAGGATTTATGGTGAAGGGGAAGAAAGAACTGGTATGTAGGTTAAAGAAGTCTTTGTATGGGTTAAAACAGTCACCAAGGATGTGATATTAGAAATTTGATACCTATATACGGGGACTTGGCTTCACCAGAAGCAAGGAGGATCACTGTGTTTATTTCAAATTAATTGGTGAGTGTGTTATTTATTTGGTCTTGTATGTGGATGATATGTTGTTGACTGGAAATGAAAAAGAAATTATCCAAGATTTGAAGACCCAACTGTTCTCCAAATTCGACATGAAGGATCTTGGCGCTACAAACTATATTTTAGGCATGGAAATTAAGAGAGATCGGGAAAATAGGAAGCTCTGGTTAATCTAGAGGAAGTATGCCGAGACTATATTGTAGAGGTTCAATATGCAGGATAGTAAATTGGTGAATGTTTTGATTCATGTAGGTGTAAATATGTCTGTTGAACAATGTCCCAAGACACAAGAAGAAGAGGAGGATATGTCCCATGTTCCATATGCAAGTGCAGTGGGTAGCTTGATGTATACAATTGTCTATACTCGACCAGAAATTGCACATGCAGTGGGAGTATTGAGAAGGTTTATGTCAAACCTAGGGAAGTAGCATTAGACAGCAGTGAAGCGAGTTTTAAGATATTTGTGTGGCACTAGTGATTATGGATTGTGCTACCAGGGAAGACTAGGATTCGAAAGAGTGTTGGACATTCGTGGTTTTGTTGATGCAGACTGGGCTGGATATTTGGACCAAAGAAGATCTACAAGTGGGTATGTGTTTAGCCTATTTTCAGGTGTAGTCAGTTGGATGAGTAAAATATAGTTTGTAGTGGCTCTTTCAACTATAAAGGAAAAATACATGGCATCCAATCATGCAAGCAAGGAAACAGTTTGGTTGCAGAGATTGTGTTCAAGTATGGGAGTGGTGTAGCAAGCTATAAGGATAGACTATGATAGCCAAAGTGCAATTTTCTTGGCTAAGAACCCTGCTTATCATTCAAAGACAAAACACATTGATGTTTAGTATCACTTTGTGAGAGATATGATTGAGGCTAAAAGGGTGTTGCTAGTAAAGGTGGTCACTTTGAAGAATGTTGCAGATGCATTGACAAAGTCTGTGAGCAATTATAATTTCTCTTGGTGTAGAGAAACAATGGGTGTTGCAGTGTTGGGCTAATGACTAATCTCTCCTATGGCCCCCTGCGGAAAGAAAACAAAAAGAGGGAGAATGTTGGGTATGTGTTATATTCTTTCCACGACTAGTCACTCACGGGGGGGGCGATAGCTCTCTCTGTACGTTGTGTTGGGCATAGTGGTGGGGTCACAGGGGGGGCGTCAGGTCCCCTTGTTCGAGGTCTGGGGTAGCACCCCACGAAATTTTTTTTGTACCCTATTTTACGGTGGGCGGACCCGCCCATGGTTTTGTGCATGGGTTTGCACATGGTTTTGGGGCATGATGGTTTTCGGCCACTAGTATTTTGTAGATCCAGTCAAGGGAACTACGGTTATGTTCTAATCTAGGGTTAATGGATTGGGGTTTATGTATGCTTCGGCATGCATATATATGTGTTGTAAAACTAAAAGGAATATAATGAAAAATCAAGATGGTCGTCTTGATTTGGGATCCAGGGGAAAATCTATATGTATATTTTTTTTTATGTTTTATGCTCTCGCTATTGTTTATTTTTTGTTTTTAAGATTCTTTTGTAGATAATTTATTTACAGGGTTAAAACCTACAATAAAAGGGTGGAGGGACCCACAAACCTCAAAGATGAATAAAATCCACTTTTAATGTATGTATGTGAATATTTTAGATCTAGATCTAGAATCATGGAGTAGTGGAGCAGCTCCATTAATGGAGATCGTGTCTCATTCATGAGATGGATTATGGAGGATGAAACAGTCAAATAAGATAATGGATTTTAAAAGTAAAACCATGAGGATATTTGATAAGGCCAACTGAAATCATAGTGCATTCAAGAAGGGCATGAAGCACTTATGATAAGATAGTGGAGGAAGTGATGCATTTAATGCACACATGATGGAGGGGGTAATCACACCATGTGAATATGATGGAGGACATGGATCAACCATGGAAAATTTTAGGGGCTAATATTTGTAGGTGGGCTAATTTTCCATGTTTCTTCCAAAAAAATTATTCGCCAATTTCCATTTTTTTATAAAAATAATTCCCCCAAATTTTACAATATAAAATTATTTTATGTTAAAAATCGCCAAAAATATATAGAGAGTATATATAAAATCATTATAATTTTGAATAATTTTATAAATATATCAATAAAAATTTTATAGTCTACATAGTATGGACTAGTGAGATTCGCCAATTTTTTAAACTTCAAGATAATTTTCTATCCTTAAAATTTTTCTTGGGATCAACAATGCAGTCAACCTTGGAGACTTTTGTCCACATGTACAGCGCAGTATTGGAGTGGGCCTAGGCTATGGTAGGCTCATTCATATAATGAAGGTGAAGGCACAATGGAAGGCATGATTTGGATTATTCATTTCTTGATCTGTTTAGATCTAGATTTTTCTTAGGACATTTCTATGCAGACTTGGGTTGTTTAGAAGAGTTTGCAGTGCTGTTTAGCACAGGGTGTTCCCGAGCGGGAATCCCACCTCTTTATTCGAGTAGCTCTGGAAAGAGGATTGTTCTTCATTCCTTATCAGGAATTGGTGCCATCTTCAGGAGCTTGTTTCTAGCATTCAGCTAGGAAACCAATGGAGGATTCATCCTACCACTTTTTTCTTCAGATCCAGCCTTTTAGGAGCAACATATCTACATCAGGAATTAATACCATTGGGTTTTACCTCCATGCAGTAGAATTCCCTTCAAGGATTGTGAAGTTCAGTCCTGTAGATCTATTGGAGGAAGGGAGTTTCCAGTATTTTAGCTGGAAATCCTGTGAGGGATCACCTACTCACATTGGATCTATTGTTTCCATCACTCAGGAGATGATTTGACACATCTAGTAGTAGACTAATGAGCCTCCCTCTCTGACAGTGCAATTTTCGTAAGCTATTGTTTATCCAACAACTATTTTCAGTGGAGGAGATTGGAGGAGCCAGATCTTGAGATTTTAGCCCAAGGATCTAATGAAGGGATCAACCCTTCTTGCATAGATCTGATTGCACATAATTGCAACCATCGTATCATCAAATCTAGCTTCAAATATGCATTCCCATCAACATATATGTGAAGCCCTAAGAGGGTGGTTTTATTAGACTTAAAGATATGAGAAATCCCTTCTGGGTTATCTTGGGAATCCATCATTGAGCCCAGATATACAATTTCAGCATCATCGCAGCTCCCATTCTGCCTAGATCTGACTTTTTATCTTTAAGGCAGTTGCAGCAGGGATAACGCCGTTTACCTTCCAGTAGAGCAGAAATTACGCAGTCCCTATTGGGAAATCATTACAGGGTAATTGTAGGCCACCCTTGTGGCTTGAGGGTCTTATATTTTGAGCACTGTTGTATTTTCTTTTTACACCTCCAATATAATAAAAGGGCTCAACTATTTCTGTGAATTCTGATGTGTATATAGATTTATTGTTTACTTTGCTGCAGTTCTTATATTGTGTTTTAGTATTACTTCATTCTCCCTTTTTGGGATATTATAGTAGTATCAAAGCATGATCTTTGGTTCAGCTTGTGGACACTTCATCTTTTGCATCAAAAGAATAAGTAGATAGATGAGATCTATCATGGAGAATGATAATTCTGCCACTCCTTTCTTTAGATCCATGCAATATCTCTCCAAGAAGGTCAATCCAATGAAGAAGGAAGGATATAAATAAGATCCAAGAAGAATATGTGATGAGGAAGGTCCAAGCACTTCCTATCAACAAAAAAGAAAATTGGAGAATCCTAGATTTCCACATAGACCCACTATGCCCACTTTCTTTGGAGAAGGTGAAAGGTGTAGAAATGAAGAAAGGAATGAACCTAAGACTCATGAGACTCTCATTATATATCTTTAAGAGGAAAAAACACAGTCTATATAATTCAAGGAGAAGCTAACTCTCCAACAATTCTTCAAAATCAAAGAAGAAAGAGGATCCTATAGCAACAATAGAAGAAAGAGGCATAATAGATTCTATTTGCCTACATTTGATGGATCTTCGTCAAGCACTTTCAAGGCTTGGAGGAGAGAGTTAGATGCATTTTTCAGGCTACATCCTATAGCTAAAGGAGAGGTTGTTCAAACTGTAGCACTTCATCTTTTAGGTGAAGCCAATGATTGGTGGTTTGGTCACTTGGAGCATGCAAAGGTGACTAAATATTCAAATTTATTTCACAAGTTGAGGAAGGAATTTGATGTGAGAAAACCAGAGATGTGTCACAAAGTGACATTCCCTAAGGAAACAAAGGAGGATGTCAATCTTGTCACTCTGGACAAGAAGTCACTACATTCACCACTAGCTGCAGAAGTACTTGCATCCGGAGAAGAGACACATGAAACTTTGCAAGATAGTCTTGAGCTCTTGACACATAGAGTCCCATTCATGATTCAGGGGATGTATGAGGGAGAGGAGGAAGATTCCAGCGTTGGTACACTTGGAGGAGAGCAACTATCACTCTTACCAGCAGTTGGAGACACTATTGTCCTGGTTGAAGGAACTCTTGTGTTCTGGAAAGAGATTTCCACACATCAGTTGATCCAAGGTATGCATGAAATTTCATCACATATTGCTTTAGTAAATCTTATTGAAACTTATGGGGACATGCCATCAGGGCCAATGCATAACCAAGGGTTAGAATGTTGTGAAAACAACTCCAAAAATATAAGAAAAGAGATATCAACACCTTATAAATAAGCCACTTCGAGGGGGCAACCTCCAATACATTAAATGAATGAACAATTCTTGGATGATACAAATGACAAAACCTCATTTCTATATATAGGAGTCCATGGGGCCACAATGTAATCCTAGTGGGGCCACAATGTAATCCTAGCCGACCTAACAATAATAATGTAAGGGCACAATAATAACAATATGGGGGTTACAGGGGTACAACAATAACAATAAGGGGAGCTACACTAACATAATAAGGGACTACACTATTAATATAGGGACTTAACATGCCCCTCTCCTTCAAACAAGTGTTGTCCTCAACGCTTGATTATTTCTTGATGCTTCTGTATAAAATTCTCATCCTCCCATGTGGAATCTTCTACAAGAAGGTTCTTCCACTTGCTGAGATACTTTGAAATTGATCGTACTTGTCGATTTCTTGTTTATATGACTGCTTCATAACTTCTTTCGATGTGATGTTGATCTTCCCGTTGTTTCATTAGATTCTGCACCAAAGTTAGGTTATCCTTTGAGAGTTGGAGAACTTGTTGTTGATGCTCGATGTGATCTTCCACTAATTTATCATCCATATTAGCTATTATTTGATCCTTCAAACCATCCAACTTAGCCTCCATTTCTTCTTTTAAAGCATCTATGCCATCTTCAGTTGCTCTTCATAAGATCGAAATTTGTTGCACTTGGTACCGTAAATTTGATATCTCATACTGCAATTCTTCCTCTTCATGCGTCATAGTATAACTTTTTGAGGTCTTAATGGGTATTGAATTATTTTTTTGAAGCATTATAGAACCAAATACTGATAAAAATTCTGAAATATGCCCTTGGAAACACTTCAAACTGCTTTTGCAAACAAACGTTATACAATTTTAAAAACAAAATACACACCTTTTTATTGCTTTTGAGGAGCTCGATATTGAAATTGAATTATATATGTGATTGTGGATCTTCAATATCTGAAATTCAGCCCTACATTAGCCCTTTGGATCCTCTTTCGAATGCCATAGGTCTGACCTGATTTTTATTCTTCAAGGCAAAGTTATGTCCAATCTCCCACAATAACCTAATTATGGACTGTTTCAGTAGAGTGAACTTGTACAACTTTCCACGTGTCACTATTTGCTCCTTTGGCTCTGAAATTGATAGAAAAGAAACTATAGTCCGTGTAATTCTAGACGCTTCTTACAGAATTCTAATCCAATGCTCAGAGAGAGAGTTATGATTATTTTCCCATAATCACCTCTTTGAGATGAAATTCGTGAGATTGAAAAAGACCTAAATTCCACAGATCATATCTCCGAAAATATTATGAATCAAGATTTGAAATTTTGTGATGATGTTCCTCAGGATTTCGGCTTCGCACTATAAAAATTTCAGCTTCTGAACCTTCGTAGAGAACAAGTTATAGCGAAAATTCCACGATGACCTGTTTGGAGCAGCGAAACCCTAGAATCCAAAGCTCCGATACCAAATGTTGTGAAACCAGCTCCAAAAATAGAAGAAAAGAGATATCAATGCCTTATAAATAAGCCACTTCGAGGGGGAAACCTCCAATACATTACATGAATGAAAAATTCTTGGATGATACAAATGACAAAACCTCCTTTCTATATATAGGAGTCCATGGGGCCACAATGTAATCTTAACCAACCTAACAATAATAATGTAAGGGCACAATAATAACAATATGGGGGTTACAGGGGTACAACAATAAAAATAAAGGGGGCTACACTAACATAATAAGGGACTGCACTATTAATATAGGGACTTAACATAGAACAAAATGCTGATTTGGAGCAACAACATGTCACAGCACAGAAAACCCTTGATCTAATCAAGGAGGAGATTAAGAACAATCCCAGTTCATCATTGTTGAGATACATTCAACCCTTTGAGTTGAAGTGTAGAGTTTTAGAAAATGGGATGGACATGAACCTATGTACAATAACTGGTTGTGAGATCAATATTTTACCTTTCTTTGAGACAGTACATGTATTACCATGCAGATCTATAGCACTGTCACTTAGTAGTTGTGAAAATGAAGAGGCCCCATCATTCTTGGAGCATTCTGAAGGTAGCTTCACTCATGAAGCAATGGAGGTAAAGATGATAAATGGTAGATATCTTGAGATGAGAAACCTTTTCTACTTTCTAGATGACACTTTCTTAATGAGCATCTCACTGCTGAAAGATAAATTTATACCTGCAACAGATCCAAAAATTCTTTGGTTTTGGAGGGCCTTTGGTGAAAAGAGAATCTCATTGAGAGATCTCATTGGAGGTGCACTTCAAATATCATGAAGTGCAAATTTCTTCAACAATTTTGGGAGGATGGTATTATACAATGGGAGGATACCATGATTATGCAGGACATCATTCATCATCCACATTGGGATGAGTGGGTGAGGATGATAAGCAATGAGTTGCATGACCACTTGCAGATAAATGAAATGGGCTAGCAAGCTTGGTTACGTTGGTTTCTCTTGGGAAAATTTTGTCACTACCCAAAGGCTCCTATTTATTTGATCTATGCCTTGAAAACCACTTATGAAATGAAGAAGGAGGCATGGCTGCACTGGCTTCTCTTGGGTGAGTATGATTACCACCCAATAGCTCATAGTTTCTGATTCATGCCTTGTGTATCAATGATAGAATGCAACAAAAGAAGGCATGTTCATTTTGGTTTCCCTTGAGAGATTTTGGCCACAACATGACATCTCCTATGTCTATGTGTTTTGTATTGGGTAAAACTTGGTATGATTCTCTCATGATGTGTATTGATGGTGTTTATTTGTATTGGGTTGATGTGACATTCCACATGTCAACCAATATTTTTTTGCTCCATGATGCACATGAGGAGGAGAGGAAGCAACAATATCTCTTGTTGATTTGGTCTATTTTGGGGGAGTTTGGCTTGTCCATCTTACATGGAGGAGATGGAGGATGGTAGCAAAGGGCCTTGCTCTGGTGGTTAATATTAGGAGAATATGGTTTGACATATTTGTCTACCCATATAACTTCTTTCCTTCTTATTTTGCATAACGTTGGAATGATGCTTGGATCCAACAAGGCCAACAGGGCTGAGAGCATATCAATGCTCAATCAAATTCATAAAACATGGGATAAAGATATGTATTGTGAGATAGATATTTTCCTTTATGGAAAGGACCACTTTATTTTATGTATCTCATGTATTAATGATGATGTTGGACATCATATGGTTGTCACTTGGTACTTCATGGTGGAAGGAGGACATCTAACCATACAGTTGGAGGTCATTCTATATATTTTTGAAAGACAAATATGGAACCAAACATGCATTGTAGCAAATGGAGGGAGCCTTCCTTCTGTGGATTCCATTTGGAGGGGAATAGATGGTTTTGCATCTACTTTTGGAGTTGCTTGAGGACAAGCAGCATTTTTCCAGGGGGGACTGTAATATTCACAAATTTTTACATCATATTAGGAATATTAGAGTCCTTTACTTTCTTAATAAATTAAGTAAATAAAAGGGTGGAGGGACCCACAAAACTCAAAGATGAATAAAATCCACTTTTAATGTGTGTATGTGGATATTTTAGATCTAGATCTAGAATCATGGAGTAGTGGAGAAAATCCATTAATGGAGATCATGTCTCATTCATGAGATGTATTATGGAGGATGAAACAGTCAAATAAGATCATGGATTTTAAATGTAAAATCACGAGGATCTTTGATAAGGTCAACTGAAATCATAGTGCATTCTAGAAGAGCATGGAGAACTTATGATAATATAGTGGAGAAAGTGATGCATTTAATGCACACATAATGGAGGGGGTAATCACCCCATGTGAATATGATAGAGGACATGGATCAACAACGCAGTCAACCTTGGAGACTTTTTTCCACATGTACAACACAGTATTGGAGTGGGCCTAGGCTATGGAAGGCTCATGCATATAATGAAGGTGAAGGCACAATGGAAGGCATGATTTGGATTATTCATTTATTGATCTGTTTAGATCTATATTTTTCTTAGGAAATTTCTATGCAGAATTGGGCTGTTTAGTAGAGTTTTCAGTTCTGTTTAGCACAGGGTGTTCCTGAGCAGAAATCCCACCTCTTTCTTTGAGTATCTCTAGAAAGAGGATTGTTATTCATTCCTTATCAGACATTGGTGCCATCTTCAGGAGGTTGTTGCTAGCATTCAGCTAGGAAACCAGTGGAGGATTCATCCTACCACTTTGTTCTTCAGATCCAGCCTTTCAGGAGAAACAGATCTACATCAGGCATTCAAGCCATTGGGTTTTACCTCCATGCAGCAACAATCCCTTCAAGGATTGCGAAGTTTAGTCCTGTAGATCTATTGGAGGAAAGAAGTTTCCAGTATTTTAGATGGAAATCCTATGAGAGATCACCTCCTCACATTGGATCTATTGTTTCCATCACTCAGGAGCTGATTTGACACATCTACTAGTAGGCTAATGAGCCTCCCTCTCTGAGAGCACAATTTTATGAAGCTGTTGTTCATCCAACAACTATTTTCAGTGGAGGAGATTGGAGGAGCTAGATCTTGAGCTTTTAGCCCAAGGATCTAGTGAAGGGATCAACCCTTCTTGCATAGATCTGATTGTACATCATTGCAGCCATCATATCATTAGATTTCACTTCATATCTGCATTCCCGACAACATATATGTGAATCCCTAAGAGGGTGGTTTTGTTAGACTTACAGATCTGAGAAATCCCTTCTAGGTTACCTTGGGAGTCCATCATTGAGCCCATATCTACAATTTCAGCATCATCGAAGCTCCCATTTTGCCTAGATCTGACTTTTTAACTTTTAGGCAATTGTAGTCCCTATAGTTGTAGCAGGGAAAGCGCAGTTTACCTTCCAATAGAGTAGCAGTTACGCAGTCCCAATTCAGAAATCATTGCAGGGTCATTCTAGGCCACCCTTGTGGCTTGAGTGTCTCATGTTTTGAGCACTGTTGTACTTTATTTTTGCGCCTCCAATATAATAAAAGGGCTCAACTATTTCTGTGCATTTTGATGTGTATATAGATTTATTGTTTACTTTGCTGCAATTCTTATATTGTGTTTTATTATTACTGCATTCTCCCTTTTGGGATATTACACTTATCAACACCAGAGCTTCTTGCAAAGCTACTTTAATTCTTGAAAAGGAATCCCTTGCAGATGCATTCCACTTCACCTCTGCTCCTTGCTTCAACATATCAATGATTTCTTTGACAATTTCAACATAATTAAGAATAAACCTCTTGAGGAAGTTAATTCTCCCCAGAAAACTTTGAATCTCTTTCTTACTTCTTGACAAAGGTATCTTACTTATTTCTTCCACTCTCATAGGGTCTATCTTCCCTCCTTTTTTCGAAACAATATGTCCCAAAAAATTTCCCTCTTTCAAAGCAAAGTGAGATTTCTTTGGGTTTAAAGATAAACCATACCTCCTACACTTTTCAAAGGTTTGTTCTAGATGTTCCAAATGTTCTTCATCTAATTTAGAAAAGACAGTTATATCATCTAGATAAATCACCACAAGCTTATCCATTTCTCCTACAATTCTATATCCATAGCTCTCTGGAATGTGGCACCAACATTCATCAAGCCGAAAGGCATTTTCGCATACATGAAAGTGCCCCAAGGAGTTGTAAATGTTGTTTTCTTCTGATCCTCCTTCTCTATTGCAATCTTATTATAGCAAGAGAAACCATCAATCATGTACAATCTATATGAACCTATTACTTTTTGTAAAATGTGGTCCATCTTGGGCAAAGGATAATTATCCTTCAAAGATGTCCTGTTCAAATTTTTGAAATCCACACATAACCTTATTTCACCATTCTTTTTCCTTACTGACACAATATTTGCCACCCAATATTTATACCTTAATGGAAAAATTATTTTAACCTATAATAATTTTTTAACCTATTTCTCAATTGAAGGCAACAACAAGGGATTTATCTGCCTTAGATTTTGTTTAAAAGCTTCGACTCCTGGCTTCAAATGGATTTTGTGCTGGATGATATTAGTATCATATGTCTTCAAGTCTTCATATGACCATGCAAAAACATCAACAAACTTCTTAAACATGCTTATATATCTTTGTTTAATTTTTTCAGGCACACCTTTAAATAATCTCACCATCTTGGGTTGTTGATCTGTACCCAAATTACAATCTTCTATGTCCTCTTCAAGGTATGCTTTCTTTGGATTCTTAGCAAAATCATCAAAATTAAATAATTTTTCTAGGGGTACCAATCCTTTTGGTATTACATTTTATTTGAGTTGAAAAATATTCCGATTACCAATTGAATCTTTGAGAGGAAATTTTTCAGCCTGGTGCTTTCCAACATCTTCATCTTGGTCAATGTTTGAATTAGAAAATTATCCTATCATCTCCAAAAACTCCTTAATTTTTTCTTCATCTTAAAAAACCTGCCAATGCTTCACATTATCGATAATTTAAGGCCTGTGTATGATTTGTACTTCATATCTCAACCTTGGATTTAGATGGGGTTTAAAATTTCTGGTTGAAATTGCCAAAGAATTTGCTAGCCTGTTCCCTTCCCTAGGGACACATTTTATATTAAAATCAAGAAATCATATCTTCACTAAATCCCACACTTCATTCTTGTAAGTTCTTAATCTTGGATGTATTTCCTGACATTGATTTTTAATCTGTTTGACCACTAGTTCGAAATATCCAAAAAAGATATATTTTGTACTCCTAATTGTTTGGAAGTTTGCAACCCAAGAATTAGAGCTTCATATTCTGAGATGTTATTTGTAGAATGAAATTATAATTTATATGAAAATGACATTAAATGACCCTTTGGATTAATTAAAAGAATACCTTCTCTGGTACCATCCTTCGAACAAGCACCATCAAAATAAAGTTCCAAGACTCCATTTTCTGTCATCTTTTTATTCTCAACAACTAAAGGGAGATGAACCTGAGTATCTTCAACAATTTTTGCAACTTCTTGCAGCATCAAACAATAAAAATCATCCTTTTCCTGGTTGTACACAGGAGAATTACTGGCATTTTCCTTAGTAATAGTTTTTAAAAACCTTGTTTCTCTGTATAATATTCTCTCTTCACCCCCAAAAACTGGTATTATGACATAAGTAAAATCCAATCTTAAAACACCTCCCATATTATCCCCCTAATATCTATAAAGAAGGATCTCAAAACGAGTTGGGATATCTACCACCACCACATCCATCACAAGGCTCTCGGCTGGAATTTGAACCAATGAAACAACCATATATTTAATCAACCCTACACACTCAACCATGTTGTAATCAAATGAGTAAATATCCTTATAAGGTTTGGTGATTTGTAAACTCAACTGCTTCATTACAGATAATGGCATTAAATTATGAGAAGCTCTTGAATCCAATAGGAAATTGTGTAACATGAAAGAATACACCAATAAAGAAATGTAAAAAGGAGGAGTAGATAAATCCACCTCTTCCATGTGAGGACCAAACATCATTACCGGTATATATTTTTGCAAATTCACAGTGTCTGCCACATTTTCACATTGAGAAAGATTAATAAAATCTGAAAACTTATTTTTATACATTGGAGTCTTGACCATCACAATCAAGGGGATTGTTATCTTTATCTTCTCCAATTCTTTTATCAAATTAAAATAACAACTTGGTTTTATTAACTTCTCGGGATCTTCATTATTTTTCTTCAAATGTGAAATTTGTTCAAATGAAAAAACTATTTTATTTAAATTCTCACCTTTAACTTCCCTTGTGAACTCTCTCCTTGTTGAAAAATAGTTTTTGTTACTGAATCAATTTTCCGCTTCCCTCTGTCAAGCTGTTTTTATGATTGCTATGGAGTCGCCATCTGTTGAGGTATTGGATCTTCTGACACCTCACCATTATTCAGTGATATCGATCTCTTCCTTGATCTCAGATCATATTTTTTATGTATTTAAACCTACATATGATTAGTAAATTGTTTACAATATTGCTCAATTTCCTTTTCAGTTAGGGATTCTTCTACTTCAGCATTGACTTGCTCATTATCATCATCTTCTACTTCAACCACATATAATGTTGATATTTGGTTGTCTTTCTCCTTCGCACTTTCTTCTTCTACCTCCTCATTAATATCTTCTATATACAAAGGAGGTTGAATCACACCTTGATCTTTCTTTTCCCTTTGCAGGATCTGCAAGGGTTGTTTTCTAAACGGTGGATGAAATTTCGATTTTGGGCTTGCTGCCCTTGTCTGGGAGGGTTTTTATTTTCCATCTCCAATTTTACTAATTTATTTGATAATTTTTTTATGACTTTAGTCATACCTTCCAATATTTTTTCATGAGAATATTCTTCCTTTCCTTTTCCTTTATGTTGTGTTTGTTTCTTTCCTTTGGTCTTTTCCGTTGCAGTCAAATTTTCCTCAATCTCCAAGGCATATGTTTGAATTTGATCTAAAGTGGGAGACATCCTCTCCCTCAGAGTGAAACCAAAGTTTGATTCAAAAGCTACAGCAAAAAAAACCTTTACTCTAGCTGGTGGGGGTTTTATTTCTACTGGAAAGATATTATATAATTTATTAAACCTTTTAATAAAATCAGTGACATTTTCTTCTTGTTTTATTTTAATAGCATTAAATTCAGTTAAGAAATATCCACGATCTTTGTTTTCACCCCATCTCTGAGTGAAATTGTCCTCCATTTCTTCCCAATTATTAATTGAATTGGCCTGAAGTGTCTTAAACCACTTTCTAGCCTCTCCATCTAAATATTGCACAAAAAACCTTAAAACAACATCAATATACTCAACATTCAAAATATCTGCAAAGGCACAAAAAAAAGCAATACGTTTCTCTGCTGAGATATCATCTTCCCATGTTAAATGAGGCAACAATTTAAGGTAATATTGTGGCATTTCATTCATCGGTTGGGCCAAATTTAATGGAGAAAATATATTCAAAATAAAAGCATGAATAGGCATATTGGGGTTTTGATTAATTCCTTCCTAAAAACAAAATGGTGGAGGGGGTAATACTGATATAGGGATAAGTCGACTTATTGTAGAGACAAATTGTTGTGAAGTTCTGAAGTGAAGTGTTGAAACTTCTTGAAAATCAGGGAATGAAAAGGAAACTAACTCAAAATATTTTTCTTCCAAAGTAGGTTTAGGAAAAATTGAATGAGAGGACAGATGTCCTTCTTCCAAGAATTGAAGGTTTCTGACTACTTCTTATGAGTGGAAAACTAGAGTTTGTATAGTAGAACTGCTAGTTGGAGAAAAAAGGGTAGGAATGAGAGTAATTAGCGACTTGGATTTCCAAACCCTTCTTGATACTAGTTTTAATGGGTCAAATAAGATTGGAAATTTCTACTGCGAGGTATATGACCTCATGTGCAGTCTTCTGGAAGCCAGGTCTACATTGATGAAAAAAACAACAAATCAGTTTCTTTGTTCACCAATCAAAGAAATGATTTGTAAAACAAAACCCAGGGAAAAATGGCTTTGTGTCTTCGTTCCCAAACAATGACACCAAAAAGTGTTGTTCCTTGGGACACAATCTCTGGCTGTGAAGAGATCAGTTCCCAAGACATTTACTGTCACCTGAAAATAAAATTATCCGTTTCCGCTTCATAATCTAACCCCATAATTATATATTAAACCCTTTAATCTTTACAGATAAAAAGAATCTTCAGAGTGCCTTTCAATGATAAATGTTCATGAACAAGAGAAGATGAAATCATAGTGAAAAACCATTAACAATATGTTGTAAATCACATAAACTATTATATTTGGTTTTAGAAGAAAATGGTAGCAAGAAATTATTTCAGAGTAAAGGAGCTCATTATTAAGGAAATTTAATCTAACTCATAGAAGTAGATTAGACACCATCAAATTCATTACTTTATTCCAACAGAAGAGATATACATAAAATGGAATAGGAAGAACTCAACATATTCAACAATTGCTGTAAAATTCCCTGAAAAGATTTATTAATCTCATAAAGATAAAATACAAAATTGCCAAAAATTTTGAGGCCCAAATTCCGGAACCCCATTTCTCTCTTGAAAAAGTATTAAATACATTATTACAAAATGGACAGTTATGGAACTGTCAACTTCCCAAACAATTTTCTTTGTTCATTACAATAGAAGTATAAATTTACAATAAAGTAACATTTTATCATGAGGTGGCATCAACTTCAGAACCTGGAATGGAAGAAGTTCCAACATCTACATCATTAGCTTGTGGAGACATCCATTCCTTGCATTTTCTCCACAAGTCTGCATTTGAGCTAGAACATTTAACTAGCTTGACATGAGCCATTATGAAATTTGTGATCCTGGAATATGAGGGTCTTTTAGAAAAAAAGGTTTTCATCATCCATAATATCTAAAATTCTTTATGAAAATAATTTACAATAGTGGCTCATTTTAGGATAGCAGTATTTTCATATGTATTTCCAATTTTACTCTTTTCCTCTACCAAAAAAATTTCAAATGTCTCCCAAGGGAGAATATTTCCTTGTTGATCCCAACAGGATGGAAAACCAACCCTGGTTCTTTTATCAAATAACACATTAAATCTTATCACTGCTTCTTGGAATTATTTTAGATTTTTCTCTTTAGTCTTAATGTATGAATCCTTCATGATCAACTTTTTAAACTCTAGCACACATCGAGTCCTATCTTCAATTCCAAAATCCTTCATTTCTTGTGCAGTTTTGGAATTAATAAAATCAATCAACCTCTTGGCATACAAGGCCCTGTTTTGCAATTTCTCTTTATTTGCAACAAAAACATTTCCAAATATCTCACAATACTCTTTTCTTCCCCAAAAATAATTAGTAAATCCCATGTTCTCTTAACAACATCGATGATGTCATTCCAAATAATCTCCCTGGCTTGTATAAGGGACATATTTCCCTTCACTCTCTCTTTCATCTCTTTGATCTCCTGAGAGGCCTTCGAAAAATCATGCCTATAATTTTATGCATTATCCTTGGTCATGTGTAACTCATTCTCTGTAACCTTGAGTAATTTATAAGCACCTTCCAAGTCCCTCTGAGCTTTATTTAAATAAATTTCTACCAATCTTAACTCAGTTGATACTTGAGTTAATTGGGCAATAGGGTATTATGAATTTGATGGAATAACCACTGTACAAACATGAGAATCTATCTTTCTCTATAAAATTTCACCTGTCTCTTTCAACTTAGCTATTTCTTCATATTTGGCCATAAAAGCTTGCAAAATCTGCTCTTTCTCTGTTTTCACTTGGGCTACTTTAGTAGCCATAAGATGCTCACCTGTTGGAAGCTTAAGATTCTTCTTCAAACTCTAAATTTCAGATTCAACGGATTGCAACAATTTCTAAAATGTTGATCTTTCTTCAGGATCAACACCAACTTTAACAATTATTTTCTTCAATTCCTCATTCTGTGTGGAATAAGCTCTTGAGTTATATTTTTCCAAATTCAAATATTTGATCACTTTACTGAACATGTTTTCAATTTTGGCAGCAGCTGAAGTAGTCTTATTGAAATCATTAAAGATTAATTGTCATGTTTTCATATGTAAGTTAATCTTATCAGGAAGAGGAATTTTCTTAGCATCCACTGTTAAGTTAAAAATTTTGAAAGAGGTAGTAGAAGTCACATTCATGGCTAAAGGATGAGAGAAATATATCCTTAGATGATCCTTTTCTAAGTCCATGACTTCCAATAATCTTGTTTGATCAAGGGAAATTTGAGCCTCAGACCGAGACTCAATGTTTTCACTTATCTTTTTGTTTCTTTCTTCAATTTGTGTGAACACCTCCTTAATTCTTGACAAAGAATCATGACTTGTACCCTATAGAAAAGGCGATGAAGGAGTGAAAGAGATATCTCCCAATTGCAAAGAGTATGCAGGAATAGCAGAAGAGTTGCCCTCCTCCATGGTCTTTTCCTTCTTAGCTTGTTTTTTTGCATCACTGTCCAAATCAATTAATTCCTCTCTTCCTCTTTTAAGCCCATTCTCAACATGATTAGGGGTTTCCACCTCCATATGTACTGATGTCGAATTTTTTCCTTCATTTTCCAGCTTCTCCATTTCTGGCCTTGATTCATGAACAAATGGAGAATAGTCATTCTCCACTCTGTGGTTTGAAATAACATGGTATGGGTCATAATACCATTTCCCCTCCAATGATAAATGCATTCCAGTCATCAATTTGTGAGTTTCTTCCAGGGCCTGTCTGGTGTTCACAATTAATGGCCCTAATATCCTGATAATTTTAAACAAATGACCTTTCTTTACTGGTAGAAAATGGACATGATCAACATTAAGACCTTTCGTGATGAACTCCAAGACAAAAAATCTCATTGGAACAAATACAAGTAATTTAAAAGGCTCCATATCAGCTCCAAATAATTTAATTTCAGTATAATATTCATAAGAAAGTCAATCTCCATATATCACATCTTTACTTAATCTCAAAAAAGACTTAGCTTCAGGAAATAATCTTGGAGGAGACACTCCATTTAAATTTGAGTATACAATAGGAAGTAAAGACGAGGTAAATTCAAATAGTCCTCCATTTCCCACCTCCTTTCTGACCAGGTTTTTCCAAAATACCACTAACTATTTATTTTTATTCACATGAAAAATATTCAACCCCAACTGGGTAAAGCTATCGACATTACTGTAAAGAAACAAATAGGTGACCAGGGAAGGAAACCTAAAACTGCCAGTGATCAATAAACTCATAAACTAATTATTGATAGCACTCTCCAGATAAATGGGAATATCAAAAACTACTCCAAGCTTCATCATTAAAGAAAAAATTCCTATAATCTATTTATCTACCACCATAGCATCTTCTATCCCTAGGATTCTGGCCAAAATTTGGACAATTGGTAGTACATATTCAACAAAGGAGCTTAATGAAAAAATTTCTAACTCCAAGGAGAACTTTTCCCTTTTAGGCATGCGATAAAATACAATTTGGGTAAACCCAAGGCCTGGCAATTCCTGAAAATAAGTAGATAGGGATTCAACAGTAAAACTCACATATGACTCTACAGAGGGGTAAAAAAATGATTTCCTTATCAACTGAGCTAACACCTGAAAGAAAATTTCCCTCAATTGGTTCATGAAAAAGCACTTTTGTGGGTACATGGCAGAAAGAAACCAATGGATAAACTCTAGAAATAGGTATGTTTGTGGAACAAACACTAACAAGAATCCAAACTTAATCAAAGAAGAGTAAATTGGGGACTTTACTTGGTTTAGGATGACATGCTGATAAAATAGAGGGTGGTCTACTATGCAGATAGTATCTACAATGTATGTTTCTTTACCCATTAATGGGATATGAGTGGAAGACCTAGAAATAACAAATTTCTTTAACATTTTGGACAAGTTTCAAGAACATTTGCATGGGTTACCTGGTTCTGTGGAGGTGTTTATTGGCTAGCTGCTGACATGGAAGCTGGTACGAAAATTTGGAGAGCTTTAGCTGTTCGGGAGGAATACATATATACAATGAGGAAAAAAAATCTCTTTAATAAGTGGAGGAAATGAGTGGGCAGGAGAAATCATACTGAAATGTAATGAATGGTGGAATGATTGACAAGACGGTTGGAAGTGTTTTGGAGGGTGACATGGAAGAAACAACTGGCTCGCTTGCTGGCATCATGGGGCATGTCGAATGTCTTCATTGTAGGGTGACTCCGTAATATGGAATCAATCACAGAGTTGTGCCCCTGCAGTTCATCTGGGCCACTCAATCTGGTCAACTAATGGGGGTCAAAGATTCCAATGGAGGCACCCCACCAGTTAACCTCTGGTCACTTTTTGTTCCCGCTCATGCTTCATCACAGGATGGATTTTTCCATTGGCGGTATCCATGTTGTCACTTGCTCATCCTTTAACTCAATGCACCAAACTTGGTCCCACTTTCTGACACATTAACTCCAATCACCGCTTAGTACTTCTTCTTCTAAAGTTTTTATTATATATATATATATGAAAGACATAAATTCATATACAACATATAGGAAATTTAAAACAGGCCACAACAGTATGTTTGAGAAATGACTCTTGAGTGCACTCCCCTAACCATGGTTAAGGCAATGAGACTCATACTTAGAGATCAAAACCTTCTAATGGTGTCCATATTCCAACTTAGAGGGATATGATACACTCAAGACGTTAGGCATGGTGGTTTGAGGAATTTCTCTTGGAGTTGGATGTGTGATAGCTCACTTTAGGTTTGAAGAATTGATTTTACCTCCTCATCCATGTTTACGACCCCATGACTTATCCATGGTTAAGGAAGGAAAATCATGATTATAAAATTACCAAGTGCTACTCAAAGGATTAATATCTTGCATATAGGTCATGTGTAGTGGTGTGAGGCCTCATTTCTGATTCTTGAGCCCTCAAAACAACGTTTTAGGCATATATATGAATTTTATTATTTTTACATTGCTCTAAATCTTCATACCAATACCTAGTTCTCCAAAAGCACTTATGGTGCCATATGATCACTTAGAGGAAAATGATACATTTTAGAGGTCATGCATGTGGTTTTGAAGTGTTTTTGGCATTTAATGCACAAAATATTCATCTAAGGACTAAAGTCGAGGTTTCCTCCTACTATCATGTTGATGAAACTACACATACATATAATTAGGTTTATATTGTGTGGCTTGGAGGAATGATTGTGATCCTACCCACTCAGATTCAATTCCTGCAAGTGACAAGTTGAGCTCATGACTTTGAATGGGTGGAAAGTGTTAGGTGCAAGGGGTGTAGTTGTGCTAGTGCACCTTGGATGACATGAAGAATTAACATTTTCTTGGAGCTAATGAAAAACCATAAACAATCAAGCATAGGCTTATGTAGTGCCACATGGAACCAAATAAACAGTCACACTGAGTATCCATGAATTAATTATTGTGGGAGACTAATCTCTCATCATCAAGCATTTAAACTTAGGTTCCCTCCTATAGACTCAAGACCCAACTTGATTTTTAAAAGGATCCATTTATCTCTTTGACCATTTGTCTAATTCCAATCCCTCCATTTTATAAGGAAAAACAACCATAGGTAATATGCATTAGCTAACTCATCCATAAGAAAAGTTGAAGGCACACTAAAAATCAATAGAATCTCCATTTCTTACTCCCTTTATCATGATGCACTTGGAAAACATTATCCCTCATCACGTGATGATGTGAGCGGTTATGCAAACATATGGGTCAAAGCTTCCTCTCATTAAAACAATTATGAAATCATCATGTTAAATCCTTGCTTTGTAGATACAGTGTTGTACTCTACGAATCTGGTAAATTTAGGAAGGAATTATGTTGTACCAATTCAATGGAAGTTTAAAATCATGTTTCCACTTTAATTGTGCTTCATGGAATCCTTTCTCTTAAATCCTATTTGGGATTCAGGGAAGAAGGGTTGTCGATTTTTTGGGTTGGTTGCGGAATTTTCTCAACTCAACCCTTCACATACATTTAGCATGGACATAAGCCTCAAACACTTAAGCATTTAAGGTATTTTTGGTTCGTGGGGTGTCTCTTGGAGGCTTAGTTAAAAATGGAAATGAATGGATTGGCATGTAGAAAGAAAATCCTATATTTCCCTTCTTGTAAGGTCTTTGAAATCTAAGACAATATGGCTCAAATTAAATTGCAACATTCTCAAATAGCAACCTATTGGTCCTATACAATGGAAATATTAATATGCTAGAGGCAAAAACTCAAAGGATATATGTTTAAATTTTCTCTCTCAAAACTACAAGAAAAAAGGATATTGGTGAGGGGCGAAAAATGTCACCATAAGCTCATTGGTGACGGTCAAAAGAGTCTTCGTCAACAAAAATTGAACGTCGCCAAAATTGGCGTCGCCGAAAGTATAGGTGTTGTGGTGACATTCAAGGTTCGTCACCAATAATGATTTATAATGACGGATAGTGACCGTCACCATTTCATATGAGCAATGGTGACGGACCAGAGCCTTAGTCACCAAAAAATTGAACGTCACCAAAGGTGGCGTCGCCGAAAGTATAGGTGTTTTGGTGAAATTCAAGGTCCGTCACAAATATTGATTATAATGATGGATAATGACCGTCACCATTTCATATGAACAATGATTTATTGTGATGGACCCTTCATGAGTGTCACTATTGGTGCATATATATGGCGACGTTCGTTGACCATCACCATTTCATATTTGGTGAGGGTAAAAAAATGTCATGATAAGCTCATTGGTGACTTGAAGGTCTATCAGAAATAATGAATATAATGACAAAAAATTACCCTCACCATTTCATATCAACAACAATGATTTATGGCGACGGACCTTTCATGGTCGTCACTATTGATGTGTATATATGGTGGCGTTCGTTGATCGTCACCATTACATATTTTGGTAAGGGTCAAAAAATGTCACCATAAGCTCATTGGTGATGGTCAAAAGAGCCTCCGTCACCAAAAATTGATCATCTCCATTCCATATTTATATCAGGGAATGATGGAATCGAACCACCAACCTCCTGCTTGTAAAGCAAGTTCTCTTCCATTGAGCTAACACCCTTTATAGATTGTAAATTCTACAACTTTCAATAAATTAAAAACAATGAAACAAGGCTCCAAGCTAGTATAGAAAGAAACGGCTCTAGAGTTGGGATTTTTGGTGCTTGCAACTAATGATACAAAGGAAAAAAACGAATGAATCCAAGCTCCTAGATAGAACAAAAAGAAGTGGCCTTGGAGATAGGCCTTTTAGTGCTTGCGCTTATAGATACAAAGGCATTCACCGGTACATGTATTCATAGGTAGAATAATGAATGGTAAATCATATTTCTTCAAAGAAACACTAGGATTTCACCACTTATGCTTTGAGTTAGCCACATAGTAATATGCTCAATAAGTCATGTTTAAGCTAATATGTTCAAGCAGTCTTAACACAATAGCTTGTAATCCTAGATGAGTCAGTGAATTTCATAGGTTTATAATCCTTACTATGACCTGAACATAGGCTAAGTTGTATTTTATGGTCATACATGTAAAAAGGAGGAGATCAGAAACAAGGGACTAACTAGCATACATGGTAGGCCTGCAACTAAGCTTGTTATCCAATAATTGTTTGCACAATGCAAAGGAATTTTGGTTATAAAAACTTCATTTGAATCTCTCTTAGCTGAATTTAGTTCCTGTATGAGAGAAGCATCAATAAAATTCAAGAAGCCAAGCCAGATAGAAATTGAATAGAAGAACATGTGCCCCATCTGGACAATTGGGTAGCAATGTGTAGCAAAGAGCTCAAGAGATCATGGCTAGACTTGTAGCAATACGTTTAGAATATTGCGAGCAAACAATTGATGTTAACCTAAGTAATGCTAGAGTAATTCTAGCATTACTTGATTAAGAAAAAAAACTTCCTTACCATATGCTTTTTACTTCTAAGTTTTTCTCCTCTCCACCTCAAGAAGAGGCCAATTAAGATGTTAAAATTTTTCATTGGCTAACAAAAAGCAATGTCAACATTTGATAGGTGGAGAAAAAAATTATTATAATATTTGCCTTAAAACATTAGGTTTTATGTTTTAATTCTTGAGCAAAGACTAATAATAAACAGCTGGACATTTACTATAGTCCATGTTTCCTTATGGCAGGGACTAATAAGAGTTCCCAAATTTGTTTCTAAATATGTTTGATTTGTTTGAGTTTGGGCTAAACGTAGTCAAATATTTTCAAGTTCATCCAAGATGCAATGAGCTTAATTATGTTTGCCTAAGCTAGTCATGAACAAGCTTGACCCAAGATTTTGAAAAGGGAGTTTGATAGAGATTACTACTTTGACATGTTTTAAAAAATTTTCCATTTTTGTATGTCTCGAAGAGAGAATATGAACTAGCCTCCTCTTACCACAATTTGGCTAGATAAGTGAGACAAATCAAAACCAATAGTATCCACTAAGAGATTATGAGTGAGGGGCATTTATTCTGCCAAAATATGCTCAAAATAGGGCATCAAAGTTGATCACCCAGTGTGTTGCAAAGTACTACTATAAGAATCATATCTTCCTCATTGGTCAGGTCTACCGTATCTCTACAGTATAACTGGGCATTTGGGGCAACCATTAGGGGGATTATTTAGTGGTTCCTTGTTTCATATAATTTATGGGGTCCTTTTCACTTTTATGTTGTGTTATTGTCAGTTGTTTTGGGTTTGAGTTGATTCTTAATGCTCTCAACTCTTCAATCTCTCAGATAAAGGGATTCACAGGATTCATAGTGTTTGGCTATGGGTCTTTGCATGGTTGGTCATCAACCATCCAAGGCCATCCAAGACCTATCTGGATAAGAGCATGTTGACAGGTGGCTTTGCTAAATCTGTGGTAAACCAGATACAAGTGAAGCACATCTTTTTGGACTGCTTGTATGTAAGAGACTACTAGAAGGACATTGAGGATCGATGCTCAATTTTCTTCCAGGAAAAAGTGCATTGGATATTGTAAACCTTAGAAATTCCTGGTGTCTTTTGTTCCTGTCCCTCTCAGGGATTTAGAACTGCTTCAGAGTTATTCCATTGTTCACCTTTTGGAGGCTAAACTAAATTTTTTCTTTTGCTAACAAGGAAAGAAAAAACATCATGCATCTTGTCCACTAAAAATATGAAAAATATATATGGGTGGGAAAAATTACAAATGGTTCCATGTGATCCCATAACAAAGTAGGGTGATGCATATGAAATTTTAATCCATAGTGTATTATAACAGATATATGTGCAATTTGGAAGTTGTTATTCCAAATTGCACATTCAAACACCAAGTGCACTGTTTATTTTCACTAACATAGATGACAAAACTAATTTCTTAGGTCATTGCTTGACAACTCTCTGGTATTAATCACTTACATATGTTTGATATGATGCTCAAAATAACCACTTAAGATTTCAAATGTTGATCCTTTTGTTGGAAATTAAATCATGGTTCATTGGAAGCATATTTTATTGTGAACTGGTACATAATTAGTGGCTTGAACCATCATTTGATATGTTTGATTGCCAGGTTCATGAATTTTATCCAACATCAAAGAATTTCATAGAAAAGTTGTACTATATTATATCAACCCCTAAAGGTGGCTTCTTCATTTGTTCTACAGTTTAGATATTTGTGCAGGACTCATCTCAACTTGGAATACTCTGCAATCATGACAATGAATATCCAAATTATTAGGATGACTGGTCTCTATCTCTATCATGTAAGCATGTAAACAAATACATCATACATTTGAATTGTTATTAGTATGTAGTGAAGTCATGATGAACTACATTTGGTTTTCTTCTACTATAGATATGGTGAGAAATGCCACGTGAAAAGACCTGAAATGATGGAAAGCAAAGATATTTAGACATATATAAGATAACAATGAAAAGGGCCACGACAAATAAACTTACTCAAAATATCATATGACATGCAAGCATTAAGTATAGCATGTTGTTCAATTTTCTTTTCACAAATATAACTCATACTTTGGTTAGTCCAGACATTCATAAGAGTAGAGTGTTACATATAGTCACCTTGAACATCATCAGAAACAAGGCAGTTGCATAGTGCAGACGGAGGACTTATGTTAAAAATAGCTACAAAATTTACCTTTTTTACACTAAAGGACAATGGAAACCTGTGAAACTGAGTTTAGAATAGGACCCAAAAGAACCAAGAGAAGTTTATTCCTACTACTAATTTAAAAAATGCAATATAAAATTTATCTCTATTCTAAAAATGAAGTAATATCAAAGAATTGTTTATGTTTCCATAGTTTTCTCCCCTAATAGAGAACACTTATTATTCAACAAAGTAAATTACCCAAAATTTTAGTTAAAATGACTATTCAACACCATCTTCCCTCGTGTAAGTTACTAAGTATACACTTTCTTTTTTCAAAATGGTCATAAGAAATTTCTTTTTTGTACTACACACTCATAAGTTACATTTCAAAATTTCTCCATATATAACAAAAAACACATCTTACAGAAATTTTGCATGATTCTTTGGGTAGGAAAAATATTTTACCTTGGCATAGGTTCATCATTGTCACATCGACACAAATTATAGCATTCTATCGTTATGGCTCATGTTATTTGACAAAAAAAAATTTCAAATGGAAGTACTCCTGTTACATAGACCCAAAAGTATTCTACTGCATACTTGCCCACAACATCTTCAGATGGAAAACCTTAATTGAAGACCCTGTAGCAGCGTGGACACATCTACAATTCGACCCAAGGGACTATAATTTTTGGATCTAAAGCACTATAGTTTTACTTGAGACACTGAAATTCACATTTGAACCTGTGCATCTGTGATTGTGGAAAGTATTTGGGCCTGTGGAATTGTAGCACTCCTGTTACCTATTGCAAAACACTCGAATTAGTCTCTCTGACTTGCGATACAGACCTTAGGCTTACACTCTGCAACAAATCAGACCTGTTAGGGACTTGTGCACTAGCAGTCTCAGGGTATGTCATATTTATCAAAGCTTGGATCTATGTTGTAACATCTAACAGAAATTTTGGACTTGAGTACTATGATATGTAGACAACTCTTGGACCTGTGACTGTGGTAAAGGATCTTGGCATAGATTCGGACCTGAGAAATTAGTTAAAAAACATTGAATCTGTGGACAAAGAAATATTAGACTTGTGACATAATCCCTCTAAAATTTTGGATAGGAATAAGTCTTGAACTAGTGACATACCTTGTATTGAGGGGCTGCAAAACAAACTTCTATAGCAACAATATTTCGAAGACAACATTGAAGACCTGTGGCCAAAGGACAATTCAGATTTGTGGCTTGTGTGACAAGGTTAAAAACACTTAAGCATATCTGAGATGTTTTTGGAAGAAATATTTGAAAAGGCTTAGAGACGGTGCAGAGCTTAGAGCTCGTAGGGATATTTACTCTCAACCCCAGAGCTTAGAGCTTGGTGTAGAGCTTAGAGCTTAGTGCAGAGCTTAGAGCTCGTAGGGATATTGAATCTCAGACCCATCCAAGATCTATCTTTCTACATAACCAAAGGTACAACAGAGGTGCTCCCAATAATGGATTTCTTCCTGACACTGGGGTAGTGTTCACACCTCTAGGAGATTGATCCAGAATTTATGTGTGACAAAAAACTCGAACATAGATATAGCAAGAAATAGAAGCGTAGTGGAGAACAAAGAGTAAGTTCAGACGTCGAATTCTGTGAAAATTTTCCATGGAATAATACTTCGCATCCAAGGAACCTGTACTTGCACATCTTGGCACATTTCTTGCAAACATACTTGCACCTGAAAGAATTGCAGACTTGTGAAAGCACTGAAGCTCAAACCTACTGTGACATTATTTTGACCGGTGGAGATTGACACTTCATCTCTCGACTCTATAAAGATTTTTGAAGACACATTACTAAGGGTTGAATAGATCTATAATAGAGCTATTTTGCAGACCTATGGAAAACCTCAATTATAGACCTTATAGCATCTTGGACACATCTGCAATTCGACCTGAGGGACTATACTTTTTGGATCTAAATCACTGTAGTTTTTACTTGAAACACTACAATTCAATTTGAACCTGTGCATCTATGATTGTGACAAATATTTGGACCTGCGAAATTGTAATACTCCTGCTACCTATTGCAGAACACTCAAATTATCCTCTCAGAATTTTGATATAGACCTTAGGCTTACACTCTATAAATCATACCTATGAGGGACTTGTGCACTAGCAGTCTCAGGATCCGTCATATTCATTAAAGCTTGGATATGTGTTGTAACATTTGAAGAAAATTTTGGACTTGAGTACTCGGATATGTTGACAACTCCTGGATCTATGACTGTGGCAAAGGATCTTGGCATAGATTTGGACGTGAGACATCAGTTAAAAAACCATGAATCTATGGACAAATAAATATTGGACTTGTGACAAAATTCCTATAACCTTGTGGATAGGAATAATTCTTGAACTAGTGACATACCTTGGATTGAGGGGCTGCAAAAAAAAATTTTGGAGGAACAGTATTTCGAAGACATCAATGAAGACCTGTGGCCAAAGGATAGTTCAAATTTATGGTTTGTGTGACAAGGTTAAAAACACTAAGCATATCTAAAGTGTTTTTGGAAGCAATATTTGAAAATTCTTAGAGCCAGTGCAAAGCTTAGTGTAGAGCTTAGAGCTCATAGGGATCTTGAATCTCAACCCCAGAGCTTAGAGATTTGTGCAGAGCTTAGATCTCGTAGGGATATTTACTCTGAACCCCATCCCAGATCTCTCTTTCTACAGATCCAAAAGTACAACAAAGGTGCTCCCAATAGTGGATTTCTTCTTCACACTGGGGTAGTGTTCACACCTCCTGAAGGTTGATCCTTAGAGCTCGTAGGGATATTGACTCTCAACCCCATCTCAGATCTATCTTTCTACAGAACCAGATGTACAACAGAGGTGCTCCCAATAAATGATTTCTTCTTGACACTGGGGTAGTGTTCACACCTCCTGAAGATCGATCCAGAATTTTTGTGGAACAAAAACTCAAACAAAGATATAGAAAGAAATCATAGCGTAGTGGAGAACAAAGAGTAAGTTCAGCAGTTGAATTCTGGGAAAAGTCTATATTGAATAATACTTCGCATCCGAGGAACCTATACTTGCACATCTTGGCACATTTCTTGCAAACATACTCGTACCTGAAAGAATTGTGGACTTGTGAAAGCACTGAAGCTCAAATCTATTGTGACATTCTTTTGACATGTGGAGATTGACACTTCCTCTCTTGGTTCTATAAATGTTTTTGAAGACACATTACGAAGGGTTAAATGGATCCATAATAGAGCTATTTTGCGGACCTATGGAAAACCTCAATTGCAGATCCTGTAGTAGCTAGGACACATGCAATTCGACCTGAGGGAATATAATTTTTGGATCTAAAGCACTGTATTTTTTACTTGAGACACTGCAATTCACATTTGAACCTGTGCATCTATGATTGTGGAAAATATTTGGGCCTGTGGAATTATAAATCTCTTGTTACCTATTGCAGAACAGTTGAATTAGCCTCTCAGACTTGTGATACAGACCTTAGGCTTACACTTTGCAACAAATCAGACTTGTGAGGGACTCGTGCAACAACAGTCTCATGATATATCATATTTATGAAAGCTCGGATCTGTGTTTTAACATCTGAAGAAATTTTTGGACTTGAGTACTCTGATATGTGGACAACTCTTGGACCCGTGACTGTGGCGAAGGATCTTGCCATGGATTCAGACTTGAGACATCAATTAAAAAACCCTGAACATGTGGACAAACAAATATTGGACTTGTGACACAATTCGTCTAACCTTTTGGATAGGAAGAAGTCTTGAAGTAGTGGCACTATAATTTTTGGATCTAAAGCACTATATTTTTTACTTGAGACACTGCAATTCACATTTGAACCTGTGCATATATGATTGTGGCAAATATTTGGGCCTGTGGAATTGTAAAACTCTTGTTACCTATTGCAAAACACTCGAATCAGCCTCTCAGACTTGTGATACAGACCTTAGGCTTACAGTTTACAACAAATCAGACTTGTGAAGGATTTTTGCACCAGCAGTCTCAGGATCTGTCATATTTATGAAATCTAGGATTTGTTTTGTAACATCTGAAGAATATTTTGGACTTGAGTAATCTGATATGTGGACAACTCTTGGACCTGTGACTATGTCAAAGGATCTTGGCATAGATTCAGACCTGTGATTGTGACAAAGGATCTTGGCATAGATTCAGACCTAAGACATCAGTTATAAAACCCTAAACATGTGGACAAAGAAATATTGGACTTGTGACACAATTCCTCTAACCTTGTGGATAGGAAGAAGTCTTGAAGTAGTGGCATACCTTGGTTTGAGGGGCTGAAAAACAAACTTATGGAGCAACAGTATTTCAAAGACATCATTGAAGACTTGTGGCCAAAGGACAGTTTAGATTTGTGGATTGTTTGACAAGTTTAAAAACAATAAGCATATTTGAAGTGTTTTTGGAAGTAATATTTGAAAGGGCTTAGAGCCAGTGCAGAGCTTAGTGCAGAGCTTGGAGCTTGTAGGGATCTTGAATCTCAACCCTAGAGCTTAGAGCTTGGTGCAAATCTTAGAGCTTAGAGCTCGTAGGATATTGACTCTCAACCCCATCCCAGATCTATCTTTCTACAGAAGCAGAGTACAGTAGAGGAGCTCCAAATAGTGGGTTTCTTCTCGACACTGGGGCAGTGTTCACACCTCCTAAAGATTGATCCAAAATTTCTATGGAAAAAAAAACTCGAACAAAGATATAACAAGAAATAGAAGCGTAGTGGGGAACAAAGAGTAAGTTCAGAAGTCGAATTTTGGGCAAAGTTTCTATAGAATAATACTTCGCATCTGAGAAACCTGTATGTTGGCACATTTCTTGCAAACATATTCGCACCTGAAAGATATTGTGGACATGTGAAAGCACTGAAGCTCAAACCTAATGTGACATTATTTTGATTTGTGGAGATTGACACTTCCTCTCTTGGTTCTATAAATATTTTTAAAGACACAATTTGGATATGGTGTTGTTCTCTGTTTTTATACTCGGTGATGTATGACATGATGCTTTCTCCATTCTTAGTGTTATGACATTATGAAAATCGGTACTATGATCAATCCTATGATGATGATATATTTGGTGCCGTGATAATGATATTTATATCTTGATATTCAAAGCCATGATGAAGGTTCAGTCATGATGCTACGGTGCTACATCATTCCAGTGCTACAGAACTTGGAGATACTACAAAATTGATCACTGTAATTAAAAAATTTGAATAGAAACCTACAGTCCATTTCAAGATAACAAATATAGGGATGTTCAAAATAGCAACCTACAGTCCGTTTCAACATACCTCTGAACTGCACTATTTGTAATATGTCTGAAACTTCGTTCTAAAATATTAAAATATCACTGTAATTTCGTATTGAGTTGCATGATGAAACTACACCGAAAGTTTCTCTGAGATAATAGAGCTTGATCTGAAACAATAAACCTATAACCGTATAATCTGCAGTTATGTGATAACTACAAAAGATGATCTGAATTGTATATAGTGATATGAGATTTTAGAGAACTCCAAATTCCTGAGGTTGAAATATGAAACTATACCCCTATATTTATAGTTTAGATCTGCATGTTGTCTCTTTCTAAGATTAATGTAAATTTATAAAAAATTGACTAAAGAAGAACATCGAAAAAATACTGTAAATATTCAATATAGTGCATGAAATCGAGGATTTGTAAATCCATGGCTTCAAATGACATCATCAACATGAGATCCAAGTTTGACGAAGTCAATCTTGAGCTCAAGGCTCAAATTCTGGCCAATCCTGCTTTTTTTTACACTGAGGACACACATCAATGGGTTAATAAGTCATTGTCATCAAGCCTGCAATAACAAACCCTAGATAAATGAACATGACAGAAAAAGGGGTCACATCAATGGGTCAAGAAGTCATTGTCATCATGCCTATAATAACAAACCCTAGATAAATGAACATGAAAACAAAGGGTGTCAATGACCTAGCCAGGGCCACATTAGGGCTAGTAGTTACAATTGTAACCACAAAGAATATCGTTAGTGGATATATCTGGCATCTCATGCCAAATGAGGTGCCACCATATCTTTTGAAGAGTCTTCACTTGCCAAAAGCTAGGGCAAGCAAGCCTCTCAACTCTAGTATGGCCTTTGTCTAACTACTATAATTGCGATACTATCTAACATGAATATTCAAACAAGGGGGAGTTATAGCAGATCTTCACATCTTTATGAGGTCCCCTTCAGAGGAACCCCTCCATATTATCCACATATTTTGTTTATATATTAAATTCATAGAAATAATGAAGGGAGGGGATCACTCCAAGCCATCAAACATTGTTCTGCTCAAGGTTTATGATAACATTTTTGCCAACTAATTAACTAGTTTAGATTTGCATGTTGTCTCTTTTTTGGGATTAATATAAGAAACTAAGGATTTACGCAAATATTCAAGAGTCAAGAAAATTCATGAAATCAAGGGCTTGTAAATCCATTTCTTCAAATGCCAGTGTCAACGTGAGATTCAATTTTGACAAAGTCTATCTTGAGCTCAAAGCTCAAATTATGGTTGATCCTGCATTTAATACATTAAAAAAACTCATCAATGGATCAATAAGACATTGAATGAGTGCTTTGTCATCATGCTTGTAGTAGTTAATCCTAATTAAATGAACACGACAATAAAAGGAGTCAATGGATGTGCTAGGAATACATTAGGATTGGTAGTTAAAACTATAACTAGAGAGAGCATGTGGTCACTGGCTATATCCATGGAATTTCAAGCCAAATGAGGTGCCACCATCGCATTTTAAGAGTCGCAACTTACAAACACTAGATAATACTTTCAGCTCTAATATGGTCTTCATTCAACTAATACCATTGCACTCCTATCTAACATGAATCTTAAAAAACAAGGCAGAGTCACTGCAGATCTTCAAGTCTTTATGAGGTCTCATTCAAGGGAATCCTTCTATTTTCATATGAAATCCATGGGTTCTATCTCTATATTGAATTCATGGATACAACAAAGACAAGGTTCCCTCCAAGCCATTAGAAACGACTCTATGCAAGAAGGTAACTCCTTGATAGTTTCTTTCTCGTGGATTTTGGCATAAGAAAGGATGCTATCATGATTTTAGTTTCAAGCCTTCTTGGAGGATCCCTATGCAAAAATATGCCCTCCTCCCAATCCCATCTGTTGGGGTTCCCATGTTTTAGCAAGTTTGGCAATACCAAAAGATGAGACAACATTAGAACCACTTTCAGACCTCAGGATCTAGCCCTCCTGGGTCCAGAGAGGGATCTCTCTATATAGGAAGAGGTTTTATGTCTTTGAAGCTCTGTTTTAAGGTTTAGGCTAGTTATAGACACAAGGTTTGTTTTTTCTGCTTGGTTGTTGGGAATCGGAAAGGAAGGTTTAAATTTAAGGCAAGGATGTGCAAAGAGGATTCTAGGCAAAGAAGGAATGATTTCAGAGAATGCCTGAGACCATTAGGAAATGGAGTCAGGAAAGGGTTTACTTGCTACTCAATATGCATGCTTTCAGTTGGGCTACTCATCTAAAGCATTGGATCTTAAAGATGATAGTTTGGTATGAAATGATGCGGAGAGAAGGGAATAACAAGAAAACCTCTGAGATGACCATTCAGGCATCAGATCTAGGGATAGGACATGCCATTAGACACCTGTGACCCAAATCCTAAAGGTTAACTCTTCAGACAAAGGGAACATTAAAGATTTAAACACAAAGGTGAAGGCCTGAGATTAGAGGGAGACTTTGAACTCTCAATGCTTCGGCATCCAGCTTAAGGGAACTTAGAAAGGTTCAAATGATTGAAAAGGACCCTAGTGAGGTAGAGACAATGTTCTAGACTCTGGGTATCCCAATTCATTCGATTAATTCCTAACAAGAACATATAAGAATAGATTCATTAATTCATACTTCAGCTAGCAGTAAATGTAACCACTGCACTGGTTAAATCAACCTGAATCAGTGCTCAGATAACACATATAGCAGAAAAAATCAAAGGTAGGTAGAGCAGAAGCTTAGGGTACCATGCGAGGGTATATCCTAAACCAGATTTTTGATGCATACCAGAGCAACTAAATATAATGAATTATAGAAGGAAACAAAGACTAAGTAAGAAAACATCACCTCTGCTTTAAATCAGGATCTAAAGAAATGTGCTTGTCATATTGAAGAGCAACACCAGTCATGTAAAAAATTTCCAACAGCTTGATATTCAGTCTGAAAACATTTTCCTCCGCCTATCTTACAACTTTACAAAGAGAACTATATCTCGAGAGAAACAACTTACAATTCACAGATCTTCAGTTAACAACAAATTTACAATGAGTTTCTTCATGAGTTTTATAGCTGAACAGAGGCAGAGGAGGTAGATGAAGCACTAAATGAAACATTAAAACAGAGCAGAGGAAGAGGATCGAGGCCCATTCTATCTTAATGTCTATGCATTAATCTTCGGTACTCTTTGGAAGAAAGAGTGGTCTTTGACAGGCTGCAATTTACTCTAGGTATGTTCTTGATGTATTTTCGCTGCACTACTTGTAGTACTTTGGTGAATTAAATAAAAGGCAGGTAAATGGCTTTAGGGCCTGCCATACTGTGTAAAAAATGCTCTAGCAACATTAGGACTGCTGTCAGGGTGGAAATATTCTCATGGACACAATGTAGACTAAAATAGTATGAGTACTGTGTCCTTTCTAGGGAGGAGACTTCTGCTGATGTGAAACCTTGATGATATTTTTTTCTACGCATTGGGCCTTATTAGGCCCTCTTTGTGAGTCATGAGGTCTTCAGTCTGGTATTTTTCCTTTAAAACACTGAATTAAGCCCTAACATATTCAATAATGTGCATTAGAACTCTTTAACTCTTGTATTGATACTCTTTGCCGCTTCATGACTGTCTCCGTCTGTGAAATTTGGAACTTTAATGGTGCTGGGGGATTTCAAAGAGTTAAACTTTGTAATTTAATGAAAATCACTTTCTAACATCTTCCCAAGCTCTTCTCTGTAATATTAGGCTCTGAAATTAGCCTTCTCTGCGCTCTATGCCATTATAACAATGACTGCGAGAAATGGCGGAGTTCACTGCCTGTATCCTGCAAAACGCAAAACTATGTTAAGAAATCCATGCATGGGGAGGATGGGTGCAGTGGAATGCTATGAGAATGGTAGTGCACAGAGGTGAATGCCACGGACGTGATGGAAAGCAGTGGAAAATGCAGTGAAACGGTTGAAAAATGCATGTGGAAGTTGGGCAAAAATAAAAACTTTAATGTAAAATTTTAAAATTTTAATGCTTGGCGGGATGATACGATGTTTAATGTAAAACCAAAGGTTTGGGCCTTCAGATGAAATACACTGAGAATGTATGAAAATGAAACGAAATGATATTGAATGGTGGGACCCGGTCATGGGTGGAGGGCGATTCAATCAGGACTGTCGGATCTCAGGAGGAGATCGATGGCTATGATCTAATCGGAGGGGAGTGATGGGAGGGTCAACACTCCGATGAGTGATGGTGCGATTGGATTATGACCGTTGGATCTTATGTGAGATAAATGGCTGGGATCACGTCGAAGGATTGCAATCGGAAGGAATGGAAGGTGGCTCCATTTGAAATTTGTGATTGCGATTGGAGCGGGGATGCGAGGGCCGTCGGATTAAAGGGGAATCGACAGCGGAGATTACAATCGGGGGATCGCAATCGAGGAGTGCGGCGGGTCGCAGCATTTACGATTTGTGATTAGTGATCGAGCGATGGTGTGATGAGACTTACACAGACCATCGGATCTGTTTAAGATCAGTAGCGGAGATCGTTCTTGAGATCAATAGAACCATTACACTATCGCATCAGAGATTTTGTTTACAAAGGAAAAAAGCGTTCCGCTCCAATCCTCCGATGCGACAAGCGCCTTACGGGCTAGCGCTTGGTCTTAGCGCTGGGGTCATGTGGAGAAGTGGTTTTGGGGCTAGGCCGAAGGGGGCTAGCCTGTTATAGAGAAAAATGGGATTTTTAGCCTTAGGGACAATGTTTAAAGGCTAAAAGGAGGCTTTCGGTAGAGGTAAAAGCGGGACTTAAAATCAAATGAAGGATCTTCACTTGGTTCTAAGGATGGAATGGGTGTTTTGGAAGACTTAGGGGGGATTTTTTTGGGTTAAAGGGGGAACTTCAAATATGGGAAAAGGGTTAACATAGGGAATTTTGCAGGGATACAAGGGGCAAATGAAGGCCCTTCTAAGCACAATTTTTTACAGTCAGTGAGGTTTTTTGGATGGAAACATCAGCGAGGATATTTTTAAAGGAAATGGACACACAGAGGCTTCAAGGATGAGAGATTTTCATATAAAATGTATCTCTTGAAGGTGTTAGCCCCCTATAAATTTCTTGACAAGCAAGCAGGGGGCTAAATTGTTTTTTGGAGCCTTCAAGGAATGCATTTTTCCTTAAAAACACATCATCCTTGGAAGCCTCCTCTTACCCTCTGCCCTTTGGTAAAATTCCACTGTTGTTTCTAAGCCAAAATGCCTCACTGATTGTAAAAAAGATGTGCTAAAAAAGGCCTGCAGTTGCCCTTGTATCCCTGTAGTGTGTCCCATTTTAACCTCTTCACCTGTGTCAAAGTCTCCCTTTTACCCCCCCTAAACCTTCTAAGTCACCTGCATTCCCCTCTTGAAACCTTCAAATACCCCTGGTTCGATTTAAAACCCCCTATTACCTTTACCGCAACATTTCCCTAGCCTTAAATTGCATAAAAAGGGCCGAAATCCCACATTTTAACATATTTAAGGCCTAGCCCTTTTCGGCCAACCCCCAAAACTGTTTTCCCACGTGACCTGGGTACTAGAACCTGGCGCCAGCCCGAAAAGCGCTTATCGCAAATGTGTATCGGGAACGTTTTGAGCCGTCGATCCATACGGATCGGACGGTCATCGGAAGCTCCATAGCATCCATCACCCACCCCTTTCACCGCCCCGATTGCATACCCACCATCCGTTTAAACTTCAAATCAATGGTCGGTAGTTCATCCGCCTCGGTGGTCCCCGTGCCAAAACACTATGCAGAAAACCGTCGGTTTCTATCGCACCGCCTTTGGAAGGTGGGCGGTATTCTTCATTTCGGAGCAATGCCATTCACCGCATGACACGTGGCTCCGTGCATTATTGAAAACCGCCCCCATCACACATTAACGTTCGGCTGTAGACCGGGCGTGATATGCACATACACCGTCCGATCTGAAGCTGTCCATCCAACGGTGATTGCGCCACGGAGATGCTCGAGAGTTAGCCCAAGGTAAAGGGACCCCTGGCCCACCATCTGTTGCCCTCTGATGCATTCTCGACCATCGATCTCCACCTGAGATCGGACGGTCTGGGTTAAATACATGCCCCGCCATTGATCAGGTCCCGCCACGTCACCATCCCACGTGTTTTTGTCGCGTCTTCGTCTGTCACCTGTATATTTCATGCAAAGGTCAAAGTCCAATGTTTGCATTTAAACTTTGCCGCAGTCCGCCAACTTTCACCAGACCATCCTCCATTGTTTCATTGCATTTTTTGCCATCACCCTGCACTGTTCCATTAACCCACCAGACTGCACAACCATGCTCATCGTCCCCGCTGCATCCACCCTCCCCATGCATGATTTCTTAACGCATTTTTGTGTTTTGCAGGGTTACAGGCAGGCAGAAAATCACCATGGTTTAAAATCACTGTTGCAGTGACAAAAGACGTAGGAAAGGACGATGTGCAGAGATTGAAGTTATGAAGAAGGGTCGGGGAAGGTGTTATGACATGACCTCCATTAAAGGAACAGGGTTAAACTCTGTAAAACCTTCCCAGAGCCATTAAAGCGCAGATTTCACATACAGAGGCAATCATGGAGTAGCAAAGAGTATCAGTGAAAGATTAGAGAATGGCTTAGGGCGCAGAAAACAATATGTATCAGTGTCACCATCAGCAGAATGTTCCTACTTGTGAAAGGACGAAGTGCCCATACTGTTTCTATTCAATACCGTGTTCCTGAAGAGATTTCTACCCTGACAACAATCCTATGATATCAGAAGCATTTGTTACACAATATGGCAGACCTGAAACCTCGATCTGCAGTTTGTTCAGTTCACCAAAGCACTGTAGAGCGCTACAACAAGTACATCAGAGACATACCCGGAGTAAATTGCAGCCTAACGAAGACCACTGTTTCATCCATAGAGTACCAGAGATAAATGCCCAAGAATTTAAAACAGAATGGAGCCTCGGCCCTCTTCCTCTTCTAAGTTTTAATGCTGCATTTAGTTTTCACCTACCTCCTCTGTCTCTCATTCAGCTATAAATTTCATGAAGTAAATCATTGTAAAGGTTGTTGATTGGCTATCTGTGAATTGCAAGTTGTTTCTCTTGAGACATGTTCTCTGTGTAAAGTTGTAAGATAGGCCGAGGAAGATGTTTTCAGACTGAATATCAAGCTATTGGTAATGTTTTACTTGACTGGTGTTGCTCTTTAATATGATAAGCACATTTCTTTGGATCCTGATTTAAAGTAGCGGTGATGTTTTCTGTCTTTGTCTATGTTTTTCCTTTTTAGTTCATTACATTTCATTTCTTCTGGCACACATCAGAAATATGGCATAGGATTTACCCTTGTTAGGTACCCTATTTTTCTGCTCTCCCTGCTTTCAATGTTTTCTGCTATATGTGTTATCTGAGGATTGATTTCAAGCTAATTTAACCAGTGTAGTGGTTCCATATGCTGCTAGCTGATGTATGAATTAATGAATCCGTTCTTAGATGTTCTTGGCAGGTTTAATTGAATGAATTGGGATACTGGGAGTTTATAACTCTATCTCTGTCTCACTAGGATCCTTTTCAATTAATTGAACCTTCCTAAGATCCCTTAGGCTGGAGGCCGAAGCATTGAGAGTTCAAAGTCTCTCTCTGATCTCAGGTTTTCCCCTTTGTGTCCAAATATTTGATGTTTACTTGTCTGAAGAGTTAGCCTTTAGGTTTTAGATCACAGGTTGTCTAATGGCATGTCCTGTCCCTGGATTTGATTTCTGAAGGTCACCTTGGAGGTTTCCTTGCTTTCACCTCTTCTCTTACCATTTCATGCCACACTATCATCTTTAAGGTCCAATGCTTTAGATGACTAGTCCAACTGAAAGCCTGCACATTGAATAGCAAGTAAACCCTTTCCTGACTCCATTGCCCATGGTATTGAATGTTCTTTGAACCATCCCTCCTTTGCCTAAAATCCTCTTTGCCCATCCTTGTCTTATATTGAACGTTTCTTTCCAGATTCCCAACAACCAAACATACATCAAACAAACAAACCCTGTGCCTATAACTATCCTAATATCTTAACTTCAAGATTCAAAGACATAAAACCTTTTCTTACACAGAGAGATCCCTCTCTGGACCCAGGAGGGCTAGATCCTAGGGTCTGAAATTGGTTCTGATGTTGTCTCATCTTTTGGTCTTGCCAATCTGGCCAAAACATGGGAACCCCAATAGAAGGCCCAAAACAATTTAGCCACCTATTTGCTTGACAAAAAATTCATAGGTGGCTAACAGCGGCTCCACATGGGGATGGAATCTTCTTGAAGGTGTCAAGAATTCAGAAAATAATATTTGAAGTAGGCCAGATGCCTGATCCTTGAACCATCTTCTCTTCTTTGAATTCAGATGTTGCAAACATGATGGATATTAATTAGCAGAAAATATTTCCCAAACGATCTACCTACCCATCCTACAGTCCTAACATTTTTTCTTCAAGGTGCATTTGAATTTGCAGACCTTCTTCATCATTTTTATTGAAAATAGAAAACATACTAATCTAATTCTACCCTTATCACTCCATGAGACCAGATTAAACTGTTGGCCTTACATATTTCTCTACCTAATCTAATATCTGCTGGGATTAAACTGTCCAGCAGATTTCTTATCTACATTCTACAACCGAAATTTAGAAACAATCAAACTAGGATTAGACAGTCTAGTTTTCTGCGTATCCAAGGCATAAAGGCAGTTGCACATGGATTGAAATTGCAGAAAACTGAAAACAAAATCTTGAAGGCTTGAAATCTAAAACTTTGAAGCATCCTTATTTTCTTTGTGACTCAAGTTTTGAGCTTGTTAGAGTCACTTTCTTCTTCATTTCAGCTCTGGTTTTGGGCCTGTTAGAGCTGATTTCTTCTTTCTTCTTTGCTGGTTCGGATTTTAGACATGTTAGAACCAGTTGTCTTCAGTTCTTTGGCTCAGGTTTTGATCACGTTAGAGCCAATATTTGCACTTCATAGGTTCATGTTTTGAGCATGTCTGAACCTTTCTTTCTCTCTGTTTTTTGAAACATTTTCTCTTTTTCTTAAAAATATAAACACAGCAATGATATTTACAATGGGAATGAAAACTGGAAATCAGAAATCAGCAGTAGTAGTGTTTGAGCATCCTCCCATTGACAGGACCCCCAAACAGCTCTGTACAATCTATCTCTTGTAGAAAAAAGGCATTTGGACCAACAGTGGCCTGGATGATGTAAGGACCCTGCCAAAAACTATCAAATTTGCCATGCTTTCCTTTGTCTTCTCTCCTAGAGTCTCACTTCAGAAATTTATCTCCAATTTTGAAGTTAGAAAACTTGGTTCTCTTATAAAACAACTTCTTCATATTTTCCTGAACTTTCAGAGCTCTGTTATAGACCTCTTCCCTTGTTTTTTGGAGATGAATTGTTTGGTTTATCCTCCTCACCATGCTGTCTTCTTCTGTCTGAACTTGTTGGACAAGTTTAATCATTGGTACCCCAAGGCTGCTAGGAAACACTACCTCTATTCCATAGACAAGCTGATATGGTGACATGCCAATGGATTTCTTCATTGTAAGCCTGTCAGCCCACAAAGCATGCACTAATTTGGTATGTCATGACTTCTTATTCTCTTCAAGTAGTTTTTTGATGATGGTCACCAAGCTCTTGTTTGATGATTCAGCTAACCCATTACCTTGTGGGTAATAAGAAGTTGAATGGCCGAGTGCTATTTGATACCTGTGATAAAAATCAATCATTTTCTTGGAACCAAAAGCAGCAGCATTATCAGTGATTATTTTTCTTGGGCAGCCAAACCTAGAGAGGATATGGTCTTCTAGGAACTTAATGATAACAGAATCTGTGGCATTCCTAGAAGGTATGGCCTCTATCCATTTTGTGAAGTAGTTTGTGGCTGTAAGGATCCACTTGTGTTGTGCAGAATAAGCAGGGTGTATTTCTCCAATGAAATCTAGGCCCCATTGCAAAAAGGGACCCTCAACAGAAATGGGTTATAATGGTAATGGGAGGAGCTTTCTTTTGCCCTCGAAAATATGGCACTTCTGGTAGGAGATTATTATTTTATGGATGTCGTTGAAAAGTGTAGGCCAGTAATAGCCAGCTCTGAGTATTTTGTTAGTGGAGGCTTTCTAGTTCAAATGGCCTCCACACTCTCCTACATGGAACTCTTGTTTAATCCTCTCTGCTTCAGTTTCAGGCAAACATTTAAGCAATAGACCATTTGCATTTTTCCAGTATAAACATTCATTCAATATGCAATAGTTCCTGGCCTTTAGCTTCAGGAATTGGGCCTTAGTTTTTGATAAATCAGGAGGGGTGTTGAGGTTTGTGAGCACATACAGGATATCTGCATACTAAGGAGAGTTTTGAAATTGTTCTTCAATAGTAGGATTGAGCAATACTTCTTGTTCATCCAAGGCATTTACCATGTTTATGTCAAGGGCCTACAAGTTAGATTTGGCCATTAGTTGAGCCAGGCCCTGACCTTTGATCAGTTTTGTGGGTTTTATTTCCAGGTCATATTCTAATATTACAACAGTCCATTTGCCCCTCTTTCCATCCGGATCTTGGGAAAAAATATCTTTAACCACTATGTTTGGCACGTATGCTATGATGTGAGAATGCAGTATATAAACCCTAAAGTCTTTCAAGGCCTTTACCAAGGCATATGCCTATTTTTCCATTATGTTATATTTTAAGGGTGCATCCCTCAGAGCCTTGCTGAAGAAAGCAACAGGCTGTTCCATTCCCTCTGAATTTTTCTGCAGCAGAACTGCAGCCACTGTATGCTCGGAGGCAAAGGAAAATATAGGCTTGTCTTCAGTGCCTATATTGCATTCCTCAACATCAGAGCCCGAGTGCCTTATGGTAGCTTTTTTTGCTACATCATCGAAATCGAAAAGATCTTCTAAAGGTGCCAGACCTCGGGGTATGTTTTTATCTTTTGCCTGTAGCACCTCTATTTCCTCTTTATCAGTATTTTTATACTCTTTGGTTGGATTTCCAATTTCTTCGATTAACATGTTTATTTCAATGTTACGGGGTGATTTTTCTTCGTCGGGGGGTTCTTCACTGAGGCAGCTATCATCAGATTTCGAGTCTGAATTAGAGAATTCAAACTCATCCCTTCCTGTCAGGAAATCCTCAACCTACTTATCGCCCTTGAATACTTGCCAATATTTCTCGTTATCGGGCACTGTAGGTCTGTATTTGGTTTGAATGACGATTTTTTTGTCACTAGGAGACTTATGGTATAACTAGCTAAGCCTTCTAATCCATTATCAATTACATTCTGACTCCTAGGAACAAACACCAGTTCATATTCTACAAAGGCTTTCAATAAATCCATAGTGTCATTCCTGTACGCTCTCAATCTAGGGTGTTTCGCTGTGTATTCTCCGTTCACCTGTTTTATGATTAACTCAGCGTCTCCATGTACAACAATCCTATGGGCTCCTATTTTTTTCAATAGATTTAAGCCTAGGATGAGAGCCTCATACTCCGCAATATTGTTTGTACACTTGAAGTTCAGATTGAAGGCATGACTCTCGGCATAGTCACTCTCAGCGTTATGTAACCAGACTCCCGCCCCTGCAGTATTTCTAGTACAGGACCCATCGAAATTCATTTCTCATAAAGGTTCTTTTTCAGGTTTATCATCATTTTCTTCCCTAGTGTGGGTTTCACTGGTCTGTTGTGTTACAGGATCTGTGTTGGGATGTGGAGGGTTTCTTTCTTCGTGCTGTGTATGTGGTTCAGAGAGATGAATGGCCAGCTGTTGGCACTCTATTTCTTGTTAATTCCGAGTTTCTATTTCAGTGCACTGTGCCAAGGTTTCCTCTTCACTTTATTCTAAGTCCAGAGTGGCCATTATGTTAAAATCTACGGGCTCTGTCCCCTGGTTTGCACCTCTGTTTTCTAATTCTGGCTCCTTTAAAGATTCATCGTTGCAAAGGATAAAGGAATCCAGATCGGTATGTACAGAGTACAGAGGTGAATTTTCAGGCTTTTCAGGGCTGCTGACCAAGAATTTCATTTGTGCCTCTCTATATAGTCTCCTAAGTTGGCTAAAGACAGGGATTGTGGCGTATGCCCCATCCATCTGCATCGTACCTTGCAGCTTGGCTCCCCATGACCTCGATAGTAACATTCCATACTTAGGTGGCACATCTGCTACCACAACATCCACAACCATACATCTGGCAGGAATTTGGGTAAGGTTCACACACAGGTCCTTGATTAGGCCAAGGCACTTTACTCTGCTAGAGTCAAATGAATATAGATATTTATAAGGACGGGTTATCTCTAGGCCTAAATTTTCCATAATTACCTTAGGCATGAGGTTGTGTGAGGCCCCAGAGTCATGCATTGCGTTGTGAAGGATCTTATCGTGGATATTGAGATTGATATAAAAAGGAGGTACTACCCCTTCCTGAAACTTCCCTTCTATCTTTGGACCAAACAAGAGGGCTGGTTGATCATCACTTAGATTGACAGTGTCACTGTTTTCACCTAGATTTAAAGCTTTCAAAATTTGGCCTTTATATACATCTTGAGTGGCCAGCTCAGAGAGTGGGACAAAGATTTTAATTTTTGCAATCTCGCTCTCCAAATTGAAGGGAGACTGACTCTTGGTAAGACTCAACTCTGTTTTGTTAGCCACCACTTTAGTGGCAGAATCAGTGTGCTGATTCTCACTATGTACAATGTTAGGGACTATTTTATCAGGAATGCTAGTTGCAGTGCTAGTGCTGCTAGCTGGTTGACTTTTCTTATCAGTATTTTGGCTGTCTTTTTCTTTGTTCTTACCAGAATTCTCAGCTGCTGATTTGCTACTTTCAGCAGTCACTTTAGAAGTTTTCTCAGGCCTTTTCTTAATGGTAATCTCAGAAGCTTTTGGTTTGGAATTGTCTAAGCTCTTTTTGCTTCTAAGTTCATACTGTTCTCTGACTTGCATGATAGCATTTTTAAATCCAAGCCTATAATCCTCATATCCTAATCTTTCCTCGTCCCAATAGGAGGGTGAGGGCTGATCTTCTTTTGTGGAACAATTGTGGATTGAATTGTCTATTTCGAACATATTAATTGCGGTTCCCTCGGACTCTTCTATGATTCCCTCGTCTTCATCGAGAAATTTCTCTTGAAATGGGGGAATAACTTGTTGATCTGAGTCTCTTTGTCTGTTGGGAGTGGTATTGTTTCTCCTAAAGTTTTGGTTCTAGTTATGGTTTTGGTTTCTGTTTTGATTACTAATTGAGACAACCATTTTTCCATCATTTGCTGCAACTTTTCCATGTTTTTGGCTAGATGGTCATACTTGGGATCAGATGTGGAAGATGCAGCGTCATCTCTATATGTGACCCTCTTCTCAGCCCTCATTCTGGCTTTCTTCTCAATCAGGTTAGCCTCTACACTCACTGCTCCTTTTTGCATATCTTCCAACGTGTTGTAATCTCTCTCCCTAAGCTGGTAGGCCATGTCAGCATCGAAGCCTTCAGGATATTTTACTAAAGCCATACCTTGGGGAGGTTTCATGTGTGGAGGAAGAGCATTGTAAACGCTATTGAACCTTGTAGAATAGTCATGGACACTCTCTCCTACATTCCTTTTAAGGTTCTTGTATTCTGCTAAGATTTGGAGAGGGTTGGCCTTAACTTCCCATTTGTTTATGAAGGTTTGATATAAAGTGGGAAGGTATTGGATGCTATTAGGAGGTAGGAATTTAAACCATTTCTTCACATCGCCTCCTAAACTCTGGGCAAAGATTCTTATTTTGACTGTCTCATCATCTATCTCCATATAGTCAAAGGAATCTTCCATCCTATCTACATGGTGCTGAGCTGTGGTAGACTCTTTTGTAGTGAAATGTGGGATATTTGATTGATAATCATTCGGTAGAGGCACTAAGGGTTGTGGTAACACCAGAGGTTCATACCAGGCTGCCATGAGGATGTTTTGTGGAGGTACAAGATTGTCTTGAGCAGTAGGTATGTGGATGACAGGAATATTAGGACCAGCAGCACTCTGTTGAGCTGATTTAGGATGGCAGAGCCCCAAGTTTTGAATGAAATGAATATCTGGAGGTGTAGGTGGGGGAGTCTCTCTATCCCTAATGTGTTGACCACTGTGAGATGGTGAACCAGGAAGCTCAAGGTCTGGCTGGTCTATAGCACCGAATGACTTAGTTCTAGGTAAATTTCTCGGTAAGTCTAAGTCAAAAAGAGTGTCTGATAGAGCTGTAAAATTTTCTGGCACAGAGTTAGCTCTATGGATGTGCCTGGAAATAGTTGGTTTCCTAGGTGTAGGAGATTTCCTAAGAATTCTCTCAGGGTTGTTAACTATTTCAGGTGGGCTGGGGTTAAGATAAGCTCTTGTATGAATGGTTCTTGAAGCTAGAGCATTGCGTTCAAGCAAAGCAACTTAAACTTTCTTGTTACTTCTAATATGGATGATGTTGATATGGAGGCTGGTCTCCCAGTGGAGTCTTATGTGAACCAAGATAATCAGCAGGCCTACCAATCACCAGTGGAGTCTTTAATAATTGAGGAACTATGGAGTCGCCAGGTGGAAAGGTTTAGAATGTTTCAAGAGGGTATACTATCCACCACAGTGATTAAATGCCAAAATAACCAGAGATTTTGGTTTTCTAAGGTTCTAGTGATGTAATGAGATGGGAAACACTCAGAAATTCCCCAGTGGAGTCGCCATTATTTTGGGGTTCCCATGTTTTGGCAAGTTTGGCAATACCAAAAGATGAGACAACATAAGAACCACTTTCAGACCTCAGGATCTAGCCCTCCTAGGTCCAGAAAGGGATCTCTCTATATAGGCAGAGGTTTATGTTTTTTAAGCTTTGTTTTAAGGTTTAGGCTAGTTATAGGCACAAGGTTTGTTTTGTCTGCTTGGTTGTTGGGAATCTGAAAGAAGGTTTCAATGTAAGGCAAGGACGTGCAAAGAGGATTCTAGGCAAAGAAGGAATGATTTCAGAGAACACTTGAGACCATTGGGCAATGGAGTTAGGAAAGGGTTTACTTGCTACTCAATATGCAGGCTTTCATTTTGGCTAGTAATCTAAAGCATTGGATCTTAAAGATGATAGTTTGGTATGAAATAATGTGGAGAGAAGGGAATAACAAGAAAACCTCTGAGATGACCATTCAGGCATCGGATCCAGGGATAGGACATGCCATTAGACACCTGAGACCCAAATCCTAAAGGTTAACTCTTCAGACAAAGGGAACATTAAAGATTTAAACACAAAGGTGAAGGCCTGAGATTAGAGGGAGACTTTGAACTCTCAATGCTTCGACATCCAGCTTAAGGGAACTTAGAAAGGTTCAAATGATTGAAAAGGACCCTAGTGAGGCAGAGACAATGTTCTAGACTCCCGGTATCCCAATTCATTCGATTAAATCCTCACAAGAACATCTAAGAACAGATTCATTAATTCATACATCAGCTAGTAGTAAATGTAACCACTACACTGGTTAAATCAGCCTGAATCAGTGCTCAGATAACACATATAGCAGAAAACATCAAAGGTAGGGAGAGAAGAAGCTTAGGGTACCATGTGAGGAAGAGGCTTGAGGCCCATTCTATCTTAATGTCTATGCATTAATATTCGGTACTCTTTGGAAGAAAGAGTGGTCTTCGACAGGATGCAATTTACTCCAGGTATGTTCTTGATGTACTTTCGTTCCAGTACTTGTAGTACTCTGGTGAATTAAACAAAAGGCAGGTAAATGACTTTAGGGCCTGCAATACTGTGTAAAAAATGCTCTGGTAACATTAGGACTGCTGTCAGGGTGGAAATATTCTCATGGACACAATGTAGACTAAAACAATATGAGTACTGTGTACTTTCTATGGAGGAGACTTATGCTAATGTGAAACCTTGATGATATTGTTTTCTGCGCATTGGGCCTTATTAGGCCCTCCGTGTGAGTCATGAGGTCTTCAGTCTGGTATTTTTCCTTTAAAACACTAAATTAAGGCCTAACATATTCAATAATGTGCATTAGAACACTTTAACTCTTGTACTGATACCCTTTGCCACTTCATGACTGTCTCCATCTGTGAAATTTGGAACTTTAATGGTGCTGGGGGATTTCAAAGAGTTAAACTTTGTCCTTTAATGAAAATCACTTTTTAACATCTTCCCAGGCTCTTCTCTGTAATATCAGGCTCTGAAATTAGCCTTCTCTGCGCTCTGTGCCATTATAACAGTGACTGTGAGAAATGGAGGAGTTCACCGCCTGTATCCTGCAAAATGCGCAACTATGTTAAGAAATCCATGCATGGGGAGGATGGGTGCAGTGGAATGCTGTGAGAATGGCAGCGCACAGAGGTGAATTCCATGGACGTGATGGAAATTAGTGGAAATGCAGTGAAACGGTTGAAAAATGCATGTGGAAGTTGGGCGAAAATAAAAACTTTAATGTAAAATATTAAAATTTTAATGCTTGGCGGGATGATACAATGTTTAATGTAAAACCAAAGGTTCGGGTCTTCAGACGAAATACACTGAGAATGTATGAAAATGCAATGAAATGATATTGAATGGTGGGACCCAGTCATGGGTGGAGGGCGATTCAATGAGGACCGTCGGATCTTAGGAGGAGATCGACGGCTGCGATCTAATCGGAGGGGAGCGATGGTGTGATTGGCTTATGACCATTAGATATTATGTGAGATCAACGGCCAGGATCGCGTTGAAGGATCGCAATCGGAAGGAACGAAAGGTGGCTCCATTTGAAATTTGCGATTGCGATTGGAACGGGGATGCGAGGGCCATCGGATTAAAGGGGAATCGACGGTGTAGATTACAATCGGGGGATCGCAATCGAGGAGTGCGGTGGGTGGCAGCATTTACGATTTGCGATTAGTGATCGGGCGATGGTGCGATGAGACTTGCGCAGACCGTCAGATCTGTTTAAGATCGGCGACAGAGATCATTCCCGAGAACAACAGAACCATTACACTATCGCATCGGAGATTTTGTTTACAAAGGAAAAAAGTGTTCCACTCTAATCCTTCGATGCAACAAGCGCCTTACGGGCTAGCACTTGGTCTTAGCGCTGGGGTCATGTGGGGAAGTGGTTTTGGGGCTGGGTCGAAGGGGGATAGCCTGTTATAGAGAAAAATGGGGTTTTTAGCCTTAGGGACAACGTTTAAAGGCTAAAAGGAGGATTTTGGTAGAGGTAAAAGTGGGATTTAAAATCAAATGAAGGATCTTCACTTGGTTCTAAGGATGGAATGGGTGTTTTGGAAGACTTAGGGGGGATTTTTTTTGGGTTAAAGGGGGAACTTCGAATATGGGAAAAGGGTTAACATAGGGAATTTTGCAGGGGTACAAGGGGCAAATGAAGGCCCTTCTGAGCACAATTTTTTATAGTCAGTGAGGATTTTTGGATGGAAACAACAGTGAGGATATTTTTAAAGGAAATGGACACACAGAGGCTTCAAGGATGAGAGATTTTCATAGAAAATGTATCTTTTGAAGGCTCAAAACATTTTAGCCACCTATTTTCTTGACAAAAAATTCATAGGTGGCTAACACCATCAATTCAAGGATGAGGTGAAGCCTAGGCTTTCTATTCCCTCAAAGAAAAAGGCACCCCTCAATTCTGCCTTTATAGTGGAGAAATCAAAGGACAAACCAGTGTTGGAACTTGCATGTATATGCCCACAACTTTTTGTATTGAAGGGATGGCACTCTTTGTCCTTTGAATGGGCTTTGGCCATCTAAAAAAATGCTTCATGGGTGGAAAAATCAAACCTAGATTACCAACAATGAGCTAGATTACCAACAATGAGCTCTTCCTCCATTCCAAGTGTTACTTCATTGTAATTTTTAAGGCCATGGTGGATAGGAAAAAAAAATTCAACCTAGGACCCTATTTCTAGGCGAAAATGCACCTCTCCTTTCATCCCTAGTTCTGAAAGTTTGATCCAAACACCATGATTATTAAAACAACTCTGGTCTAGGTAAGAGTTCCAAACCTTCTCTTCACTTATGGTATCCTAATTTTCTTGCAACTATTAAAAACTCCCAGGGTCATTTTATTAAAGTTAATGGAGCTCATATTGTCATGGGCTCAACATATTTACCCATATCTGTGTAGTGCTCAACCAAAGTTGTGAGTTTCCAAACTATTTTCTCATATAATGGGTTGATCTCACTTTTACCAAAATGTTAGACATTGAAAGCACAAAATTTAGATGTAGATCATGCCAACAAATTGTACACCTCCAAGAAACCTATTCATCTTCACCAACATCTTCTACATCCAATGGACATAGGAAAAATCCCAAAGGATAGTAAGTAGTACAGGGAAACATATGCGCTCCAAGAAATAAAATGGCTCAACTGAAAGAAAAGAAACCTATGCAAGTTCCCCTTGGTAGTGGTGGGGAGACACACTCAACTTTGGTGCCATCAAATCTCTTTTGAGGTTTAAAGCATCTTCGTGAATCAAAAAAGGAAAAGCTTAGTCCTAACAACCTTGTGTTCATGATTCCCTTTCACAAATCAGTATATCATAATGCCACTAAGTCATGTCAACAGAACTGGGTGGATCAATATTAGAAAGAAAAAGAAACAAAATAAAAAGTGATCCTCATGAGACAAATCACAACACCTAGTGACCATGTAACTTCTTCAACTCTCTACAAACGATTCAAGTTGTGTTTCTCTATGTTTTATGCATTTATATCTATTTCATAGTTATGTTTCAATATTATGTTTATAGTTATGGGATTGAAGCATGACAGAGGAAGAAGGAAATCATGTAGCAACCACATTTTGCTAGTGTGAGTACCCATTTCTTTGTATTCACTTTTCATCCACAGAATAAAAGAGCAAAGCATAGGCCTCTCCTAGTTGGATTCGTCCTGTATTGGGTTTTCCTAGGGTATATCTTGTATTAAATGTATGGATGGTGTGTAATTTTTTGTTTCCTTCATTTCACTTTTAGCTGATTCTTAGTAATTTCTGTGTTAAATCTAATGATATGAAGTCTACAATCTTGAGTAGAATAGTGCTAGTAAAAGACTGTATAATATTATAATTTTTTTTATGAAGATCCGGTGGAACATCCACAACAGTGTACAAATCAGAAATGGACTAAGAACCCAATGGCATGCATTAAATCCATTCATTCTCTATGCTTCCAAGTTCCCACAGATAAATAACATCAAAGAGTAACAAAGATACAAAGCAAGACGAAACTGCATATCAAAATGCACACTTGAATTTCTGAACCAAATGACAAAAACCTGCAAAGCCTCCAAAGTAAACAAAGTCAACTCCAAAACAAATGAGATTACTCGCACTAATATCAAATGTAAATCAATATACACTAGCACAGACACATCTAAAATTGTGTCCAATATGCACATCAATGTTCCAAAGCTCAAGGTTGAATATCTCAAATTTCAATATTCAATACATCAATCATTTCTCTAAACTCAAGATATGCAATATTGACCCTATCGAAACCATAATTAGATGGATCTAGGATATTATATTCGATGCAACTAACACATAGTATAGATTAAATGAAATTACATGAAAATAAAGTATTGACAGACTCACCCACCGCAAGCAGGATGTAGAGCATCTCACATCTTTCAGTACAAACACAAACAACTATTCATTAAAATACCACTTAGTTTATTCTTGTGGTAAGGATATGAATCAAGCTAAAACAAGAATTAGAAGGAGAAAAAACATACCTTTGATCTCTCTCTGCAGGCGCATTTTATAAAAGTACAGTATATCCAATGTCAACAGTTGATGCATTTGCCAAATAATCCTGGCCCAGACAGAAATGGACAAACAAATCAGTATCACATGGCAAGCATAAGAAATCTCAAGGTAAGCATCTGGAAAAGTTCCATTCATAGTGCCAAAAATAATAACAGTAAGTTGAAGCAGTCATTGGTGACAGAAGCATAGATCCATGTTCCTGGATACATTGGATTATTGCATTAAGTCCCTTGGATTACAAGTTAGAAAGCAGCACCGAATACAACATGCATCAACAAATTTTTATCTAGATCTCTTCCATGTTTGGACAGACAATAATAAATTTAATAAAATTCATGTGAAGGAACAATTAAAGAAAATTCAAAGCATACTTCAAATTCAAGAATGCAAACTCAAAATCAAAAGAGCACATCAGAATCTCTAAATAAGGTTTAATGATGATCACCAGAATTTGAATCTTTGCAAAATGTTTGGCTCTAAAAACAAAGCATGAGAATCTAGGCTATGATAGATCATAGGAAGCTAAGACATTAAATCTATGGGATGTTGGATATCATTGAATTAAATTGCAAGAAGAGATGATAACGAGTCGAATAAATGACACCTACCTGCCCCTTTTGTAAACAATAGGGAAAAAATTTATAGCTAGATATGCTTGGAAAAAGGAGGGCATGGTTGCCTATACAGTAAAAACTAGAAAATGAAACATGGAAACCCTATGCACAACAGGTTGCATGAGTAAATGATAATAATATATGTTGGAAAATGAAATTGATATGCTTGAGATGAAAATAAGTGAGGACTATTCATAAATTAGTTCGAAACTGAATCCACTGGTTAGAAATTGTCCCCCACCAAACAACGCTTCAGGCACCATTAAATTCTACATCTAGTATCTAAATTATCAAAATTCAGTTGTGCATAAGTTTGTTTTTTGTGATCAAAACATAGTAATACCCACACAAATGTTCAAAATGCAGAGCATATATACATACGTTTTTTGTTTCTTCTTGAGGGCATGCATTGCACATACTGTGGCTAGGGTTCGAAGCCCATACTGTAAATGGGGTTATCGGGATAATCTGACACTGCAAATGCACATACTGTTCTAGGGTTCAAAGCCCATTATAGTTTTGAAGATCTTAGATATGGCAACATCAACTTCACAAATGGCTACTACCATCAATAGAATATTGGATCTTTTCACTACTTTCTTTGATGGATTGATAGATAAAATCATGGAGGAAAATCTTAAAGATGTTGATCTCAATGTTAGAGCTTAGGCACTCAATTCCCTGCTTCAAAATCATCAACTCCAGGTTTTCAAGCAGGGTGATTTCATAGTTTACAAGCAACAGGGAAAAGAAAAAAATGTAAGGTTTAAGGGCCTCTCATTTGAAGATATGCTCATATATCAAGTCATAAAAATTGTTGGAAATATGGGTATATGGAAAAAAATATGAAAAGGGAAAAAAATTTACAGCAACCACAGGTTAACAAAGCATTGAAAAATCTAGAAGCTCGTGACTTAATAAAAGGGGTGAAGTGTGTTTCTAACCAAGAAATGAAGGTGTATATGCTAGAAGAATTGACACCTTCAAAGGAGATAAATGGAGGTGCATGGTGCATGGATAAACTTTGATATGGAGTTCACTAACATTGTTAAGCAACAATGTTTGCAGTTAGTCTTGCAGCAGGGTGTAGCCACTATTGAGAGTGTTGCTGATTTTGTGAGAAAAATCAGGGATATCAAAGGTGGAATTGAAGGTTTAAGAGCTCAAGAAAATGGTGATGTGGAAGAAGTGATTGTTGGCATATGTTGTCCTTGATGGCAACCTACTTGATGAAGTTGATGGCAACCTACTTGATGAAATAATATTGTTGGCAATATGATGCAGAGTGTTGTCCTTGATGGCAACCTACTTGATAAAGTTGATGACAACCTTCTTGATGAGTTAAAGGGGAGATTGTTGGCAATGTGATACAATGTGTTGACTTTGATGGAAACTGCTTAATGAAGTTGTTCATGATGGAAACTGACTTGATAAGTTGTTAATAATGTAAATCTGATGTATCTACAAATCAGTTCAGAAGTAGCAGAAGAAAGGAACTCAGAAAGTGTCAGAATAAAGTTGAACAAGGTATGTCACAAGGCATACATGGGTTTGTTAAAACGAAGTAGCGTATGCACGCGGAAATATACGTGCCAATTCGTGTATGGATATTTGCGCTCTAAATTTATAAATCCAGGGGTGTTACCATGGTATTGACCCATTGTATTGAGCGCTTGATTATCTATTTGATCCCGTCCAGGAATACCATCGGAAGCGTTGTGGTTTTGACTCATGGTATTGATAAAGGCTAAATCTATATAAGGAGAAGAAGATCATTGTGCAAGGGTGCATGAGTAAGGGTTGTGAATGAATAAATCTCTCTAAGGAATATCTGCATGGATGAACTCTGTTCTTGATTGATAGATCTGAATCTATGATGCACCTATGAAGAAAATGATGAAGAAGGATCTCGAGATCTGAAATGTATATGTATTTTCTAGATCTGTTTATGGAATGTTTGATTCAAGATGATAATGTAAATGATTTTCCTTAAGTAAAGAATGAATAAGAGTTGTTATCCGTATCCGAAGAGTTGCACACCCCGAAAGTTGCTGCATGTATACGTTGGTGTTCGCTTAGTAAGCTGCCAGAGATACGCGTGTCCGTTTAAGGAAAAGCACGTAAGGAGTCGTGCTTTAGAAGAAGGAGCTTATACATACGCAAAGTTGGCTTCGATAAAGTGCGCATATACTTGGTGTTCAAAGGAAGTAAAGCGTATGGAATCTAGGGTTTTGCCTAAGCATGTGGTATGAAATGTCCGATCCGTTTTTATGTTTGCATCGTCATCTCGTTCATGATGAATTCATATAGATCTGGGTTGTTTGAATGTTGATTATGCTGCTGATTATGTTGATTAAAGATCAAGCTGTTAGTTGCTTTGTTGATGATTCAATGATTGAATTGATGGGGTTATAAGGTTCAGTTTGATGTATGATGAGCTTAAATGTGTGGAGTGGGTCCAGTCTGAAAATCTGATGAAAAGTGGCCTACAAGGTATGTTGGGGAGTCGTTGGATCCGGGGGGCCGGAAAATCGATGAAACGTGGTTCTGCAGGTGTCGAAGGTCGAAGCCTTCAAGGAGGGGGTTGTAGCTCCTTCCACAACGATAACGCCTTGTAAACGAGTGTGGGGGTAGTGGCTCTCTCCCAGGAGAGGTCGGTAAACGAGAGCAAGGGGTCGTAGATCCCTTCCAGGAGAGGCTGGTAAACGAGAGCAGGGGGTTCTAGCTCCCTTCCAGGAGAGGCTGGTAAACGAGAGAAGGTTGTAGCCTTCTGCAGGTGGGTGCCTGCGTGCTGGTATGAGTCTGCGCCAGTACATGGTTGTACGATGTTTTCTTTATAATAAAATATTGAAGACTGAGACGACGGCAGCGGTGGTTTTCTCCCGACTTGGGTTTCCACCTTAAATCTTGGTGTTCATGTGTGTTGTTTATGTGTGATGGTTTATTCTGTTATTACTGCACATGCTTACTTATAACTAAACATCTGATGAATAAATGATGCATTGATCTAAGTAAATAATTAAATACATAATAAGATCTCTGTATATACGTGAGTTGTATAAAGGATATCCGCGTGTATACGCGAGTTGGTTTCAGGAAAGTAGCGTATGGGTTTTTAAAGGAAGAAAAAGTATAAAGTTTTGAGTATGCCCTAAATACTGATTCACCCCCCCTCTCAGTATTTTTCCCAACAATTGGTTTAAGAGCAGGTTCTTCTGCAGAAGCTTGATTGCTTGAAGGAGATCCGTCACAAAGGGAAGGAAGAAAAAGAAGAAGGCTACTCAAAAGGAGATATCTCAGAAAACATGTGCAGCAGAAAATGAAGAAGATGAAACAGGTAGTGATTGTTGTTCTTGGGATTTATTTTCTTTAGTATGCGATGGTGAAGATAGTGAAAGTAATACTGTGGATCAAGAAATAGTTCTCAAGATCAAAGTTGAAGATCAACAAAGATTATTCAATAAGAGAGAATCTATCTACAAAGATATGATCTCTAGACTGAAAAGGTTGTACGATAATGTAACCAATCGAAGTAAAGGACTTGAAGCAGAAATCATCTCTCTGAAAGTAGATCTCGAAGCATCAAATAATAAGAATGAGGAACTTCTACAATCATTTGAAGAAAAAAGACTTGAAGCAGAAATCATCTCTCTCAAAGAATACCCGGAAAAATCAAATAAGAAGAATGAAGAACTTGAAGTAGAAATCATCTCTCTAAAAGTAGATCATGAAGCATCAAATAAGAAGAATGAAGAACTTCTACAATCATTTGAAAAAGAAGGACGTGAAGCAGAAATCATCTCGCTCAAAACAGATCTGGAAAAATCAAATAAGAAGAATGAAGAACTTCTACAAATTTTTGAAGAACAAGAAAATGGGTTGAAGGAAGAGATTTTAAAATTGAATGATCAAGTAGAAGAAGGAAGAAGGAAAGAAGAAAGCATGAAGAAGCAATGCCAAAGTTTGGAGGTTGAGGTAAATATTTTGAAAGGTAAATTAGAAGAAAAAGATAAACTCTTGAGGTTTCAAGATAGTACTAAGATTCTAGATAATATTCTTAGTAGTCAAAGGTCTCCCTCTGTTAAATTTGGTCTCGGTTTTCATAAAACTGTTAAAGGAGAATCTAGTTCACAAGGAAGTGTTAAAGATTCAAAGGATATCAATGCAAAACTTGAAGTGTTGGAAGAAACAAAATGTCAACCGACAATCATGGACTCTCAAAAGAAATCATTCCCTCCTAACTATAGAAGCATCAATAATGTTGAATGCTTTAAATGTCATAATTATGGGCATGTTGTAGCCAATTGCAGAAGCGGAATGTTTCAGTCACATACAAACAGATTCTACACAGAAAGGTACTCTGGTTTCTTCAAGGGATATTGTTTTTCATGTAGCAAGTATGGTCATAAAGCAGCTGATTGCAATAGAAGTAAGAATAGAAAAACAAATTATGATCCTTATGCTTACTTTTCTGGTCATGCAAGATGTTATGCCTGTAACAAGTATGGACATGTAGAAAAAGAGTGCAGGATGAACAGATTTGAGAAATTGGATAATTTTCAGCACACAATAAGAAAGTTCAAGAAAAGCTGGAAAAGGAAGGAGGACCGGTCAGAAACGTAGGGAATATTGACCCTAATGCAGTCATCCACTTCTAAAGCTTACTTCTCATAATGACTGCAGGATGATGTGAGATACATTATAGAGATTAGTAATGTATCATCACAGGGGGAGAAATGTATGATGATTCCCATGGTTGGTTTGGTAATTCTGACAGAGCATCTGATGTGAAGAAGACAGGTACAGGTGGTACAAATTCAGGGGGAGATGAAGTTGTGGAAATTTTCAGTGTTTCACTTTCCATACTCGGGTTTCATGAATAAAAGCCACGTATACACGCGATTTCCTTTGGAGACAGAAGCGTATGCTTTTCTGTTAAGGAAAACAGTGATTCAGCTCAAGAAAAGGAGTAAAGGTTCAGGGGGAGCACCAGTCTATCTATTGCATTGTTGGCATTGTATTTGCTTATTCCTTAGTTCTTGTAATACTCATGCTCAAATGATGATGACATCATACATGGTTTCTTATGATGAGATTATAGATGAGCCCTGATTGATTTTTGCTGAAGAATATCTTTTTTTTTCACACATGGATGAGATAGAAGTTTTATAATGCAGAGATAAGGATAGATCATGCAGAGTTTTTTAATATTGACATAATGTTACATCATGATAAATCTTGAAGATCTTGGTGATTACAGATCACATGGATGATTGCTTGACACATCTTGTCTATTGAAGAAGTTGTTCTGGTATGATAATTCCTCTTAAGAATATGCTGATGCTGCAAAGAGTCTGAAGGCTTGGTTACTAATGTGCTTATGCTACAATTGTTGGATACACAACTACATTGTCCTATCTTTCTCTTCTCATATATTCCAGGGAAGCGTTTGAATATCTCAGACAGAAGTTGAGAATAGTCTCTGCCATGCAGAGAATCAGACCTGGTTAAATTTCAGAAGATTAAGTTGGATACACGAATTTCCTGAAAGACAGTCGTGTATATACATGAGTTCATACACAGAAAACCGCGTATGGGTATTTGCTGACAAAATTCTTCTGGGTCAGAATTCTTTCAGCACAGTTGCTGTACTGTTTGGTATCTCTGGTGGTGTTCCAGTTTTCATAATTGTGTTTCATTCTATGATATTGTTGATGAAGATGCCTTGACGATTTGCTGTTGAAAGTGTTCAGGATGCACAAGCTAAGGGGGAGCAGTGGTCATGTGGAAAAGATGCATTGTTGGCATTCTCTTGATTTGCTGTGATCTGATCTCATGATTGAGATTCCTTGATCTTGATTGTAAAATGTCATATTTGTAATTTGATGAAAAGGTCATGTTGAGACCTATGATGTAAAATTGTAACATTCAGTCATGTAAGGACTTGTTCAAATGTGTAAACTCACTTGGTTGGGTACTTGAAGTCAAATTTGTAAACCCACTTGGTTGAGTAGTTGATTCAAAATGTGTAAACCCACTTGGTTGGGTACTTGAGTCACATATGTAAATCCACTTGGTTGGATCATTGATGTAAGTATGAGTCCTTGGTGATAGGAAAGGTCATAGAGTCATGTACTTCATTGAAAAAATATGTTTGAAGATTCAGCATGAACTCATGGGGAGCATGGTAACTTCAATGAACATCAGATCTACAGAGCTCTTCTTTATACAAGGGAAGAAAAACCTTGTCTTGGTTTTTGATCCGCCCTTTGCCCTTGATGTCAAAGGGGGAGAGTAACATGGTGTTTGCATAAGGGGAGAGTATCATGGTGTTTGCATATGTTTGCATAACGATTATTATCAATGAATCTATCTGTTGTAATGATCAAACACCATCATAGTTTCCATCAAGTCCAAAGGGGGAGATTGTTGGCATATGTTGTCCTTGATGGCAACCTACTTGATGAAATAAGATTGTTGGAAATATGATGCAGAGTGTTTTCCTTGATGGAAACCTACTTGATAAAGTTGATGACAACCTTCTTGATGAGTTAAAAGGGAGATTGTTGGCAATGTGATACAATGTGTTGACTTTGATGGAACCTGCTTAATGAAGTTTTTCTTGATGGAAACTGACTTGATAAGTTGTTAATACTATAAATCTGATGTATCTACAGATCAGTTCAGAAGTAGCAGAAGAAAGGAACTTAGAAAGTCCCAGAATAAATTGAACAAGGTATGTCACAAGGCATATGCAGGTTTGTTAAGGCGAAGTAGCGTATGCACGCGGAAAAATAAGTGCCAAGTCGCGTATGGCTATTTGCGCTCTAAATTTATAAATCCAGGGGTGTTACCATGGTATTGACCCATTGTATTGAGCGCTTGATTATCTATTTGATCCCGTCCAGGAATACCATCGGAAGTGGTGTGGTTTTGACTCATGGTATTGATAAAGGCTAAATCTATATAAGGAGAAGAAGATCATTGTGAAAGGGTGTGCATGAGTAAGGGTTGTGAATGAATAAATCTCTCTAAGGAATATATGCATGGATGAACTCTGTTCTTGATTGATAGATCTGAATCTATGATGCACCTATGAAGAAAATGATGAAGAAGGATCTCTAGATCTGAAATGTATATGTATTTTCTAGATCTGTTTATGGAAGGTTTAGATCTGAGATGAGGCGAAATGCTTTCTGAAGTAAAGAATGAAATATGAGTTATTTATCTGATCTAAAGAGCTGCACAGTCTTGAAAAGTTACAGATGTATACGCAGGTTCGCTTCAGTAAAAGCGCGTGTATACGTGGGTCTGCTTAAGGAAAAGCGCGTATGGGAAGTCAGGGTTTTTAGAAGAATGCACAGAAGTATATGTAGGTTGGCTTCTGAGAAAGCGCGTATATACACAGGTTCAGTGAAGTAAAAGCGCGTATGGAATCTAGGGTTTTTCTGAAGTATGTGGTATGAAATGTCTGATCTGCTCTGATGTTTTACTGCTATCTGTCAATGATGTATTCATACAGATCTGGGTTGTTTGAATGTTGAATATGCTGCTGATTATGATTAATTGAAGATCAAGTTGTTGGTTGAATGGTTGATGATTCAATGAATAAATTGATGGGGTTATAAGGTTCAGTTTGATGTATGATGAGCTTAAATGTATGGAGTGGGTCCAGTCTGAAAATATGATGAAAAGTGGCCTACAAGGTATGTTGTGTGGAAGCTGTTGGATCCAGTTTGAAAATTGATGAAACGTGGTCCGCAGAGGTGCTGAAGGTCGAAGCCTTCAATGAGGGGGTTGTAGCTCCCTTCCAGTGATAGCTGGTAAACGAGTGCAGGGCGTAGTGGCTCCATTCCAGGAGAGGCTGGTAAACGAGAGCAGGGGGTCGTAGCTCCCTTCCAGGAGAGGCTGGTAAACGAGAGCAGTGGGTTGTAGCTCCCTTCCAGGAGAGGCTGGTAAACGAGAGAAGGTTGTATCCTTCTGCAGGTGGGTGCCTGCGTGCTGGTATGAGTCTGCGCCAGTACATGGTTGTACGATGTTTTCTTTATAATAAAATATTGAAGACTGAGACTACGACAGCGGTGGTTTTCTCCCGACTTGGGTTTCCACCTTAAATCCTGGTGTTCATGTGTGTTGTTTATGTGTGATGGTTTATTCTGTTATTACTGCACATGCTTACTTCTAACTAAACATCTGATGAATAAATGATGCATTGATCTAAGTAAATAATTAAATACATAATAAGATCTCTGTATATACGCGAGTTGTATAAAGGATATCCGCGTGTATACGCGAGTTGGTTTCAGGAAAGTAGCGTATGGGTTTTTAAAGGAAGAAAAAGTATAAAGTTTTGAGTATGCCCTAAATACCGTTTCACCCCCCCTCTCAGTATTTTTCCCAACAGTGATAAGAACCGGAACCAGAGACTTTGCTGCTATAGGGGTTCCCAAGCTCAAATTCAGGAGTAGTCGGCATGTATGAACATTTCTTGTGGAGTTTTCCCTGTCTTGCGAGAGTGCACAGATGATAGTCTGATTTATGATTTTCATGGCAAGGAAGCTACATTATACATGCAATAATTTTTTAAACTCTTACCTTCTCATAGACCTCTCAACATATGGAGGAGGAGGGTGGCCTTCTTCTTCTTGAAATTGAATAATCGTTCTCGAGTCGAACTCTTCAATGCATTTAATATCGATGAGAGGGTGTTCAGGCTCCCCTCTTGTAGCTCTAGCTGTGCTCTACTGTTTTGGTTGGCAACAGAATGTTATGTCTTTTGTTTTCCTGCCAATACTCCATGACAATACCCTCTTGAAATTTATTGAAATTTAAATGGAGTGGGAAAATTATTTTCGGATGAGTCAAAGCATTTTCATTGGAAGGGTAAAAACTTAAAAAAAAAACAAAAAAATTATTCCAATATAATAAATATTTAAATTTCTTAAACTTTATTCAAATATGGTAAATATTTTAATATTTTTCAAAACAAAGGTGTTTCAAAACAAAGGTGGATGCTATGTTGGGTTTGCAAATCACTTTATCTTTTCTATGTTTTTTTTTTAAAATTTTTTCATTGTATATGATTAATCTAGATTCATCTTAAATTCCAATATATCAAATGTCTAGAGAAATCAAATTTAAGGAGTTTTTCATCTCAAGAGATTTAATTCCTCTCTCTTGGCCTTGGTAGATCTAGAGTTAAGATATATCTAGATTGGTTTAATTATTAATTTTATGTTTTTAATTTTTATTTTATTTTGACAGAATCTAACTGTTAAAGATAAAATTACAACATTTTTACCATAGGAGAAGAATTCAACACTGGAGAAATCCTAGAGGCCCACAGAAAAATTGCAGGTGGAGAAAGGGTCGTAGTTTTGACAAAGGGTGAACAAGATCTAGACAATGTGATCTCTGATATCCTTGTCAAGATGCAAATAAGATTAAATGGTAACCATGAGTTTTTTATCCACATGATATATATTTTGCACAAAGATGGTGGCCATGATAAACCCTTTGAAGACACGTATTTATTCATCAAATATGTTTTCTAGATGAGATTTTGACTGCTTACTATTGGACCCACATGGAGGAGGAGGAGGAGTTGGTGGATTATGAACTAGAGGAGGGGGGTTTTCAAAAAATTTGGTCTATTCCCAAGGATTTTATCCATTCACATTTCAAAGTCAACTTATAAGGTCACCATACTGCAGTTTCTGGGCCTACCATATCTTTAGAAAGCAAAGTTAAGAATTCAATAGGCAACTATCTAGCGGTTAGAAGGCCCTAACCCCTACTCCAGCCATGCACTATTTGGGTCCTTTAGTTTCGGCTAGCCCAGGGCCTAAGGAATTTTTTTAGGGGCTAGAGAACTCTTCTTGGGGTATTTTGCTCTATGTTTAGTTTCCCTATTGTCCCAAATATTGGAGGAAGACATACAATGTGTTACTGCTTCCTTAGGGTTTTCATAATTTTTTGAACACAGTGGGGGTTCTTCACTCTCAGAAGCCTCTCTGGATATTTTTCTTGTATATCCTTCATCTCAAGTGCCATCAACCTCGCCCTCCTTCGGCGAGCTAGTGAAGGAGAGCCTTGCCTCAACAACGGAAGAAGGTCAAACTAACATCATAAATGGTCTTGTGGTTTTCCAGGAGAAACACCCTTCTGAATAAGAACGAGTTATGATTCAAAATGAATCTGAGAAAGAAAGGAAGAGGAAAATCCATTGTAGTGTAAAGAAGAAGAAAAAATTCCTTCGTTATTTATTTTTGACAGTCAACGTCACCATTCAAAAGATTGAGGAAATGTCCCAAAAATACTTGGCGGGTAATTAAGGGGTTGAAAATTCAGGTTCTCAACCCTAAATGTGTGGGTAGACAAGGAAATATTACCTATTGTAAAATTTCCTCCAGAGGTGTCGCTATTAGCCCGAAGTTGGATTCATTTTTTCTTCAAAGATGTAGCAGACACTCGAGAGGTACAACAAATGGTTTAGAAAATTGATTTATCTCCTATCCTTGTCAATTTCTAGATGTCCCTCTTTGATGCAAAGTAGGAGAGACTAGATAGGGCCCCAATCTAGGTTCATCTTCCAAGTCTCCCTCCTAACTATCGGGATGCCCTAATTTTCAAAGATATAGGTAACTCATTGGGATCTTATCTAGCCCATGAACCTACATATTTAGAGATGGGGATTAAGACATACACCCATATTTTGGTTAATATGGACCTTAGATAAGGGCTCATAGAAGGTGTTGTAGCTCCTAGAGATGACCTTGAGTTGAAAAATACTAGTGCATAGGACATGTTAAGATCAGAGGTTAAATATGGACAACTATATGAATTCCTCTGACAGAAAATGGGTCAAGAGAATAATGGTTTTAGTGATTCAAGGATGGAGAAGACCATTTGAGCCTGATTCATGTGAATTTCCTATACTCATGAGAGTGCTCAGGAGGCTATGTGTCTTGATGGATTTTAAATGGGCCAAGTATAAAATAATGAGAAGAAACCTAAAAAATATGCAGAGGCATTGAGAGAGAATGGAGAAGGAACCCACAAGAGACAGGCTGGGTAGGAAGGGGGTAGATGGAATGAATGAGGGAAGTATGGATTTTGCTCACCATCACACTTAATCAACTACACTTTCCTCTTTCAACTAAATTAAAGGGAAGATAGATTCATTTTAAACACTTTGATAGTTAGGATTTCCCTGCCTTTCTCCTTCTCCACTTTGTGTGTGGTCATAGGCCAATAGAAGGCATGGATATTGGGATTGGGGTGTAGTGTATTCAGATATTGGGTTATAAAGGAATACATTTTAGGTGTAGGGGGGGCCATATGTATGGGCACCTGGATAAAAACTATAAGCTTCCACTTTTTTCATAGGACTATCCATCAAGAGGCAAGGACATATTAGGTTAGAAAAGGGTTATATATTGGAGATTTTGGGCACTGAGGAAAAGCTATATGGTGCAACTCCTCTCTGCAAAACATCCTCCATGTCGTTGGTGAAAATTGTTAGGAGATGTTTTTTATGTTGCCAGTTGTCTAGAATCCCTACTAAAGGGTTGGAGTTTCCTTTCCTTGGATGCTAATGGAAGGTTTTTGGGTTTACTAGTTGGATGCAAAGCCATAAATATTTGGGTATCCAATTCTTGGGGTTTGGATTCTAATTTTTCCATTGAGGACAGAGAGTGAGAAGTGGAGGGAGATATGGAGAGGGAGGTAGGGAGAAGGAAAGAAAGGGAGGGAGGGAGGGAGCGAGATGGAGAGAAAGGGAGAGCTGGAGACTAATAATTATGCACACTATTTGTATGTATTTATTAGAACGAAGGTTTGAGATTGTATTTTTTTGAGGAAAATGAGAGAGGAAACCCTAATTTTGGGGGATGAAATGGTTATGGTAGCAAGGAATATTTTGAATGAGACATTTATTTTTCATTTTGTAAAATTCCACCTGTGTAAGAAAACTACAAATGATGTTCAAACCAAGTTGTAAAAATCTAGAATCTTTATTAAATGTAAAATCGTTTTATTGTTGAGAACTATATAGGCTAGGAATGAAACTCCAACACCTTCCATTAACCAATTTTCAGTACACACCTCATTAGAGGCCTCTTTTATACTCAATTTAATATCAATTTTATGCTTAAATGCTAGGACTTCCACACAACTTCCCTCATTCCATGCTTTACTATATGCCTCTTATATATTCATAGCTTATTTATCATATAGGAACCTCTAGGACATATGAATCCAACACATGAATCAACCCCTAGAAAAATAAATTATATGCTTCCTCATAATTAAGGGGTTTATTATAACTCTTAAAGGAATTTTAGATTATTGGTTGTGGGCTGATACAAACCTTTCTATCAAAGATATAGTTATGATGACAAGCCTTAGAAACTTAGCCTAAATCCCATCAAATTCTCTATCTCCAATCCATATCTGGGTTGATTACTCATATTTTCTTATCCTTAATACCTTGTTTAGAATGAGATAGGTCTAGTATCGTACCTAGCCTAGTCGTTAGCCCATGTGATTCTCTAAAACTATGCTACATGCATTGATTATCATACTCCTTAAAGGTTGGTTTCACAAGTGTGAGTTTTTATCTTTGACATCCCAACTTGTACAATTATCCCATAAATTAGCTTTTTTTCCAAATACAAATGTTGTGTAACCAACTCCAAAAATAGAAGAAAAGGGATATCAATGCCTTAGAAATAAGCCACTTCAAGGGGGCAACCTCCAATACATTACATAAATGAACAATTCTTGGATGATACAATTTACAAAACCTCCTTACTATATATAGGAGTCCATGTGGCCATAATGTAATCCTAGTGGGCCATAATGTAATCCTAGCCGACCTAACAATAATAATTTAAGGGCACAATAATAACAAAATGGGGGTTACAAGGGTACAATAATAACAATAAGGGGTTTACACTAACAATAATAAGGGACTATACTAGTGATATATGGACCTAACATGCCCCTCTCCTTCAAAAAAAGTGTTGTCCTCAACGCTTGAGTAGTTCCGGGTGCTTCTGTATAAAATTCTCATCCTCCCATGTAGAATCTTCAGTGGGTAAGTTCTTCCACTTGATGAGATACTCTGAAATTGATCGATTCCGTAGTTGTCGAGTTCTTTTTTCCATGACTGCTTCAGGTTCCAATATGATTTTCCCTTCCCCATCAAGTTCCGGCAATACTGTTTGAACTGGAAGATTTTCACCTATAACCTTCTTTAAGCATGAAACATGGAAAACTGGATGTACTCGCGAAGAAGCAGGAAGCTCCAATTTGTATGCCATAGTACCAATCTTTTGCAACACCTTGTAAGGACCATAGTACTTTGGCGATAATTTATTATCCTTCTTTGCTTGCTTGAGGGACATTTGTTCGTATGGTTGTAGCCGTAAAAATACCCAATCTCCTACATCAAAACTTCTCTCGCTACGATGTTGATCTGCCTGTTGTTTCATTCGATTTTGTGCCAAATTCAGGTTATCCTTTAAGAGTTGGAGAACTTCTTGCTCATGCTCGATGTGATCTTCCACTGCTTGAACCTTCGAATTTTCCCTTAAAGATGATGTGATGGATGGTGGATGATATCCATAAAGTGCCATAAATGGGGTCATTTTTGTTGCAATATGGAAGGAAGTGTTATACCACCATTCAGCGAGAGGTAACCACTTGACCCATTATGTTTGTTTATCAGATACAAAACAACGAAGATATCATTCCAAACATTTATTTACTATCTCAGTTTGACCATCAGATTGAGGATGATAAGATGAGCTATGAGCTAATTGAGTACCCAAACAAGCAAATAACTCCGTCCAAAAATTTCCAGTAAAAATGGGATCTCTGTCGCTCACAATAACCCTTGGGCTTCCATGTAGCTTTTGAATTCTGTCCATAAATGTAGTAGCAATCGTACTTGCTTTAAATGGATGAGATAATGCACAAAAGTGTGCATACTTGGTAAGTCTATCAACTACCACCATGATGACACTCTTTCCTTCGGACTTAGGTAAACCTGTGATAAAATCCATTGAAATCTCCTCCAACGTTGACTTGGAATGGATAAAGGTTGTAGAAGTCCCGGGGTCTTAATTGTCTCAACTTTATTCTGCTGGCAAACCAAACATTCCGCCACAAACTTTTGAATATCAGATTTAAGGCCATCCCAAAAAAATTCTTTCTTCACCCTGTGGTAAGTTTTTAAAAATCCTGAATGTCCTCCTAAAGGAGAAGTGTGCAATTCCAGAAGAATCTTTTGTTTTAGTTGGGAATTCTTACAAAGATATAAGCGATCTTTGTACCATAAGGAATCATTTTTTCCAACTAAATGTATCAGATGTACTAGGATCTTGCTGCAACTTTTGAATGAGTATCCATACATCTTTGTCCTTCTTCCATTCATCTCTTGCTTCAGTTATCCAATCTGGTTGGATAACAGAAATGGCACAAAGCAATGCTTCCACCTCTTCATTCTTTCTTGAGAGTGCATCTGCAACAACATTAAGCTTTCCTTTTTTGTAGATTATTTCAAAGTCATAACCCAACATCTTTGTGACCCATTTTTGCTGCTCTTCTGAAGATAGTCTTTTTTCCAAAAAGTGTTTAAGACTATCATGATCATTTTTTACCTTGAAGTGTCTTCCCATTAGGTAAGTTATCCATTTCTTTAGTGCATGCAGTATTGCTAACATTTCCTTCTCATAAATAGGTTTCTATAAATACTTTCCTTTGATTGGATGACTTTGAAAAGCAATGGGTCTTTCTTCCTGCATTAAAACAACACCAATTCCATTTCCTGAGGCATCACATTCCACAATAAAGGTTTATGTGAAGTTTGGTGTAGTTAAGACCGGTGCTAGGCACATTGCCTCTTTAAGATGTTCAAAGGCCTTAGTTGCTTCAGGAGTCCATGAAAATGCATCTTTCTTTAATAATTTTGTTAGAGGTGCTGCTATTCTCCCATAATTATTAACAAAATTGAGATAATACCCTGTTAACCCGAGAAATCCTCGCAACTGCTTTATGGTTGTGGTGACTTTCCATTCCTTAATGGCTTTAATTTTGTTAGGGTCTACTTTAACACCCTCGTGACATACAATATGACCCAGATATTCCACCTCTTGTACTCCAAAGAAACATTTGGATGTTTTTGCATATAATTGTTTCTCCTGCAATAGTTTGAGCACCCTGTCAACATGTTCAACATGATCCTTCCAAGACCTACTATAGATTAGTATATCATCAAAAATACTAGCACAAATTTTCTAAGGAAGGGTTTGAAAATGGAATTCATCAACCCTTGAAATGTAGAAGGTGCATTGGTAAGGCCAAAAGGCATGACCAAAAATTCATAATGACCCTCATGAGTTTGAAATGGTATTTTTGGAATATCTTCATTCTTCATCCTAATTTGATTATATCCTAAACGAAGATCCAACTTGGTAAAATAAATTGCTCCATGTAATTCATCAAATAATTCATCAATCAAAGGAATGGGAAATTTATCTTTAATGGTGAGCTTATTGAGCTCCCTATAATTCGGACACATTTGCCATGATCCATCCTTCTTGTGTACCAATACTACAGGAGCAGAGAAATAACTTTGACTAGGTTGAATTATACCCGCCTCTAACATTTCTGCAATCATACGTTCAATTTCGCTTTTTTGGAAGTAAGGATATCTATAAGGCCTGATGTTTGGAGGAACACTTCCTGGAATCAAATGAATAGCATGATCATGATCACGAATAGGTGGGAGTCCTTTGGGAGTTTCAAACACCTTGAAATGATTGTCCAAGACTTGTTGGAGATCTGCAGAAATAGATGATTTTGATGTTGGAACTTCTAGTGAGCATAATTGTGCAATTACGCCTCGTTGTTCTTTCTTTAGAAGCTTTTTCATGACATTAGAGCTTATTATCTTTCCCGGCTTCCCCGAAATACCCCGTAATTCGACTTCCTTTCCTTCTGAAAAAAATTTCAAGAAAAGTTCTTGAAAATTAGAAGCTACCGTCCCAAAATATTGTAACCATTGTACTCCTAGTACAACATCAGCACCTCCCATAGGAATGGAAAACATTGGACTAGTCAATACATATTCCCCCATGGTTAGCTTGATATTATGGCATTTTCCAGAGCAATTTATAGTTCCTCCATTTTCAACCATCACTTGACATTCTGGTGCTGGGTATAGGAAACAATTTAATTCCTTGGCTACCTTACAATGAATAAAATTGTGGGTGCTACCTGAATCAATCAACACTATTACCTTTTTCTTCTTGATTTGTCCTTCTATCTTGAGAGTTTGAGGAGTGGTAATTCCTGCCAGTGCATTACATGATATGGTCGTATTCATTTCTTCCTCTTCTAGGGCTGGTTCCTGGTGTATATCCTATTCTTGTTCATTTTCTTCTTCCTCTTCACAATCTATGTAAAATAATTTCTTCTCAGCACACTTATGACCTTTAGTGTATTTTCTATCACAACTGTAGCAAAGCCCTTTTGCTCTTTTTTCTTCCAAATTTTGTGGTGTCAACCTTGTAGGTTGTGGAAATCTAGGCGTAGCAACACTTCCTTCTTTATAGAATTGAGTGGTAGGCTTCCTTGTCGCCATTATTTTACATTCAACTTTTCTTGCCAACCTGAATGCCTTCTCCAATGAATCCGGTTCCAAAACACGAACTTCATGTTGTATTTTATCCTTTAAAGTGCCTATGAAGAGATCAATCCTGTGTTCCTCTGGAATATCAGTTACCCTTATATTCAATTTTTGGAAGTCCTCAATGTGCTACCCCACTAAACCGTTTTGTTTGAGATTTATCAATTGGCTAAAGAAGGTGTTTCTCTTTGTATCCTCATAATGTGCTATCATTTCCTCCGTAAAAATTGACCAAGTGACAATTTTTTTACGGGAGAAAAGCCATCGATACCATACAAATGTATTTTGCTCTAAATGTAAAGTTGCAATGCGTACCTTTTGTGTGTTTTGCACGTTATGGAGATCAAAATATTGCTCCATCTGTAGTATCCATGTTACAGGATCCTTTCCATCAAACTTCCTCATATCCATTTTTGGAATATGGTGGTTCTTCCCGCCAACATTAGAGTTTATGAAATCATGATTAATATTTATTTTGTTCTCATCATGAGGTTCTTCTACTATCTTTTCACCATTAGGAAACATTTCTTGTATCAACTTTGTCAAACCTTCGATGTCTGCTTTTAGATCATTCTTCATGTTTTCCATGTTGTCTTTCATGTCATCCATCTTAGCTTCCATGCCAGCTTCCATGCCATCCATGCCTTTCTTCAAACCGTCCATCTTTGCTTCCACGCCTTTCTTCAAAACTTCCATTTCATTTTTTGTTGCTCTTTGCGAGAGTGAAATTTGTTGCACTTGCTCTTGTAATTTTGATAGATCATGTTGCAATTCTTCATCTTCATGAGTCATAGTAGAGCCTTCTGAAGGCTTAATGGGTGTTGAATTATTTTTACGAGGCATATTTTAGAACCCAATACTGATATCTATTCTAAAATATGCCCTTGGAATCAATTCAAATTGATTCTTCAAACAAGACTTATGCAATTTGGAAAAAAAATACACACCTTTTTCTTGCTTTTGAGGAGCTCGATATTGAAATTGGATTATCTCTGTAATTGCAGCACTTAAATATTTTAATTTTAGTACCAACGTAGCCCTATGAATTATCTTTCGAATGCCACAGGTATGACCTGATTTGGATTCTCCAAGACAAATTTGTGTCCAATCTCCCACAATGACCTAATTATGGACTGGTTCAGTAGAGTGAACTTGTACGACTTGCCACATGTCACTTTTTTGTCCTTCGGCTCTGAAATTGATAGCCAAGAAACTAAAATCTGTGTACTTGCGACCAATTTTTACGGCACTCCAATCCAATGCTAATAGATAGAGTTATGAAGATTTTCCCACGATCTCCTCTTTGAGATGAAATTCTGGAGCCTGAAAAAGCACTACATTCCACAGATCATATCTCCGAAAATATTGCGAACCAAGATCTGAAATTTTTTAACGCGTTTCCTCCAGATTTCAGCTTCGTACCCTAAACATTTAAGATTTTGAACCTTTGTAAAAAAAAATTTATAGCGCAAATTCCACGATGACCTGTTTAGGAGCCTGAAAAAAGACCTAAATTCCATAGATCATATCTCTGAAAATGTTGCAAAAAAAGCTTTGAAATTTTTTGACGATGTTTCTCAAGATTTTGGCTTCGCACCCTAAAAATTTCAGCTTCTGAAGCTTCATAGAAAAAAAGTTATAGCGAAAATTCCACGATGACCTATTTGGAGCAGCGAAACCCTAGAATCCAAAGCTTTGATACCAAATGTTGTGTAACCAGCTCCGAAATAGAAGAAAAGAGATATCAGCGCCTTAGAAATAAGCCACTTCGAGGGGGAAACCTCCAATACATTACATAAATTAAAAATTCTTGGATGATACAATTTACAAAACCTCCTTACTATATATAGGAGTCCATGTGGCCATAATGTAATCCTAGTGGGCCATAATGTAATCCTAGCCGACCTAACAATAATAATTTAAGGGCACAATAATAACAAAATGGGGGTTACAAGGGTACAATAATAACAATAAGGGGGTTACACTAATTAAAATAAGGGACTATACTAGTAATATAGGGACCTAACAACAAAGAAGCACATATGATATACCTTCAACATTTGTGTATTTTCCTCGAAAAGTGTGACACTTTGAAACAAAATTAGAGTTTGCATGTCATTAATTCAATATTTTGAAAAACATGCAACTAATTATGGTAGGTATTAGAGTATTCCGTTTGACATATGTGTTTATATGTAGTTTCATTTTCTTAAGAGATGGTATTAAGGAAAAACAATTTGGCCATTGGTTTGACTTTCGCTGACATAGGCCCTTAATATTTGTGCCCCCTTGATATATTTTCCCTTTCGCTCTTGATTCAATTTTTTTTGAATGTTTTCCAACCTCATGTATAAAATTTATCCTTATAAATTGAGTCACCTATACACAAATTTTAGTAATTTTTGTCTAACAATATTGATCATTTGGAGGATGGGGATGGTATAGTTCTAGGCCTTGCCTCCCAATTGAACATTTATTTATCTATCTACTTGGGTTCCAACACACCTCCTTCCCAAATTCAATGCACCTTCATTCTTTAGGGCTTACAACCTAATGTTATAATTACAAAAATGGATGAATGACAATACAATGTTAATGAAGGTTCTCTTGCATGCCTTAAAGTGCCCTAGATTCATATGAAGACTCTTAGATAATTTTTCTGTTGCTTCTATGCTCAATGCATTTCTGAGTGCAATTCTTTGCTCACCATTCATTAACTAACATTCCTTCTTTTTGTTATTCTTATGTGGACAGTTTGTGGCATAATGTCCATGCTCATGACAATTGAAAGATTTCACCTTTGACAAGTCTCGCTTCTTGCCTATCTTGCTGGTCTCGGATTTGGAATGAGATGCCTTCCCTTTTCCTTTCTTCACCTTGCCAACGAAGGCATAGTTCTCCTCATCATAAGCCTTTTATGAGGATCCATCTCTAGTGCTCTGTCGAATTTCTTCTTGTGCCAAATCATACCATTTTCGCTCCCAATCTGGAAGCTTCTCCCTCCCATTAATAGAGTCCTGGGATATATGCCACCTCTTGGGAAGTCCTATAAGAGCTAGGCTCACAAAATCATTTGAAGCAACATAGATTCCAACACTTCCAAGCTCATCTCGACTTTGAGTCAACTTGGTCAAGTAAATTTGGATCGTGTCGCCCTTCTCCATTTTGATCTTCCTAAGCTTGTATTTCAACACCAACTTCCAGTGGTCGCTGCTATTCAGGTACATATCTGTCAAGGCCTTCCACATTGCATATGGTTTCACCTTCTCATGGAGGCTTGAGACATTATGGCCTCGAACTCCCTCTAACAAGATCCTTCTCGCCTTTGCAACCAAGGTGTGTCAGGAAGTGCTAGGGTGTGTTAGGGAGTGTAAAAGCATGCCCAAGATTGTAGGGGATGTTAACACATGCCACAGAATGCTAAGGCATTTGAGACATCTCAGGTGTTATGGAATGTCAAGATGTAAATTATGTTGCTTAGTTGTTTTATGACCACAGTTGGATGTGATGAGATTTGTCTTGGTAACTTTTTAAGTGGGATGCGTTGATATTGGACATGAGTAGCCTAAGATGGGTTAAATGTAGTTCTTAGGTGAACAAGGCATATGTTGAATTTCCACGACACATGAGAATCTGGGTTTGGTCTTAGAATATTTTATGCAAACACACAAAAGTTCCACAACACATCTACTTTTCACAACGAAATCTACACACATCAGGGAATCATGAACTAGTGCACATGAAAATTTTTAACTTTTTCAAACCGTTCTTCGTTAAATTACAAACTATAATAGAATAGGATAGATCTCGCATACCTGGGATCATGGCCCTTTACAATCACATTGATATAACTAGGGCTTGGTGTTAGTCCTTTGACAACCAATCTACCTTGAACAAGAAATCACTTGACCCACTTTTTTATGGTGGCCACACATATCCCTTTTAGTCCACATGTACTGAACACATCTGACAGGTCCTCTTGCCTCTCGTTATGCGACTCCTCAATCTGCCTCTATCAATGAACTCAACTCCTTTAGGTTACTGAACTTGGATAAAAAAAAATTCCCTCTATCTTCCTCTTTTTTCCTTCAAGTTCTGTAACACTCAGGGTTTTCAATCAGTTGTTCACAACTATGTTTGTGAACAACTCTTTGGTCTGTTCACTTTTTCCATACTCCTACTCCAAGACGACAAATCTAGGGCTATGGAGGTTTCCCTTCTTCTCGCTAACTCAATCCCCAAAAATATAGCGAACTAGGGCTAGTTGGATAACCCACTAATTGAATGATACTTTAGTCCTTCAAAGTATACACATCCTTAGGCCCAAAAACCTACCCTTATACCAGTTATATTTCCTTCACAAGTACAAGACTTAGGGCTCTTATTTTAATATCACCTAACAACCATCCAACTATACTTGGACTGCCATCAATTTTCCCAACCACAATCATTTATTTTACTGATCTAATGGACACAACACTGGCCTCATCTAGGGCTCTTCAAATTTTCCACCTAATAGCGATTTGAATGCCTCTCAAAATCACTATTCTTGTGTACCAATTCTTTTTTGTAAAATCTATGAACAAATTTGAACTAGTCCTCTTGTCATCTTTCTAAAAATTTGTAGATGCTTGACCTAGGGTCACAAATCATCCACTAAAAGTCCATTGTCTAACTGTTTATAGGTTGCTTCAGAACTTTGTCCAAAATGACATGGATAGTCCACCAAAATCAACTCCTCTTCATGTCAAGCCATTCTTCATATGGCACATTACTTCTACTTCGTCTTCTACTCAGGCTTGACCTTCTTTGGATTTATTATCTCCATACATAGTTCTGCAAACCATCTTCCAAATCTGTGGTATATATTGCATAGATAAACCTCTCTCTAAGGGTCATGACTAGGTGGTATAACCACACCCACTTTGCAGCTAGGTGGTATAAATTATGCAACACTAGCAAAGAAGTCACAAGGGAATCCAAAAGGGAGTGGAGGAATTACCAGAATCACTTTTTTGTGTGGTTTAGGATGAATCTTGTCTTCCAAACACTATTTTTTATCAATTCAATTGTGATCTTTGTTATAATTTCTTGTGAAAAAAATATGTTGTTGTTCCAATCCCACCAGATATTGCTGATTAGAATGCATGGGAAACTTTTGTAATAATCTTCCATGATGTTGAGTAACTAAGTTTTGAAATTTTCTTCCAATCTTAGATAGGACCACGAGGCTATCATGTTCAATTTTGCGAGGGTGGTGGTGATGACTTGCACTGTGTTGGGATAAGAGATAAATAAGTGTGAAGAAATATCATCATATGACTTGCATAAAGTATAGATGTTGGGGTGATTCGTAAAATATCATGGATATTTATCGTGAAAAAAATGTGTTTCTATTCCAATCCCACCAGATATTGCTGACTAGAATGCATGGGAAACCTTTTGAATAATCTTCAATGATGTTGTGTAACGAAGTTTTGAAATTTTGTTCCAAGCTTAGATAGGTCCACAAGCCTATCATGTTCAATTTTTCAAGGGCATTGGTTGCTCCATATTATGGGTGCCTGCCTCTCTATGAATAGTTGCTCCATCACAACATACAGCTCCACATCAGACATCTCCTCAGGGCACACGTCCTCCTCATTGGACTTTTCTCCCTTCTCTCTTCGGGCTAGGCTCCTATAAATTTTCCTAAATTCCTTAATTGTCCCTTCCATTCTTTGGGATCCCATCTAACCTTCTCTTTCCTTTGTCATTTGCTGCACCTTTTCCTTGTCCTGTCGATTACTCTCCTGATTTTCAAACTCTTTCATCATCCTTTCCCGCCACTTGTCAGCAACCTGAGCCCTCCGATGTGCTTGTCACTCTCTCAGTCTAATGGAGGTTCTGACATCCATATCCCTATTCCCCCTTCTTACTTACTCGTATCATCTTTCCCTCAGTTCCTTCCCCCAGTACTGGAGGTTTAAGTCTCCATCTCAGGCTTTGGAATGACATCAAGCCCTCGTCCACCATTAGAGCTTTAATCCACTGTGAGATTTCCTTCAACAGTTCTCCCCGCAATTTAGATCTAAATATGTCTTCATCTTTTGTAAAATATTGGTAACACTCAGCTGAAAATTCCACAATGTACCCCTTCAAGGTATATTGTACCCAAAAATCTACTAGTCGGGTTAGATCGGTATCCAACTGATGGAGTGCTACTAGATCTGTGTGCATCCAACTATGATAGACTCTAAGCGATCCTCCTGGGAGTGACTTGATTTGAAGTATCTACAACCAATTATAAAGCTCTTCGGGAAACTTTCCCTAGAAAATTTCATACAGGTCACTCGCAGATTCAGAAAACTCGATCTTTAACAGTCTTTTCCCTCTGTTGTCGAAGTTCTGCTTGTTGCAATATGAATTGATCTAAGTAATTATACCACAAGCTTCATAGTTCCTTCTTGGAGATCCATGATACCATGATATAGCTTCTAAATGAGTTTTCACGTCTTGGCAACGGAACCATTTTTTGGTGAAAAAGGAGGTCTCTAGGCAAGACCCAGGTTCAGGCTTGAGGCCAACAAGGTTTCCACGGTAGTCTAGAAGAATGCCAACATTTTCACCCTGCGCCTGGGAGTAGGTTGTCTCACTCGAGGCGTTTCGTGACTGTAATAAGATTAGAAGCTAGATCAAGTAGAAGACAAATGTAAACACAAATAACATCTATGGGAACTTGGAAGCAACACATATATCTCAACTCTACGAAGGAACTACCGTTCATCAACACATGTTCAAAATGTTGAATTAAAATTTAATTTAAGCATACATTCATCGTAAGAAAATAACCATCGATCAACTTGTGACATTACACACAGCAACAACTCAATTTTATTATCAATAACAAAACAACATACATGTGCTCTGCAGAGTCTATTACAATTTTAGTCCAGTACACAGACTTCTTGTAGAACTCTCTTGAGGCTCTGCTTTTTCCCTCGGCCTCTCACTGAATTGACTAACTAGCTAACTCCTCCTCTGCTGATTGACTGCCTATCTTTTTCTCCTTGAGTGCAACTTTCAGTCTTTCTTTTTTCCCCGCTTCGCTGCTTTCCACTTCCTCTTTATTACTGGGAGTTCTACTGATTGTTCTTGTCTCCCATATCTGCCATCTGCGCTGTTCTCTATTAATGTCATGCCACCTATATTCTGGCTTTCCGCAACCATGATAGCTCCCTATCTACCTTGATTGCGTTCCACCACCTATCCTCCATCTCTCCACAACTCAAAAATGTTCTATCCCAAAACAAAGGCCCCAATAACAAGATATAAATAAGTGTGAAGAAATATCATCATATGACTTGAATAAAGGATATATTTTGGGGTGATTTGTAAACTATCATGGATATTTCTTGTGAAAAAAAATGTGTTGTTGTTCCAATCCCGCCAGATATTGCTTAGTAGAATGCATGGGAAACCTTTATAATAATCTTCCATGATGTTGTCTAACTAAGTTTTGAAATTTTCTTCCAAGCTTAGATAGGACCACGAACCTATCATGTTCAATTTTTTTGGAATTTTCTACATGCTCAATCTTCTTCTCAGGTTCCACCCTCCTTTGGATCTACTATCTCCACAGATATTGAATCTGCAAACCATATTCCAGATCTGCGGTCTATATTGTAGAAATAAACCTCGCTCTAAGGGTCACAACTGCTCTTCTTCTATGCAAATTTGTCATAGTCTTAAGGGCACACCTTATGAACTAAATATGCTAGGAAATTGTCCTAACTAGGGCACTATACTTATGTAATTCTAATTTTTGTAGAACAAACCCTATCCACCCATAGAAAAAAACACAACTCTTGCCTCCATAAGAGACTCGACTTAGCTCATATGGATCCATAGATTCTGGGCATTTCTTTGACTGAATCTTGATATTAAATTCATATCTCAATGTAGACCCTCAAAATAGGGTTACCTCAGTCAATATCACGCTTGCGTCTACTTCTGTTCTGGCTCTAAATTAAAGTGCAAGCCCTCCTCCATTTATGTTGGTATTTATCACAGACCTTGCGACCTACTAACCACCATAAGACAAGATCGTATCAACCCTCTCTTCCATTTCATGTATAAAATCTAACCAACAGGATTCAATATGATCTTGTAATGTACTAAAACAAGATATTGAATCCTTCCTACAATTTGTGGAAACAAAACACGGTCACACAATCACATATAAGTAAGAGAAAGAAATTACCAATCACACAACAGAAGATGTATCTGGGGAAAGAAAATGCTCAAAACCCCTCTATCTCTATTGTGTATTAAGTCAAGGAATCATGAAACAATACAATGCTTAATCTCTCATGAGATTCTCCAGCACTTTGCCAATTGTCTCCTACTGATCTAGGAAAAATCAGTCTAGTACTTAGCCAATTCTCAACCTTCCTTCAACCTGCCTTACTCACGTTATTCCTAGGGAATTAGCTCCCTATTAATTAGGAAAATCATCCTTCCTTGATTTCACCATCCATCATGGCATCCCAATGACTTTATAATTGCACGTCGGAAATTTTTTATAAATACAACTGACAGTTATGTTCCCTTTAACCTTTGTCTCATTTGGGTCTTCCTTGGAACTGACATGCATGCAACTATTAATACTGAATTATCAGTTATCTAATTGATCACTCATTGTGAAATAAATCTAATTTAATTCAGTGGACCTCTCACTAGCTCATCACTCAGTTAGAACTAGTTAAACTGATTTTAACTCAATTAATTGAGTTAACTAATTCACATCTACATCCCACTAATGCATCAACTACAACTGGACCCCAAAAATATTAGAATCCCTCTACATGCCTCATCTTATACCCTCATGATCAGGACATATCCAAGAATGCAATAAAATATAGAAATAAACATAAACACATAGATGCACTAGGAATAACACTTCATCTCATTTATATCAAATACTGAAAAATTATTATAGAAATTATGGAAAACAAACTAGCTCGGGCGATGGTATCTTGTCTCTGAGAAAAGATGTGGCAGCTACATGCCTCTGAATTGTGTTACAATAAGGCTCAAAGGCCTTTTTATTATTGCAAAATAAGATAAAACCCTAACTTAAGGAGACGTAACACCAAGAGTTTATGGGCCCTCTTGGGGGTAGTTGGGCAACCAACTTCCCAAGGTTGTAACTTGGTCATATGATCTCCGTTTAACACACATGATACCTCGTTAAAAATATCTCTCTGAGGAATACAACTACTAACACGATTTCTATGAAATCAATAAACCTTTCATGCCCAAAAAACATCGTTTGGGGCCTCAAAACTGCTCCGAAAGTTCAGGACCCGAAAAAATGACAAAAATAGTAAATTGTGCTATAATTAAGGAAGCTGAAAAAATTGAAAGAGATAATGGCAATGACCCAAATGCAATAGGTAAGTGGCCACCAATGTCCACCTCAATCACCTCAACTCAAATTTCTTGAGCTAACGCAGTAATCATGACTTAGTTAACTGACCCAAGTGACTATGAGATGAAATTACAATTTATTGAAGGAAAAAATAAATTAGACACCTCACATTCCTCACTCCTAGTACATAAAACTTCCTCACTAGTGTGGGTGCATTTTTTTTGTTTTTTCTGGTTTCCAATTTCACTGTTTCTTGTTGCCAATTTCAACACTCCCTCTGAACAAGAAAGGAATTCAATCTATCTTGATCTGGTACCTTTGGAATTATGCATACAACACTTCTCTAGTGTTGTTTGCACCTGCAAATCTTGAAACTGAATAGCCTCTGAACAACTAAATTAGTATAATTAATTTGTCATCAAAGTCTTCTCACTGCTGCTAGATACACACCTATCTACTGGACTCTCTGCGCTGCTGCTGACATTTGCATAAGTGCCCTTTACATTGTTTCAAAATATGATGTATGCTTTAGTATTTGACATTATCACTCTGATTTCTATCTTCCTGACATCTGACTACATCAATCTAACTGATCCTTCCTATTACTATTGTACTGTGGACTCCTTGTAGCTAGGTTCGATCCATGAGACACACCATCTCAATGGACCCTGCCAAAATTTCTTATCTTGGGATTATGTCTACACATCACCCTGCCTTCCATCTGGAGGTATCGCTGCATGTGCTCCCTCTTCCCATCTAGCTAGAAATTTCCCCCTCATGGAGGTATCTGCTTGAGTGGACACTTCGACTCAGTCTCCTCTCTGCTATTCTTATTGTGGCTGCTCCACAACCTTCTGAGACTGCTTCTAAGGTTGCATGTTGACAGGTAATTTGTACTCCCTCTTAACAGCCAAGTCTCTAACCTCTACTTTGCTCCTCAAGGCTTTGCATGCATCTGGTACCTCAATTGCATATAGGTTCTTTACTTGCGCACATTGTAATTGTCTTTCCATTACAAAAGTTTCTAAAAAAGGGTTGATTTTAAATCGACGATATCTCCTCATCCGAGCTTCGAATTGATTTTCCATTTGGGTATTTTTTCGCAAGGAATCCAAATATGCTATTTCATTTTTAACTTTTACACCAAAATTTCAGATATTCTCTGCAAACACTTTGCCCAAAAAAATTATGTTCTGATACCATGTAGAAAATCTAACCAATGAGATTCAATCTGATCTTGTAATGTACTAAAAAAAGATACTGAATCCTTCCTACAATTTTCAGAAACAAAACACGATCGCACAATCACATATAAGTAAGAGAAATAAATTATCAATTGCACAAGACAAGATGTATTTGGGGAAATAAACTGCTCAAAAACGCTCTATCTCTATTGTGTATTAAGTCAAGGAATCATGAAACAATACAATTCTTAATCTCTTATTAGATTCTCCAACACTCTGCCAATTGTCTCCCACTAATCTAGGCAAACTCGGTCTAGTACTTAGCCAATTCTCAACCTTCCTTCAGCCTGCCTTACTCATGCAATTCCTAGGGAATTAGCTCCCTATTAATTAGGAGAATGAGTCTTCTTTGATTGCGCAATCCATCATGGCATACCAATGAATTTATAATTGGACATGGGAAATTTTGTATAAATACAACTGATAGTTATATTCCTTTTAACCTATGTCTTGACTGGGTCTTCCTCGGAACTGACATGTATGCAACTATTAATAGTGAATTACCAGTTATTTTATTGATCACTCATTGTGAATTAAATATAATTTAATACAGTCGTTGACCTCTCACTAGCTCATCACTTAGTTAGAACTATTTAAACTAATTTTAACTCATTTAATTAAGTTAACTAATTCACACCTACACCCCACTAATTCATCAACTGCAACTGGACTCCAAAATTATTAGATTAATACCTCTACAATATGCCTCATCTTAGACCCTCAACTCAAATTTCTTGAGCTAACTTAGTCATCATGACTTAGTTAACTGACACAAATTTTTATGAGATGAAATTACAACTTATTGTCCAATTTATTTAAGGGAAAAATAAATTAGACGCCCCACAATATTCCTCACTCCGTGTGCATCAAAATTCCTCACAATTTTGGGTGCATTTTTTTTTTTCCTATTCTATTTTTCCAATTTCAATGTTTCTTGTTGCAAATTTCAACATTTTAGAATTTGATGCGGCCTTCACACTAAGACACCATTGAAATCACGTGCCCAGATTCTCATGAGAAACCTCTCTTAAGCTTGATCTGCCATAAGAGAACCAACAATATGCCATCCTAATTCTTAGCTCGAACCGACCATTAAGGTATGCAACATTCTTGTGAACCCTCATGTGATGATCTTGCTCTTGGAGGATGACCATGGCCTCCCTTTAGCAACCCTTACTTGGCCCTCTTACTCGACCTACTTTAGGACTACATCTCTCTTCGCCCCCTTGATCAAATTAACTCCTTATCACTTGATGTTATCTCATTCATCCTAAGGCCTCATTAAATAGTTTTTCCTAGACCTCTTAAGAACCCTCTAGAACTTACGGATTTTATCCACTTAGACCTTAGGAAATATTAATTTTCCTTTTTAATTTTCTTTTAGATTTTACCCCATCTTGGGTCCAAAATCCCTTTGCTTGGTTTCTTTGCCCACAAATCCTTTTGTGACCAAACTAACACAAAACCATCTCACTAGGCTTGTGGAGTACCTCCCAAGCTACAAGATTCAACAACATAGTCTAGTTGTAGTAGCCGTAACTTGGTCAAGATCTTGTAGTCAAGCAAGGGCTTGGTTGGGTTCCCAAGTTGAAAATTAAGTAAGGGTAGTTGTGAGGGAATGATATCTAGAGAGGGTCAGGGCATGCACATTAGGAATGAAAATTCATGCTAACACATGTCAGACAATGTCAATGCATGATGAAGAGTGTTAGGGAGTGTTGGGGCATATCAAGGGATAACTAGGTCAAAATGCATGGAAAGGAACTAATAAGAGTGTGTTCCAGGGAGTGTCAGCAAATTCAAGTGTTCCAAGGATGAAGTTTGTTAGGAGAAGTTCAGAATAGGATTTATAGGAGGCAAGCCTACAGTTGCTATACGGGGCTCGAAATAACAATTTTATAGAAAGGGAGATCACTTTGTGCTAGGAATAACATTGTTTTTCCTTTATCTATTTTTTTTATATGAGGTGTGGCACACTTTGGCTACATGCTCATGTTTTAAACTATTCTAGATAATTTAATATTGTACATTGTTGTGTATAATTTTTGGGGCACCCAACTTGTGTCAGCTTATATCTTGTGTGCGTTGTGCATCTTATGGTTCTTGCAAACTCTCAGTTAATGTTCTACTATTTATATGAACTAAACATACATGTGAAATATTTCCTATGTAAGCTATGTTTCTTAGTTGTTTTATGGCCATGGCTAGATCATGTGATCCTTGTCTTGGTAACTAGTCAAGTGGGAAAAGTTAAGCTTGGACATGAGTGGCATAAGATGAGTTATAGGTGGTTCTTAGGTTAACAAGGCACAATCTACTTGTAGTAGGTGCAATTAGTCAAGTTGTTGTGGTTAAAGCAAGCCAATATTGTCACATGAACTGCAGTAGCCAAGGAATTGATTGGGTTCCCAAGTCATGAAAAAATGTAAAGGCTAGCTTTGAGGACATGAGTGCCAATGTGTGCTAGGGAATTCTAAGATGTGTCAGATAGTGTGAAGGCATTTCAAACATGCTAAGATGTGCCAAGTGGTAAGGCATGCCAAGATGTGCAAGGGTGTGTTAGTGCGTGCCAGGGACTCTCAAGGAAAAAAAGGGATAAATAAGTTAAACTGCGATGTAATGAACACATAAGAGGGTTAATAAGTCATCAATTTATCTTTTCCAAGAGGGGCATGCTAAGCACACCAACACTAGGTGCCAATAGGTGCTAAGTGAAAATTTTTAGTGCATTCTAAGTGCCAAGTCTTCCTTTGTTGCTTCTCATCTACTTTCCAACAGTTGATCTCAAATAAATTTAATATTAAACCATGCCAAAGTATACCATGGCATGTCAACGTATTCCATACATGCTAAGACTTTACAAGTGCCAACACGTGCCAAGTGCCAATATGTGTCATAGAGTGTTATGCATGCTATGAAGTGGAAGGGCACGTTGAAGAGTGCTAAGGTGTGCTAGAGAGTGATAATGCATGTTGAGGAGTGTTAAGGAATACTAGGACAAAACATTAAGGGAGAACTAGGTCAAAATTCATGAAATTTAATGAATACGAGGAATGTGTGCCAGGGACTAGTGTTAATGAGTTCTAGTTGTCATGCCAAGGAGGGAGTGACAAGGTATGATAAGGATTGGTAAGGAATGATAGGGAATATCAAGGCATGTCAAGAAGTCTCAAAGTGTGCTTGGGAGTTCCAAGGTGTGCTAATTATATGTGCCAAATAGTTCCAAGATATTCCAATACATGCCAAGTGCTAAGGATGTGTAGGGTGCCACGGTATGTCAATATGTGTCAAGAAGTTTCAAGGAAAAAAAAGGAAGAACTAATAAGAGGGTTATAAGTTGGGACTTTATATTTTTCAACGAAACTAATAATAGGTACCAATACATGCCAAGTGGCATTGTGTGCCAAGTGCTAATGTATGTCAATGCATTCAACCAAGGTGTTCCAGGGAATGCTAGAGACTACATGCATGCCAACAAATGCTAGGAGAGTTCTATGTTGTGCTAGCGCATGCCACCATGTGCTTGGATGTCAATGTCATGATAATATGTTCTAGGTACAAATATGTTCCAAGACATGTGTGGTGCTAAGAAATGTTAGTGTGTGCCAAAGCATTAATTTAAGGTGTGCCTGGATTGTTGAGGAGTATTAGGTCTTTCTCATCAATAGAATTGATAGAGCTTGATTATGTATTAAATAATATATTTCCTACACACACTAGTAGGACTTTATCTAAAGGGAATTTTCTAGATAGTAAACTAAATAGATATGAATCATGTGTTGACTCATAGGAAAGCTCTATTCGACTACTCATTACTTGAGGGAAATGATACACACTAATTACTTCATAAAAATTTGACTGACTCTAACCACTATGGCCTTAGACATATGATAAAAAATACTCCACAATAATGGCATTAAATCCTTCTCTTTTGACAAAAGATATATTAACAAGCACATAACATCATCAAAAACTCATTGGAATGATCAATAGTGACAAACATTTTTTGACCATCACCAAAAGTAACAAAAATAGCATCGGTGAGGGTCATTGAAAGTTTGTCACTAGAAGTTTCACCAAAAAGAGAATTAGTGATGGGCCTTAAACGACCCTCACCAAAAGTGTCATTGAAAATGGCTTTGGTGATGGACCTTAAAGGACCATCACTATATACACTTACAATGACGTTTTTTAAAGGACCGTCACCATATGTGACATTGGTGACATACCTTAAAGGTCCGTCACAAGCATTACCCTCACCAATGTCCTTTTTTCTTGTAGTGCAAGGGTCAAATTAAGGAATTAAAGCTAACTATTTTGTAGGGAACTTGGGGTCATTCTTCTTCGACAAATTCTTTATGCTCTCACTCCATTTCTCTCCCTAACTTAAATTAAAAATCTCATCCTATGGAGCTTGATCCTGTTTTGAGTCTTGAAAACACCTCCATACCTCTTTACCCTACACACAAGTAAAAACCTGTTATATTGTGGTCACATATTGCATTATTTTAACCAAGTGGGTTTTTGTAAATGCAATAGTTTTGTTGTTACATTGCACAAAGGACTGGTGTTGGAAATAATAAGAGGGGAGCGAATTAGTATTTCAATTACATTTAATTTTTATTTTTCATAGAATTAATTAGCATAAAATTAAAATCATAATCAATAGTGCATAAAATCAAATATAATAGACACCAAAAAATTTAGGTGGAAACCCTTTCGGGATAAAAACGATTGAATGCTTCTCTAATAATTTTATGAGTACTTTTATAGGTCAATTTGGGCATCATTCCCAATGACCTGGTTAACTGGGCATCATCTCTAGGACCGATGTATAGGGTCTATCATCCCCTAACATTTTAGTTGCTACATGCCCTAAGACAAAGAACAAGACAAATCAATCAAAGACTTTCATCTGCAAAGGTTTCCAAAGTTTTAAGTTTATAATATATCATATGAGAGCTCAACAACACTGCCTCTAAAGGAACTAAGTGCATTGCATATGTAGATAGCCCTATGCAAGGCTTCTCTGCAAAGCACTTCTCGACATTCATGGGTGTGTTGGTCACATTGGGAGTGAAATTCTCATTGTTCCTAGAATATCCAATTGGCCATTTCCTTCTAGAAGAGTTCACATGTGTCAAACTTCGAATCCATGTGTCCATTTGACATCTACAAGATTGGGAACATGTCTTGCCTATTAGTGGAAAGTCATTGATTGAGAAAATACCTCATCTCCTCTATAAATTGAGCATAGATCTTAGTGTTTGATAAGGAAGAATTTGTGTAGAGAAATGATGGTGGAATTTCCATTGAGGAGATTGATTTGAGTGACAGATTGCTGGAGATATATGCATAGTGATGAGGCTGGGATGCTTCTGGAGATGGTGACACTAAATCAGTCATTAGGTTGTAACCTCCCCTTCTATCATTAATAAGAATACAAATGCTTTTCCATATATGTATTTTATTGGCTTTGATTTTCCATATTGCAAGATATTAGTTGATGTATATGGTTTATGCTTTACTGATTTAGCAAACTAACTTGAATAGACATCTGTATTATTGCTACCTTCTATTGTTTAATGTTCATTCTTGCAGGAAATATTTTGCACAGCCGGTTGGAATTTGAAGCTACAACGGAAGCGACAGAAGGAATCATTTGGAATCACTTAGATCCCAAGTAAGCCTCTAATCCATTCTGTTTTTCTGTTCTTAGTTAGGAAAAGTTTTCATATAGTCTTTAATCTGTTCTAGATTAACACCTATCTAGGGAAGAATGATTTATCTACAATTCATAATTCTGCATAAAAAATTGGCGACTCTGCTGGGGAGATTACTCTTTATCCTAGGTGTTTTAGCCTCTAATTATATCTGTTTATTCATCTAGTAGTTGTTACTCACAAATATTAGGCTTTTTAAGATCCAAATTTGCAAAAGAAGTGTGTTAAACAACTGTTTTTTTATTTATACACTATGCCCAACACACTCTTGGACAGAACATAGTGTTTCTCACAGCACTATCTCCCTTTCAGGACTGCATTGCAAAGCACTGTCTCTCTTTAGATACTATGTTGCCTCCTGAAACCATCCAATTTCCCTTGAATTTGTCTTTTTAGTTTGTTTCAGTTTGTTTGCTGCTGTGTTTTGAAAAGCCTAAGCCTCATATTGACAAGTGAATTCATCAAACTCTTCCTCCTTTGAAAGAAAATTTGTTCAATGTTTGTTTAAAGAATTTTTCTTTATCATTAGCAAGTTAATTTCAAAGTATTTTTATTGTCACATTAGATCCATTTGATTTTAAAAAAGGAAATTGTCGTAAAATATTAGTTTCCTGATAGGATAAATTGTTGTTTCTATAATGTTCCCAATTTTTATGAAACATTAATTTTTTCCATTTTCACATAGGAGATAAATAAAATGGGTAGGAGACCCATTAATTTCATGAATAGGAAATAAAAATCCTCTTGGTATGAAGGAGGATAATTTATAGAGCTGGATTTCACACCTCCATGTGTGAAGGAGGACTTTTGCAAGAAGGCTAGGTCCAGTTTGACCAAGTCAAACAACGCAATGGCATGAGGTGGAGAGCACATTGTAGGCAGTGCAGTGAAAGAGGAGGGAGTATTCTAGAGGAAAGAAACCCTAATGAATGGGGTCCATTGAGAAGTAGCTCAGATTGTTTAAAAGGATATCAAGGTAGCCATTGCAAATCATCTTGAGTATTATTCATCTTTGGTCTCGTGGACTTGCTGCAACTTCTTCCTGCTTAGCAAGAATTGCTGGGAAATTCCTGTTTATGATTTCCACTCCTTCTTGAGTAGCTCTTGGAGGATTGCAATCCATTCCCCATATTCAGACATTGGGGTCAAGCATCATCTGTCTTCATCAGCGCAGTTTCAGCTGGAGATTGTGCAGTGTTGCTGGGTGTTGTTGGGGAGGTTTTCTACAATACCATCCTTGGCTAGTTTTTCAGAGGAGGGAGCTTCCACCCCTTTGGGAGATCAGAAAAGGAGGTTCATGAGATTATTCCACCATCTTTGGCACCAGGCCAACCACTTTCCATCATATGTTGCACAGTCCCTCTCTTAGACAACGTTATTCTTGGAGAGCATTTGCTGTGAGGGATTAGCAGATAGTTTGGAGGGTGAGATCTTAGGTGAAGGGATCAGCCTTTCACTTCAGATTTCCATTGGAGGAGTGTTCTTCATTTTTTTCAGCCATTTCAGCCTTCTTCATCTATTTCCAGTTTTGAGTTGCTACTTCCCAGCAACTCCGACATTTTTCCATTTAATGTATTTTGGCCAATCCCTTGGAGGATTGCTGTAGCATTGTTTTCTGGGGTTGAGATCTTGCTCCCCCACTTTATTTGAGCTAGTTATTGCTACATATTTGTATACATATCAGTTTGCAGTAATTTCTCACTATACACTGTGCAGTCATAGCTTGTTTCTAGGTTGTGTAGCTATGTATTTTCTCTTTTGCATGTACAATTGTCTTCGGGCTGATCTAGCTTAGTTTGAGAGGACTTTCCTCAAGTTATTGTATATCTATTTGCTGCTACACATAATATAATGGCTATGCTCTCTTCTTGCACCATATGTATTGATATTTCACTGCTGCTGCTTGTTGAAGTTCATGTATTGTTGTAGCTCTCCATTCTGAGCATTGTTTGAGATACATAGGATTGAAGGATTTGAATAAACCTCCTAGAGTTATTTATTTGAGCTAATAGTATGGAAGTGTAATGTATGAAGAGTAAACAAAGGGATCCAAGTCCCAATTCAACTTATTTTTGCATTGGCTTCCTTATACAGTGTCCTAGAGGACCCTATTCTAGCAAATCCTGAAAAAGGAACATTACAGTTTCATTCCTCATTTTTCCTTCAAAAGAGAAATTGTTGTTTGTATTCCTCATTTCTAAAAAGTAAAAGGCATTTGATTTTATTGATTTAGTGAACTTATTTTCTTTTCTGCATTCATAACTTTAAAGGAATTGAAAAGAAAAATCTGCATTTGCATTTAGTGGTCTGTGTGTTTTGCAAAAAGGAACAATTAGGAAATCTGCATTTAGTTTGTGTTCTTTGATTTGTTTGCTCACAAATTGTTTGCTCTTTCCCTCTAGTAGCTAGGATTTTCATTGAAAAACTAAAGTGAAATATTTCTTATCATTCTTAGTTGCATTTTAGGAATTTTCCAATACATCATTGCGGTGAACCTTTGAAAGGAAAATTGTTAAGAAATATCAACATAAATTTTTTCTCAATTTACCTAACAAAGCATTGGAACCATAATGATAACATTTAGAAGGTCTAAGCTAGAGACGTGTTCTGATGTCGTAAAACATAGAAGCTGTCATTAACTTGTCTGCGATACATTCCGAGTGTGATACCTCACTCCACGTATGTAAGTATATCATAGCTCGTCCATGTACTTTCAGGTATATCGGGCGGTGTTACAGTACGATAAGTATAAAGGGGTGCTCTCACTGTGCGGTTTCGCATTAGACAGTGCTAATATGGACTTGGGCCTCCACGTACCTTCAGGTATATTTGGGAGGAAAATTTTTAGGTGCTATCCATCCATAGTGAATCGAGTCGGCCACCTTATAAATTGTGATACACTGAACACAACATTCGGGGAGATTTCCTGCCTGTACTTCTTGGTTCGCCAGGAGGTATTCTGCAGTTCACAGTTTATTGGTAAACCCTTTTGCCTAACATTACCCTTTTTTTTGTTTTTTTGTTTTTGGTTAAAATAAATCAGTAATCGTAGAAGAACAAAATCCTTTCCCCTGTCGTTTGCGTAGACTAGTTTTAAAACCACCTTTACGACCATAATGTACTTCTGGTAGGCGAAGGCGATCACGATCTTCCGAATCAAGTAAAATTCGTACCTTTGGTGAAACATCATATTTCCATAAACCAAAGTTAGCTCAAGTTGTTTCTACACATCCTGGTTTGTCTATTGTTGTCAGAACGAAGTCTTCACAACTACCTGTGGTCACGATCCATCCAATCAGTGAGACCATACCTCCTGGACCCGAAGTTGTTCAACCAAAAATTGATCCAAATCCTATCTCTTCTTTGCCAGAATATCTGAATCCTGAAGTCGTACAACCGGAAGTTGTTCCTACCTTGGTCATCCCACAAATTTATGTATCTATTTAATCTCCCATATCACACAATCAACCACCGGAAATATACTTTGGGCCTGACGGTGAAATACTTCCCCCTGGTTTAATTGCAATTGAAGAAATACCACAAGACGAGACACCTTTAACTCCAACCCATTTTGGGGAGGACCTTTACTTGTACGAGTATTTTCCTCAACCAACAACATCTGCTTTTGTTGATCTTGTTACTTTTCAAACTCCCGTTGATTCAAAGATGTATACGTTTGGTCATGTAACCATGTCTGAACCAACATCTTTGGTTGGGCCATCTGTTCCAATTATGTCAGCTCCTACCCTAGCTACACCGTCAATGTTTACAACTTCACCAGAGTCATATTTTCATGGTGGCCCTTTGGTCCCATCAGGTTACAAATCATTATCTGACATTTTATCTGGTGCATCTTCAAACCCATGGACTTTACCAATGTCATCATCTGGTATTTTAACTGGTAATCCTATAGTAAGTAGTGAATGACTTGATTCTTTATACACATCTTCAGGGTAATATCAAGTCGGTCCTTCTGGGTCTATTCCTTCAAGTACCATATTAATTGGACTCCCAACGTTTGGAGAGAAATATTTCCCGTCTTATTATCCTCCTCATGTTGGGGGGCAACCTTTGGCCACCCAATATGACAATACTCCATCACTTTTTGGTCAACATAATGTCGAAATGAATGTTTGTCAATGGTAGCCCACTCTGACTATCCAACTGTTAGGAATCTGTAATTTATTAGCAAGATTGGCAGAGTCCAATTGCAGAAACAACATCGTTTCAACCAACTTTGGGATTCTAGGATCTAGCCCTCCTGAATCCGGAGAGGGATCTCTCCAACGAGTGCAAAGATGGATTTGTCTTTGAAGTTTGGGATAATGATATTAGGCTAGTTATGAAGTCCAAGGGTTTTATTTGTTTTTGGATGGTTGAACATGATTTCCGTTAGAGGTGAAAAGTCCCAAAGGCAAAGAGGTTCAAAAGTGAGAAGTTGCAAGCAAAAGAGTAAGTTTTGATCAAGAAGAAAGATGATGGCAGGTTTTCAGTCCATTGGGCTATGGAGTCATAAGAGGATTTAATTGGAACAACAAGAGGCAAGAGTGGTCCATGGGGTAAGTCATCTATGTCTAAGGATCTCTTTAAAGTTTGATTTATGGAATGGAGTGATATAATAAGAAGGGGAAATAAACAGATGAAGAAACAAAGAGCAGCCCAGGATCTGGTAAGTACTTTGAAACTAGCCAGCCTTTGACTAGGCACTTAAGAAAGACATGAAAGCAAACTAGGATCTGGTAAGTACTTTGAAACTATCCAGCCTTTGATACACTTCCAATAGAAAACATACAAAAAGTAAGGGAAACTTGAAGGCAACCTTTGGAGTAGAGACTAGCGGGCCGAGCTCACCAAAAATCCTCTCCTAGCTCTTCTTTACTTGGCTACTTCCAAGACAATCACAGAGATAACGCAGAATGGCCTAAGATCTGGTAAGCACTTTGAAACTATCCAGCTTTTAACACATTCTAAGGGAAACAATCAAACAACTATGCAAACAAGACTGGGACTAGGGCTCACCATATCTTCCTCAGTTCATCTTCACACAACATATACTGAAAGTAACATTCAAAAATAATATTCAGCTAAGACAATAAGACGAGGGAACACCAGCATTCCTATGCTTAAACTGAATTAAATCATTTTCAAACAACACAGTTGGAAGAAAACATTTAAATAAATATTTTTCAGCCAGAGAAGGTTACTGGTATACAGTAGGTCCCAACACTGTTTAAACTGTTCTTTACAGAAGAATATGAAACATCATGAAAACAGAAACAAAATCACAAGTTACAATAAGAATAACATCACCGTCAACATAGACCAGGATCCCATAAATCAGCTTGTATTGATGCTCCAAACCAGTTACAATCTTCAAGTCCAGTGTGTTAATTCATCTTTCTTTCATAACCTAACTTATCTGTTACAAGCAGAGCTCCAAGAGCCAGTGAATCACTATTTACAATCAGGAGTCTTCAGCTCAGTTACAATTACAATGCTCCAACAATTACATCAACAACCAACCCCTCACTCATCTTCTACTGAAGTATTTATAGAAGGATGAGGAGGTGAGATCTGATTAAAGATCTCAAATACAATTAATACAGAGTTAATGTTTTCTTGGCCCTTGGGAGGCTCAATGAAGAAACTATACAGGTGTTTCACTGTATTAATGGATTTACACTCATAATTTAAGCTCGGTGGGAGCTTTTGTTGACCTTTGAGGCTCTGTGTGATGCTAGGGTTACTCTGCAGACATCCTTTCATTAAATTCCTGGCAGAAGTAACTCTTCGGCTGTGTCGAGGAAAAATATCTGATCCTGCTCAATAAATTCTGCTTCTTGATTGAATACTTTGAGGCACAGGTGGCGCTTTAGTCGCTAGGAGGGATCAATTTTCCCTAATTTGTGGCGGTGGAGGTCTTCTGTCGGTTAAAACACTTTAGGTTTTCCTTTAAACTGTGTTTTAGATTGGGGATTAGGCTTTTGATAACTGTCTTATCCTTAATCCCCACTAATATGACCATTAATTCTCTGCTCTGATAATTTCATGGTCTTTGACACTGATAATCTTTGACTGTGCCTATTTCATGGTTTTCCTGCTATCGTGTCGGGCTGCGCAGGGTTTATAAGGCATCAATGCTTGAAAAAACATGGATGAAACGTGCATTCCAACCCTGCGGGTCATTTCCTTGGATGAAACGAAGACGGGAGGGTCGTCACCCTCCTTCCCTGAATCTTCTTTGGAAACCACAAACAAATGATTTAAACCGTGCAAAATGCGAAAGCTCATTAAAAAATCATGTTTTTATAGGCTTAACTGCATCGGAAGGTGTGTGGAGGAGCGTGGCCATCGGATGGCATCATCCGGCAGTCAGGATTGAGCGGGGGAGATTATAGAATAGGTGGAAGAGGATCAAATCTGAGCCGTCAATCGCGCGTGATCGACGGTCGGGAGCGGAGGTTTGAAATTCAAACGGAGGAATCGAAAGATGGATTTTGGACCGTCGATCTGCAGATCAGATTGACGGTGGAGACATGATTGCCGCTGTACGATGGCCTGGTTATCGCGGGCGCAACTTCGACAATTGTCAGCCGTTGGATGAGCGGGCTTAGATCTGACGGTGGTGGTTAATATCGCTGGGCGTCTTGGCCCAGGTTTTAATGCGCGATGGAGGGTGGTTTTGCAAACAGTATAGAGGACGCCTGGCGGAAAGCGTGTGGAATCGTTGGCGATCGGGTAAAAACTGCCTTCCGCTAATGGGCGGTGCGATGGAAACCACACGGGTTTGGAAAATAGCGCATGGATGGGGCGGTCCACAGAAAAAGCGCGCTCTGCACCGTCCGATCTGTGAAGCAGATCAACGGTGGAGATTGCTCCATAGTTTATACGGGCGGAAAATTTTTGAAATGAATTAAAACCCAAAAAACACGAATAACAAAGGTTTTTTTTTTTGGTTTTGGCGGAGAAAAATCAATTTGAAAGGATAAGCGCCCGAAGGGTTTAGCAGTTGGTTCTGGCGCTCGGGCTTATGGACGGAAAAGGGATAGGGACTTAACCTGAGGGGCTTAAGTCCAGAACATAGAAAATGTGGATTTTCTATGGTTTTTTAATGTTTTTTCAAAGGAAATGAAGGTTCCGATAAGGTTAAAAAGTGGGTTTTTAACCTTGTAAAATGAATTTTGATGAGGGGAAAAAAGAAGAAATGTAAAGATGAGGGATTTTCATGGGAAATGGAGGGACAAAAAAAGAGGTTAGTTTTGGAAGAAGGAAGGGGAAAGGGATGTTTGCAGCAGTATTTGGCTTTGGATTTTTGTAGGATTTCAGAGGTTTTTTGGATGCAGAACAACAATGTGGGAAACTAGACAAAGGCATGAGGCTTTTAAGAGTATTCAAGAGCCAACAGTTTTTGATAGGAAAAATTGTTCCTTGAAGGCTCAAAACAAATTTAGCCACCTTTGGTATAATCAAATTTTACAGGTGGCTAACACCAACCACAAACAATTGTCCACTTGTATCAACCAATTCAACCATTTACACCCAAATAATTTCCACTTGTCAATACATCTTTACCCTTGTTACAAAATCAAAATGTTGTACAACCTTATCAAATGGGTCCTTCAACTCAATATCCTCAAATGTTGGGTCCACAGTCTCCAAATCCTTCGGTTAAGCTACAACAACATGTATCCAGAATCATTTATTCACAAGCTAGTTTACCATTTTATGGGATGTCACAGCCGCAACCTGGTTATACCTATCAACCGAATCCAAGTTATCCTAATTTGGGTTATAACATCGGTGGACAGACCCCTTGGAAACCATAGGTGCAAATGCCTCAAACTTCATTTCCACAAGTATCATATCCAGGTTTTGGTCAACAAATTCCTCAAGCGTTTGCTTTTCCAAATAACCCCTATCTGGGTTACCAGCAGCAGATTCCTTATGTTGGTGCTCAAAGACCTATTTTTCAAGCAATTCCATCTTACCCTGGCTATGCTCAACTTGACCTTAATCGACAATTTCCCTTTGTCGCAACTTTAGAGTTACCAGATTTAAATCAGCTAACTAATGATCCAATTAATTATACTCCTTGGTGGTCGATGATACCTCATAAATTACCCTCGGATATTCCTAAGTTCAATAGAAACCCTAGAGAAGATCCATCGACTCATGTTATGACTTATCATTTATGGTGTTCATCTAACTCCCTGAATGATGATTCTTTTCGACTACGTCTTTTCCAGCATATGATCACAGGTCTAGCTGCAAAATGATATATTGAATTATCTAGAACTTCTTTTGATAATTTCATAGCCCTAGCTACTGTCTTTTTGACTCATTTCCAGTTACCCATCCAATATGAAACTGGAACAGAACTCTTGACCAATTTCAAAAAAACTAATGCTACTCACATTTCTGATCATATTCATAAGTGGCGTCGTCGTCGTAGAATGGTTAAGAAATTTGTTCTGGATCAACTCCTTGGTGAATGGTTCATTAAGTCCCTGTTACCATCTATAACTGAGGATGTGGCTAAGGGTGGTGTGTCACAGAAGAGAAATTTATCGCTTGTGCCCAATATTTAAACTTGATTTATACTCAGTCTGGCACGCTCTATGAAAAAATTCCTAATGCGCCGAGATATAATTTTATTGTTCCTCCTCAATTAAAGGACTCTCATGCTAGAGACGAATTGATTGGCATTGCAAGCACACATCACACTACTACATATGATCTTGCTCCTACTTCCAAAATTAATGCCATGTCATTTGACAAAAGCAAGAGTGACAAGCAACCTGGAAGTAAGAAAAAGGGAAAATCTAAGAAAAAGCAAACTTCTAACCCACAGGAAAGATCATCTGATCAATCGTCTGGACCTAGGAAACCTCGTTATCCATGCATAATATGTAATGAGGAACACTTTGTTAGGGATTTTCCTCATCGTGCTGAAGTCTCGAAAATCATCAAGACTTCCCATGCATCAGCTGTGTTGATAGACCCATTTCCAAATCTGAAAACAAATATGGTTGCTACGGATCCAACTCCTAGTTCCTAAGTGTTAATGTTATTTGTCACAAAACCTTCAACAGATATTTTGGTGTCAACGAGTAATAAATATTATGGTAGTCAGGCCACTGATCAACTTACTACCTTGACAATGAATCCGTCTACGGAATCAGTACCGCCTACTGCTATTTCTGAATTGACAATCAAGCCACCAAAGGGAGTAATTCACAAATCGACATATAATCCTTGAGAAAGAGCTGCACAAAATTATAATATAGTTGAATATTTGGCTCAATCCCCTTCAGCTATGTATTCTCTTGAGGTATTAAAAAATTTTCGCTCCCAAAAACAGGCCTTATTTTCAGCTATTGGTGGAATTGATCCGACTAATTCTAATCTTGTCGTCTTTAATCATACAGGCTATGTGCCACAACTACCAGCAGAATTGGCATTCTCCATACTAGTAAATGTTCTCAATCACCTTGTTCATCGCACTATTATTGATGAGGGAGAATATACATGCATTATGTCTCTAAATTGTTGGAAGTCACTTGGCTCTCCATGCTTATCATAATCATCAACGACGTTGAAGGCATTTGATGGACGTACATATAAACCTTGTGGTATTATTAAAAACCTGCATGTTGAACTAGGGGGGAAAAAATGAATATTTATGTTGAGGTTCTTGATGGACCCCTTGACTATAATATTTTACTTGGAAGGCCATGGGTATATGCAATGACTGCAATTGTTTCTACATATTTTAGAATGATTGCCTTTCCACATAAAGATACTATCATATTCATTAATCAACTATACTTCTTTGCCTTTTCTTTGCAGGTAATTGGAAGCATTTTGTTCGTTCACATACCCCAACTAGAACTTCAGAACATTGGTGTAGGACTCTTAAAGGATTCCACTCTTATGGGAACCTTTGCATTACCTCCGCCCGCGATGTTGGCAGAAATAACAAGTATAGAGACCTGCTACATGATCTCTTCCACTCTATCTGGCTTAGGGAAGAGTACGGGTGCTTCTGAAATTACTATGTTGGATGAATTTATGTCGCCTAGCCCTATTGAGTTGGCATAGAAATCAATCTATCTGGCTTAGGCGGCAAATCTGAAATCAACATCACCAAGTGTTTGGGTTAATCGTTCCTCAGATTTTGGTACTCCCTCTGATCCTTTTTCCTCAATGTTCTTGACAGATGAGAATATTTTGGAAGCCATGATGTCAAAAGGAGAACCATGGGAATATTATCATCATCGTTCCCATCTTCCTGATTATGAAGAAAATTATCTTAGTGAACTATATCACCCATCCATCCAAAATTTATTTTCGAATTCTTTACCCATTAATGCAATCGATTTCGAGCGAAATCTATCAAATATTGAAGAAAACATTTCTATCGATATTTCGACCAAACCTGGCATCGTAGAAATATTCATGTCGGTATATCTTTTTCTCCTTCAGAACTTGAATCATATCGCTCTCTATTTCATGAATTTCGTGACGTATTTTCTTGGTGTTACGAGGAAATGCCAGGCATAGATACTAGTATTGTTGAACAAACTATTAATATGTATCCTGATGTCAAATCGGTGCATCAACGACTTCATCCTATTCATCCAAAGAAAGCCACTGCCATCAAAGTAGAAGTTGAAAAACTTTTGCTTGCTGGTTTCTTATACCCTGTTCTGCTAACTGAATGGGTTTCCAATATCGTTCCTATCATGAAAAAGAAAGGAACCATTAGAGTGTGTGTCGATTATCAGGATGTAAATCTTGCTTGTCCAAAAGACAAGTATCATACTCCCTTTATCGACCAGATTATCGACGTTTGTGCGGGATGTGAAATCTTTTCGTTCATGGATGGATTTTCTGGCTACAATCAAATCAATATCCGCCCATATGATCAACATAAGACAACATTCATTTGTCCCTGGGGCACATTCACTTATAGGAAAATACCGTTTGGTTTAAAGAACGTTGGGGCAACTTTTCAGAGAGCAATGGACTATGCTTTCAATGACATCAAGCACATTGTTCAACCTTATCTAGATGATTTACCAGTGCATTCACGAAATTAGACTGATCACCCCATGCATTTGAGAGCCATTTTCTTACGTTGTTGACACTAAAAAATATGCCCCAGTCCACATAAATGTGTGTTTTGTGTTGGTTCTAGTTATTTTATTAGATTCGTAGTCTCAAAATAAGGAATTCGAATCAACCCATTGAAGGTTCAAGCCATTCTTGATTTTCCCGCGCCATCAAAATTACTTCAGATAAAAAACCTTAAAGGAAAGGCTAACTTCCTAAGAAGGTTCATTCCAAACTACGTTGAAATGGCTAAAGGATTTACTCGACTATTGAAAAAAGGGGTTCCCTTCCATTGGGACCAAGTTGCGCAAGCTTATTTTGATGATGTCAAGGACACTCTTGTTTGAGCGTCATTAATGTATCCCCCTAATTATCAAAATGATTATTTCCTATATATTGTCGTGGCCGAAATGACCATTTCTATGGTATTGGTCCAAGTAGGAAATGGAATTGAACATCCGATCTATTATTTGAATTGTAATCTCAATGATATGGAAGTTAAGTATTCATACGTAGAAAATCTTTCCTTGGCAGCTGTTCAAGCTGTCCAAAGATTTTTCCATTATATCCTGCTTCGAAAAACTACTATCGTTTCAGATTGCAACCCCATGACTTATATTTTATCACGTCAATTTATAGGGGGAAAATATTCAAAATGGATCATCATTTTGTAGGAATTTTATTTGGAATTCATTGAATCCAAGTCAAAGAAGTCTTTAGTTTTGGCTGAGCTTCTCAGTGACCTTCCCTCTGATAATACTGCAACTACATCGGAACCATCAATTCCTGATGCGTCTCTATTTCTGATTGGATCATCTGATTCTTGGTATGGGGATTTCATCATTTATCTCCAAACCCAAACTTTTTGACCCGATACCTCTTGCTTTGAACAACGACGTATTCGATACCAAGCCAAAGATTATCTGATCATCGGCGATACACTTTATCGTCGTGGTGTCGATACCATTTTAAGGAGGTGCCTCACTCACTAGGAGGCCAAAAAAGTGTTAAATTATTTTCATGCTGGGGCTTGTGGTGGAAATTTATCTAGTTATGCTACTACGCATAAGATACTCCGTGATGGTTACTTTTGGCCTACTATTTTTCAAGACTGCATCCTCGTGGTCAGAATTTGTCATGCATGCCAGATTTTTTATCGTAAAATCCACAAACCACTAGCACCAATGCATCTTGTTTTCTATGTGGGACCATTTTCGAAATCGGGTATTGACTTCATGACCTGTAACCCTCATTCGTCCAGGGGGCACGGTTATATTATTTTCGCAGTTGACTATTTTACCAAATGGGCCGAAGCGATGCCTACATTCAACAACACAGGACAAACACCTGCATTTTTTTTATTTAATCATGTTATTGCACGGTTTGGGGTCCCACAGGCTATATTTACAAATCATGGGAAGCATTTTCGTAATAACATGATGGCTGAATTGGCTGCCAAGTTAGGATTTTCACACGATAATTCTACTCCTTATTATCCACAATCAAATGGACAAGTTGAAGCTATTAACAAAATTATTAAATGTACGCTTCAATGAATGATAGGAGTTCGTAAAAGAAATTTCCATTTGATCCTGTACTCTGCCTTGTGGGCATATCAAACCTTGGTGAGAAACACAACTGGCTTTACTCCTTTTCAATTAGTGTATGGTTTGGAAGCTATCTTGCCAATCCAATGTGAAATACCGTCGTTAAAACTCGCAATCGACTTATTACCTGACACCTCAAAAGAATAAGCGCATCTCCTTAACCTCATCCATCTTGATGAAACGCGTTGTAAAGCCCAATTGGCCAACGAAGCGCATAAGAGACGTATAAAGGCACAATACGACAAAAATGTCCAGCCTCGCATTTTCTCAGAGGGCGACTTGGTCCTTCTTTATGATCAAGAAGATGATGTAATAGGTATAGGAAAGTTTGAGCCATTATGGCATGGCCCCTATATTGTCAAAAGAGTTCTTGCTAAGGGCTCCTATGAGCTAGTTGATTACGATGGAATTCCGTTGGCGCAAACTAGAAATGGGTTGTATTTGAAACGTTACTATGTTTAATCATGAGCATAGTAATTTTTTGTATTATATTGTATATATATGTTGTTGATTTTCATTCACTATCTTAATTTATTTTTAGAGTTTTCTTGACGTTAGTAATCTACTTTACATTTCATCGTAGATGTCTGAATCTTCAGAACCCTTTATTGGATATGGTGATGGTGCTAGTTGTAGTATGCAGAATCTATCCTCTGTAGCGTGGGCCATTTTCACTCTGAACGACGAGTTAGTGAGTTTTCAAGGGATTTTCATTGCTAGATCGACGAACAATATCACTGAGTATAGCGCGTTGATCGAACTTCTCTCTGATGCCATTTAATTTGGTACTAACCATATCATCATAAGGTTAGACTCACAAATTTTGGTATTACAACTTACTAGTGTTTATACTTTTAGAAATTCAACATTGCATAGATTGTACCTAAGAGTTCGAATTTTGGAAAGACACTTTCATTTTATACAATATCAACATATTTCCAGAAATTTGAACACATTGACTGATTCATTAGTTAATCAATTTTTAGACATACATTTGCAACATATGTAAAGAAAACATTCACATCATTGAATAGGATTTCACAATAAACATAGGAAAACACTGAAATCATATAGATAGATAGTTATAGGTTTTAAAAAAATTTGTGCCCAAGACACATTATTCATTTGACCTCAAAATGTATGCAAAATATCACAAGTAAACTAGTGGTGTTCGTGGTAACATGCAATAGATCTAGCTATCCTACGAATTAACCACATCTAGTGGTTAGGAACCCCAATAGTGTGTCACTGCAGTCGCATAGGTAGCTCTTTGATCCGACAATCTAGAATCCCGAAGGTCAAACCCTCTATGTGTTGTTGAAGCTCAGTCAGAGTCTCATCCATATCAAGATCCTAAAGGATTTCTCTCCCAATAGCCCTCTCTGCTAGCACATCTGCTTCGCACTCCGGTTTCACTGCTAATTGAACATGAATAACATCTTCATTACATCAAACATTTAGTTTAGTCTTGGGAAAACATAAAAATACAAAAAAAATGTATAAACCTTAGGAAAATAAAAAACATGGTCAAAACATTCTTACCTATTGCACCCCACTGAGCGCCTTCTGGTAATGCTAAATATGGATCTCCTCGGAAATCAACACCTGCATATGCATACTCATCGATGGCGACAATTTGTTGCCAGAACCAAGTGTAGAACGTAGTCGAGAACACAATGGTAGATTGGTCTGCATGCCTACCCATGAGTTTCACCCATCTCTACATCCGTGGATCTCTAGGATTAGACACATCTAGTGTCACATGTTGTGGTTGCCTCAGTGGAATCTGTTCCAAGGCGAAGGATATAAGGATAGAACCATAACTAAAATTATTCTTCCTTCCTCCCTTTGCTTTATTCAGTTGTTTCTTTATATGAGAAAGAACAACTTCAGACCAGTCGAAGACCGTCGGCTCCATACACTCTAGTGCGTACTACAAATACAATCTATTCACTACATGTAGTGTAACGGTGCCAACAAGTTTTGTGATCATGAAAGGATGGTTCTCAATTGCAAATCTCTAACATCTCGGATGTTTATCTTTCCATCTTTTCTTGGCTCTACCCCTGGATAACAATGTTGCAAAACATAATCTCTCACCGTCTCTCCTCCAACAATAGACCCTGAGAGCGAAATGGGCAAGCCTTTCCTCGATAAACATGTTAGAAAGTACACATCCTCGACTGTTATAGGAACCAATTGGTTCTTAATATGAAATGCATCAATATCTAGATCCCATGCTCGAAATAAGAACTCCAATAGTTCTATTTGTTGCCTCATCCCAGCCAATTTGAAGAACTTAAGCAGTCCAAAATCTCTTAGGGCCCTTACTGTACCCAGATCATTTAAGGTAACCATATCTTGTTCTTCAAGTTCTATTTCCCTCCATGTAATCGTCATTGTAATCCGATGGAAACCTGAAATACAACCATAAAGATCCATTAGATTCTATTCACTGCAGAAAACTAGGCAAATTTTGGGCATAATGTGAGAAAAAATATATATATATTGTGCTCAACACACTCCCTAACAAGATACAGTGTGTTGTGTATGCAAGTAACCTTCACTGTACTTGCTATGCAATGTAGGTTTTGACATTCAAGGGTGCGTTTCCCTCTTTTTGGGCAGAATTTACCCTAGGGGCTTAAAACCCTGAAAATTTGTAGAAATTGGAAATGAAATGAATAATAAAGGAAAGAGGAGGTTCATATCACTAACCTGGATCAAAAAACAATGAAAACTGTCCACATAAATGATCACAATCAACAACTGAAGTTCGGGGGCAAAATCAGGTTCAGAGCTCTAAAATGCAAATGGTAACTATGGAATGGTAAAAATAAATAGTGAAACTACTTTTAATAGTCATTTAATTATTTTCAAATTGAATATATTGCTATGAATATAGTTTTATTATGTTTTTTATCATGAAATAGGTATTTTTAATCCATTTTATGTTGCTCTGAATAGGTCTTACAACTAATGAACAGATTAGTCATGTAGATTTATTTCAAAGAATGATTTGACCACAAAGCATACTTTTTCTCCTTATTTTTCGAGATTTGTTTAAAAAAAAAGGATTTGAAGGACAGTTTTATCTCTTTTTCGAGCTTCGATAACAGTGAAAAAGGAACCCTTGGATTCTTCTTTTAGATCTTTTCAGACTTTGATAATGTGAAAAGATTGCCGAGCACTTGTCTTTTCGAGCTCGTAAAAGTAAATGAATTTATATCTACTCAATATAAGTTTAACCCTTTTCCGGACTGATATAGATTATTTATGAAAAAGGAATACCTTGGTTAAACATGACCAAAGAGGTTCTCTCAGATATTATTTTACACTTTTTTCAGATCTGAGTGACAAATTTACAAAAAAGTACTTATGGATTTTTCTTTCATCCTCTTTTTCAAATTCTCTAAATATGAAAAAGGACTGGGCTATCACTGTTGTTAAGCACATTAAAAAATAAAATAGCGATGGGCTTGTCGATCATGGCAAGAATCGAGTTTCATTCATCGCTAGAATCATTGAATTATTAAATAGTGATACTTTATTTGCCCAAAGGGTTGAATTATATATCAAGTAAATTTTATCCTTCTCAAGCTTGTTAAAAAATAAAGAGGTACTCGTCGACAAATGACCAGGAAAAATTTGGGAAAAGTGAGAAAAAATTCTTTATGGTAGCAAGTCGCTCTTGAACATGACACTTCCTTCACTCCATGTCCATGACTATTTGGGTTGGGTAATCATCTTGATGGTTCATTCATACTTATGGGTCATCATACATTCACTTCGCTTTTGGGTCAATGCTACCAACTCATCATAGTGTCACTGATACGTTCAAGAGAAGTCATCCAGTGAATAACTCATCCTTATGCAATACTCATAAACCTTTATTCTCATGACCGTCATCCCTGAAAATTTCTATATCAAGTCATACCCTTGTCTCCAAAATCAGTAACTCCCATTTCGCAATAAGGTGGCTTCCTATCGACAAAAAATCATTATCCAGGAAGTTCACTTAGAAACATCATATTCCAATACCATGAGGCTTGTTACAGCATCGACAAGGTCCTCGCTTCCAGACTTTTGACTGAAATATTTTGTTTGGTGTTCGACATCAAATCATCTATTCATGCCTTACGGAATGTACTGCAGTACCTTGAGGGACATTTTCATTAATGGTTCTTCTCTCGCATTTGTTAACAACTCACATCATTGGCTGGTAATCAAACGATGTCTTTCCATGTTCGACGAAAAATCATATTCGCATGGCTAGACTTGTACCCGAATGATCGAGTGAACAAGATAAGAAGACCCTAGATCTAGTTTCAACCATCTGGGCTGTGATTTCAGGATTTTTGTACACATCATTTGTACGATGAATTTACATACAGATTCATCTAAACATGGGCCTATATCTATAGGCATATCTATATTGGACAACATTCCAATGTAGACGACTTTTTGAATTATGTACATGTTATTAGATTGTTTATGTGTTGAACATGGGAATTCCTACCCTCAGCAATTATGATCAAAGAGGATATATCATGATGTAATGTATTGTAAGATTGATGCAGGTCGCCACTCTGCTTCATCTCTAGCTTATCACAGTCTAAAGCATATTAATCAAAATACTGTTGTTATTATTCTGACTTCATGCTTTAGGGGAAAATTGTTATAGGTCAGTTTGGGCATCATTCCCAATGACCTGGTTAACTGGGCATCATCTCCAAGACTGATGTATAAGGTATATCATCCCCTAAAATTTTAGTTTCTACATGCCCTAAGACAAATAACAAGAAAAATCAATCAAATACTTTCATCTACAAAGGTTTCCAAATTTTGAAGTTTATAATATATCATATGAGATCTCACCAACGTTGCCTTTAAAGGGATTAAGTGCGTTGCATATACAAGTAGCCCTATGCAAGGCTGCTCTACAAAGCACTTCCCGACATTCATGGGTGTGTTGGTCACATTGGGAGCGAAATTCTCATTGTTCCGAAATCTCCACTTGGCTAGTGCCTTCTATAAGAGTTCACATGTGTCAAACTTTGAATCCATGTGTCCATTTGACATCTACAATATTTGGAACATGTATTGCCTATTATTGGAATGTCATTGATTGAGAAGCTACCTCAGATCCTCTATAAATTGAGCACAAATCTTAGTGTTTGATAAGGAATAATTTGTGTAGAGAAATGCTGGTGGAATTTCCATTGAGGAGATTGATTTGAGTGACATATTTCTGGAGATATCTGCATTGTGATGAGGCTGGGATGCTGCTGGATATGGTGACACTAAATTAGTCATTAGGTTGTAACCTCCCCTTATATCATTAATAAATAATACAACTTACTTTTCCCTATATACATATGTATTGGCTTTTATTTTCCATATTGCAAGAGCTTAGTTGATGTATATGGTTTATGCTTTACTGATTTAGCAAACTAACTTGAATAGACATATGTATTATTGCTATCTTCTGTTGTTTAGTGTTCATTCTTGCAGGAAATATTTTGCACAGCCGACTGGAATTTGAAGCTACAATAGAAGCGACAGAAGGAATCATTTGGAAGCGCTTGGATTACAAGTAAGCCTCTAATCCATTCTGTGTGTCTGTTCTTAGTTAGGAAAAGTAGTCGTATAGTCTTTAATATGTTGTTCTAGATTAACACCTTTCTAGGGAAGAATGATTTATCAGTAATTCATAATCTTGCATAACAAGTACATCAATGCTTTAGCTCCAACTTAAATAGGAAGCCCCAACTCCCTATAACTCTAGAAAAATTTTCAAGTTTTATCAGGGAGCTCCGACTCCTGAAAGGATTCTCCTATGCCATGTTTTACGAGCATCCACTAGAAGGACGCCCCAATGCCCTGCATGCTCCAACTTTCCCTAGCACCACCTTGCCACCCTAAATTATTTTCAGGCTACGACTTGAAGGTGACTTCAACGACTTGCCTAGAATCAACCAACCACCGTAAAAATGATTGTAAAATAGAAAAAAAACTATGGGCTAGGAATAGAGATAATGACCCACTTGCAATGATATTCAACAAAGCCCTTACTTCCAATTTACTTCATATGTAAAATAATACTTAGATAATGAAACTCTTACAAATGACAAAATACTTACTGTAGAACTTGAACTAAAGACCATGAGACTCTTTCTTCCAGATAATTGTGAAGTAATGATGACAATGAAGTGTTAAACAAATTTATCTTTAACAATAGATGCCCTGAAGAAACTCCTTTGAATGATGAGATTGCTGGAAGCAATGCTACTGTAGATTACACTGTGCTTTTGTTCCTTAATGCTTGATAATGACAGTGGTGAGACTGCTAAAAATTATAAAACCAACAACTACTGAGCATGAACCCTTAATTCAACTAATAGAACTGTATTGCACTTTTCTTCAGATACATAGTAATACTACTAAATCTCTTAAGGTTTGTAGCAAGATGACAAGAATTATTTACTGCTGCCAATCATATTGTTGTCTCTTCCTGTAGAAGCTGTTATTCTCCTATACCAATAGGTGTCATATATCATGATTGAGTTGATGGGCTATGTAATATGTTCATACCTTTCCTTGTTGCAAAGGTTTTCCATATTGTCAAAAAAATCAAAAAATTTAAAAAATGTAAAGAGGGTATACCCTAAAAGAAAAATCAAAGGGTGAAAAGAATAAAAAATGGCCAAAAAAGTAAAAGAAAATGAACCCCACCAAAAGAAAGGCCAAGGAAAGTGTGCAAGTCTAAATGCCACTACTTTTTGCTCTTATGTAATAAAAAAATTGTGTGCAACTTGTATCTTATGCCACAATTGATGGACAGTCAAACAGTTTAAGCTTGGCTAGTTCATATTTGAATTTTATGTTTTAGATAGAGAATAAAATCTGACCAAAATGTTTAATATTGGAAGATAAGTAGATAGGTAGAGTAAATAAAAGGAGCTCAATAGCTTAATCTGAGCCCTTAGATGTAATAAGGTTATAATTAGATAGATTTATACATGTAAAAGAAAATAAAGTGTGATAAGGGTTTGCCAGTCGAAGTGCACCCTAATAAAGAAGAAAAAATGCTAGGTTAAAGTAGGTAGGGTAGGTAGATGATGTTGCAAAATTACATGTGATGGATAATGACTCTAAATGTGTTAATCTTTACTTTCATCACAAGTGCAAGGCAGACATTACACTGAAGTAATTTCAAGAAAAACAAGGTCAAATTATTAACTTCCCTTCTCATTTTTCCCTAAAAAATTCACTAATTTCCCCTAAGTACTAAAGCATTTGAAAATTAGAGGGGCTCAAGGCATTTCCTTGAATTTTGGAGGGACCGGACCCTCGGCCCAATAATTTAAAAGCCTAAGTACTTAAAACCATCCATAAGTTATTCATTTGCTTCCATAATTCTTTTCCTAAGTAAAATCCAATTTTATTTAGGAAAATTACACAATATCCCACAAAAAACCCTTTTCATTTAAGCCTAAGTTAAATACATAATCTTAATGTTTTATAGTTAGCACTTTTCATTCATTTTTGACATATTAACGTTAACTTATATTATTTAATTCCCCTATAACATCTACCCATTCCCGTATTATTATAATTATGCAAAATTCCAAAATTCTACATATCCCGCCCCTTGGTTAAAATATAACCATAATACCATGTTAATTTGGATTAATTAGTTAAATATCTAACTAATTAAGAGCCCCGACTCCCCGCCACATTAAAAAAGGATTAATTAACCCACACGGTTAATTAATAACTTACCCGACCAATCATATTGCTCCCGATATGATTAAATAATATTTAATTATGTTGGGCCCACCCTTGTTAATCTCCCCTCATCCTGCCTCCCTGATAGCTGTCTGATCAACCCCTCCACATCCAATGGTTGTCGTCCATATCGTATCGCCCTCCACAACCGAACAATAACGTGCGATCGCAGAGTGGTTTTGTAAATAATACCTCGCCATGCGTCACAAAATCTATGGAATCGCTGGCTCCCGGCTGAATACCACCCATCCCCAAAAACGGTGCGATACATACCATTTACTGCCATCCGAATACGAAAAACTGTCATTTCCCGCGTACGTCATCCATCCTAAATAACAAAACCCCTTCCAACCTTGACTTTGTGAATAAAACAAAAAAATGCATGTTATTTTCATCATTTTATCCTGCGAATAGTGCTCCCATGCAAAAAACGTCAAAATTAGTTGTTGAATATTTCCAACCACCACTTTGCCAAACGATTTTCAGCTGAACCAGTCAGCTATTGCCTACACCTGTTTCCTCACTATTCACTTTCCAAAACAAGTATTTATCCAATTTTAGTTGAACCCTGCAAGTCTTGGTTTTTACTTTAATTCCATAGAAAAAGACTAAAAAAACAGTACAATTCAGTCTTTGTTTCACCCCATAAGTTCCCAAACTTGTAATTTTGCCCATTTTTCCACTGAAAACCCAAATTCCTTTCTGAATCCACAAGAACCAGAATACCAAAAGCACAATGGTGTGAAGACATGTTGGACCTTTTGTAAAAAATATACTTGGATGAATTTTGGTTATTTACTACAGTAAGTAATGGTAAAAAGGATAAATAGAAGATAAACAGAGAGCATAACAGTTAAAGAGTATCAGTGGTTAAAGTGTATCAGGTAAAAGTTAGAGTGAAAGTTAAAATGAAGTTACAGAGCAGTCAAAGGTAAAAAGTAAAAGTAAATAAAGAGGTAGTAAAATGGTAAAAAGAAATTAAAATACTTTCACCAACATTGAATTTTGTCTAAAGTGAAAGTAAAACAGTCAAAACAACAAAAAGTGAAAAGATGAAAAACACAACAAGAAGGAACATTTTTGCAGAAATTTCATGTTTTAGTCATTGTTTTGTAGAAACTATTGTGATCAATCCAAGATGAATTTTGCAAAACTAAAGGAGGTTTATGTTTTTAAGAGGACCATCTACAAAAACCTCTCTCACTTTTCTAATAGCTATTATGGTTTTGGAAATATTAAACAATGTTGGAAAGCACTTTTTGCAGAAAATTCCAGTTAAGTCATCATTTTTCAGAGGCGATTATGGCCAATCCGAAATACATCATACAAAATGGAAGGAGGTTTTTGTTCCTAAGAGACTCATATACAAAAACCTATCTCACTTTTTTCACATTGATTTCAGAATCAGAGATACATACACATATTTACAAGCTATTTTTCAGACTCTGTAAAACCCTGTTTTACACATATTTTTGCAGAGCCTATTGTGCACAGATGGAGAGGAATTTTAGAAAACTGAAAGAGATTTATCTCACCAACATATTTATATAAAATAAACTCTTTAAATTTTTACAAATCTATTACGGATTGAGAAATAAAAATATATCATTGGACCCCAAGTTTGCAGAATTGTTGGAGCAGAATGCTCTAAGAGAGGAAGCAGTTAGTGACTTGGATGCCTTATCATGAACTAAGAGTTGGATAAAATTCGAATTCTCTTTTTTGTAATCAAATATCCATAAAAAATAGTGCCAAATAGATGCATTAGTTTGAGTGTCCTTTACTTAAGTTCTATTTATGTAAAACAGTTGGAGATATTTGTGAACTAATCTTGATATTTTTTCAAGATATTTTAGTTTAGAATTTGCATAAATACTTCACTCTTGGAAGTATTTTGGGGGTGGATTCTTAGAATTTGCTGTAATATTGATTATTTTGGAATAAATTGCTGTTGGAAAAATTTTTCATGGCTAACTGGATAAGGATTTGATGCAAAGGACTTTTCACAGGATTCTTGAGTCAGACAACGGATTAATAAGTCTTCTATCTCATTTTTTCTAAAGTCTTATACTTGTTTATTATACCATCTATGTTTCATATATGAATGATAAATGAAAAAGAATAATTCAGAAAGTGCTTGAGTGCAATCTGTTTTCAATCGTTTTTATTCTTAATGTTTTCCTCTGAACTAGTATGAACAGTGAATTCTTAATTGCTCCTGCTCCCTAGTTTATTCATTCTGGTTATTTAGTAAATAATTCTTAATTTCCATTTATTAATAATCATTCATGTTCCCTCTTTCGAATATGTTGAAGGATTCTTAATTTCCCTTCACCCATTTTGAGTCCATTCCATTCATTTTAGATCTTTAATTTTTCCATATTTGATTACCTTGCCCTGTGAAACCATCCCTTGTTAAGAAACTAAGTCCAGTTAAGCCATCTTTCTTTGACTCCATTAGCCCAATGGCCTAAACTAATCAGTCCTACCCCTATGTTATTGAATTCCATCACCCAAACACAATCAAAATCCCTAAACTTTCATAACTAGCCTAATATATTTCAAAAACAAAGCTAAAACTTAAAGAGAGAGCCCTCTCTGGGTACAGATTGGCTAGATTCTGTACCTAAAAGTTGGTTTGTGGTTACCTTAGACTATTTCTACTGAACCTGGAGAAATTACTGAGTGATAACAGAAGCCAATGCCTTGTGTTGGACTACTAAATTTTCATTCTTATTACCATTTCTTAACATATATTTCATCCATTCCTACCATTATTTTATCACATTATTTATCATAATTTATCATTTAATCCCATTTCATAATTGTTTATGCTCTTATGGATAAGTAATATTTATTCTCCTTTATTTTTAATAAATTGAATATTATTATGAATTATCATGTAACTGATGGTTTATTAATGAATTTGTTATAACTCATGATTTTATCCTCCAAGATCTCTTTCAGATTGCAAATCCGATCTTCGGTTCATAATTAAATATTCCAACTCAGAAATTCATTGGGATAACAAGTGAAAATTTTTCATTGGACAATTCGGGCAAACAAAGAAGAATATCGAGAATCTGAGACATGGGTTTTGTGCAGAACGAACAAAATTCGTTTTTCCATGAGTAGTTTTCCAAAATTCGGTCTTCGTTGGGAGAAAAACAAGGTTCTTCGAAGGACATATTCGCAGATTTTCTGTTGTGTCCATTCCAAATTTCTTCAATTGCAATAATCAGATTCGACTTGTTATAGCTGAATCATGGTGGAAATATCTCTTATATTTTGTAATCAGTTGGTTGAAATTTTCCAAATTTTCCTTTTGTAGCTTGTATATTTAAAGTACACAAATCAGAGGAGATCATCATCTTGACTCTGTAACTTTCAATCATCATAATGCAAAAATATTGTGTTGTTGTTAAATGCGTTGTCTGGTTTAATTTCCATTTAGTTTCTATCTCTTCCTATGCCCTTCTAGGGAGGAAGGGACATCCTCTTTAGAAGGGACTGCAGCAGTTAAGGTAGCTGTACATATTTCTTCTTCGCTTTATGTATTGGTGGAAGTGTTGTTGTTATTGTTCTAGCTGTGAGTATATCTGCTTCAATTTCAATATTATTATGTTGTTACATAGATGTAATTAGAAATACTAGTTAGTGTAATTGTTTTGTGGTGTGCTAGGTATAGTTAATTGAGGCTTGATTAAATTCCTGTAGATATTTTTTTATTTCTGCATGAGTGATTTCTTTCCGCATTTGATTTAGCAACAATTTCTCTTTAATTTGATTTTCTTCTGGTTTGATGTATTGGCACAGACAGTGCGACTGTCATTGAAATAAAAGACGTCCCTAGATTGATAATTTATGTGTACCGTCTTAGTCATTTAACAGTGATTAATACCATCCAACATTTTGGCGCCATTGGCGGGGATGGAAGTGACGATCCAATCAACCAGATTTGTTTGTTTGATGATAGATTGTTCCTAGTCTACAACTGCTGGGCGATAAGATGAGAGGTAAGAACCTGTGCATTGCTCTAACATACTTGGGCGGGCTCACGATTGCTACACTAGGGCACTTAGAGGTGTAACTTTTAGGTTTTTTTCTTTAGTGTGTCTTCAACTACGTAATTAATGTTAGGTAAGATGAGAGGTGAGAACATGCGCATCACTGTAACATACCTGAGCGGGCTCACCAATGTCTTGCTGAGACACTTAGAAGTGTGAATTTTTGGGTGTTTTCTTCAGTGTGTCTTTAACTACATAATTTCTGGGTGGTAAAACGAGAGGTAAGAACCTGCACATCACTCTAACATACTTGGGTAGGCTCACCAATGTCTCATTGAGACACTTAGAAGTGTGAATTTTTGGGTGTTTTCTTCAGTGTGTCTTCATCTATACAGTGGTTGGGCGGTAAGACGAGAGGTCAGAACTTGCGCATTGCTCTAACATACTTGGGCAGGCTCACCGCTGTAGAAACTGAAGCACTTGTAGGATGAATTGATACACATAGGGTCCATGTGTGCCAATAGGACAATAAAGAAATCCACAACACCCCCCACTCTAACTAACTACAGGAAAGCCCCCAAAATTCATGGGATGAGCTTAAGGAACAAAGCATCAAAACAATGTGGAACCCAGTCGAAGAACTTCACAATGTGAAAAATATGGGAAATCAAGACTATATTAAATACTGGTTTCACTCAGTCGTTTTCTTGCAACATCACTCCATACTTCAGCAATTCTTGGCACCATCCTTAATAGGGAAGTTGGTCTCTCATACCCTAGTACTTATTAACATACATCTTTCAATTATGGGTATGTGCATACTTGAAACCTTGTTTCAAAAATGGATTTATTGGAGGTACTCTTATACAGAAGTATATTTTATTTTTCAAGATAGAGTAGTGTAGTGTCGAAAATAGAATAAATTAGAAGATAAATAAATAAATTTCTTTATATGTAAAAATAGTTGTTTTTCTTGCAACAAACTGTGAAAATTGACATCAGTGATCAATATTCAAATTTTTTAATGTATGTAGATGTATTATATTAGAAAATGATATTTTTGCAAACAATCATATTCATTTTGATCACCTTCTTCGCAAAATTCCTTGATTATCATATCTTATGGCTTGCGGGCTTGATGAAAATTCTGGAAAAACAGTCGGGACAGTCATGTTTTGAGAGACCAAATTGGCATATTTTCAAGACTTGTTTCTATCCTATGTAGCCCTTTATGTATATTTTCTAACCCAATTTGAATCACTCGATTTGGATTTGAGATGAAAAATTTATGACCAAAACAATGACAGGATGTCTAGTAGGCATCTCAGGAACCATGCTAGGACAATCCATTTTTGGAGGCCTAAATGACTAGATTTTGGAAACCTGCTTCTATGATATATTCCCCTATGAATCTAGTTTACAAGGAAATATGAATCACTCTATTACAATCTAGATAGGTCAGAATACCTACAGCCTATGCATTATTACCTACAATCATTTTTTTGACATATTGAAATCCGTTCATTGCATTGAGATGATTTTCGGAATGGAGAAGCATTGATATAGTATAAATTTGATTACAAAATTTCAGCAAAATCTGGTTTGTAATGGAGTTTGTTTTTACTTGTATCATACTTTGTTGCAACTTCATATATATATATGGTTGAAATTAAATATGAAAATTGTTTTGAGGAAGCATTTGGGGAAGAAGCCTTCTCTTCCATCAATATCATGCGTCGGGGTGACAATTTGATTATTGTACTACAACTTGGTTAATACAAAGGCATTGGGTTGCATGAGGACATGTAACATGTTCAGTTTGGGGGAGATGTTAGGCCACTAAATTCTCATTCTTATTACCATTTCTTAGCATATATTTCGTCCATTCCTACCATTCTTTTATCACGTTATTTATCATAATTTATCATTTAATCTCATTTCATAAGTATTTATGCTCTTATGGATACGTATAATTTATTCTTATTTATTTTTAATAAATTGAATATTATTATGAATTATCTTGTAAATGATGTTTCATTAATGAATTTGTTATAACTCACGATTTTAGCCTCCAAGATCTCTTTCTGATTGCAAATCCAATATTCAGTTCATAATTAAATATTCCAACTCACAAATTCGTTGGGATAACAAGTGACATTTTTTCATTGGAAATTTCGGGCAAGCAAAGAATAATATTGAAAATACGAGACATGGGTTTTGTGCAGAACATACCAAGTTAGTTTGTCTCCAAGAAATTTTCAAAAATTCTTTTGTCGTTGGGAGAAAAACAAGGTTCTTCGAAGGAAATATTCGTAGTTTTTTTGTTGTGGTCGTTTTCCAAATTTCCTCAATTGCAATAATCAGACTCAACTTGTTACAGCTGAATCATGGTGGAAATATCTCTTAGATTTTATAACGAGTTGGTTGGAAATTTCCATTTTGTAGCTTGTATATTTAAAGGATACAAATAAGAGGAGATCATCATCTTGACTCTGTAACTTTCAATTATCATAATACAGAAATATTGTGTTGTTGTTACATGCATTGTCTGGTTTAATTTCCATTTAGTTTTTGTCTCTTCCTGCACCCTGCTAGGGAGGAAGGGCCCTCCTCTTTAGCAGGGACTGTAGTGGTTAAGGTAAATGTACACATTTCTTCTTCACTTTACGTATTGGTGGAAGTGTTGTTGTTGTTGATCTTCTGGCTGTGAGTAGATCTGCTCCAATTTCAATATTATTATGTTGTTGCATGGATGTAATTAGAAATACCAGCTGGTGTAATTGTTGTGTGGCGCACTAGGTACAGTTAATTGAGGCTTGATTACATTTCTGTAGATGGTTTTTATTTCTTTATGAGTGATTTCTTTCAACATTTGATTCAACAACGATTTCTCTTTAATTTGATTTTCTTTTGGTTTGATGTATCAGCACAAACATTGTGACTGTCGTTGAAATAAAAGACATCCCTGGATTGATAATTTATGTGTACTGTCTTATTCATTTAACAATGATTAATACAATCCAGTAACTTGTAAACTGCATGTGAAAACCTTGAATACACAACCTGGTTACAACCACACTACTTATTCTAGACCTCCTTAATGATTGAAAAAGGTAACACAATATAAATATTGTCTAGTACAAAAGGTATTGTAGGGTGAATTGTACCTATTTTTTAAGTTACCCTTACACATTTTACTCCCCTCTTAGGGAAGCTACTTTATGCAAAGAGACATCAATAAAAAATTGCTTCCACACATTATACCATAATGAAAAATGTACTAAATTTTTTCCTTTTTTTGCAGGAGATTCATGCTCATAGGAGATTTCAAGTAAAATATCCATTGATGACCATGGTTACAGGACATTAATGGAACATACCTTTATGACTTTGTATATGCAAACTTGAGTTACCAAAATTATTATTAGTGATTCTACCACACTTGGATGGAGAAGAATTGTGAATTAATTAGGTTTGTTATTTTTAGAAAGGACCTAAGTAAATAGAGCCAAATGATACCCTTAAAATTCTAAGTGATTGTGCCTAGAAGAAGTAGTCATGGTCACATAGACTATAGGGATTCTGACCTATCCAGATTGTATTCCTTCAATGCACCTCAGATCTCCTAGATAGTCTCGAAAGTGATGTCATATATGTACCACAGTAACTCATATATTTCCCATTCTCTTCCAGGACAGTTGAATGAAAGATCTTAAGGAGGACTGAATGTGTCAATAAGGCTTGAAGAGAAAGCAAGTGAATATTTATCCTTTGTTTATCAAAACTGCTATGAGATCGTTCCTTCAAAATGTAGCCAAGGCCATTGAGAAAAAACAGTTCATGTCATAGGGTATTCATTCCTATAATTAATTTCCAATAACCATGGTTCATACCCTAGCCTTAGTATTAAAAATAATCCAAAATTTCATCCACAAAGAAGTGTAGTTTAGAAAAGTCTTGGCTACAAAGCATATAATAAGAGTCAAGCTAAATAATTCCCTTGTTTTGTGCATAGAACATTCCTTGATCCTGGCCTTGGAGACTTGTAAGAATATTTTATCAAAAATAAAAATACTTCATTTATCTGTAAACAAATAACCACAAGGATATAGTAATTTACCCAACAAAACCCTCAAGAGAGAACCATAAACCAAAACCCCTTCCAAAATTTCCCTCTTGTTAGATACTGCAATACCCCATAGGGCTAAAAATTCAGAGCTTACTATGCCTTGTGATATTTGTTCAAAACACATACCATGGAGGGCTAACAAAGAATTTTATATAGTTTTTGGATGGTCATGTATGAGGGAAACTAACATGAGTATTGGAGGGAAAAACATTATTTCAAAATTTTGAATTTTAAAATTTGGAGCCCAAATGAGGTCGTTTACCTTTAGGGGTCAATATTTATTTCTTATTTGAAATTAAAACCCCATCATAAGCTTGAAAACCCTCCATGAATTATTTTAGAAAACCCTACTTTCATGAGTTGGCTAATGATAGTATGCCACATGTCAAGTTCCACTAGCACAATCGTTTGAGGATGGGCCTGGTTAGAAGGGAAACCCAGGATCAAACCTCACGGAGGTTTTTTCTCCCGTGCTAGGGGGAGGAGACAGGTTAAACCTAGTTACTATTAGTGTTGGTTTGGCCAAGCCCAGGCGCAATCTACAGGTGATTTTTATAGCTCAGATACCCCTTGGTCGTGAAGCCATAGGTCAAGCCTGATGTAATCTCTGATTAACTCATAAAACTTGAAAAAAAAATGATAGAATGCCACATAGTATCCCTTTGGGTTTTTTACCCACAAATTGGGGCTTTCAATTTGAAGCAAGCATATTTCTAAAATTGTGAAGGCTCTTGTGGCATGCTAATGATATACCATTGGAATCAAATTGACGAGGAGAATCCAACTTGAAGGATTGTTTGGACTAAAAAAAATATGATTTTCCATATAGTTTTGGTAAAAAAATGTGGGGATCCATTGGCTAATTCTTGGGTTGGCATCAATGACAACCATAGTTCATCAATCTCCCCATTTCTCATTGACGGCAACACACAAACTCCCTCTATGATCATTGCTCCCCCTGAATCCATGCCTTTTATCTTCCTGGCCTATTTTCTCTCCCCCTTTGACATCAATGGAAAAGGGTGACTCCCCTTAATAATTTACTTTCTTCCTCTAATGATATGCCTTTATCCCCCTTTCTAATTGGATGAAAAAGATGAATATCGATGTGGACCAGGTAAAATCCCAAGCTTCTACCGAGGATACTCAAAATTCTCTCGAGGTAGAGGTTCGGTGAAGATGTCAACTATTTTCTCATTTGTACCAATGTACTCTACCTTTATGTTCTTTTCTCCAATCTGGTCATGAACAAAATAGAATTTGATGGGAATGTGTGTGTGTTTTTTTTAATGCATGAAAATATTCTTAGAGATACTTGTGGCATTGTTGCTGTCACAGAACATCACAGTGGGCTCATCTAATTTCACCTATAGATAATGCAACATTCATTTGATCCATATGACTTGAGTACAAAATGTTGTTGCTGATGTATGTTCTACTTTCATTGCATATAAGGAGACTGATGACTGATTTTTACTCAACCAAGACACAAGACATCCACCTAAGTAGAAAATTGCTCCATTGGTGTTTTTGAGATCATCAATGCAACCTACCCAATATGAATCAACATAAGTTTTAATAACCAATTCGTTTCCTTTAGGATACAATAAACCAAAATAAGTTGTTCCTTTGAGATATCTGAAGATCCTTTTTACAACAAGGACATGAGATTATTTTGGTGTTGCTTGGAATTGTTCAACTTGTCCAACTGCCTGCATCACATTTGGTCTAGAGGACATCACAGATAGTAAGCTAGCAATCATAGATCTATATAATATTTTTTCAACTTCCTTAGATTTTTTGTCCTTGCTTAGCTTGAAACTTGTCACCATGGGAGTATTAACTAGTTTGCAATCCTCCATTCGAAATTTACTCAACATGTACCTGATATAATTAGATTGAGAAATGAATATTCCATATTCATCCTGAAAAATATGAAGTCCCAAGAAGAAAATTGATTCTCCAAGTAAGGAAATCTAAAACTCCTTTTTCATTTCACTAGAAAACTTCTTACTCAACCTTTCATCATCACTACCAAAAATGATATTTTCCACATATACTTCTATGAGTGTCAAGTTGTATTTTTCGATCTTAATATAGATATTTTTGTAGACAATTCCTCTTCTGAAACCTTTCTTTTGAAAATATTTGTCCAAGTGTGCATACTATGCTCTTGGGGCTTGCTTGAGACCATACAGTGATTTCCTTAACCGGAAAACACACTATTTTTTATTAGTAAGCATAAATACTTTTGGTTGCTCTATGTAAACTTCTTCTTCCAATTCTCCATTCATGAAATTTGATTTGATGTCCATGTAATATACTTTAATATTTATTGAGAAATCATATCCCAAGAACATCCAAATGGATTCCATTATGGCCACGTAAATGAAGGTATCATCGAAACCAATTCTTTCCACTTGTGCATATACTTTACAGACCAATCTAGATTTATTGTTGGTAACATGTCCATATTCATTCATCTAGTTCGTGAAGACCCATTTTGTGCCTCTGAAATTTTTTCATTTGGTCTTGGTACCAATTCCCATGTGTCATTATTTTCAATATGGTCAAGTTATTCATTCATGGCCTTTACCTAGTGTTCATCATTGCTAGCTTCATCAAAACTGTTAGGATCAAAGGTGGATAGCAAGGAAAAATGTTTTTCTTCTGCCACATGTGCTTACTACCTTGTTTTGGTTCTGATTCCTTCATCTATGTCTCCAATTATTTGTTCTGATATATGATTTTTCGAGTTCCATTTATTAGGTTATTTATAAGGTGCTTGAGGTGTTTGTTGGTCAGTCTCTTCTTGATTTTTTTTGTTGGTTTCTTTGTTTTTTCTTCTAGTGGCTCTTCCTTCACTTTCTCCTCTTTCTTTGGTTATTTTGTTTCTTGTTATTCTTAATATTTTCTATTTTGTGTCCTACAACATTCATCGAATGTCACATTGATGCTTTCCACTATTTTTTTTAATCTTATATATAACACTTGTATGCCTTGATTTTGGTGGAGTACCTAAAAAATATGCCTTCATCCACTTGAGAATATAACTTTCCAATATTCGAGTCATCCCTCTTTATGTAGCATTTACTCTCAAAGGCCTTGAAGTGCTTGACATTGGCTGATCTTCATTTCCATAGTTCATGAATTTTTTCATTGTTACTCCTAAGAATTCCTTTATTTGGAATATGAATTGTGTATTCAACTGCTTTGACCTAAAATATATTGCTTTATTTTGAGTCACTCAACATGGTCCTAGCCATTTCAACTACAATCTTGTTATTTCTTTCTATGACTCTATTTTTCTAAGGAGTATTAGATGTTGAGAATTTCTTTTTTATACCATATTCTTCACAATGGTTTTGAAATATATTAGATCTAAACTCACCTGCATTGTCTAATCTTAGGCACTTTATATTTAGATCAATTTCATTTTCAACCATTTCTTTGTATGTCCTGAAATTATTAAAATATTTCGATTTCTTCTTAATACGATTGATAGTGGTCATTCGAGTGTAATAATCAATGAAAAATATGAATTATTTCTCACCTTTCATCCCTTTAGGTCTCATGGGTCCACATAAGTTGGTGTGCACTAGTTCCAATGGATTTGAGGTAGAATGTTACTTAGTCTTAAATTCTCCCCTGGTCTTTTTTCCATGCTGACAATGTTTACATATGGAATTTTCTATATTTGTGATTTCAGGCATTTCTTTGACTCCTTCCTTCTTGATAACCTTGAAAATGTTTTAAAAGTGAATGTGACCCATTATTCCATTCCATATCCAACTTTCATCTTCCTTTCCTATGAAACATGTTCCCTTTCCAATTTCATTTAGATAATATAAGTTATTATGTCCCTGAGATGTTGTAGCCACCACTTTACCTATATTTTATTTCTTATTTCACACTTTTTGGAGTAAAAAAGAATGGTGTGCCCTTGTTCGTACATCTGACTCACACTCAACAAACATTGATTCAAGTTCTCAATGAGCAAGGAATTTTATGCCTTGTAACATTTACCTCGAAGCTTAACTGTGCCATTTCCCAAAACTTTGGATGATCCATCATTTCTGAATGATACGATTCCATATTTTTCCTTTTGAAAGTATATAAACATGTCCTTGTCTCCTGCCAACAAATGTTGTCAATTAACCATTCAGCTTCTTTCATTTTGCAGTGAACGCAAGGTTGCATATATCATATTTCCTTTTCCATACTTTCAAAGGAGCATTGGACTCTAGCTTTGTCTTATTCAAAGGATCACTCATCCGACAATATTTTTCTATATGTACAAAATAATTACAATTGTTCCATTCTACTTCATCGTCAATAATGAAAAACTATTGTAGTTTTGATTGTGATCTTCGCGAGGTATTCTATCATAATTGTTCTCTGGATATTCTTCATATATTTATCATGTTTCTAGCATTGCAATTCATAGCTTTGTGACCAAAATTGTTGCAAGAGTAACAAACACCAAGAAAAATAGTTTGATACCTTGAGGAGGAGAATATTCTAGGTGGTGCACTTCTCCATGAACCTTCTTGCGATTTGTTAGTTGGTTTCTTCCTGGGAATCCTTCTAGTTCGTTGATCTTGAGTTGAAAATGACTATTGCTTCCTGATGGATTCCTTGATGGATTCGACATAAATTTTTTGTTCATCCTCCTTCCCTATCATGGAGCTTGATCCATTAACAAAGTTTGTATTATATCCTATCCTATTTTTTTCATCACATGACCTTTTATTACCTATGATATTTTTTAGTTGATCATAAATTTTTGTTGAACATTTTTCTTTTGGGATTCCTTTCAAAGGGAGATGATTTTTTCATCCAGTCTTTCTCTAATATTGGAGATTTCTTTCAATTATTTGTTGAGTGTTTCTTCAATATTTTTCACTTCTTCTAATTGTGTTTTTCAGATTGATGATGATATTTTTAGATTCCTTATATTGTTCTTTTAATTTACTCAATTCCTTTTTCATTTTATTGACATTTTTCCTTTATGCCTTCAAATCATCAAAAACACTTATCAATTATCCTTTCAGGTCAACTTCTCCTTCCACATTTTCTTCATCCTCAGAACCATCTTTTTTTTTTTCAATCCATAAACAATACCTATTTTGAATCACTGCCGCTATCACTATCATTGCTAGATACATAGTTATATTCCTTAGAGTAGAAGCTTCTCTTATGCATTTTATTTTTTCCTTGTTTCTTGTTTCCCATTTGATTTTTATTTTTCTTTGGAGCTTCATCTTCTTCATCACTATTATATTATTTTGCATAGGGGAATTTTGAGGAAAAGTGACTTATTCTTCCACAAATAAAACATTTTAAGGGGAGCTTACCTTTGTACTTGTCAGTTCCTTCTTGATCTTCTGTACAAGATTGGCTACTTATTCATATGATTCCTCGTTGTTACTTTGACTGGGCTTCGATTTTGATTCAAGCTTGATTTTACTTATCTTCTTTGAGGCTCTGAATTTTTCTTCACCTGTAGATGGATCCTCCTATTCAATCCTCATTCCAAAATTTGTAAGAATACCATCTAGCTTGCCCATGCTCAGTTTGTCCAAGTCTAATCTATATTATAGAACAAAAACTTTAGGACTAAATCCTGCTGGAAGAGATCTTAGGAAATTTTGCACAATAACCTTTTTATCTACAAGTTCTCACAATCCTTCTAGAGAATGTGTTACTTCATCCACTTGATAAAGGAAAGATGCAATATTCTCATCTTCTCTCATCTTAAGTTTCTCAAATTGCGCTCTGTAAATTTTAAGTTTTTCTTCTTTGACCTTTGAGTTTCCTTCAAATATGTTTTGAAGCTTTCCCCAAAGTTCCTCGGTTGTTTTACAACTCAACACCTTAACATAAAAAAATTCTAAGAGTCCACTCACGATGGAATTATTGGGTTTAGCATCATTCTCGAGAAGTTTCTTACCTTGTTCATCTATTGGATGAGAGGGTGGTGCAGTGTAACCATTTTCAACAATGTCAAAAATAACATATTCTTGTGCAATTATATATACCTGCATTCTTCCACTCCATAGTGCATAATTTTTCCCATTGAACAAAGGAATTCCATTTTTGGTGAACTCCATGATCTCCCTTTAGTGGTTAGACTGATTGTACATAGATATGCTTTGCTACCAATTATTAGAAATACTAAAAGGGGGGTGAATCTGTATTTCACTTACAATTGTTTTTTTTGTTTTTTGTTTAGCTTATTAATTAGCATAATATTAAAATCATAGATAAATAATGCAGAATCAAAGACAATGTTAGGTCCCTAAAATACTACTATAGCCCCCTTATTGTTATTGTTGTGCTCATGTAGCCCCCATATTGTTATTTTTGTGCCCCATATAAGCCCACTATTGTTATTGTTGTTCCCTTACATTATTATTTTTATGTTGGCTCTGATTATATAATGATCCCTTATATTCTTATATATACAAAGGAGGTCTTGTCATTTTTATTATCCAAGAATTTTTCATTGATGTGATGTAAAGGAGGTTTCCCCCTCGAAGATGCTAATTTTCAAGTTGTTTATATATCTCTTATTCTGTTGGTGATTGAGTTGTTTATATATCTGAGCTCTTCTTAAAAAATCACCCAATTTCAAAAAAAAAAAATTAGATCGAATTAGATTCCGGATGAGGGAGATATCATTGATTTTAAATCAACTATTTTTTCATAATTTTTGTGACGACGAGATAGTTGCAACGCAAAATTTAGTTTTCAGAGTGCCCAGATCGAGATTTCAATCACATGAGAAGATGCATAATGGTCATTCCATTTCCAAAAAAAGGTTATAATAAATATTCTAAGATATATTTACCGAGTTATGCCGATTTTAAATTTTCTCCCAACAGTAAGTGATTTCTAAAAACTCTCACTTTATTTTCCAAGTTCTAGAGAGATGTATTTTGCAAGATTTTTTATAGGAAAATATGATGGTTGCACTAATGAATAATTTATACAATATCACAAGTCTCAAACCAATTATTTTTAGACAACTAGTCTAGGGATTGATATGAAAGATGAGGTTGTTAAATGATGGTACTCATTTGACAGTTCAATAAGGCGACTTCCTAGTGCAGAACTTGAAAAAATCCTTTTGGAAAAATGGTCTCATACTTGAAATAAGGACAATAAGAAACATCAAGGCCTATTTTATTCCAATATATCCTTATTATAGGTTCATGGATGTATTCAAAAATAGAAGATCATTCTTTATATCAATCCTAATTGCAAGCATAATTTTGTTAATGTTCATTTGGCTAAAATATTGCAAGTTCCAGCAAAACAAATGGAGAACACACAGGTTGATGATGAGGAGGTGAAAATTTATAAAGATTTGAAGATTTCTCTGGATAAGTATGTGTTGCACTCTAATTTTTATTCTTTATATATGGTTGATATGGATATGGTTTTGGAATCATTTGGTATTATCAATATTAATGCACAAAAGAAATTCCCGATGTTGTGGTATAAAAAGAAGAAAATTACACTATAGGATATTTCCATTAGTAAACAGGTAGATTCCAAGGAGGCCCAAGCACAAAATTCTACAGGTACTGACACATTAGATGAGGAGTTTGTGGTGGAATTAATAATGGAAGACAAGAAACAAACACAAGCACCACAACAGGTACCCAATACCACTCAAGCTCCATTTGATGGGGAATTGAAGAAATATACACCACCATTTAAAACTTCGACATATCACTACTCGCACCACCCAACAAGACAAAAACCAACAAGGTGGAAATGAATGAGCACTAAGGACAAAAACTGCTAGAAAACACACAACGAGGTGAGACGATCCACCTGGTGCACACCAACACAGAGGAATCGCCAAAATCATCTTCCTTCTCAAGTGAGTGAGGCATCAATTAGATCGAGTAATAACCTTTCTCTAGGATGGCTAGATGAAATTTCATGGTACTAGTGGACTACTCTTTTGAGTAGATATTATTATTTTTGTTCTTATCATGTTTTTGGGACGAAACATGCTTAATGGGGGTGGAATGTAGTATACATAGGGGGATAATATAGGGTACATAGGGAGGTATCCATGGTAATAATGTGATGTAATAATAATAAATAAATGGGCCATAGTTAATAAATAAAGTCGTCAACCCATAATGCAAGAGACCACAAGTAGTTAGGAAATAATGTGATACACCCATAGTATTGGATGTATGGTTACCCATGGTATTGTGTGTATGAATCCTATATAGAGGCTATAGAATCTCCATTGAGGAATGTCGAGTATTGTTTTGTATTGACAAAAATTAGATTTTGGAGCGATCTCCTTTCTTAAGGAGTATTTGTATGGTGTTACCCTAACTCAAGGGTTTTGATATTAATAAATATTTGAAGCTTTTATACTTTGTTCTTGTATTGCTCTTGGGGTTATTTGTAGCTATTCTGAATATTTTGAATTTCAATATATTTGCAGGTCATATATATTACAGTTATAATGATGGTTCATGGATCTTCTTTGCTACCAATTGTTGGAAATACTAAGAGGGGGGTGAATCTGTATTTCACTTACAATTAGTTAATTTTTTTAGATAATTAATTAGCATCATATTAAAATGATAAATCAATAATGAAGAATCAAAGACAATGTTAGGTCCCTGAAATACCATTGTAGCCTCCTTATTGTTATTGTTGTGCCCCATAGAAGCCCATTATTTAGTATTGTTGTTCCCTTACATTATTATTGTTATGTAGGCTCTGATTATATTATGACCCTTTATACTCCTATATATACAAAGGAGGTCTTTCCATTTGTATCATCCAAAAAATTTTCATTTATGTAATGTAAATGACTTTTCCCCTTTGAAGAGGATAATTTCCAAGTTTTTTATCTGTCTTTTTTTTCTTTTTTGATTTGGTTTCTACCATAAAATAAAAACTAAAATGTTTAGGTGGAAACAATTTCGGGAGACAAACCACCAATGCTTCTCTAATAATTTTATGAGTACATCAATGCTTTAGATCCAAATGAAAAAGGAATCCCCAGCTCCCTAATACTCTAGAAAATCATTCTAGATTTATTAGGAAACTCCATTTCCTGAAAGAATGCTCCTACACCCTATTTTACCAGCACCCACTAGAAGGATTCTCCAACAAACTACAAGCTCCAAATTTCCCTAGCACCACCCTTCCACCCTAAAGAATTTTCAGAATACAACTTGAAGGTGACTTCAACCACCTACATAACACCACCCAACCACCCTGAAAATGATAATAAAATAGACACATAAGTGTGGGCTTTCGTACCAGAGATAATGACCCACTTACAATGATCTTCTACAAAACCATTACTGCTATATTACTTCATGTTGGGGTTCCCATGTTTTGGCCAGATTGGCAAGACCAAAAGATGAGACAACATCATAACCACTTTGGGGCCCTAGGATCTAGCCCTCCTGGACCCAGAGAGGGATCTCTCCAATGAAACAAAGAATGATATATCTTCGAAAGCTCAAATGAGATGATAGGCTAGTTATGAAGCACAAAGGGGTTTTTAAAATGATTTGGTTGGTTGGTTGCTGGGTTGGTCATGATATCATAGACTGAGAAAGTAATGGGAGAAAAGGAACAAAATAACAGGATGTTTCAGCAAAGAGGATAGGTCAAGAAGATGCCATCCATTGGGCTATGGAGTTATGAAAGGGAATTACTTGCAACAACTAGCCCAGGTCTTCAAAGGGCAAGTCATCTACACTAAAGGATCTTTTTAGATAGATGATGGAATGGAACATTAAGGATTGAAAGTGAAAGAAGGAAAAAAACCCAATTTCTGTCTATAGATAAGGTCAGAGGTCATTTAACTCCAGACCTACTTGGACATACTCAAAGGTAGATTTCAATGGAGGTACAAAGGGGCAGCTTATAGATCGGACCAGAGGTCATTTAACTCCAGGTTAGCTTTAGCATGCTCCAAGGGAAAACAGAGATAAGTTTAACAGAGCCGGGGTCTGTAGATTAGAGAAGGACTTTGAACCTTCAATGCTTTGACACCAGCAAGGACATTCAAGAAGCAAACCCGGAATTCATACATCAGCTAGCAGGCAATGGCATCCGCTACACTGGTTAAATTAGCTGAATTTACTCTTAGATAACACATACAGTAGAAAACATTGAAGGCAAGGAAAACAGAGACATAGGGTACCTAACAAGGGTAAATCCTATGCTATATTTCTGGTGCAAGCCAACAGAAAATGAAACAGTATGAAAATGTAATAAACAGTGTTAGAAAAACATCACCAATAGTAATAGACTAGGATCCTGTGAAATGCGCTTGATTAATTGATGCAAAACCAGTCACATACCCTGAGCTCAATAGCTGTTACAGTCCAAACTTTCTCCTCCCAGCCTACTACATTACAAACTACTCTGCTACTCCCTCCTAAGACTGTTCTAACAGTCAAAATGAATCCCTCTAACAAAAATCAGCAACAACCGAACAACAACCTCTTCAATATGTTCTTCAGGATTCTTATAACTCGAGTGGAGCAAAGAAGGTAGATGGAAAACTAAATGTAGCATTAAAACTCAGAAACAACAAGGAGGGTCGAGGCTCCATTCAGTTTAAATTCTGGGCATTTTTCTCTAGTACTCATTGGATGATGGAGTGGTCTTCGTCAGGTTTCCATTTACTCCAGGTATGTCTCTGGTGTACTGAAAAAAATGCATAACGATGATGTTAGGGTCTGCCATACTGTATAACTAATTCACTGGTAGCATAGGACTGTTGTCAGGGTTGAAAAATCTCCCTAGAACACGGTATAAAATGTAGACGGTATGGGCACCTTGTCCTTTTATGGAAGAACGTTCTGTTGATATGGAAACCCTGATAGTATGGTTTTCTGTGCATTGGACCTTCTGAGTGATCCATGGGGTCTTTGATTCTGGTACCTTGCCTTTGAATAATTGGATTAAGGCTTATAATATGCAATTATAGGCCTTAAACACTCTATTTTTCCACTGATACTCTTTGCCGCTTTCTCGTTTGCCTCTGACTGCGAAATATATGCTTTAATGGCTCTGGGGAAGATTTTGCAGAGTTTAAACCCAGTTCCTTTAATGCTATTCCTGTCATAACGTCTTCTCAGACCTTTCTTCATGATTTCAATCTCTGAACATGGTCTTACTTGTGTTCCCCACCACCGTGACAGTGACTGTGAACAGAGGAAGCTTTCACCACCTGAAACCCTGCAAAATGAGAAAACACGTTAAGAAAACATGCACGGGGAGGGTGGCGTGGATGACTGTGAAAATGGCAGCGTGGCCCGGACGTGGACGATGAATGCAGTGGATACTGTGGAGGAAAACCATGGAACAGCAGGAAATGCACGGGAAGACGTCGAGACAGACAGTTTAACGTAAAACATTAAACTTTGACCTATGAATGGGATATATATAAAGGGATGGGCGAAAAATGTGATGGGACACGTGGGAAGGGTGACGTGGTGGGACGCGGTCAACGACAGGACATGCAATTGAATATGGACCGTCCGATCTTAGGAGGAGATCGACGGTTGAAAACATATCGGAGGGCGACGGATGGTGGGCCAGGGGTATGGATGCCTTAGGTTATCCCCCGTGCAACTTCATGGAGTGATCACCGTTGGATGGGTAGCTCGGGATCAGACGGTGCATGTGCATATCGCGCTGGGTTTTCTACTGAACGATAATGCGCGATGGGAGGGCAGTTTTCAAATAGTGCTGTGACACGCGTCAGGCGATGAGTGGAATCGTTGTTGAATGGAAAATACCGCCAGCCCTCAGAAAGCGGTGCGATAGATAAAGGTGGTTTTCGAACATGCGCGTTGGCGTGGGGACCACCGAGGCGGGTGGACTCCAGACCGTTGGATCTGCGGGTAAATGAACGGTTATGATGCGACGAACCAGTGGCGAAAGGGTAGGATAATGGACGCTACAGAGCTCGCGATGACCGTCCGATCGGTGCAAATCGACGACTCACGACGCTCCTGATACATATTTGAGATAAGCGCTTTTCAGGCTGGCGGGTGGTTCTAGCGCCCAGATCACATGGGGGGAGACGGTTTTAGGGGCCAGCCGAAGGGGGCTAAGACCTCATAAGGTGGAAAATGGATTTTGACCCATTTTAATGAAATTTGAGGGCAGAATTACGTAACGATAGAGGGAAAAAGGGGAAATTAGGCCAAACAAGGGGTGTGTACAGGATGTAAAGGGTATTTTGGGAGGATTTAGGGGATCAGAGGGGAATTTTACAAGGGGAAAACAAAGGTTAAAATGGGGCATTCTGCATGGGTACAAGGGGAAAAAGTAGGCCTTTTGGAGCACAATTTTTCGCAATTAGTGAGACCTTATAATGGGAGTCAACAGAGGGAATTTATCAAAGGGAAGGGCACAAGAGACTTCAAGGATGATGTGTTTTCAGGGGAAATGCATTCCTTGAAGGCTAAAAAACATTTTGGCCCCCTGTTTGCTTATCAAAAAATTCATAGGGGGCTAACAGTGGCTTTACATGGGGATGGCTTCTTCTTTGAAGGAGTCAAGAATTGAGATAGTGATCTTTGGTGTAGGCCAGATGCCTGGTACTTGACCCATCCATTATCTTTCTTTGATCAGCTGCCACAAATCATGAAGACATCATATCAGTAGTAAACATTCTCAAACAATCTACCTACCCAGACTCTAGTCCTAACATATTTTCTTCTGGGTGCATTTGGACTTGCAGACCCCTTCTATCATCAAATTTTACAAGCAGGAAAATAAACCTATCCTACTTCCACCCTTATTACTCCATGAGACCAGATTAGACTGTTGGTCTCATAGTTTCTCTACCTGATCCAATATCTACTAGGATTAAACTATCTAACAGATTTCTTCTCTACATTCTAGGACAGAAATTGAAAATAGTCAAGCCAGGATTAGACTGTTTGACTTGCTGGGCTTTGCAGAAATTAAAAACAACTAACTACATGCTCATAGACTGAGCCTTATTGAGCTTTTCCTACCTACCCTACTCTAACTGGAAATCTCTGATGCTCTAGGTGATACAATAATGCCAATGCAGCCAGTCAAGCAATAGCAAAAAAGGGAAGAAGAACTGACTGCTCATCAGAGACAACCTTAGGATGCTCTGCATGCGGATCTTCAAAACTGAGGCCACCAGCAGTGGTGACCAATTCTGATGTATTTGGCTCTTGCAAAAGATTAATGCTTGAGGAGCTGAGCCAATCAGGGCCTCCATGTATTCTGCCATAGGATCAACAAAAACATGATGTAAACTTTTTTCTTCAAAGCCTCTCATGACTGGTAGGCTGTCTGCATCTTGGGCAGTTTCAATCATTGCATTTGCAATGCAGCCTTTGTAATCACACTCCTCCTTCTCCTGGTTGGGAGTATTTGGCAGATGAGCATAAACCAGGAATACCTCTTCTTCCTCGGGATCAAGACAAAGATGTCTGTGGGAAAGAAGATCTCGCTCATCTTCACTGCAGCCTGAGCTAGAGGGCTCATTATATTCGACAGTGCTATCCTCTAGTAACACAGGCTGGTTCTGCTAAAACGGACTGAACTATGTGAAAAAATCAACATAATCTTGAGTGGGGGCTTCTTTGATTACCTTAATCCTTTCGGGAGAAGGCTCAGGATATTCATTCTGCTCCAGATTTTCTTCATCTCTTTCTTCCTTTTCCTCTACGCTGAAGAGATGCTGGCTTCCATCTTCTTTGAAGTTACTACTGATGGTCTGATACGTAACAAAGTGAAGATTCAATGAATCTTCATCTGCTATCATGCTTTCAACGCTTTCTTCATCAGTATCATAGATGGCCTGTATTGTCTCATCATTTTCTTGAAGTTGATGGTCGTGATCTTCCTCCCATGAAACTACTGATGATAGCCCTGCAAGCTCAGTTTCCCTTTGGAAAAATTCATCATCAGACAGGTCAAAATCAGAGAAATCATAATTATAAGCATTGTCACCCATCAAATATTCAGGACTCTTAGCAAGTTTTTCTTCAAAATAGTTTGCAAGTTCATTTCCTGATTCAAAATCAGGTTCATCATACATGCTTTGCATGTGGATTTTGTCTTGCAGTGGTTAGGTTTGTCTTTCTTGAGGACAAGGTGCATGTCTCTTCCAATCATCCTCTCTGGTTTCATCCTCATACTCTTCCTCTTCTGTGTTTAGCAGGGTGTTAGCAGTCTCAATCAGTATTTCCAACTTGCTTTCTAAAGAGAGTTGCCTTATTTTCCCTACTTGGTCTCTCTTTGTAGCCTTTAACCTTTCCTCTCTGCACTTTATTTTGAATTCGACAGTAATTTCTATGCTCTGCATTTCCTCCAAACTCGAAGGCTCTCTTTCTCTTATATGGAATTCCACCTCGGGGTCAAAAGAACTTAGATAGTGCAATAGGGCCCATCCTAGAGGTGGTTTTATGTCAGAAGGTATTGCATGATATACTTTATTGAAACTGGCTGAAAATTCTTGTACTGTATCTCTTGGCTGCCTTTTCAAATTTTGATACTCTTCTAGGATGAGGAGAACATTCTTCGGGACTGCCCATTTATCAAGGAAAACTTGAGAAAATTGACGAAAGTTGAAAATGCTTGCCGCTGGGAGGCCTTTGAGCCAACTCTTAACATTTCCTTGTAATGAAAAGGCAAACATTCCAATGTGCACATCATCTTCCTCTATTTCATACAAGTCAAGTAAGTCCTCGAGATTTTGAACATGTTCTTCAGCAGTGGCCCTTTTATTTTCTCCATCAAAAAGAGGCAGTTGGTTTATAAGCTCTGCAGGAAGGGGTTGGAAGAAAAGAGGCAAAACCAGAGGCTTGTATCTTTCTATGACCTTTGTCAGTGTAGGTGGTATAAAAATGGGCTCATGGCTGCTTGAAGCTTCTTTAGGAGTGGGGGATACAACATGAGCCTCTTGTTCCACCAGGTTCTTCACAGGATTATAGGTCTGCTCATGGTCTGAAGACTGAGGCTTGAGATATTTCCCATATTCGGTGTGGGTCTCATCTTTGTACATTTGATCAGGCTTAAAGTAGGATAGAACATAGTGGTAGACAAAAACAATGTGTGTTCTATCCTTCTATGAGGCCTGGCCATATTTCAGGTTCTTCCTCCAGTGGAGTCTTTGAGAGTTATGGAGTGTGGAGTCGCCAGGTGGATGTATATGAATGTCTGAAGCAGGATGCTATCCACCACCAGCAATTGAATGCCAATCTAATCAGAGATATTGGGTCTTTTGAGTGCCTAATAATGTTTAAGGTGAAATGCACTCAATTCCCCAGCAGAGTCGCCATTATGTTGGGGTTCCCATGTTTTGGCCAGATTGGCAAGACCAAAAGATGAGACAACATCATAACCACTTTGGGGCCCTAGGATCTAGCCCTCCTAGACCCGTAGAGGGATCTCTCCAATGAAACAAAGAATGATATATCTTCGAAAGCTCAAATGAGATGTTAGGCTAGTTATGAAGCACAAAAGGGTTTTTAAAATGATTTGGTTGGTTGGTTGCTGGGTTGGTCATGAGATCATAGACTGAGAAAGTAATGGGAGAAAAGGAACAAAACAACAGGATGTTTCAGCAAAGAGGATAGGTCAAGAAGATGCCATCCATTGGGCTATGGAGTCATGAAAGGGAATTACTTGCAACAACTAACCCAGGCCTTCAGAGGGCAAGTCATCTACCCTAAAGGATATTTTTAGATATATGATGGAATGGAACATTAAGGATTGAAAGTGAAAGAAGGAAAACAACCCAATTTCTATCTATAGATCAGGTCAGAGGTCATTTAACTCCAAACCTGCTTGGACATACTCAAAGGAAGCTTTCAATGGAGGGAAAAAGGGGCAGCTTATAGATCGAACCAGAGGTCATTTAACTCCAGGTCAGATTTAGCATGCTCCAAGGGAAAACATAGATAATTTTAATAGAGCTGGGGTCTATAGATTAGAGAAGGAATTTGAACCTTCAATGCTTTGACACTAGCAAGGACATCCAAGTAACAAACCCCGAATTCATACATCAGCTAGCAGGCAATGACATCCGCTACAATGGTTAAATTAGCTGAATTTACTCTTAGATAACACATACAGCAGAAAACATTGAAGGCAAGGAGAGAAGAGACATAGGGTACCTAACAAGGGTAAATCCTATGCCAGATTTCTGGTGCAAGCCAACAGAAAATGAAGTAGTATGAAAATGTAATAAAAAGTGTTAGAAAAACATCACCAATAGTAATAGACCAGGATCATGTGAAATGTGCTTGATTAATTGATGCAAAACCAGTCACATACCCTGAGCTCAATAGCTGTTACAGTCCAGAATTTCTCCTCCCAGCCTACTACATTACAAACTACTCTGCTACTCCATCCTAAGACTGTTCAAACAGTCAAAATGAATCCCTCTAACAACAATCGGCAACAACTGAACAACAACCTCTTCAATATGTTCTCCAGGATTCTTATATCTCGAGTGGAGCAGAGAAGGTAGATGGAAAACTAAATGCAGCATTAAAACTCAGAAACAACAAAAAGGGCCGAGGCTCCATTCAGTTTAAATTCTGGGCATTTATCTCTGGTACTCATTGGATGATGGAGTGGTCTTCGTCAGGTTTCCATTTACTCCAGGTATGTCTCTGGTGTACTAAAAAAATTCAGAATGATGATGCTAGGTTCTGCCATACTGTATAAATAATGCACTGGTAGCATAGGACTGTTGTCAGGGCTGAAAAATCTCCCTAGAACACAGTATAGAATGCAAATGGTATGGGCACCTTGTCCTTTTATGGAAGAATGTTTTGTTGATATGGAAACCATGATAGTATGGTTTTATATGCATTGGACCTTCTGAGCGATCCACGGGATCTTTGATTCTGGTACCTTGCCTTTGAATAATTGGATTAAGGCTTATAATTTGCAATTATAAGCCTTAAATGCTCTATTTTTCCACTGATACTCTTTGCCGCTTTCTTGTTTGCCTCTGACTGCGAAATCTGTGCTTTAATGGCTCTGGGGAAGATTTTTCAGAGTTTAAACCCTGTTCCTTTAATGCTAGTCCTATCATAACGTCTTCTCAGAAATTTCTTCATGATTTCGATCTCTGAACATGGTCTTCCTTGCGTTCCCCGCCACCATGACAGTGACTGTGAACAGAGGAAGCTTTCACCACCTGAAAACCTGCAAAATGCAAAAACATGTTAAGAAAACATGCACGGGGAGGGTGGCGCAGATGACTGTGAAAATGGCAGTGTGGCCCAGACGTGGATGATGAATGTAGTGGATACTGTGGAGGAAAACCATGGAACAACAGGAAATGCACGGGAAGATGTCGAGACAGACAGTTTAACGTAAAACATTAAAATTTGACCTATGAATGGGATATATATAAAGGGATGGGCGAAAAATGTGATGGGACACGTGGGAAGGGTGACGTGGTGGGACGCGGTCAACGGCAGGACATGCAATTGAATCAGGACCGTCCGATCTCAGGAGGAGATCGACGGTGGAAAACATATTGGAGGGCGACGGATGGTGGGCCAGGGGTACGGATGCCTTAGGTTATCCCCCACACAACTTCATGGAGTGATCACCGTTGGATGGGTAGCTTGGGATCGGATGGTGCATGTGCATATCGCGCCGGGTTTTTTGCCGAACAATAATGCGCGACGGGAGGGAAATTTTCAAGCAGTGCCACGACACGCGTCAGACAATGAGTGGAATCGCTGTCGAATGGAAAATACCGCCAGCCCTCAAAAAGCGGTGCGATAGATACAGGCGATTTTCGAACAGGCGCGTTGGCGTGGGGACCACCGAGGCGGGCAGACTTCAGACCGTCAGATCTACGGGTAAATGAATGGTTATGATGTGACAAACCAATGGCGAAAGGGTAGGATAATGGATGCTACGGAGCTCGCGATGACTGTCCGATTGGTGCAGATCGACGGCTCACGACGCACCCAATACATATTTGAGATAAGCGCTTTTCGGGCTGGCGGGTGGTTCTAGCACCCAGATCACATGGGGGGAGATGGTTTTAGGGGCCAGACGAAGGGGGCTAAGACCTCATAAGGTGGAAAATGGATTTTGACCCATTTTAATGAAATTTGAGGGCAGAATTAGGTAACGATAGAGGGAAAAAGGGGAAATTAGGCCAAACAAGGGGTGTCTGCAGGATGTAAAGGGGATTTTGGGAGGATTTAGGGGATCAGAGGGGAATTTGACAAAGGAAAACAAAGGTTAAAATGGGGCATTCTACAAGGGTACAAGGGGCAAAAGTAGGCCTTTTGGAGCACAATTTTTTGCAATCAGTGAGACCTTATAATGGGAGTCAACAGAGGGAATTTATCAAAGGGAAGGGCACATGAGACTTCAAGGATGACGTGTTTTCAGGGGAAATGCATTCCTTGAAGGCTCAAAAACATTTTAGCCCCCTGTTTGCTTGTCAAAAAATTCATAGGGGGCTAACACTTCAGATGTAAAATAATACTCAAATAATGAAACTTTACAAATGATAAAACAATTACTGCAAAAATTGAATTGAAGACCATAATACTCTTTCTTCCAGACAAATACTGAAGTAATGATGACAATGAAGTGTTGGAAAGATTTACCTTTAACAATAGATGCCCTGAAGCAACTCCTTTGAATGATGAGATTGTTGGAAGGAATTCTACTGTAGATTACATTGTGCTTTTGCTCCTTATTTCTTGGTAACGACAATGGTGAGACTACTAAAAATTCTAAAACCCTAAACTACTGAGCATGAACCCTTACTTCAACTGATGAACCCCTACTTCCCTTTTCTTCAAATACATAGTAAGACAACTGAATCTCTTAAGGTTTGTCGCAAGATGACACGACTTGTTTATTGCTTCCAAGCATGTTGTTTTCTCTGCTTGTAGAATCCAATGCCTTGTAATATTCTTGTGAAAACGTTGACTATGCAACTAGGATGTAACCAAAATAACTATTCCAGACCTCCTTTGTAACTCCCCACTCCACATTTACCCACATTAATCTACTAACTTGGGTAACCATGAGTTGAGAGTTACCATGCATGGCCCAACCTCCAATATTTAGTTATGAAAATGGGGTCAAATTACCAACTTGAATGCAAACACTTAGGGGCACAATGATCACACAATTATAAACTTAATTCCAATGGTGACCCTTTTTCACTGAGCTCAAACCACTCTTTAAAATAATTTTCTTCCTATTTGTATGCATGCAGGTCTTCTAGTGTGACTAGAGGGCTCCAGTCACATCTATAGCCCATCCTCTATGCGGATGTGGCCAATATTTCCTCACCTTATGTGTGTGGCTATACTTAGTTCCAAAATTTTAGGGCCAACATTCGAGCCACTCCTTAGACTTTTCTAGAACTCAGTCAATATTATGCACAAGTCTGTGTATTCTGTTCCAGGCTATATTATTGTTCAAACTTGCCCAACACATGTAAATAATCTAGACAAACACTTTGTGACTATGGTACCTATAATTCATGAATTCATAATTGTTCATTGTCTCATAAGTTTTATCATATGTTCACCAAGAAGGCTTGTTTCCCTCTTATACTAGCTACAATAAACACATTTTACCTCATGCATTCATAGAAATTTTCCAAGAGCCTGTCAAATCATGAAACAGATCAATAACAAGAGCACATCATATAACAAGAAATATACCATGCATGTAATAATCATTTCACCAAAATGAAGCCATCACAAACCAGTAACGTAATCAACATGTTTAAACCAAAACGTGTTCTCATTGATCCCATTAAAGAATAACACATGTTAACATATGCATAATTCCAACTAGATTAGGGACTTCCATGTAACACTCGAACATAGATTGGGGCTGAACCAATTATCTCTTCCATCCCAATCACCCCCTTTCTGTATTCCAAGCTTGAATTTTCAATTACATGGGATAAACCAAAAAATAACCAAACAAAGAACTCCACCCTCATGCCACAATGATTTCACCCAACACCAAGACCAGAAATTACCAAAACCAATACAACCTTTGATTCCTCAAAATTTCTTCACCATACCCATAGGAATTTTCCTGTCTCCACCCACCTATAAATATATTCCTAGAGAGAAACATCTCCACTCACAGCCCTTGGTATTTTCCTGAGAACAACTCAACCAGGATCCAAAATCTATTAGCCATCCAAATCTCAACCAAACAGGGAACCCACTACATCATGCATGTTCAGGAAATAACATAAGGATAGGATGTACATGACTGCCAATCCAAGAAAATCCCATGCCAATGACAACAAAAATGACCAATAAACCAATGCATGAACCATGCATTCAAATCCAAACAATACAACCAACATACACATTGTTACCTAAAAAATCCACATATATTTTCTTCCCTTTCTTGTTGTTTTCCAAACCTTGTTCTTAGCCACCACACGGAATCATCTTGTGCTCCTTGCTTTCCTTTCTTTCTTTTCTTATCTCTAGCTTATGTCCATGTTATCCTCTCTTCTCCCTTGTTGTAGTTTTCTTTCTCTTCTTATTTTTTCCTCTCTTTTCCCCAAATATAATGCTAGAATGTTGTATCTCCAATTTATTTTTATTTTTATTTTCCTTTTCCTTCATTTGCCCTTGCATGCATATTATTTTACTAATTTTCTCCTTTCATTGACTCTTACTCTTCCCCATCTACTGAAGTGGAATTTATTTCATTTTCCTTTATTCCTTTTACATTTTTCCTCATGTCCTTGCTAGAATGTAATAATTAATTTCCATTTAATTCCTTTTACCTCTAGCTAGTGCCAATTTCCATAACTAATAAATAATTAACCAAAAGTGGATCCCAATGTGATGTGTTTCCCCTCATTTAGCTTAAAATACCTGTCCTGTGTTCTTGTTTTTATTTTTTATTTTAAGATGTCCATACATTATTTATTTATATGGAGATTTAACCTGGGGCTGTTACAAACCCCTCCCCCTTAGGGAAACACCATCCTCGATGTTCTATGAATCTTATGACAAGACAAAATTGTTGAAAACATGAAAAACATATTTCTTATTGGAGATTTATAAACGCAACTTGATACAATATTTGTAATCACAAACACACACACGCACACACATATATAAGAAAATTTTCTTCAACTTGAAATAAAGAAGGATATAATGCCTGCATCTTATCATCCATTTTCCATGTAGCTTCATTAGGCCCAAAGTGCTTCCATTTCACTTTAAATTTCTCTATTGCTCGACTCCAGAGCATGAGCTTCTTCTGTTATAGGATGCATTGAGGCTTTGGATGGAACTCGCCTTCTTGTTATACCTACAATAAAAACCAATCAATCACATGATAAACATCCCATACAAATATTTTAAGCAGAGAAACATGAAAAAAATCATGGATTTTCACTGATGGAGGAAAATCAAGTCTGTATGCTAGTGGTCCAATCCTCTCAAAGATATCAAAAGTCCCACAATACCGAGGTTTCAACTTGGACCATGATAAAATATTCAAGGAGATCTTCCAGGGCTTGGTAGGCAAGTACACATGATATCTAGCTTGAAAATCATTGAATACACTATTTTGATCCATATAGATCTTCTACCTATCCTGTATTACCTTCAGATTATTTTTTATAACCTACATATGTTGCTCCATCTCTCTCAACATATCAGGTCCAATCAACATCATGCTCACTGGATCACTCTAACTGATAGGAGCATTAAAAATCCTCCATAGAGAGTCTCAAATGAACTCATCTTCAAGGATTCTCGATACCCATTATTATAAGAAAACTCCACCGGTGAAATATAGTCCTCCCAATTCCTCTCCTCATGCATGACATACATCATCAACATATCCTCAAGGATTTTGTCAATTCTCTCTATCTACCCATCTTTATTCGGATGATAATTTGTACTGAAGGCTAGCTTTGTCCCTAAGCCTGCAAAAAATTCCTTCCAAAACTTAGAAGTGAGTTTGAAATCTCCATCTGATATAATCCTCTTGGGAACTCCATGTAACCTCACTATCTCCTAAATAAATATTTAAGCCACTTAGTGTAGAAATTTTAATACAATTACGTATTGCCCGTATTATCCTGATCTAACAATTATATGCCACTATTAAATAAAGAATCCTTCTACTTAAATCTTTGCAGAAATTTAATCGCCTATTGCAAACACATGAAGAAAGATCAATTACACGTAACATAGATTCTTTTATCGGGAAATCATCAAGCTAAAAACCCCACTATCATATATTATGTATATATCATGGATCATGAAAAAATCTCATACAAAAATCTAATCCAAGAGCTCTCATTACAATATACAATCGTCTCACACTGTCATACAAAAATTGGCATATTCATGCACCAATTTACTGCCTCCTGACAACCTGCCTCCACTGCACAATCCCTGCTAATCACAATCCCTGAATGAATTCTATCTTGCCTTGCCTTGACTGCGCAATACTCATTGGCATCTCCAATGTGTGTTTGGTTGCAAGTGTGCACCCACTAATGTCACAAATAATAGTCAAACTGTCCCTTTCACCTATCTCTCAACTAGGTCTCCACTGGATCTGACATGCATGTAGTTAATAGTAGTAAATCTTCAGTTGCATGTGAGATCACTCCATGTGAATTAATTTAATATTTAATTCACTGATATCTCACTAGTGTATCTTTAGTTACAACTAGTTACAACTCGCACAACTGAGTTTAACTCACTTAATTGAGTTAAACTACTTCACAACTCACATAACTACACATCCAACTCTATTACAACTTTGCATCACTTAGTTACAATGAAGTCCACTTGCATGTCCCACCAACCAACCTTAGAACTCGTAATTCCTTCAGTCAACTGGTTTTCCACATCAGTTAACTGAAATCAAGTGCTTTGAGAGAATATATTATTATTTATTGTCTAATTATTATTAAGAGATAATAATAATTGACATGCATTCTATTTTTAGACATGCGATCTATGAACATACTTTGCACATGCATTCCAAAAATAGAACCCCATCCATAAATAGAATTTGCTCACCATTCTAAAAATAGACATACACCTAGTGTAGGTGCTTAATTTTCACTAAGATCATCATCTTGTTGAATCTCAACATTCCCTCTCAATAAGAAAGGGTTTATCCTTCACCTCGATCTTGTCTCTATGGTATTCAAATTTTCTCCTAGTGAGTGCCTTCATCATAATATCTGTATCCTGATCTTCCGTAGGAATGTACTGAAGAAACATGATCTTCTGCTACACAAAATCTCTGATATGATGATACCAGATATCTATATTCTTAGATCTATCATGAAACACAAGCTTAATCGAGAGTTTAATACAACTATGATTATCACAATGAATAATTGTAGGATCTAAATGAGAACCAAACAAATCGACCAAGATCTTCCTCATCCATATAGCCTCATATGCAGCTTGAATTGCTTCCATGTATTCCACTTCCGCTGAACTGAGTGCCACAGATCTTTGTTTCCTGCTGTAGCAAGAAATAGTTGTAGATCCGATACTGAAGACCCCTCCTGATGTGCTCTTTTTGTCCATTGGGCTGCCTACCCAATCTGCATCTGTGAAGCCATGCAACTTCACCTCATTCGTCTGTCTGTACCATAAGCCATACTTAGATGTGCCCCTAAGATATCTCAGGACATGCTTTCCCACCTTCCAAAAGAGCTTGGTAGGCTTAATCATCGCTTGACTAAGTTGGTTCACCACAAATCATATGTACGGTATTTTTTTAACTAAATACATGAGCGAACCCACCAATTTTTGATAGACAGTAGCATCCACTACCTCTCCAGATGTAGCGTCCCCTTTCCTCCAATTTCCTGGAAGAGGAATATCCATGGGTTTGCAACCTTCCATGTGAAACTTACCCAGTATCTCCCTTGCCTACTTGCCTTGAGACACAAAAAGTTCACCTTCTCGCTGTCGTATTTCCAATTCAAGAAAATAGTGAAGGAGGCCCATATCATTCATCTCAAAATCCTTTGCAAGGTCCTCCTTGCATGAGTGTATCAAATGCTCATCACCAGTTAGTATTAAATCATAAAAATAAAGAACAATGATTAAAATTTTACTCTCCACCACAATTTGGTATAGGTTTTCATTCGCCTCACTCTTGGTGAAGCCAAATCCGGTGAAGTAGCTGTCAATCCGTTTGTACCAAGCATGGGGTGCTTGGTTCAGCCCATACAATGCTCTTTTGAGTCTGCACACATGCGACTCGCTGCTAAAGATTTCAAGTCCTTCAGGTTGCCTAATGTACACTTCTTCCTCAATGATCCCATTAAGGAACGCAGTCTTCACATCCATCTGATGAATGTGACAACCCATCTGCGCTAAGAGAGAAAGGATGGTACTTATGGAAGAATACTGTGTGACAAGTGCAAAGGTTTATTCATAATAAATCTCCTCGTTCTATGAGAAGCCCTGGGGCACAAATCTGGCCTTTTATTTATCAACACTCCCATCAGCAGCTTGCTTTACCTTGTAGATACATCTTGAACCTACCACTTATTTATAAATCGGCCTTGGAACAATTTCCCAAGCACTATTTCTGACAATGGAGTCATACTCCTCCACCATTGCAGCTACCCATGTGGGCTCCTGCACTACTTCTTGAAGGGAAGATGGCTGAGTCACAAAAATTTTTCTCATGAGAGCCATGTATCTATTGAATCAGTCAGGAGACTGTCTCTGTTTGCGTTATGAATTAGGGACTCCTACATTCTGTGCCACATCAAGCTTTAGCCTCTCAACTTCTGTGGTATGCCTTCTTCCAGTTCTGATGTTTGGCTCTACGTGAGTGGACTCCTCCACTCCATGAACCTACTCATATGGATGATCCACATCTAGAGACTCATATTTGGAACCAAAAGTTCCTCCTTCGCATCTAAGTCTATCTCCCTCTCAAGCGAAAAATTCATGAATTTCTCCTCATTGAATTTTATATCCTGTCACACCATAGTCATTCAATTGTTTGGAAAATACACATGATAATTATGGGGTGTTTCTGCGCACCCCACAAATATCCCAACTTCAGCAGTCGGCTCCAGCTTCTTCCTGGCATTCTTGGTCACATGCACATAAACAGATAAGCCAAAAATCTTAAAGTGAGAAACATCCATTTTCTTACCAATAAAATATTCTTCAGGTGTACTCATGCCAGGTACTCTATGAGGACAACGGTTTTTCACATAAACTGCAGTGTTGCATGCTTTCGCCCACAAGTGTATTGGTAGGCCCTGATCATGCAACATAGCTCGTGCAACACCCATGATTGTTATTTTCTTCCTCTCCGTGACCCCATTTTATTATGGGTTATGAGGCGCTATGAGTTCTATCTGAATTCCTTCTTTGATACATAAGTATTTGAATTCGTTTGAGATGTATTCTCCACCATTATTGCTCTGTAGAGCCTTCACTTGCTTCCCTGAATCTTTCTCAACCAATGCCTTAAAATCACAGAACTTTGAGGATGTTTGATCCTTCTTCTGCATGAAGAAGATCCAACATTTACGAGAAAAGTCATCAACAAAAATAACATAATACCTATGCTTTTCTGTTGAAGAAACCGAGAATGGTCCACACACGTCTGTGTGAACTCTCTCCAGGATCACCGAAGCACAATTCTCCTTTTCATGAAAGGTGGACTTGACAAAATTACCCATAGTACATCCCTTGCACTGATCTAAATGTGCAGGTGTACCCTTGGGAAGTCTAGTAGAAATCTGTTGCAAAATTTTCTGGGTGCCATGGTGAAGATGGCACAATCGCTTGTGCCATAATTTGCCCTCATCCCGGCTCACCACTTCTTCTTCTTTGCTCGCCATCGCAGCGCAACCATCTACCTCCAACTTGTAGAGATTCTTAACTTGGATCCCTATCCTCTTGTCTTGACCTGTTGTTTTATGTCCCAAGAAAGCTTTTCCATCGTTGAAAACAATGGCATAACCTCTGTCGTCCAACATCGCGACTGAGACCAAGTTTTTCTTCAGACCTAGAACATGCATAACATCTTTCAACAGAAATGGTTTACCTGAATCCCTCTCAAAGGTAATGGTACCAATGCTGGTCACACTATATCATCCATCTTTTCCCATCTATATATGCATTTGGATATCTTTCTCCTCCAAGTCACTAAAAATCTCCTTATCTCCCGTCATGTGGAAGGAAGCACCACTATCAAGATATGACACAGATCCCATTGCGCTTGAAACCAAGCATGCGTTCAAAGAGAAATAAAGTTCAAATTGCGAGGTAAGGGCCTCACCATCTGCAACTCCAGTAGCCTTCTTTTTCTTCTTTTTCTGTGGGTAGTTAGTGGCAAGATGCCCATGTTTGTGACAGTGAAAACACTTCACCTTGGACAAATCTAGATTCTTGCCTTTAGCCTTGGATTTTTAATGGGATTTATTCCCCTTCCCTTTCCTTTCCTTGGAATCCAAAGCACAATCCTCTTCATCATCATGCTTTGATGAAGATTCATCTCTAGTGTTCCGCTTGAACTCCTCCTGCACTAGATCCGACCATAATCATTCCCAATACGACATTTTTTCCCGTCCGTTGATAGAGTCTTTATAACTGTGCCAACTCTTAGGAAGTCCGAAGAGATCCAAACTCACCAAATCATCATCAGCAACCATGATTCCCACACTCCCCAGTTCATCCTGACATTGGACAAACTTTGTGAGATACTTATGAATATTGTCCCCCTTCTCCATCTTGATCTTTCTGATTTTATCCTTCAATGCAAATTTCCTATGGTCATTGTTTCTTTGGAAAAGATCCATCAAAGCCTTCCACATCGCAAATGGAGTGGCTTTCCCATGAAGGCTTGAGACAATATGGTCTTGTACACCTTCCAACAGAATCCTTCTCGTCTTTGCTACTTTCTTTTGTCAGACGTCAAGTAATGCAACATCTGTCGAAGTGGGTTTAGTAACATCACTGTCGATGAATTCCTTCAAGAAATTATCTTCAAGCACCACCTCCATACTATCCTTCCATGTAATTTATTTTGAGCTACCCTCCTGATCTTAAAATTATATGCCACTGTTAAATACAGAATCCTTCTACTTAAATTTTTTTGGAAATTTAATCACCAATTGCAAACACATGAAGAAATATCAATCACACATAACATAGATGTTTTTACTGTGAAAGCATAAAGCTAAAAACACCACTATCATATGTTATGTATATATATCATGGATCATGAAATAATCTCATACAAAACTCTAATCCAAGAGCTCTCAGTACAATATAAAATCGTCTAACACTGTCATACAAAAATTGGCATATTCATGCACCAATTAGCTTCCTCCTGACAGCCTTCCTCCACTGCGCAATCCCTACTGATCACAATCCCTGAATGAATTCGATATTTCCTTGCATTGACTGTGCAATCCTCATTGGAATCTCCAATGTGTCTTTGGTTTCAAGTGTGCACCCACTAATGTCACAACTGATAGTCAAATTGTCCCTTTCACCTATCTCTCAACTGGGTCTCCATTGGATCTGACATGCATGTAGTTAATAGTAGTAAATCTTGAGTTTAATGTGAGATCATTCCATGTGAATTAATTTAATATTTAATTCATTGATCTCTCACTAGTGTATCTTTAGTTACAACTAGCACAATTGAGTTTAACTCACTTAACTGAGTTAAACTACTTTACAACTCACATTACTACACATCCAACTCTGTTACAACTTTGTATCACTCAGTTACAATGAAGTCCACTTACATGTCCCACCAACCAACCTTATAAATTGTAATTCCTTCAGTCAACTATTTTTCCACATCATTTAGATGAAATTAAGTGCTTCAAGAGAATAGATTATTATTTATTGTCTAATTATTATTAAGAGATAATAATAATCGACATGCATTCTATTTTTAGACATGCGATCTATGAACAAAATTTGCACATGCATTCCAAAAATATAACCCCATCCATAAATATAATTTTCTCAACCATATATAAATAGAATCCCACTATAAATATAATTTTCTCACCATTCTAAAAATAGAGATACACATAAAAATAGCCTGCGGGCCCCACCTAGTGTAAGTGCTTAATTTTCACTAGGATCATCATCTTGTTGAATCTCAACACATAACTAGCTAAATTAGTAGACTTTACAGCAGTGAAGTGAGCTACCTTACTCAACCCATCAACCACAACCATGATGGAGTCATGCTACCTTGGTGTACTTGGAAATCTTGTAATGAAATCCATGGAAATGACCCCCCATTTCTATAATTCCAGAATCGAAATAGGTTGCAACAAATTAGTTGGATGATTTAATTCAAATTGTTAGCACCTAATTTGAACCTTAGGCTGAAAGAAGGCAAATCAGGGTAACCTCAAACCACGCTCAGCCTTGTAGCTAGCCCTACAAGGTCAGGAGAGGGCTCTCTCTAGGAAAAATATTCAATAAAGTATAAGAGTAAACTGATTTTAGCCTAGGTATAATAGATGGAAATGTTTTATAAATTTTTAGGGTTGTATGGAGTAGATGGGGCAGTTTGAATCTGGGGAATTAAATCAAAGATACAGGGTATTTCATGGGGCAAGGTAGGAAATGATTTTAACAATTCAGTTTAAATAATGATGGAATGTTTAAGACTGGTGAGGAGCTGAAAAGGGAATAGGAGATGGATCCTTTTCAAACAGAAGAAAACATCAAGTATTGAATGATTTCCCAAGGTAGAGCATTATACAATGGATTCTACCTATCTATCTTGAAAGCATTCAACCAGAAATGTGAATGAATGAATGGTGAACATAACAATTAACAGATGAACACAAAGGAAAAAACAATGCTAAAATCCATACCACAGGGATCCCACAAATCAGAGCTGCATATCTTTATTAATTCCCTGCCAAACTGTTACAAATGGAGCGTAGAGCGTCCTTAGTGGCTTCCAACTTATTCCACCTTTATTCCCCCCCTTACAAATGATGAAGAATTACATTAAATATACAAAATTTGAGGGGAGTAGATCCATAGAAGAAGGAGCTGTTTCACTAGCTCAGAAACCGAAATCTGAACATAGGAAAAAGACCAACATTATTCCCCTGAAAAAGAGGGGAAACAATACATTTTGAACATCTGGAAGGCTTGCTGTTTCATCCAAAGAATGAAAATAGGGAATCTGAAGAACATATCCCTTTTTCATCGCTGCTGTAGATGTCTCTGGTTCATAATTAGTTCTCGGTCTTGACTGTTTCTTTTTCTTTGTTGAAAATCCCATATATCCTGAGAAATGCCTTCTGGAACCAATAAAAATGAAATTTTCCATTTAATGAAGAAAAATCCCCTTTTTGGGTGAAAAGGAGCAAAGGAAAGGATGGTGGTCCCGCGTTGCGATCGCAAATCGCAATCGCAAATTGCAATCAGAAGAGGGGAGGGGATGTATCACATAGTGGAGGAAATGCGATTGAAGTTTTGTGATGTGATAGTGTATAGGGGGAGTCGCATGGGAAAATCGCATCGCAACAGCGGGAGAGGAGTGGGTGCATCGTATTGATAAATTGTGATGCAATGGAAGCGGGTGCGATGGAGTAATATAATAGAGAGGCTGCGATAAGAGATGTCCGATGGTGTAAACGAAAAATCCCTTTAAAAAAAATTAAAAGGAATTTTGTGCTTTTACATAGGAAAAAAGATTTTTCATTGAAAAGAGCGGAGTGCTTTAAGGTGGGACCCAAAGGGGAGTCACAATCACAAATGAGAAGGGAAGCGGGTGTATTGTATAATGGGATTTGTCGATTGCGATTGGGGATATGTGATTGCGATATAGCGATTGGAATTGTTGGAAAACTGATCTGAAATTGTGAGAACAAAGTATTTCTCATACAGAGATTGACAGTAAGGGGCTTTTACTGGTTATTTCACCTTTACTAGAAAGGATGAAACCAGAGGCTACCTGGCCCACAAACTGACTCTGCCTAAAGAAATAAAATGTAATCACTGTAATAGATCCGATCAATGAAAGTATTTTTTTATGTGCAAAGTATTCATTAATCCAACTTTCATGTGTGAATAGGCAAGATTATGTATTCTGCAAATGAAGTATAGTGGTTTGAAGATGAACTAATAAGTTTTGTTCTCTGTTTAAACCTGCTTGGGAAAATTTTACTTATAAAATTTTACTGTTTAAAGGAGAAGAATCTGAAATAATGCAGCAAAAATATACAGTATGATAGCAAATAATTGTTTAAGCAGTTCACCCCTCTCTTGGGCTACCTCTGCTGGGTCCAAAAGCCTCTAATTAGGATTTTCCCTTTTTGATTAAATGCTAAAAATGTGAATACAACTGTATAGAAGCCTCAAAGGGAAAAATACACTACAAATTAAGATTCAGAAGGCTGAAATCAGTATAAAATGACTAAACAAACACCTCCATTGGATGAAGATAGTCCAAAACAACTCTTCTTTCCTTAGGCCCTGGTGGCTCCACGACAAAAAACGCTGGTAAATTCTCTATTAAAGCACCCTGATGGCTCTGCAAACACTCCCAATAGCTCCAAAATGATCAATTACCCCAAAATAAATAAAAAAATTCGTCCAAAAAGGATTTTCCTAGCCAAAGTTATGGCTCATTTACTCCAACTGCCAGTTGGCCTAAAAAAACTCCAGTTAAATCTGGTGGAACTCTAGATAATCCGACTAAACTGGAGATAGGTGCTCAAATTTGGGGGTTCTGCTGAATATTCCACCGAAATCGGAGGGCTGGAAAATAAGCCCCATGGAACCGCACCCGTCGGAGTTGGTTGAACCAACCAACGTTAAACGCGCAAATAATAATGTTTCAAACCATATATTAAATATATTCCGCACCTCCCGCCGGTCCTCATGACCATGACCTTTGACAGGTTGCGCACAAAATTTCATTCAAATTAAGACTTCGCGCCAATGGTTTTCAAAAACTGTGGTGTGGTCCAACGGCCAGTCCATTGTATTGTTATCCGCTCGACCCGCGTTTGAATCCTACCGCGCCTTACCAAATTTTTGAAATGCCATTCCAATCCACCTTGGGGCCACGTGGTGGCTTCCGGGCTGGCCACGTGGCGCCTTTTAATTGGCTACGCACGGAATATTCCACAAAATATTCTATGGAATATTCCATGAAATATTCCAAGAATATTCTGTGGAATTTTCTTTTTTTAATAAAAATATTTTTCATAAAGTCAACTTTGGGCCTTTTTTAATTGAAATTGGTGAACTTTAAAGCTGAATATCTTCTTCATACGGCGTCGGATTTGAGTGCCGTTCGCGGTTACAAGATCTTTTTGGCGAGATCTTTCCAGTCGATCTAGTTTGCACCAATTCTGAGCAACTTCATTTTTGAGCATTTTTCTACAAGGGACTTGATCTCCTGATCACACCTCCCAAATGGGAAGCTTTTGGACCCTCAAAAGCTTTCTGATTACTGAAACTGATGATGTGGAGACTGATTCTCCACTCTTCCACCTTTGAAAAACTGAAATCTACCCGATTTCATCAAATGAAGCTTTTGAGAAAATGATAATCTGTCTCTGGAATCAACTGATCGACCATTGCTTAGATTGACGGAGTCATGATGCAAATGATTAAAATTTGCAGAACAAAAATTGTAATTTGCAGAAAACAAACTTTTTCTACATTTATCAAACTTCCAGAAAGACTTAAAATAACTGTCACCTTGCAAACTGTTCCCATGGCGAATTCTACCATTCTGAAACCAACTTTTTCCCATGCTGAATGGTGTGTCCTTCTTGCTTGCACTGCTTTGCTTTGACACTTCATTCACTGCATTGGCTGACCCAAAAGGTAATTCGTGCAACATAACATCATCTTTTTTCAAAGACAAACTGTTATCAAACTGAGACAAATCATTAGCAACATCATAAGAAGGCGAATGCTCAAAATCTGGTCGTTTCAACATCAACAAAGTTAGACTTTGACTTGCATTAACCAGTCTTTTCAATTGACCTGCATGGAGTAAAGAAGATTCCAGCTTCTTCTTGTGAGCTCTCACAATGTACTCTTTACCATCTTTGAACAAGTGATACTTTTTTTCATGGTGATGAAAGATGGCCTTCCTGTCAAATAAATAAGGACTTCCCAAAACAATACATGAGATATCAAGCGGCACCACATCAAGTTCTACTGTGTCAATAAAGTGTGCAGTTATTGCAAAGCACAATATGCACTTCCTTGAAACTTGCAAATTTGCATCCTTGCATATCCATCCAAGTGGATAAGGCTTCGGATGTGGAATGGTCTCAAGTTTAAGCTGCTTGACCAAGTCTTCAGATATAATATTCGCTTGTGACCCACTGTCAAATAGTGTGTCAATTTTGGTATGTTTAGAAATTACCCTCACATGGAAAAGCTCTATCCTCCTCTTTTCTTCATGAGTATCTTTGTGACAATTCAAAGAGCTAGAACTAGGAATTGTGTCTTGCACCACTTCTTTCCCCTTAATGTTCTTTAAACCATGGCTATGCTTTTTGTCTCATCTCCTGAGTCTGACCCTAAGTCTTGCTCAACTGTTGCTAAAATTTTCTCCTTTTCTTTGGTCTTGTTTTTGTTCCTGAATTTTTCTGGTTTCAGTTCAGGATGAAGCTTCCAACAATGATCTTCATCATGACTTGTCTTTGAACAGTTCTTGCAAAAGAACTTTCCTTTGTCTTTTCTTGAATTTGCAACTCTTTTCTTTCCTTTGTTTTTGAAATTACTATCCTCATCAAAAATATTCTTTCCTCTAGCTTCTAAATGTGTAGCCTGCACACAGACTTCATCTAAGCTGGTAGGATTAAACATTAGAATAGTATGTTGTAGGTAATTGTGCAAACCTCCTATATATTTCAACAAGGTGTCTTGACTTTGTAAGTCTACTCCAAGTAGAAGTGCTCTCCTTCTAAACTCTTGGGTATAATCTTGCACATTTTGACCCTTAAGTTGCCTAAAATTTTGCCAATTCATGATTGCTTTCTGAATATGAGCAAGAGGATAAAACTGTTTCTTAATGGCTGTAATAAACTCATTCCAAGTTAGAGTTATCTTACCATTCTTTTTAATTTCCTCCCTGGTCTTGGTTTCCCACCAAACCAAAGCTGCTCCATCCATTCTCAAAGAGGCTAATTGGATTTTAGTGTCATCATCATGCAAATTCTGAATTCTTAGATAGACTTCCAGCTGTCTAATCCAGTTATCAAATTTCTCTGCATTCACATCACCATTAAACATCGGCAACTCAAACTTCACATCAAGCTTTAACAAAGGATTTTTAAGAGATGTTTTTGTTTTTTGTGACTGATTTTCAGAAGTTGAAGAGGATGATGTGGAGGATGAGGATGATGATGGAGATGGTGGATCACCATTTCCTCCATTCCCTTTCTTAGACTCATCTTTTTCTTTCTTTCCTCCTGAATAATCTCCTTCTTCTCTTTGGTTTCTAGACCCTTCTCCAACAATCCTATCATTTCTCTCCTGGTATAGGATCCTAACCATCTCAGTCGAGTCCAAGAAAGCTTTTCTAAAGACTCTTTCTTCTTCCTTGGGATCCATTTCCTCATGTACTTCTCCTTATCTGGATGACATGTTTGTGGCTGATTCAAAGGCTACTGAGGATGAAATGGAAGGTGGATGTAATGGCACTCTAGCCCTCCTTGGTTGAGGATTAACTTGTTCTCTAACCAATTGACCTTCCCCTCTTTGTAATTTCAGCCTAGTAAGCATCAAATTTTGCAGAATAATACAATTTACTTGCACAAATTTCACAAACTCTTAAGCAAAACCTTGAGCTCCGATACCAACCTGATCTCCTTCCTGAAACTTGTGATCAATTCTACGTTTTTCATGTCTTTCTTTGTACTTGCCTTGACTCTTTTCAAGTTGTTCTTGAACTTACTCATGAATGAGCTGAATTCTTTCAATGAACATGTGAGCTTTGTCAACGTCACTATGCCCATCAATGGCAATATCCTTCTCAAGAATGAAGTCTAATGGTGACTTAGGAAAATATCCAAAACAAGCTTCAAATGGCGAAGTATTTGTAGAAGAGTGTTTGGCCCAGTTGTAAGCATGCTGAATGTAATGCAAATGCTCATCCCAAAGCTTGGGATGCTTGCTGCAATACCCTCTCAAAAGATGCACAATGGTTTTGTTCACTACCCCTGTTTGGCCATCTTTTTGTGGATGGAAAGCAGTACTCTTCTTCAACTTGGTGTCCATCATCTTCCATAGATTGGACCAAAAATTCCCAAAAAATCTGGAATCCCTGTCACTAACAATAGAAGTAGGCAAGCCATAATGAACCCATACATGTTGAAAATAAAAATCAGCAGTTTGTTATGCAAATGATAGTCATTCTCCTCAACATGATTCCCTTTACTCAAATTAGCATACACCTCTTTAAAATCTTCATCTGATGCATACTGTTCTATGTAGCTTTCATGCACAATAGAATCATTCTTAAGCAAAATAGTGTAAAGGATGATGGTCGGTATGCACAATTGTTTCTTTTCCCATCAAATAGTGCTTCCACTTTTTGACACTTTGTACCAACGCATACAACTCCTTATCATATGTAGGATAATTCACAACAACACCAATAAATGTCTCAGAATGAAAAGCGATAGGCTTACCATGCTGTAAGAGAACTGCACCCAAAAAACTTCTTACCTCTGTAATGGACTTGGGAGTAGGCCAATTCACAATAGCTTCTACTTTGGAAGGATCAATTCTCAAAGCGCCTCCACCTACTATGTGTCCCAAATAAACCAAAGAAGTCTTTCCAAATTCACACTTTGACATCTTAAGAAATAACTGATTTTTCTTCAAAACATCAAGTACTCTACTGACATGCATGACATGATCTTCTCTTGTCTTGCTGAAAATCAAGATATCATCTAAGTAGACAATAACAAAATCATCAAGAAAAGGACGTAAGACATCATCCATTACCCGCATGAAAGTTGCAGGTGCATTGCATAAACCAAACGGCATCACAAGCCACTCAAAGAGTCCTTGTTTGGTTTTAAAAGCTATCTTCCAAATGTCGCTTTCTTCAATTCTTACTTGATGATAACCACTTCTTAAGTCTAACTTAGTGAAATATCTTGCATCTTTCAGCTGATCTAACAAATCATATATTCTTGGAAGTGGGTAACGATTCTTTACCGTTATCTTGTTCAAAGCTCTGAAGTCAACACACATACGCCAAGTTCCATCTTTCTTCGGAATCAACACTATCGCTGACCCACATGGCGAAGTGCTTGGTCTTATGAAACCCTTGTCCAACAAATCTTTAATCTGCTTCTTTATTTCAGCATTCTCCATAACAGACATGCGATACATGCCTATGTTAGGAAGAGGACAATCTGGATGTAAATGGATTTCATGCTGAATCTCGAATGGCTGTCTCAAATCTGGTAATGCAAGAACCAGAGTTGAACTGATCTTTTCTTTGTGAGAAATACTTTGTGAGAACAAAGTATTTCTCATACAGAGATTGACAGTAAGGGGCTTTTACTGGTTATTTCACCTTTACTAGAAAGGATGAAACCAAAGGCTACTTGGCCCACAAACTGACTCTGCCTAAAGAAATAAAATGTAATCACTGTAATAGATCCGATCAATGAAAGTATTTGTTTATGTGCAAAGTATTCATTAATCCAACTTTCATGTGTGAATAGGCAAGATTATGTATTCTGCAAATGAAGTATAGTGGTTTGAAGATCAACTAATAAGTTTTGTTCTTTGTTTAAACCTGCTTGGGAAAATTTTACTTATAAAAATTTACTGTTTAAAGGAGCAGAATCTGAAATAATGCAGCAAAAATATACAGTATGATAGCAAATAACTGTTTAAGCAGTTCACCCCTCTCTTGGGCTACTTTTGCTGAGTCCAAAAGCCTCTAATTAGGCTTTTCCCTTTTTGATTAAATGCTCAAAATGTGAATACAACTGTATAGAAGCCTCAAAGGGAAAAATACACTGAAAATTAAGATTGAGAAGGCTGAAATCAGTATAAAATGACTAAACAAATACCTCCATTGGATGAAGATAGTCCAAAACAACTCTTCTTTCCTTTGGCCCTTGTGGCTCCACGACCAAAAAAGCTGGTAAATTCTCTGTTAAATCACCCTGATGGCTCTACAAACACTCCCAACATCTTCAGAATGATCAATTACCCCATAATCAAAAAAAAATTCGTATCAAAAGGCTTCTCCTAGCCCAAGTTATGGCTAACTGAAGTTTTCCTAGATTCCCTCCAGCTAAGTCTGGCTCACTGCCAGATAACTCCGCCAAAATAGGGAATGGCGCTAAAATTCGGGGTCCATCGAATATACTGCCAAAATGGAGGGGCTAAGGGATAAGCCCATGCGTCCACACCGAACGCATTACATTAAATAACCTTGAGTTAAAACTGACATTTGTTAAGGTTTAAAAATCATGTATTAAACGAACTCCGCACCAAGCGCGGGAACCGTGTGACCAAGACCACATTCGTTGCGTGCCCAAACCACATTCAAATTAAACTTCATGCCAATGGAAAACATGAACCACCACAGTAGCCTGTTGGTTGGGTCTATGCGCTGTGTCCGCCCCGACCCGGGGTCAAACCACACCGCGACCAAACAAAAGTTTTTAAACTGCTCCATTTTGAAACACGTTTTTTAAAAACCCACGTGGGCATACGTAAGCCATACGGACCTTTGAATTTTACGTTTCCAGTAAACCCATAACATTAGAACTGTGGGTTTTCACATTTTTTTTAATAATTCGAAATTTTTGTTTTAATATATATGGGTTTAAGGTTTAGTTTTTTTTAATAAGGTTTAATAAATTTATTTTTTAATAATTAATTAAAATATATAATCAATAATATAATATATGATTTAATTAAAAAAACCATATAAAATATTAAAACTATATAATTTAATTAATTTATTAAACCCTAATAAAAAAATAAAACTATCCCAACACATATATTAAAATAAATTTCTTTCAATATTGAAAGTTATTGGGCGATTTCAAAATACAATATCTCCTCCATACGGTAACGGATTTGACTGTTGTTCCTGGCTACAGGATCCTTTTGGCGAGTTCTTTCCTGTCGTTTTGGTTTGGAACAATTCTGAGCAACTTCATTTTTGAGCATTTTTCTACAATAGACTTGATCTCCTGATCATACCTCCCAAATGGGAAGCTTTTGGACCCTCAAAAGCTTTCTGATTACTGAAACTGATGATGTGGAGACTGATTCTCCACTCTTCCACCTTTGAACAAATAAAATCTACCCGATTTCATCAAATGAAGCTTTTGAGAAAATGATAATCTGTCTCTGGAATCAACTGATCGACCATTTCTTAGATTAACAGAGTCATGATGCAAATAATTAAAATTTGCAGAACAACAATTGTAATATGTAGAAAACAAACTTTTTCTACTCTGATCAAACTTCCCAGAAGACTTGAAATAACTGTCACCTTGCAAAATTTTCTCATGGCGAATTCTACCATTCTGAAACCAACTTTTTCCCATGTTGAATTGTGTGTCCTTCTTGCTTGCACTGCTTTGTTTTGACACTTCATTCTCTGCATTAGCTGACCCAAAAGGTAATTTGTGCAACATAACATCATATTTTTTCAAAGACAAAATGTTATCAAACTGAGACAAATCATTAGCAACATCATAAAATGGCGAATGCTCAAAATCTGGTCGTTTCAACATCAACAAAGTTAGACTTTGACTTGCATTAACCAGTATTTTCAATTGACCTGCATGGAGTAAAGAAGATTCCAGCTTCTTCTTGTGAGCTCTCACAATGTACTCTTTACCATCTTTGAACAAGTGATACTTGTTTTCATGGCGATAGAAGATGGCCTTCCTGTCAAATAAATAAGGACTTCCCAAAACAATACCTGAGATATCAAGCGGCACCACATCAAGTTCCACTGTGTCAATAAAGTGTGCAGTTATTGCAAAGCGCAATATTCACTTCCTTGAGACTTGCAAATTGGCATCCTTGCATATCCATCCAAGTGGATAAGGCTTCGAATGTGGAATGGTCTCAAGTTTAAGCTGCTTGACCAAGTCTTCAGATATGAGATTTGCTTGTGACCCACTGTCAAATAGTGTGTCAATTTTGGTATGTTTTGAAATTACCCTCACATGGAAAAGCTCTATCCTCCTCTTTTCATCATGAGTATCTTTGTGACAATTCAAAGAGCTAGAACTAGGAATTGTGTCTTGCACCACTTCTTTCCCCTTAATGTTCTTTAAAACCATCGCTATGCTTTTTGTCTCATCTCCTGAGTCTGACCCTAAGTCTTGCTCAACTGTTGCTACAGTTTTCTCCTTTTCTTTGGTCTTGTTTTTGTTCTTGAATTTTTCTGGTTTCAGTTCAGGATGAAGCTTCCAACAATGATCTTCATCATGACTTTTCTTCGAACAGTTCTTGCAAAAGAACTTTCCTTTGTCTTTTCTTGAATTTTCAACTCTTTTCCTTCCTTTGTTTTTGAAATTACTATCCTCATCAAAAATATTCTTTCCTCTAGCTTCTAAATGTGTAGCCTGCACACAGACTTCATCTAAGCTGGTAGGATTAAACATTAGAATAGTATGTTGTAGGTAATTGTGCAAACCTCCTATGTATTTCAACAAGGTGTCTTGACTTTGTAAGTCTACTCCAACTAGAAGTGCTCTCCTTCTAAACTCTTGGGTATAATCTTGCACATTTTGACCCTTAAGTTGCCTAAAATGTTGCCAATTCATTATTGCTTTCTGAATATGAGCAAGAGGATAAAACTGTTTCTTAATAGCTGTAATAAACTTATTCCAAGTTAGATTTATCTTACCATGCTTTTTAATTTCCTCCTTGGTCTTGGCTTCCCACCATACCAAAGCTGCTCCATCCATTCTCAAAGAGGCTAATTGGATTTTTGTGTCATCATCATGCAAATTCTGAACCCTTAGATAGACTTCCAGCTGTCTAATCCAGTTATCCAATTTTTCTGCATTCACATCACCATTAAACATCGGAAACTCAAACTTCACATCAAGCTTTAACAAAGGATTTTTAAGAGATGTTTTTGTTTTGTGTGACTAATTAACAGAAGTAGAAGAGGATGATGTGGAGGATGAGGATGACGATGGAGATGAAAGATCACGATTTCCTCCCTTCCTTTTTTTAGACTCATCTTTTTTTTTCTTTCCTCCTGAAGAATCTCCTTCTTCTCTTCGGTTTCTAGACCCTTCTCCAGCAATCCTATCATTTCTCTCCTGGTATAGGATCCTAACCATCTCAGTCAAGTCTAAGAAAGATTTTCTAAAGACTCTTTCTTCTTCCTTGGGATCCATTTCCTCATGTACTTCTCCTTCTCTGGAAGACATGTTTGTGGCTGATTCAAAGGCTACTGAGGATGAAATGGACGGTGGATGTAATGGCACTCTAGCCCTCCTTGGTTGAGGATTAACTTTTTCTCTAACCAATTGACCTTCCCCTTTTTGCAATTTCAGCCTAGTAAGCATCAAATTTTGTAGAATAATACAATTTACTTGCACAAATTTCACAAACTCTTAAGCAAAACCTTGAGCTCTGATACCAACCTGATCTGAAATTATGAGAACAAAGTATTTCTCATACAAAGATTGACAGTAAGGGGCTTTTACTGGTTATTTCACCTTTACTAGAAAGGATGAAACCAGAGGCTACCTGGCCCACAAACTGACTCTGCCTAAAGAAATAAAATGTAATCACTGTAATAGATTCGATCAATGAAAGTATTTGTTTATGTGAAAATTATTCATTAATCCAAATTTCATGTGTGAATAGGCAATATTATGTATTCTGCAAATGAAGTATAGTGGTTTGAAGATGAACTAATAAGTTTTGTTCTCTGTTTAAACCTGCTTGGGAAAAGTTTACTTATAAAAATTTACTGTTTAAAGGAGAAGAATATGAAATAATGCAGCAAAAATATACAGTATGACAACAAATAATTGTTTAAGCAGTTCAGCCCTCTCTTGGGCTACCTCTGCTGGGTCCAAAAGCCTCTAATTAGGCTTTTCCCTTTTTGATTAAATGCTCAAAATGTGAATACAACTGTATAGAAGCCTCAAAGGGAAAAATACACTGAAAATTAAGACTTAGAAGGCTGAAATCAGTATAAAATGACTAAACAAACACTTCCATTGGATGAAGATAGTCCAAAACAGTTCTTCTTTCCTGAGGCCCTTGTGGCTCCACGACCAAAAACGCTGGTAAATTCTCTGTTAAAGCACCCTGATGGCTGTAAAAAAACCCCCAACAGCTTCAAAATGATAAATTACCCCAGAATAAAAAAAAATTTCGTATCAAAAGGCTTCTCCTAGCCCAATTTATGGCTAACTGAAGTTTTCCCAAATTCCCTCCAGCTAAGTCTGGCTAACTGCCAGATAACTCCGCCACAATAGGGAACAACGCTAAAATTGGGGGTCCGCCGAATATACCACCGAAATGGAGGGGCTAAGGGATAAGCCCATGCGTCCACACCGAACGCATTGCATTAAATAACCTTGAGTTAAAACTGGCATTTGTTAAGGTTTAAAAATCATGTATTAAACGAACTCCGCACCAAGCGCGGAACCGTGTGACCAAGACCACATTCATTGCGAGCCCAAACTGCATTCAACTTAAACTTCGCGCCAATGGAAAACACAAACCACCGCCGTAGCTTGTTGTTCGGGTCTATGCGCTATGTCCGCCCCGACCCGGGGTCGAACCACACCGCGACCAAACAAAAGTTTTTAAACCGCTCCATTTTGAAACACGTTTTTTAAAAACCCACGTGGGCATACGTAATCCATACAGACCTTTGAATTTTATGTTGCCATTAAACCCATAACATTAGAACTGTGGGTTTTCACATTTTTTTTAATAATTCGATTTTTTTTTTTTAATATATATGGGTTTAAGGTTTAGTTTTTTTTAATAAGGTTTAATAATAATTTTTTTAATAATTAATTAAAATATATAATTAATAATATAATATATGATTTAATTAAAAAAACCATATAAAATATTAAAACTATATAATTTAATTAATTTATTAAACCTTAATAAAAAAATAAAACTATCCCAACACATATATTAAAATAAATTTCTTTCAATATTGAAAGTTATTGGGCGATTTCAAAATACAATATCTCCTCCATACGGTAATGGATTTGAGTGTCATTCACGGCTACATGATCCTTTTGGCGAGCTCTTTCCTGTCGTTTTGGTTTGGAACAATTCTGAGCAACTTTATTTTTGATCATTTTTCTACAAGAGACTTGATCTCCTGATCATAATGGTATGTTTAGAAAGTACCCTCACATGGAAAAGCTCTATCCTCCTCTTTCCTTCATGAGTATCTTTGTGACAATTCAAAGAGCTAGAACTAGGAATTGTGTCTTGCACCACTTCTTTCCCCTTAATGTTCTTTAAAACCATGGCTATGCTTTTTGTCTCATCTCCTGAGTCCGACCCTAAGTCTTGCTCAACTGTTGCTACAGTTTTCTCCTTTTCTTTGGTCTTGTTTTTGTTCTTGAATTTTTCTGGTTTCAGTTCAGGATGAAGCTTCCAACAATGATCTTCATCATGACTAGTCTTTGAACAGTTCTTGCAAAAGAACTTTCCTTTCTCTTTTCTTGAATTTACAACTCTCTTCTTTCCTTTGTTTTTGAAATTACTATCCTCATCAAAAATATTCTTTCCTCTAGCTTCTAAATGTGTAGCCTGGACAAAGACTTCATCTAAGCTAGTAGGATTGAACAATAGAATAGTATATTTCAAATAATTGTGCAAACCTCCTATGTATTTCAACAAGGTGTCTTGACTTTGTAAGTCTACTCCAAGTAGAAGTGCTCTCCTTCTAAACTCTTGGGTATAATCTTGCACATTTTGACCCTTAAGTTGCCTAAAATTTTTCCAATTCATGATTTCTTTCTAAATATGAGCAAGAGGATAAAACTGTTTCTTAATAGCTGTAATAAACTCATTCCAAGTTAGAGTTATCTTACCATGCTTTTTAATTTCCTCCTTGGTCTTGGCTTCCCACCATACCAAAATGAAACACAGTAAACATTAAATTCAGGCAATGTAATACATGGGATTGGGAAGCTTGAAGGTTCTGTCTCACGGCGAATTCTACCATTCTGAAACCAACTTTTTCCCATGTTGAATTGTGTGTCCTTCTTGCTTGCACTGCTTTGTTTTGACACTTCATTCTCTGCATTGGCTGACCCAAAAGGTAATTCGTGCAACATAACATCATATTTTTTCAAAGACAAACTGTTATCAAACTGAGACAAATCATTAGCAACATCATAAAATGGCGAATGCTCAAAATCTGGCTGTTTCAACATCAACAAAGTTGGAATTTGACTTGCATTAACGAGTCTTTTCAATTGAACTGCATGGAGTAAATAATATTCCAGCTTCTTCTTGTGAGCTCTCACAATGTACTCTTTACCATCTTTGAACAAGTGATACTTGTTTTCATGGCGATGAAAGATGGCCTTCCTGTCAAATAAATAAGGACTTCCCAAAACAATACCTGAGATATCAAGCGGCACCACATCAAGTTCCATTCTGTCAATAAAGTGTGCAGTTATTGCAAAGCACAATATGCACTTCCTTGAAACTTGCAAATTGGCATCCTTACATATCCATCCAAGTGGATAAGGCTTTGGATGTGGAATGGTCTCAAGTTTAAGCTGCTTGACCAAATCTTCAGATATAAGATTCACTTGTGACCCACTATCAAACAGTGTGTCAATTTTGGTATGTTTTGAAATTACCCTCACATGGAAAAGCTCTATCCTCATCTTTTCATCATGAGTATCTTTGTGACAATTCAAAGAGCTAGAACTAGGAATTGTGTCTTGCACCACTTCTTTCCCCTTAATGTTCTTTAAAACCATGGCTATGCTTTTTGTCTCATCTCCTGAGTCTGACCCTAAGTCTTGCTCAACTGTTGCTACAGTTTTCTCCTTTTCTTTGGTCTTGCTTTTGTTCTTGAATTTTTCTGGTTTCAGTTCAGGATGAAGCTTCCAACAATGATCTTCATCATGACTTGTCTTCGAACAGTTCTTGCAAAAGAACTTTCCTTTTTCTTTTCTTGAATTTGCAACTCTCTTCTTTCCTTTGTTTTTGAAATTACTATCCTGATCAAAAGTATTCTTTCCTCTAGCTTCTAAATGTGTAGCCTGGACACAGACTTCATCTAAGCTGGTAGGATTAAACATTAGAATAGTATGTTGTAGGTAATTGTGCAAACCTCCTATGTATTTCAACAAGGTGTCTTGACTTTGTAAGTCTACTCCAAGTAGAAGTGCTCTCCTTCTAAACTCTTGGGTATAATCTTGCACATTTTGACCCTTAAGTTGCCTAAAATTTTGCCAATTCATGATTTCTTTCTGAATATGGGCAAGAGAATAAAATTGTTTCTTAATAGCTATAATAAACTGATTCCAAGTTAGAGTTATATTACCATGCTTTTTAATTTCCTCCTTGGTCTTGGCTTCCCACCAAACCAAAGCTGCTCCATCCATTCTCAAAGAGGCTAATTGGATTTTTGTCTCATCATCATGCAAATTCTGAATTCTTAGATAGACTTCCAGCTGTCTAATCCAGTTATCCAATTTTTCTGCATTCACATCACCATTAAACATCGACAACTCAAACTTCACATCAAGCTTTAATAAAGGATTTTTAAGAGATGTTTTTGTTTTGTGTGACTGATTAACAGAAGTAGAAGAGGATGATGTGGAGGATGAGGATGACGATGGAGATGGTGGATCACCATTTCCTCCATTCCCTTTCTTAGACTCATCTTTGTCTTTCTTTCCTCCTGAAGAATCTCCTTCTTCTCTTTGGTTTCTAGACCCTTCTCCAGCAATCCTATCATTTCTCTCTTGGTATAGGATCCTAACCATCTCAGTCAAGTCCAAGAAAGATTTTCTAAAGACTCTTTCTTCTTCCTTGGGATCCATTTCCTCATGTACTTCTCCTTCTCTGGATGACATGCTTGTGGATGATTCTAAGGCTACTAAGGATGAAATGGAAGGTGGATGTAATGGCACTCTTGCCCTCCTTGGTTGAGGATTAACTTGTTCTCTAACCAATTGACCTTCCCCTCTTTGCAATTTCAGCCTAGTAAGCATCAAATTTTGCAGAATAATACAATTTACTTGCACAAATTTCACAAACTCTTAAGCAAAACCTTGAGCTCCGATACCAACCTGATCTCCTTCCTAAAACTTGTGATCATTTCTACGTTTGTCATGTCTTTCTTTGTACTTTCCTTGACTCTTTTCAAGTTTTTCTTGAACTTACTGATGAATGAGCTGAATTCTTTCAATGAACATGTGAGCTTTGTCAACGTCACTATGCCCATCAATGGAAATATCCTTCTCAAGAATGAAGTCTAATGGTGACTTAGGAAAATATCCAAAACAAGATTCAAATGGCGAAGTATTTGTAGAAGAGTGTTTGGCCCGGTTGTAAGCATGCTGAATGTAATGCAAATGCTCGTCCCAAAGCTTGGGATGCTTGCTGCAATACCCTCTCAAAAGATGCACAATGGTTTTGTTCACTACCCCTGTTTGGCCATCCTTTTGCGGATGGAAAGCAGTACTCTTCTTCAACTTGGTTTCCATCATCTTCCATAGATTGGACCAAAAATTCCCAACAAATCTGGAATCCCTGTCACTAACAATAGAAGTAGGCAAGCCATAATGAACCCATACATGTTGAAAATAAAAATCAGCAGTTTGTTATGCAAATGATAGTCATTCTCCTCAACATGATTCCCTTTACTCAAATTAGCATACACCTCTTTAAAATCTTCATCTGATGCATACTGTTCTATGTAGCTTTCATGCACAATAGAATCATTCTTAAGCAAAATAGTGTAAAGGATGATGGTCGGTATGCACAATTATTTCTTTTTCCCACTTCAAATAGTGCTTCCACTTTTACACTTTGTACCAATGCATACAACTCTATCATATGTAGGATAATTCACAATAAACATTAAATTTCTTAATGAAAAGCGATAGGCTTTACGGCGTTTTAAAGAGAACCGCACCCAAAAAAATTCTTACCTCTGTAATGGATTTGGGAGTAGGAAAATTCACAATGGCTTCTACTTTGGAAGGATAAATTCTCAAAGTGCCTCCTCCTGCTATGTGTCCCAAATAAACCAAATAAGTCTTTCCAAATTCACACTTTGACATTTTAAGAAATAACTGATTTTTCTTCAAAACATCAAGTACTTTCTTAACATGCATGACATGCTCTTCTCTAGTCTTGCTACAAATTAAGATGTCATCTAAGTAGAAAATAAATAAATCATCAAGAAAAGGATGTAAGACATCATCCATTACCCGCATGAAAGTTGCAGGTGCATTGCATACACCAAACAGCATAACAAGCCACTCAAAGAGTCCTTGTTTGGTTTTAAAAGTTGTCTTCCATGTGTCACTTTCTGCAATTCTAACTTGATGATAACCACTACGTAAGTCTAATTTAGTGAAATATTTAGAATCTTTCAGCTGATCTAACAAATCATCTATCCTTGGAAGTGGGTAACGATTCTTTACCGTTATCTTGTTCAAAGCTCTGAAGTCCACACACATACACCAAGTTCCATCTTTCTTTGGAATCAACACTATCTAAGACCCACATGGCGAAGTGCTTGGTCTGGTATGAAACCCTTGTCCAACAAATCTTTAATCAGTTTCTTTATTTCAGCCTTCTCCATAATAGACATGCGATACATGCCTACAAAGAAGAGGACAACTGACGTGCGATTTCTGCGTCGAATCTTAATGGTCGTCTCAACCGTAATGCAAGAACCTGAGCTGAACCATCTTTCTTTGTGAGAAAGATTCTCAGAGAACAAAAGTATTTCTCATACAAAAGATTGACAAGAAAGGGTTTTTACCGGTTATTTCACCTTATAAGAAAGGATGAAACCAGAGGCTACTTGGCCCACAACCGACTCTACCAAAAAGAAATAAAATGTAATCGTATTGATCTGAATAAATGAAAGTATTTGGTTATGCAAAAGTATTCATTGAATCCAAATTTCTTGCGAATAGGCACAAGAGAATGTGTGAATAGGCAAGATTATGTATTCTGAAAATGAAGTATAGTGGTTTGAAGATGAACTAATAAGTTTTGTTCTTTGTTTAAACCTGCTTGGGAAAAGTTTACTTATAAAAATTTACTGTTTAAAGGAGCAGAATCTGAAATAATGCAGCAAAAATATACAGTATGATAGCAAATAACTGTTTAAGCAGTTCACCCCTCTCTTGGGCTACCTCTGCTGGGTCCAAAAGCCTCTAATTAGGCTTTTCCCTTTTTGATTAAATGCTCAAAATGTGAATAAAACTGTATAAAAGCCTCAAAGGGAAAAATACAATGAAAATTAAGATTTAGAAGGCTGAAATCAATATAAAATGACTAAACAAACACCTCCATTGGATGAATATAGTCCAAAACAGCTCTTCTTTCCTTAGGCCCTTGTGGCAACAAGACCAAAAACGCTGGTAAATTCTATGTTAAAGCACCCTGATGGCTCTACAAACACTCCCAAAAGCTTCAGAATGATAAATTACCCCAGAATCAAAAAAAATTTCGTATCAAAAGGCTTCTCCTAGCCCAAGTTATGGCTAACTGAAGTTTTCCTAGATTCCCTCCAGCTAAGTCTGGCTAACTGCCAGATAACTCCGCCACAATAGGGAACAACGCTAAAATTGGGGGTCCGCCGAATATACCACCAAAATGGAGGGGCTAAGGGATAAGCCCATGCATCCACACCGAACGCATTACATTAAATAACCTTGAGTTAAAACCGGCATTTGTTAAGGTTTAAAAATCATGTATTAAACGAACTCCGCACCAAGCGCGGAACCGTGTGACCAAGACCACATTCGTTGCATGCCCAAAACACATTCAACTTAAAATTTGTGCCAATGGAAAACATGAACCACCGCAGTAGCCTGTTGGTTGGGTCTATGCGCTGTGTCCGCCCCGACCCGGGGTCGAACCACACCGCGACCAAACAAAAGTTTTTAAACTGCTCCATTTTGAAACACGTTTTTTAAAAACCCACGTGGGCATACGTAAGCCATACGGACCTTTGAATTTTACGTTGCCAGTAAACCCATAACATTAGAACTGTGGGTTTTCACATTTTTTTTAATAATTCGAAATTTTTGTTTTAATATATATGGGTTTAAGGTTTAGTTTTTTTTAATAAGGTTTAATAAATTTCTTTTTTAATAATTAATTAAAATATATAATCAATAATATAATATATGATTTAATTAAAAAAACCATTTAAAATATTAAAACTATATAATTTAATTAATTTATTAAACCTTAATAAAAAAATAAAACTATCCCAACACATATATTAAAATAAATTTCTTTCAATATTGAAAGTTATTGGGCGATTTCAAAATACAATATCTTCTCCATACGGTAACGGATTTGAGTGCCGTTCCCGGCTACAGGATCCTTTTGGCAAGTTCTTTCCTGTCGTTTTGGTTTGGAACAATTCTGAGCAACTTCATTTTTGAGCATTTTTCTACAATAGACTTGATCTCCTGATCATACCTCCCAAATGGGAAGCTTTTGGACCCTCAAAAGCTTTATGATTACTGAAACTGATGATGTGGAGATTGATTCTCCACTCTTCCACCTTTGAACAACTAAAATCTACCCGATTTCATCAAATGAAGCTTTTGAGAAAATGATAATCTGTCTCTGGAATCAACTGATCGACCATTGCTTAGATTAACGGAGTCATGATGAAAATAATTAAAATTTGCAGAACAACAATTGTAATCTGCAAAAAACAAAATTTTTCTACTCTGAGCAAACTTCCCAGAAGACTTGAAATAACTGTCACCTTGAAAAATGTTCTCATGGCGAATTCTACCATTCTGAAACCAACTTTTTCCCATGTTGAATTGTGTGTCCTTCTTGCTTGCACTGCTTTGTTTTGACACTTCATTCTCTGCATTAGCTGACCCAAAAGGTAATTCGTGCAACATAACATCATATTTTTTCAAAGAAAAAATGTTATCAAACTGAGACAAATCATTAGCAACATCATAAAATGGCGACTGCTCAAAATCTGGTCGTTTCAACATCAACAAAGTTAGACTTTGACTTGAATTAACCAGTCTTTTCAATTGACCTGCATGGAGTAAAGAAGATTCCAGCTTCTTCTTGTGAGCTCTCACAATGTACTCTTTACCATCTTTGAACAAGTGATACTTGTTTTCATGGCGATGAAAGATGGCCTTCCTATCAAATAAATAAGGACTTCCCAAAACAATACCTGAGATATCAAGAAACACCACATCAAGTTCTACTATGTCAATAAAGTGTGCAGTTATTGCAAAGCGAAATATGCACTTCCTTGAAACTTGCAAATTTGCTTCCTTGCATATCCATCCAAGTGGATAAGGCTTGGGATGTGGAATGATCTCAAATTTAAGCTGCTTGACCAAGTCTTCAGATATAAGATTCGCTTGTGACCCACTGTCAAATAGTGTGTCAATTTTGGTATGTTTAGAAATTACCCTCACATGGAAAAGCTCTATCCTCCTCTTTTCTTCATGAGTATATTTGTGACAATTAAAAGACATAGAACTGGGAATTGTGTCTTGCACCACTTCTTTCCCCTTAATGTTCTTTAAAACCATGGCTATGCTTTTTGTCTCATCTCCTGAGTCTGACCCTAAGTCATGCTCAACTGTTGCTACAGTTTGCTCCTTTTCTTTGGTCTTGTTTTTGTTCTTGAACTTTTCTGGTTTCAGTTCAGGATGAAGCTTCCAACAATGATCTTCATCATGACTTGTCTTCGAATAGTTCTTGCAAAAGAACTTTCCTTTGTCTTTTCTTGAATTTGCAACTCTTTTCTTTCCTTTGTTTTTGAAATTACTATCCTCATCAAAAATATTCTTTCCTCGAGCTTCTAAATGTGTAGCCTGCACACAAACTTCATCTAAGCTGGTAGGATTAAACATTAGAATAGTATGTTGTAGGTAATTGTGAAAACCTCCTATGTATTTCAACAAGGTGTCTTGACTTTGTAAGTCTACTCCAACTAGAAGTGCTATCCTTCTAAACTCTTGGGTATAATCTTGCACATTTTGACCCTTAAGTTGCCTAAAATGTTGCCAATTCATTATTGCTTTCTGAATATGAGCAAGAGGATAAAACTTTTTCTTAATAGCTGTAATAAACTTATTCCAAGTTAGAGTTATCTTACCATGCTTTTTAATTTCCTCCTTGGTCTTGGCTTCCCACCATACCAAAGCTGCTCCATCCATTCTCAAAGAGGCTAATTGGATTTTTGTGTCATCATCATGCAAATTCTGAACCCTTAGATAGACTTCCAGCTGTCTAATCCAGTTATAAAATTTTTCTGCATTCACATCACCATTAAACATCGGAAACTCAAACTTCACATCAAGCTTTAACAAAGGATTTTTAAGAGATATTTTAGTTTTGTGTGACTAATTAACAGAAGTAGAAGAGGATTATGTGGAGGATGAGGATCACGATGGAGATGAAGGATCACCATTTCCTCCATTCCTTTTCTTAGACTCATCTTTGTCTTTCTTTCCTCCTGAAGAATCTCCTTCTTCTCTTTGGTTTCTAGACCCTTCTCCAACAATCCTATCATTTCTCTCCTGGTATAGGATCCTAACCATCTCAGTCAAGTCCAAAAAAGCTTTTCTAAAGACTCTTTCTTCTTCCTTGGGATCCATTTCCTCATGTACTTCTCCTTCTTTGGAAGACATGTTTGTGGTTGATTCAAAGGCTACTGAGGATGAAATGGAAGGTGGATGTAATGGCACTCTAGCCCTCCTTGGTTGAGGATTAACTTGTTCTCTAACCAATTGACCTTCCCCTCTTTGCAATTTCAGCCTAGTAAGCATCAAATTTTGCAGAATAATACAATTTACTTGCACAAATTTCACAAACTCTTAAGCAAAACCTTGAGCTCTGATACTAACCTGATCTGAAATTGTGAGAACAAAGTATTTATCATACAGATATTGGCAGTAAGGGGCTTTTACTGGTTATTTCACCTTTACTAGAAAGGATGAAACCAGAGGCTACTTGGCCCACAAACTGACTCTACCTAAAGAAATAAAATGTAATCACTGTAATAGATCTGATCAATGAAAGTATTTTTTTATGTGCAAAGTATTCATTAATCCAAATTTCATGTGTGAATAGGCAAGATTATGTATTCTGCAAATGAAGTATAGTGGTTTGAATATGAACTAATAAGTTTTGTTCTCTGTTTAAACCTGCTTGGGAAAAGTTTACTTATAAAAATTTACTGTTTAAAGGAGAAGAATCTGAAATAATGCAGCAAAAATATACAGTATGACAACAAATAATTGTTTAAGCAGTTCACCCCTCTCTTGGGCTACCTCTGCTGGGTCCAAAAGCCTCTAATTAGGCTTTTCCCTTTTTGATTAAATGCTCAAAATGTGAATACAACTGTATAGAAGCCTCAAAGGGAAAAATACACTGAAAATTAAGATTTAGAAGGCTGAAATCAGTATAAAATGACTAAACAAACACCTCCATTGGATGAAGATAGTCCAAAACAGCTCTTCTTTCCTTAGGCCCTTGTGGCTCCACGACCAAAAACACTGGTAAATTCTCTGTTAAAGCACCCTGATGGCTCTACAAACACTCCCAACAGCTTCAGAATGATAAATTACCCCAGAATCAAAAAATATTTCGTATCAAAAGGCTTCTCCTAGCCCAAGTTATGGCTAACTGAAGCTTTCCTAGATTCCCTCCAGCTAAGTCTGGCTAACTGCCAGATAACTCCGCCACAATAGGGAACAACGCTAAAATTGGGGGTTCGCCGAATATACCACCAAAATGGAGGGGCTAAGGGATAAGCCCATGCGTCCACACCGAACGCATTACATTAAATAACCTTGAGTTAAAACCGGCATTTGTTAAGGTTTAAAAATCATGTATTAAACGAACTCCGCACCAAGCGCGGAACCGTGTGACCAAGACCACATTCATTGAAAGCCAAAAATGCATTCAACTTAAACTTTGCGCCAATGGAAAACACGAACCACCGCCGTAGCCTGTTGGTCGGGTCTATGCGCTGTGTCCGCCCCGACCCGGGGTCGAACCACACCGCGACCAAACAAAAGTTTTTAAACAGCTCCATTTTGAAACACGTTTTTTAAAAACCCACGTGGGCATACGTAATCCATACAGACCTTTGAATTTTACGTTGTCATTAAACCCATAACATTAGAACTGTGGGTTTTCACATTTTTTTTAATAATTCGAATTTTTTTTTTTAATATATATGGGTTTAAGGTTTAGTTTTTTTTAATAAGGTTTAATATTTTTTTTTTTAATAATTAATTAAAATATATAATTAATAATATAATATATGATTTAATTAAAAAAACCATATAAAATATTAAAACTATATAATTTAATTAATGCAAGTTAGACTTTGACTTGCATTAACCAGTATTTTTCAACATCAACAAAGTTAGACTTTGACTTTGACTGCACCCAAAAAACTTCTTACCTCTGTAATGGACTTTGAATTTGACTTAGAATTTGACTTGCATTAACCTTGAGCTCTGATACCAACCTGATCTGAAATTGTGAGAACAAAGTATTTCTCATACAGAGATTGATAGTAAGGGGCTTTTACTGGTTATTTCACCTTTACTAGAAAGGATGAAACCAGAGGCTACCTGGCCCACAAACTGACTCTACCTAAAGAAATAAAATGTAATCAATGTAATAGATCCGATCAATGAAAGTCCTTGTCCTCAACATGATTCCCTTTACTCAAATTAGCATACACCTCTTTAAAATCTTCATCTGATGCATACTGTTCTATGTAGCTTTCATGCACAATAGAATCATTCTTAAGCAAAATACTGTAAAGGATGATGGTCGGTATGCACAATTGTTTCTTTTCCCATCAAATAGTGCTTCTGCTTTTTGACACTTTGTACCAACGCATACAACTCCTTATCATATGTAGGATAATTCACAACAGCACCATTAAATGTCTCAGAATGAAAAGCGATAGGCTTACCATGCTGTAAGAGAACTGCACCCAAAAAAATTTCAGAATCGTAATGATCAGAGTAGGCCAATTCACAATAGCTTCTAATTTGGAAGGATCAATTCTCAAAGCGCCTCCACCTACTATGTGTCCCAAATAAACCAAAGAAGTCTTTCCAAATTCACACTTTGACATCCTAAGAAATAACTGGTTTTTCTTCAAAACATCAAGTACTCTACTGACATGCATGACATGATCTTCTCTTGTCTTGCTGAAAATCAAGATATCATCTAAGTAGACAATAAAAAAATCATCAAGAAAAGGACGTAAGACATCATCCATTACCCGCATGAAAGTTGCAGGTGCATTGCATAAACCAAACGGCATCACAAGCCACTCAAAGAGTCCTTGTTTGGATTTAAAAGTTGTCTTCCAAATGTCTCTTTCTTCAATTATTACTTGATGATAACCACTTCTTAAGTCTAACTTAGTGAAATATCTTGCATCTTTCAGCTGATCTAACAAATCATCTATTCTTGGAAGTGGGTAACGATTCTTTACCGTTATCTTGTTCAAAGCTCTGAAGTCAACACACATACGCCAAGTTCCATATTTCTTTGGAATCAACACTATCGGTGACCCACATGGCGAAGTGCTTGGTCTTATGAAACCCTTGTCCAACAAATCTTTAATCTGCTTCTTTATTTCAGCATTCTCCATAACAGACATGTGATACATGCCTATGTTAGGAAGAGGACAATCTGGATGTAAATGGATTTCATGTTGAATCTCGAATGGCTGTCTCAAATCTGGTAATGCAAGAACCGGAGCTGAACTGATCTTTTCTTTGTGAGAAATACTTTGTGAGAACAAAGTATTTCTCATACAGAGATTGACAGTAAGGGGTTTTTACTGGTTATTTCACCTTTACTAGAAAGGATGAAACCAGAGGCTACTTGGCCCACAAACTGACTCTGCCTAAAGAAATAAAATGTAATCACTGTAATAGATCTGATCAATGAAAGTATTTGTTTATGTGCAAAGTATTCATTAATCCAACTTTCATGTGTGAATAGGCAAGATTATGTATTCTGCAAATGAAGTATAGTGGTTTGAAGATGAACTAATAAGTTTTGTTCTCTGTTTAAACCTGCTTGGGAAAAGTTTACTTATAAAAATTTACTGTTTAAAGGAGAAGAATCTGAAATAATGCAGCAAAAATATACAGTATGATAGCAAATAACTGTTTAAGCAGTTCACCCCTCTCTTGGGCTACCTCTGCTGGGTCCAAAAGCCTCTAATTAGGCTTTCCCCTTTTTGATTAAATGCTCAAAATGTGAATAAAATTGTATAGAAGCCTCAAAGGGAAAAATACATTGAAAATTAAGATTTAGAAGGCTGAAATCAATATAAAATGACTAAACAAACACCTCCATTGGATGAAGATAGTCCAAAACAGCTCTTCTTTCCTTAGGCCCTTGTGGCTCCAAGACCAAAAACGCTGATAAATTCTCTGTTCAAGCACCCTGATGGCTCTACAAACACTCCCAACAGCTTCAGAATGATAAATTACCCCAGAATCAAAAAAAAATTCGTATCAAAAGGCTTCTCCTAGCCCAAGTTATGGTTAACTGAAGTTTTCCTAGATTCCCTCTAGCTAAGTATGGCTAACTGCCAGATAACTCCGCCAAAATAGGGAACAATGCTAAAATTTGGGGTCCGCCGAATATACCACCAAAATGGAGGGGCTAAGGGATAAGCCCATGCGTCCACACCGAACGCATTACATTAAATAACCTTGAGTTAAAACCGGCATTTGTTAAGGTTTAAAAATCATGTATTAAACGAACTCCGCACCAAGCGCGGAACCGTGTGACCAAGACCACATTCGTTGCATGCCCAAACCACATTCAACTTAAACTTCGCGCCAATGGAAAACATGAACCACCGCAGTAGCCTGTTGGTTGGGTCTATGCGCTGTGTCCGCCCCGACCCGGGGTCGAACCACACCGCGACCAAACAAAAGTTTTTAAACTGCTCCATTTTGAAACACGTTTTTTAAAAACCCACGTGGGCATACGTAAGCCATACGGACCTTTGAATTTTACGTTGCCAGTAAACCCATAACATTAGAACTGTGGGTTTTCACATTTTTTTCAATAATTCGAAATTTTTGTTTTAATATATATGGGTTTAAGATTTAGTTTTTTTTAATAAGGTTTAATAAATTTCTTTTTTAATAATTAATGAAAATATATAATCAATAATATAATATATGATTTAATTAAAAAAACCATATAAAATATTAAAACTATATAATTTAATTAATTTATTAAAACTTAATAAAAAAATAAAACTATCCCAACACATATATTAAAATAATTTTCTTTCAATATTGAAAGTTATTGGGCGATTTCAAAATACAATATCTCCTCCATACGGTAACGGATTTGAGTGCCGTTCCTAGCTACAGGATCCTTTTGGTGAGTTCTTTCCTGTCGTTTTGGTTTGGAACAATTCTGAGCAACTTCATTTTTGAGCATTTTTCTACAATAGACTTGATCTCCTGATCATACCTCCCAAATGGGAAGCTTTTGGACCCTCAAAAGCTTTCTGATTACTGAAAATGATGATGTGGAGACTGATTCTCCACTTTTCCACCTTTGAACAACTAAAATCTACCCGATTTCATCAAATGAAGCTTTTGACAAAATGATAATCTGTCTCTGGAATCAACTGATCGACCATTGCTTAGATTAACGGAGTCATGATGCAAATAATTAAAATTTGCAGAACAAGAATTGTAATCTGCAGAAAACAAAATTTTTCTACTCTGATCAAACTTCCCAGAAGACTTGAAATAACTGTCACCTTGCAAAATGTTCTCATGGCGAATTCTACCATTCTGAAACCAACTTTTTCCCATGTTGAATTGTGTGTCCTTGCTTGCACTGCTTTGTTTTGACACTTCATTCTCTGCATTAGCTGACCCAAAAGGTAATTCGTGCAACATAACATCATATTTTTTCAAAGAAAAAATGTTATCAAACTGAGACAAATCATTAGCAACATCATAAAATGGCGAATGCTCAAAATCTGGTCGTTTCAACATCAACAAAGTTAGACTTTGACTTGCGTTAACCAGTCTTTTCAATTGACCTGCATGGAGTAAAGAAGATTCCAGCTTCTTCTTGTGAGCTCTCACAATGTACTCTTTACCATCTTTGAACAAGTGATACTTGTTTTCATGGCGATGAAAGATGGCCTTCCTGTCAAATAAATAAGGACTTCCCAAAACAATACCTGAGATATCAAGAAACACCACATCAAGTTCTACTATGTCAATAAAGTGTGCAGTTATTGCAAAGCGCAATATGCACTTCCTTGAAACTTGCAAATTTGCATCCTTGCATATCCATCCAAGTGGATAAGGCTTCGGATGTGGAATGGTCTCAAATTTAAGCTGCTTGACCAAGTCTTCAGATATAAGATTCGCTTGTGACCCACTGTCAAATAGTGTGTCAATTTTGGTATGTTTAGAAATTACCCTCACATGGAAAAGCTCTATCCTCCTCTTTTCTTCATGAGTATATTTGTGACAATTAAAAGAGATAGAACTAGGAATTGTGTCTTGCACCACTTCTTTCCCCTTAATGTTCTTTAAAACCATGGCTATGCTTTTTGTCTCATCTCCTGAGTCTGACCCTAAGTCATGCTCAACTGTTGCTACAGTTTTCTCCTTTTCTTTGGTCTTGTTTTTGTTCTTGAATTTTTCTGGTTTCAGTTCAGGATGAAGCTTCCAACAATGATCTTCATCATGACTTGTCTTCGAACAGTTCTTGCAAAATAACTTTCCTTTTTCTTTTCTTGAATTTGCAACTCTTTTCTTTCCTTTGTTTTTGAAATTACTATCCTCATCAAAAGTATTCTTTCCTCTAGCTTCTAAATGTGTAGCCTGGACACAGACTTCATCTAAGCTGGTAGGATTGAACATTAGAATAGTATGTTGCAGATAATTGTGCAAACCTCCTATGTATTTCAACAAGGTGTCTTGAATTTGTAAGTCTACTCCAAGTAGAAGTGCTCTCCTTCTAAACTCTTGGGTATAATCTAGCACATTTTGACCCTTAAGTTGCCTAAAATTTTGCCAATTCATTATTTCTTTCTAATATGAGCAGAAATGTAAAATTGCTTTCAGTCATTTCCAGTTGCAAATTTACAGTACTAATTATTATTTTCAAATTAATGCCTTCATTTCTGCAAATTTAAGCCCAAGGGCATCAGTTTGCATAAAGGCAAATCACTGCACAAATTTCACAAACTCTTAAGCAAAACCTTGAGCTCTGATACCAACCTAATCTGAAATTGTGAGAACAAAGTATTTCTCATACAGAGATTGATAGTAAGGGGCTTTTACTGGTTATTTCACCTTTACTTGAAAGGATGAAACCAGAGGCTACCTGGCCCACAAACTGACTCTGCCTAAAGAAATAAAATGTAATCACTGTAATATATCCGATCAATGAAAGTATTTGTTTATGTGCAAAGTATTCAATAATCCAACTTTCATGTGTGAATAGGCAAGATTATGTATTCTGGAAATGAAGTATAGTGGTTTGAAGATGAACTAATAAGTTTTGTTCTCTGTTTAAACCTGCTTGGGAAATGTTTACTTATAAAAATTTACTGTTTAAAGGAGAAGAATCTGAAATAATGCAGCAAAAATATATAGTATGACAACAAATAATTTTTTAAGCAGTTCACCCCTCTCTTGGGCTACCTCTGCTGGGTCCAAAAGCCTCTAATTAGGCTTTTCCCTTTTTGATTAAATGCTCAAAATGTGAATACAACTGTATAGAAGCCTCAAAGGGAAAAATACACTGCAAATTAAGATTCATAAGGCTGAAATCAGTATAAAATGACAAAACAAACACCTCCATTGGATGAAGATAGTCCAAAACAGCTCTTCTTTCCTTAGGCCCTAGTGGCTCCACGACCAAAAACGATTTTAAATTCTCTGTTAAAGTGCCCTAATGGCTCTACAAACACTTCCAACAGCTTCAGAATGATCAATTACCCCAAAATAAAAAAAAAAATCCGTATCCAAAAGTTTCTCCTAGCCCAAGTTATGGCTAACTGAAGTTTTCCTAGACTCCCTCCAGCTAAGTCTGGCTAACTGCCAGATAATTCCGCCAAAATAGGGAACGGCGCTAAAATTGGGGGTCCGCTGAATATACCGCAAAAATGGAGGGGCTAAGGGATAAGCCGATGCATCCACACCGAACGCATTACATTAAATAACCTTGAGTTAAAACCGGCATTTGTTAAGGTTTAAAAATCATGTATTAAACGAACTCCGCACCAAGCGCGGAACCGTGTGACCAAGACCACATTCGTTGTGCGCCCAAACCGCATTCAACTTAAACTTCACGCCAATGGAAAACACGAACCACTGCCGTAGCCTGTTGGTCGGGTCTATGCGCTGTGTCCGCCCCGACCCGGGGTCGAACCACACCGCGACCAAACAAAAGTTTTTAAACCACCCCATTTTGAAACACGTTTTTTAAAAACCCACGTGGGCATACATAAGCCATACGGACCTTTGAATTTTACGTTGCCATTAAACCCATAACATTAGAACTGTGGGTTTTAACATTTCTTTTAATAATTCGAAATTTTTGTTTTAATATATATGGGTTTAAGGTTTAGTTTTTTTGTAATAAGGTTTAATAATTTTTTTTTTTAATAATTAATTAAAATATATAATTAATAATATAATATATGATTTAATTAAAAAAACCATATAAAATATTAAAACTATATAATTTAATTCATTTATTAAACCTTAATAAAAAAATAAAACTATCCCAACACATATATTAAAATAAATTTCTTTCAATATTGAAAGTTATTGGGCGATTTAAAAATACAATATCTCCTCCATACGGTAACGGATTTGAGTGTTGTTTGTGGCTACAGGATCCTTTTGGTGAGCTCTTTCCTGTCGTTTTGGTTTGGAACAATTCTGAGCAACTTCATTTTTGAGCATTTTTCTACAAGAGACCTGATCTCCTGATCATAATGGTATGTTTAGAAATTACCCTCACATGGAAAAGCTCTATCCTCCTCTTTTCTTCATGAGTATCTTTGTGACAATTCAAAGAGCTAGAACTAGGAATTGTGTCTTGCACCACTTCTTTCCCCTTAATGTTCTTTAAAACCTTGGCTATGCTTTTTGTCTCATCTCCTGAGTTTGACCCTAAGTCATGCTCAACTGTTGCTACAGTTTTCTCCTTTTCAAAATGTGAATACAACTGTATAGAAGCCTCAAAGGGAAAAATACACTGCAAATTAAGATTCATAAGGCTGAAATCATTATAAAATGACTAAACAAACACCTCCATTGGATGAAGATAGTCCAAAACAGCTCTTCTTTCCTTAGGCCCTGGTGGGTGCACGACCAAAAACGCTGGTAAATTCCCTATTAAAGTGACCTGATGGCTCTGAAAACACTCCCAATAGCTTCAGAATTATCAATTACCCTAGAATCAAAAAAAAATTCGTATCAAAAAGCTTCTCCTAGCCCAAGTTATGGCTAACTGAAGTTTTCCTAGATTCCCTCCAGCTAAGTCTGGCTAACTGCCAGATAACTCCGCCACAATAGGGAACGACGCTAAAATTGGGGGTCCACCGAATATACCGCCGAAATGGAGGGGCTAAGGGATAAGCCCATGCGTCCACACCGAACGCATTACATTAAATAACCTTGAGTTAAAACCGGCATTTGTTAAGGTTTAAAAATCATATATTAAACGAACTCCGCACCAAGTGCAGAACCATGTGACCAAGACCACATTCGTTGCGTGCCCAAACCGCATTCAACATAAAATTCGCGCCAATGGAAAACACGAACCACCGCCATAGCCTGTTGGTCGGGTCTATGTGCTGTGTCCGCCCCGACTCGGGGTCGAACCACACCGCGACCAAACAAAAGTTTTTAAACAACTCCATTTTGAAACACGTTTTTTAAAAACCCACGTGGGCATACGTAAGCCATACGGACCTTTGAATTTTACGTTGCCATTAAACCCATAACATTAGAACTGTGGGTTTTCACATTTTTTTTAATAATTCGAAATTTTTGTTTTAATATATATGGGTTTAAGGTTTAGTTTTTTTTAATAAGGTTTAATATTTTTTTTTTAAATAATTAATTAAAATATATAAATAATAATATAATATATGATTTAATTAAAAAAACCATATAAAATATTAAAACTATATAGTTTAATTAATTTATTAAACCTTAATAAAAAAATAAAACTATCCCAACACATATATTAAAATAAATTTCTTTCAATATTGAAAGTTATTGGGCGATTTCAAAATACAATATCTCCTCCATACGGTAACGGATTTGAGTGCCGTTCACGGCTACAGGATCCTTTTCGCGAGCTCTTTCCTTTCGTTTTGGTTTGGAACAATTCTGAGCAACTTCATTTTTGAGCATTTTTCTACAAGAGACTTGATCTCCTGATCATACCTCCCAAATGGGAAGCTTTTGGACCCTCAAAAGATTTTTGATTACTGAAACTGATGATGTGGAGACTGATTCTACACTCTTCCACCTTTGAACAACTGAAATCTACCCGATTTCATCATATGAAGCTTTTGAGAAAATGATAATCTGTCTCTAGAATCCACTGATCGACCATTGCTTAGATTGACGGAGTCATGATGCAAATAATTAAAATTTGCAGAACAACAATTGTAATCTGCAGAAAACAAACTTTTTCTACACTGATCAAACTTCCCAGAAGACTTAAAATAACTTTCACCTTGCAAATTGTTCCCATGGCGAATTCTACCATTCTGAAACCAACTTTTTCCCATGCTGAATTGTGTGTCCTTTCGCTGGTAATCGCTTGTTTTGACACTTCATTTTCGCATCGATGACCCAAAAAGGTAATTCAGGTAACATAACATCATACATTTTTTCAAAGAAAAAATGTTATCAAACCGAGACAAATCATTAGCAAACATCATAAAATGGCGAATTTGCTCAAAAATCTGGTCGTTTCAACATCAACAAAGTTAGACTTTGACTTGCATTAACTAGTCTTTTCAATTGACCTGCATGTAGTAAAGAAGATTCCAGCTTCTTCTTATGAGCTCTCACAATGTACTCTTTACCATCTTTGAACAAGTGATACTTGTTTTCATGGCAATGAAATATGGCCTTCCTGTCAAATAAATAAGGACTTCCCAAAACAATACCTGAGATATCAAGCGGCACCACATCAAGTTCTACTGTGTCAATAAAGTGTGCAGTTATTGCAAAGCACAATATGCACTTTCTTGAGACTTGCAAATTGGCCTCCTTGCATATCCATCCAAGTGGATAAGGTTTTGGATGTGGAATGTTCTCAAGCTCAAGCTTCTTGACCAAGTCTTCAGATATAAGATTCGCTTGTGACCCACTGTCAAATAGTGTGTCAATTTTGGTATGTTTTGAAACTACCCTCACATGGAAAAGCTCTATCCTCCTCTTTTCATCATGAGTATCTTTGTGACAATTCAAAGGGATAGAACTGGGAATTGTGTCTTGCGCCACTTCTTTCCCCTTAGTGTTCTTTAAAACCATGGCTATGATTTTTGTCTCATCTCCTGAGTCTGACCCTATGTCTTGCTCAACTGTTCCTACAATTTTCTCCTTTTCTTTGGTCGTGTTTTTGTTCTTGAAGTTTTCTGGTTTTAGTTCAGGATGAAGCTTCCAACAATGATCTTCATCATGATTTGTCTTTGAACAGTTCTTGCAAAAGAACTTTCCTTTTTCCTTTCTTGAATTTGCAACTCTTTTCTTTCCTTTTTTTTTGAAATTACTATCCTGATCAAAAGTATTCTTTCCTCTAGCTTCTAAATGTGTAGCCTGCACACAGACTTCATCTAAGCTGGTAGGATTGAACAATAGAATAGTATGTTGTAGGTAATTCTGCAAACCTCCTATGTATTTCAACAAGGTGTCTTGACTTTGTAAGTCTACTCCGAGTAGAAGTGCTCTCCTTCTAAACTCTTGGGTATAATCTTGCACATTTTGAGCATTTAATCAAAAAGGGAAAAGCCTAATTAGAGGCTTTTGGACCCAACAGAGGTAGCCCAAGAGAAGGGTGAATTGCTTAAACAATTATTTGCTGTCATACTGTATATTTTTGCTGCATTATTTCAGATTCTGCTCCTTTAAACAGTAAATTTTTATAAGTAAACTTTTCACAAGCAGGTTTAAACAGAGAACAAAACTTATTAGTTCATCTTCAAACCACTATACTTCATTTACAGAATACATAATCTTGCCTATTCACACATGAAAGTTGGATTAATGAATACTTTGCACATAAGCAAATACTTTCATTGATCAGATCTATTACAGTTATTACATTTTATTTCTTTAGGTAGAGTCAGTTTGTGGGCCAGGTAGCCTCTGGTTTCATCCTTTCTAGTAAAGGTGAAATAACCAGTAAAATCCCCTTACTATCAATCTATGTATGAGAAATACTTTGTTCTCACAATTTCAGATCAGGTTGGTATCGGAGCTCAAGGTTTTTCTTAAGAGTTTGTGAAATTTGTGCAAGAAAATTGTGTTATTATGCAAAATTTGATGCTCACTAGGCTGAAATTGAAAAGAGGGGAAGGTCAATTGGTTAGAGAACAAGTTAATCCTCAACCAAGGAGGGCTAGAGTGCCATTACATCCACCTTCCATTTCATCCTCAGTAGCCTTTGAATCAGCCACAAACATGTCTTCCAGAGAAGGAAAAGGAATGGAGGAAATGGTGATCCTTCATCTCCATCGTCATCCTCATCCTCCACATCATCCTCTTCTACTTCTAATAATCAATCACAGAAAACAAATAAATCTCTTAAAAATCCTTTGTTAAAGCTTGATGTGAAGTTTGAGTTGCTGATGTTTAATGGTGATGTGAATGCAGAAAAATTGGATAATTGGATTAGACAGCTGGAAGTCTATCTAAGGATTCAAAATTTGCATGATGATGACACAAAAATCCAATTAGCCTCTTTGAGAATGGATGGAGCAGCTTTGGTATGGTGGGAAGCCAAGACCAAGGAGGAAATTAAAAAGCATGGTAAGATAACTCTAACTTGGAATGAGTTTATTACAGCTATTAAGAAACAGTTTTATCCTCTTACTCATAATGGGATTTGCTGATTGCGATTGGGGATATGTGATTGCGATATAGCGATCGGAATTGTTGGAAAACTCAATCGCATCAGAAAAAAAAAGGATGGGAACTATGAAATAAAACTTTTTGCGATGGGCTGACACGATGAGGGACTTAAGAAATATTTTAAATCAAATTATGGCTTTTACAAAGGGAGAACCATTTTTTTGTTTGGGAAAAGGTGGAAGAGTGTATGGTGGGACCCACCCAATCACAATCGCAAATCGGCGGAGGAGTAGAGTTGGAGTTGTGCTGCGGGAAATGCCGATTGCGATGATGCGATGGCTTGTGAGTCGTCCGATCGGAAGGGCGGATCGACGGTGGAGATGCGATCACATCGGAAGTTATCATGGGGAGTGGGAACAAAGTTGGGTGTGCTACGAATTTGTGATGCGATCAAATGATTGTGATTTGGATGTGGGCCGTCGGATCACTGAGAATATCAATAGTCCAGATGTGATCGGGCGGGGTCAATCGCATTGGAGTTTCTCAATCGGAAGGGGTCAATCGAGACCATGCGATTGAATGTTGCAACCAGATCGGAGGGAGAGGGTTGCGATGGGATTGGAAAAGAGAATTAGAAGGAAAAAATTTGAAATTATATGAAAAGGAAAAGTTACAAAGTCTAAGGGACAAATGAGAAAAGGGGGAAGGTTAGGCTTTTGGGGATTTTTGTTCACTTAGGCGTATTTTGCAATCCAGAAGTCAGTTTTGAGAGTATAATATACCGTTGGAAAGCTCTTTCTGGGCTCTTTCTGATGGACATACTTAGAACATGATTTTACACCGAAAATGCTGTGGAAAACATCTCTGAAAGGCAGGGAGATGGATTTGTGGAGATAACTGCTTCTGAAGTTCAACTTATTACATATGAAGACATAAAATTACATAAAATATGATAAATAAAGTAAAGTATCATGTTTTCACCTCAAAACATGGTTTTGAGGTGAAAATTACATCAAGCTCAATGGAACAATTCTTTGATCTTTACAGATACTATGCCTTTGATTTTATTTGACCTCCTCATGACCTTGCTGAGATTTATTGACACATGACTCATTAATTTAACCATGATGAGACCCTAGAACCTAATGAGACCAACCCTATGACCTAATAATATGGATTGGGAGTGAAAGTGAATCGTGACTGAGGACCATAGAGAGGAGAATAAACAAGTTTTACATGAGGGAAAACTGATGAAATACCACTACCATCAATGAATCCATGACCTAATGGAATGATGAAAATTTATGGTATGGGACTCCTAATATGCAAATGAAAAAGAGTAAGTTTGATCACTGATGGTAGTATGACAAGACTGACACTAACATTGGCTCCAATGGGGATGGTAGCTCTTTGGAGGTGCCAAGAACACCGTAGACCAAGTAGCCTTATCCATTGGGAAAATATGGTCAAAAATACTGAAAACTGACACAATGCAGACTGACTTAGACTCAAACTATGACTGAAAACTTAAATAAAACCAACAAACCTTACACATATCACTTAAGTTTTATAGCCTTCACCTCGGGCCCCAAAATTCAATGACTGTGTAATTGAAATCTGACCAACAATGACATGGTATATACAATGATTGTGACATAATTTTTTAATCCATTATCTTCAACAATGGTAGTGCTTCAACAACTTACCATTTACTGGTCCTCCAGGGTAGTCTTGGCCATCCATCTTTGAGAGTAAGAAAGCATTCTGTCCCCTGTATGCTGAAATCTTGTATGGTCATTTCCAAAGGTTGTCGAACTTACCATGCTTCCCCTTGTCCTCATTTCATGCTTCCCATCTCAACACCACATCATCCAACTGAAACTTTTCTGCTTTGGTCTTACAATCATAGATTTTCTTTATCTTCTCCTGCAATTGAATAGCGTTCCGAGACACTTCCTCTCTTTTTTGCTGAAGGTGGATCATTTGATTGATCCTTCGCTGATTATCATTTTCCTCACTGCCAGCCTCTTGCAATAATCTCATGACCAGAACTGTAAGTGACGTGGGAAAAATAGCATCAGTACCATAAACCAATTCAAACGGTGACATACCTATGGATTTCTTGTTGCTGACTTTGTCTACCCATAACGCGTTGATGAGCTTTCAATGCCAGTTCCTCTTATTTGCTTCCAGTGTTTTCTTGATTATGTTTATCAGAGATTTATTTGATGATTCTACCAGGACGTTGCCTTGTGGATAGTATGCTATTGAATGGCCCAACACAATATTGTATTTGTCGCAGAATTCCACCATCTTTTTAGATCTAAACGCTGCTTCGTTATCTGTTATGATTTTGTGAGGGCAGCCAAAATGAGACAAGATATTTGATTCTAAGAATTGAATGATTACCGTATCAGTGGCCTGTCGTGCTATAATGGCTTCAATCCATTTGGTGAAGTAATCTGTACCTGTCAAGATCCATCGATGTTGTGGTGATGATGCAGAATGGATTTCCCCTATGAAATCAAGTCCCCACTGCTGAAAGGGAGCATTTACTGAAACTGGTTTCAAAGGAAGAGGAAGAAATTTCCTTTTTCCTTGGAAAACTTGACACTCATGGCAGCTCATCACTGTTTTGTACAAATCTGAAAATAAAGTGGGCCAATAATATCCTACTCTCAACACTTTATTAGTTGTAGTTTTCCAAAACAAATGACCACCACAATCACCTTTGTGAAAGTCATGCTTCACCTGTTGAGCCTCATCTTCAACCAAACAATTAAGCAGAATACCTCCTGGATATTTCCAATAAAGAGCACTGTTTAAAATACAGTATTTAGTATACTTAAGTTTCAGTGATCTACCTTTGCTTCTAGACATCCCGAGAGGTGGTGAAAGGTGCTGAAGAACATAGAATATGTCTGAATACCATGGGGATTGTAGAAAAATGTCTGAAACTGGAATAAGAAAACCTTCCTCCTCATCCTCCAACATTGATGTTATGAGATTTATATCCAAAGCACATAGGTTCGATTGGGCCATTAGATTTGCTAGACCCTGTCCTTTGATCAACTTTGTGGGTTTAATCTCCAAATCATATTCCAACATTGCTGCTATCCACTTACCTCTTCGACCCTATGGATCAGTTTTCATCAAGACATCTTTCACTGTTGCATTAGTAACATATGGTATGGTATGTGAATGTAGAATGTATACTCTAAAATATTTCAATGCCTTTATAAGGGCCAATGCTTGTTTCTTAATGATATTATACCCCAAGGCATCATCTTGAATGTTCCTACTGAAAAATGAAATGGGATGTTCTATCTGATCTCTCTTTTGCATCAAAACCACAGCCATAGTATGCTCCAATGCAAATGAAAATATAATGAAATCTTGAGTGTAATTAGGACTGATCAATACTGGGGCATTGGACAGAGCAAACATTACTAGATTAAATGAGTTGATAGCCTCATCACTCCATTTGACAGTGCTATCCTTTTTCAACATATTAGTCATTTCTCTTAAATGTTCAGCCAAATTGGGTATAAATCTGCACAGGAAGTTCATCTTACCATTAAATGCCTGAATCTCCTTTTTGTTACGTGGGAGTTCTATGTGATGGATGGCCTCCACTCTTGAAGGATTGATGCGGATACCATCTTTAGAGATGATATGCCCCAGCAGCTTGCCTTCATCCATAGCAAACAAAATTTTCTTTGGATTAAGAGAAATCCCAAACTTTCTGCATCGTTGAAATACAAACCTCAAGTGGTGCAAATTTTTGTCATCAGAACCAAAAAACACTGTCAGATCATCCAAATAAACAACAAGAAAAACATCCTTTTCATTGGCGAAAGCAATGTCCATTTCTCACTGGAAAGTAGCTCCAGCGTTCTTCAGTCCAAATGGCATTTTGGCATACTAGAAAGTTCCCAGGGTGTTGTGAAAGCAGTTTTGTCTTGGTCTTTCTCATGCACCAAGATCTAGTTATAGCCTGAGTATCCATCGAGTAGTGAAATTCTTGATGCTCCAACTACTCTCTGCAGAATATGGTCCATCTTCGGAAGTGGATAGTTATCCTTTAAGGAGGCTTTATTCAGATTCCGGAGATCTATGCACAACCTAATCTCTCCTGTCTTTTTACGTACTGGGACCAAATTTGAAATCTAGTCAGAAAATCTAATTGGGACAATGATACCAGCTTTATACAATCTGTTTACCTCTTTTTCAATGGATGGCAGTAGCTTTGGGTTGATTCTTCTTAGCTTCTGTCTAAATGGCTTCTGATATAGCTTGATGGGAATAGTATGCTGAATTATATTTTTGTCATACACCTTCAAATCTGAATAATCCCATGCAAACACATCATAAAATTCAGAAATTAATTTAACATATTGTTCCTTTACCTCAGGGGACAATGCTTTTGATATCTTCACATGCTTAGGCTTGTCAGTTGTTCCAAGATTAACATCTTCAACTCCTTTATCAGTAAGCACCAAGCTTGGTTTCTTTGCAACATCATCCTGATCAAAAAGCTCCTCTAAAGGTATGAGACCTCTAGGAATTACATTATCTTTCAACTGCAATATGTCCATCTGATTTGTTTCAATTTATTGATCATCAACCTCATAATCACCTTCTATAGTTGTATCCTTGAATTTTCCTTCACTCCGCAAAAAAACATTGATTTCATTGTCATCTCAAAACACTTTCCAATACCTTAGATTATCCGGAATAGCAAGCCGATGTTTGACATAAATTTCAAACTTGTTGCTGGAGTTCATGGGAATCTTCAAATTTCTTGCTGTTGTGGCAAGAGAATCAACAATAAGATTCTGCATTCGGGGTACTGCTGTTAAATTGTACTCAGGAAATGTCCTCAAAATGTCTAGGACTACATTTCTGTAGGCCCTCAACAACGGATGCTTTGCTTGGTACTCTCCTTTTACCTGTTTGATTATCAGCTCGGAATCTCCATAGACAGAAATCCTCTTTGCATTTAGCTTCTTCAAAATTTTCAATCCTGCAATCAAAGCTTCATACTCTACTTCATTGTTAGAGCAGTCAAAAGCCAAATTGTAAGCACATACTCTAACATTACTAGGAACCTTTTCAAGCTGGAAAAAAGGGCTCCGAATCCATATTCCTATACCAACACCATCCTTACCAATAACTCCATCAAAGTCCATGCTCCAAAGGCCTTCTTCTTCTTCTTCTTCTAGATGATTTTGCTTCTTTCTCCACATTATCTTGACTAACTTCTGCATCTTTCTGTTGTTCACTATCCTTTTGCTGCTGGCAGGCAGGAAGCTTAGAAATTATTGCTGCTTTATATTTTTCCTGTTTAAGGACTTCCCTAAAATTTTCTGAAATTTCAGGTATCTCATCTACTTCTACCAACTAAACATTTTCATATTTCAAACCACCATCTGAATATAATACAAATGACTCCAGATCTGTGTGGACTGCATTAATGGGATGATTAACTGGCTTCTCTTTGCTGGTGATAATGTATTTCATTTTCTTTTCCCTTTATTGTTTTCTCAACTGACCGAACATGGGAATGGTGGCATAAGAGAAGTCAAGCTGCATGGTTCCTTTAAGTTTTGCACCCCAAGACCTAGATAGAAGCATTCCAAACTGTGGTGGAACATCATCAACAACTACATCCATCAAAACATTCTTGGCTAGGATTTGGTCTAAAGATACTACCAAGTCTTTGATAAGACCAATGCAATGGACCCTACCAGAGTCAAAGGAATACGAATCATGGTTTTTGTGGGTAATATCAAGTCCCAAATTATCCATAATGGATTTGGGCATCAAATTTTACGAGGCTCCAGAGTCCAACATAACATTATGTAAAATGAACTCATGTAATCTAAGACTCAGGTAGAAGGGAGGAGGGAGGGACTTCACTTTATTCAGATTGATCTTCTGTGGCTGGACCAAAAATGAGTTCAGGATAATCATCTTCAACATTTACCATATCTGATACAGAGTCCATTTGCAAAATTCTAGACACCTAATGTTTATAAGTACTATTTTTCACCAACTCAGTCAAGGGCATAGACACTTTTAGCTTAGAAATTTCATTTTCCAAATTAAAAGAAGGAAATTTTTCTACCTCTTTGATGGGAGGATCTTTCTTCTCTACTTGCTCATTTGCTGCGCTATGCTGGTTATTTTAATTTGCAACGTTAGTCATTGAGGATGCCTTGCTGGGAGAGGGATCAGTAGGCTCTTTACCTTTTCTTTAAGTATTTGAGGAGTCATTCTTCGATTGCTGCTCTTTCCTTTTCTGAATGGGATTGATGGGCACATCTCTGCTCCTCAAAGAATATTGTTTCTGTTGCGCTGATAAAGCGTTCATGTATCCTCTTTGATAATCATCGGAATCTTCTTCTAACACTACATCATTGGCCAATATGAAATCTTCTTCCTTTTGAATGTCTGCAGTCGCTGTATATTCCTCATCTTCTGTGAGAAAGATGAGCGCACCATCGACAATGAAAAAGTGGTTGGCTTCAACTACAGGATCATCATCATCATCTGTCTCCATTCCCTGAACATAATTTTGTTGCAATGGAGTTCTAATCTATTGTTGTGGCATTGCTTGGTCCTGCGTTCTATGTTCCCTCTGCTTAATTCGGAATTGTGGTTGCTGTTGTCCTCTGAAATTTGGATTCCTAATTTGTGCTTCAGGTCTATCTGAAATAGTCAATCGATCAACCATTTTCTCCACTGTCCAGATCAAATTTTCCATCAAGTGTGGTAGGATCTCATTCTTGTAACTGATATGCCATATCAGCATCGAAACCATCTGGAAACTTGAGCAAAGCTAACCCCATGGAGGCCTTCAGATTGGCCGGAATAGCATTATATACAGCATTAAATCTCACACAATAATCCTGTACAGTTTCACCCACATTTCTTTTAATATTTTCATATTCAGACAAGATTTGAAGTGGGTTTTTCTTTACCTCCCACTGGTATAAGAATTTTCTATGTAACTCTTGCAATGTGTGGGTAGAGCCTGCTGGTAGGCTTTGAACCATTTTCTAACTTCACCTCCAAAACTTTGGGAAAACAATCTGGTGGTTACATTTTTTGCCTCTACCTCTTGAAGATAAAAAAAGTCATTCATCTTATCAACATGCTGCCGGGCTGTGATGCTTTGAGTGGCATAAAAGATAGGTATTTTACTTTGGTAATCAACGGGCATATCATTGAGGTTCTGAGGTAAAACCAGGGGTGCATAGCGGGCAGCCATGACTCAAGGTGGATTTATAACCGTGTTTGTGCGACTAGGATTCAAGGGAGTTGTTGATGGAGGAGTCAGAGGCTGAGAATTGACTTCTGAAACTGATGGAAATGCTGATGATTCAAGGGGAGGAACTGTTTTTTTTGATAAATATGAAGGCTTAAGGATATTGGTTACAGTGACAGATATCTGAGGGGAATTCAGAATATAGTCATCAATTGATGTGTTTTCCCTCCGAATTTCGATATCTATAATAGATTCTGGATCTAAAACTGTGTCATCAAGTGCAGTCTCAGATTTATTTATGAACAAAGAAAGCTCAAAACACTCATCAAATGAAAGATCTTCTATAAACAACCACTCACTGGACCAGGTATGGGATCTGAAAATAGGCCTAGGACTTAGTGATCCTTCTTGTCTTTTGATTATTCTTGGAATAAGATTAGGATTTTCAAACACAGGGGGAGAATTTGGATCAGGTTTGGCCCTTGTGTATCTCCTTGAAGCCAGTGTGGTCAAATTTCTACTTTACAATGTTTTATTTTAGCCTAGCAAACTATGAATCTCATCATCCAGAGTCCAAGAGTTTATATAGAAGGTATTAATGGGGTGATCAGTATTTTATGCTAAATAGTCCCCAGTATGGTTGCCAGAAATGTTAGCACCTAATTTGAACCTTAGGCTGAAAGAAGGAAAATCAGGGTAACCTCAAACCACGCTCAGCCTTGTAGCTAGCCATACAAGGTTAGGAGAGGGTTCTCTTCAGGAAAAATATTCAATAAAGTATAAGAGTAAACTGATTTTAGGCTAAGTATAATAGATGGAAATGTTTTATAAATTTTCAGGGTTGTATGGAGCAGATGGGGCAGTTTGAATCTAGGGAATTAAATCAGAGATATAGGGTATTTCATGGGGCAAGGTAGGCAGGGATTTTAAAAATTCAGTTTAAATAATGATGGAATGTTTAAGACTGGTGAGGATCTGAAAAGGGCATAGGAGATGGATCCTTTTCAAACAGAAGAAAACATCAAGTATTGAATGATTTCCCAAGGTAGAGCATTATACAATGGATTCTACCTATCTATCTTGAAAGCATTCAACCAAAAATGTGAATGAATTAATGGTGAACATAACAATTAACAGATGAACACAAAGGAAAAAACAATGCTAAAATCCATACCACATGGATCCCACAAATCAGAGCTGCATATCTTTATTAATTCCCTGCCAAACTGTTACAATTGGAGCGCAAAGCGTCCTCAGTGGCTTCCAACTTATTCTTCCTTTATTCCAACCCTTACAAATGATGAAGAATTACATTAAATATAAAAAATTTGAGGGGAGTAGATCCACAGAAGAAGGAGTTGTTTCACCAGCTCAGAAACCGAAATCTGAACATAGGAAAAAGACCAACAGTATGCCCCTGAAAAAGAGGGGAAACAATACATTTGGAACATCTAGAAGGTTTGATGTTACATCCAAAGAATGAAAATAGGGAATCTAAAGAACAGATCCCTTTTTCATCACTGTTGTAGATGTCTCTGGTTCATAATTAGTTCTCGACCTTGACTGTTTCTTTTTCTTTGTTGAAAATCCCATATATGTCGATAAATGCCTTCTGGAACCAATAAAAATGAAATTTTCCATTTAATGAAGAAAAATCCCCTTTTTGGGTGAAAAGGAGCAAAGGAAAGGATGGTGGACCCGCGTTGCGATCGCAAATCGCAATCGAAAATTGCAATCGGAAGAGGGGAGGGGATGTATCACATAGCAGAGGAAATGCGATTGAAGTTTTGTGATGTGATAGTGTATAGGGGGAGTCTCATGGGAAAATCGAATCGCAATAAGGAATCATAGTGAGAGAGGAGTGGGTGCATCGTATTGATAACTTGCGATGTGATGGAAGTGGGTGCAATGGAGTAATATAATAGAGAGGCTACAATAAGCGATGTCTGATGGTGTAAACGAAAAATCCCTTTAAAACAAATTAAAAGGAATTTTTCACTTTTACATAGGAAAAAAATGATTTTTCATTGAAAAGAGTGGAGTGTTTTAAGGTGGGACCCAAAGGGGAATCACAATCGCAAATGAGAAGGGGAGCGGGTGTATTGTATAATGGGATTCGCTGATTGCGATTAGGGATATGCAATTGCGATGGAGTGATCGGAAGTGTCGGAAAACTCAATCGCATCGGTAAAACAAAGGATGGGAACTATGACATAAAACTTTGTGATGGGTCAATGTGATGAGGGACTTAAGAAATATTTTAATTATAATTATGGCTTTTAGAAAGGGAGAACCATTTTTTTGTTTGGGAAAAGGCGGAAGGGTGTATGGTGGGACCCACCCAATCGCAATCGGTGGAGGAGTAGAGCGGGAGTTGTGTTGTAGGAAATGCCGATTGCGATGATGCAATGGCTTGTGAGCCATCCGATCGGAAGGGAAAATTGACGGTGGAGATGTGATCGCATCGAAAGTTATCATGGGGAGCAGGAACAAAGTTGTATGCACTGCAAATTTGCAATGCGATCAAACAATTGCGATTTGGATGTGGGACGTCGGATCGCTGAGAAGTTCAACGGTTCAGATGTGATCGAGCAAGGTCAATTGCATCGGAGTTTCTCAATCGGAAGGGGTCAATTGGGACCATGCGATTGAATGTTGTGATCATATTGGAGGGAGAGGGTTGCGATGGGATTGGAAAAGGGAATTAGAAGAAAAAAAATTGAAATTATATGAAAAGGAAAACTTACAAAGTCTAAGGGACAAATGAGAAAAGGGGGAAGGTTAGGCTTTTGGGGATTTTTGTTCACTTAGGCGTATTTTGCAATCCAGAAGTCAGGTTTGAGAGTATAATATACCATTGGAAAGCTCTTTCTGGGCTCTTTCTGATGGAAATAGTTAGAACATGATTTTACATCGAAAATGCTATGGAAAACATCTCTGAAAGGCAGGGAGATGGCTTTGTGGAGATAGCTACTTCTGAAGCTCAAATTATTACATATGAAGACATAAAATTACATAAAAGATGATAAATAAAGTAAAGTATCATGTTTTCACCTCAAAGCATGGTTTTGAGGTGAAAATTACATCAATCTCAATGGAAAAATTCTTTGATCTTTCCAGATACCATGCCTTTGAGTTTATTTGACCTCCTCATGACCTTGCTGAGATTTATTGACACTTGACTCATTAATTTAACCATAATGAGACCCTAGAATCTAATGAGACCAACCCTATGACATAATAATATGTATTGGGAGTGAAATTGAATCATGAATGAAGACCATAGAGAGGAGAATCAACAAGTTTCACATGAGGGAAAAATGATGAAATACCACTACCATCAATGACTCCATGACCTAATGGAATGATGAAAATTTTGGTATGGGACTCCTAATATGAAAATGCAAAAGAGTAAGTTTGATCACTGATGGCAGTATGACAAGACTGACACTAACAAAAATTTCACATGTTAACAGTCCAAGAACTTAACAACAAGCTCAACCACCTTTTTCTTCAAATTATGCCAATAGTAGAACTTCTTAATTGTTGTCAAAGTCTTCTGGTATCCAGGATGGCCTGAATATGGATTGACATGAAACTATCTCAAAATGAGCTTCTTCAATTCACTACGATTAGTCACATAGATATTTATCTTTAATCTAACCAAACCACATGTTGTGAGGTGATGCTTCTCATCCTTATCACCCTCACCTTGATTCTACAATCTATGCTTCAGCTGGTACCTCTCATCATGCTTCCCTTCATGCAATATTCTCTATTTAAAATATATCCCATAAGAGCTCACAACTGAAATATGATTTACATGTACTCTTCTACTGAGAGCATCCACAACCCGGTTCGATTTACCTTTGATGTACCTATTTTTAAGTCAAACTCACTGAGAGTAGCCAACCATCTAGCTTGCCTTGCATTGAAATTGGGTTGGTAAAAAAAGTACCTTAGTCCACTATAGTCACTCATCAAAATGAACTTCTTGCCAAGGAGATAATTTCTCCAAATCTTCAATGCATGAATGATAGATGCTAACTCAAGATTGTGAATCACATAATTCTGCTTATGCTCATTCAAATTCTGTGATTCATAGGAAACCACCTACCCTTCCTACATCAAGACTCCATGAAGTGCCTCCTTCTAGGAATTTGTACAAACCAAAAAGTCCTTATCAAGATCTCCAATCCTAAAAAATGGAGCATTGATAAGAAATTTCTTCAATTGTTCAAATCTAGCTACACACTTAGCATTCCATTCAAAATTCCTTCCTTTCGTCTACAAAGATGTGATAGGATAGCCAATCTTGGAGAAATTCCTAATAAAGATCCTATAATAACCTGTTAGTCCCATAAATGATCTAACATCATTCACATTCTTCATAGTTGGCCATTGCAAGATAGCCTTAATATTTTTTGGATCCACTGCTATCCCCTCCTTGGAAAAAAAAATGTCTCAAGTAATGAATATGAGTCTAAAAGAAGCTAGACTTATTGAGCTTGACATACAACTTATGCTCTCTCAATAATATCAACATTGATGCCAACTACTCTGTATTCTCTTCCTCATTTTTCGAATAGACCAATATATCATCAACAAATACTATCACAAACTTATCCATGTAATGATGCTACGCATTTTTCATTACACACATGAAGCTAGTTGGAGCATTGGTAAGACCAAAAGGAAGCAACACAAACTCATAGTGCCCATACCTTGTATGGAATGCAGTCTTATAGATTTCGTCTTCTTTGATGCACATTTGATAATATCCTTATCTCATATTGATCTTTGAAAAAAATACGACTCCCTTCAGCTGATCAAATAAATCATCAACCTAAGACAATGGATACATGTTCTTGATGGTGACCTTGTTCAACTCCCTGTAATCAATGCATAATCTGAGAGTACCGCCCTTCTTTTTTAAAACCAACACTAGTGCTCTCCAAGGAGATACACTTGGCCTTATAAATCTCTTATTAAGCATCTATTTAAGATGAAAATTCAATTCCACCAACTCGAGAGTGCTAATCATGTATGGTGCCTTAGATGTTGGTGATGCTCTAGGAATCAACTCAATAGAGAAGTCCACCTCCCTATGAGGAGGAATCTCTATAATATTTGCATGAAACACGTCCTGAAACTACATATAATATACCTCATTAGGACTTCACCATCCTCACCATACAACCCTTTCTAACTAGAGACATGAATTGAAAACAATAAACATCCTTTCATGTGGTTGCACTTAGCTTGCATGGTTATACCCATTCTCATTGATGTAGGCTTCTTATTTCCTTGCAAGGCTCTCTTTTCTCCATCATCATCCAAAAACTCAATGGCCTTCTCATATAAATCTACCTTGGTCCTGTGAATAAACATCCAAACCATGCCCAAAAGCATGTTATATAAACCCAAAGGAAGAAATTAATTCAGGTTGGCTGATGTAGGCATGCCAGTAAGCTCAAATCCACAAGATTTCACCCAATGGTGAAATATTCTCTTGGTCCCTATAACCAACTACACCAACAGAGATTCTACATGCACTTCCTTATATAAATGAAATTGATCTACCAATTCAAGACTATCTTGACACTACGATCAACATGATCCAAAATATTTCCTACACTTCAATTTTGGAGCCTACTAAGCATCTTACGATTTATTGTTCTAAGGTCACTTCATTACTGATTGATATTATGCTAAATGTTTAAGAATTCTTCCCAGTTTCTAAATATCAAAGTCACTTGCACACACATGATTAGTCCTTGATAAATCCATAAGCACACATTTTCTTATGCAATCATAGACAATTGAAAGTCAGTGTGCACTTTCCATTGACAATCTCTCTCACTTTGGTTGCAATTGTACTTTTACTTTGGTTATTTTTCCCAATTGTCTCTTTTACACACCTTTTCTTTCATTAGTGTCACTTTATTGTTCACATATATCATTTTTTCTTTATTTCATTTTAACAAGTAGTATTTTCATGTTACATTCTCTCTCGCATGTGTCACCTTCAAGTTCTTTAGCTTTTTCAAGTGTCATTTTCATGTTTTCTTACAGTCGCAAGTGTCACTCTTAACCATTTCCACTCTTGTATGTGTCACACATTTTCACATTGCTAGAGGTAGCTCTAGCACACTCTTCTGCATTATATGGTCCTACATATCATAAAATATGTGCTAGACACATTATTAGATCCTATCACACTTTCTAGTTACAATCGACTCTTGTGTCATAACTTGTATTCTAAGTGTGGAAATGTGGCTTTTAACTCTCACACTTAGAAATAAATGTCGCTTTGATGTTGTTGCAAGGCGTGATTGATGTTCATGATTCTTGTGCCTCCCCTAGCTTTCATTCATATCTTTCATGTGTGTGACATATGTTTGAGTCTCGTTCAAATAATTTTCCCTTCATTACTCTATTAATCCCACACTTAGACATTTTGGAGCTCTTTTTCGTCCTCCTTCCCAGTGCAAGTTATAAAATATTCAAATCCTTCCACATGCATCTCATAAGCAACTTCTTTCATGAGCAAGAGAGATATAGAATAGATGATTTTGAGATTGATTTTTCCTTGAGTGATCTTGGTAAGTGTGACATCTAAAAATGGCAAGGTGATGCTCAAGAAGGATGTTAAGGAGAAGAAACAAAGAAGCACTTGCAAAGAATAAGCATAAAGAAAAACCATCATGAATACATAAAGCAGATCCTAGACCATGAAAAAATATTTCATGATGACTCAGAATATTCCAATACTGGTCCAAGACCCTTTGGAGGCTGAATATGAAGAAAAAAGAAAATATTTCATGAATATTAAGTATTTATCAAATCTATCATGAAGATTGTAGAAAAAAAGCAAGAAGAGCATCTTTCCATTTCCACGTCATCTTGAAGTTCCATGTCATCATAATGTCATATGTGTCCATGTACCTTGCCACACCATCAAGTGGATTACAATGATGTATTTTCAAGAAAATGACAAAATTTAAATGTGTGGAAGTCCAAGAGTCACATGTGAAGAAAAAGTCTTATATAAGTTCAAAGGTCATTTAGGAGTCCAAAAGTTTTATGGAAATCAAAAGGTCACATTGGATGTCCAAGATTCATGAGGGTAACTCAAGAGTCATGGGAATGTGAAAGGTCATTCCTCTTGTTATAAAATAAACCTCATAACTCAAGAAAAGGGATTTTGGAGGCTTTTACCTTGGAGAGCTAGCCTTGGCTTCCTCTGCTTGGCATATGAGAGAAAATCATTCCTTAGAGAAGCAAGAAGTGACTCAATGTTCCAATATTGGAACTAGTTCCTCACCACTGTAATTGTGTACTTGGATATTTCACCCAATAATTGAAGTTCATTGAGCTGATACAATTTTTGGTCCAATTTATGGGTTTAAATTAGATCATTAATTCTTTTATCAATCCAGTTTTCGTAATCTTAGAAGCACTCCAACATATATTGTTTAGAGGCAAGTTATATAAGTTTAACACCTAGATAGTTGGAATCCTTGAGTATTTTTTCCAAGAAAGATTCAATCTCCCTTACAGGATAAGGATTAGAAAAGCCTTCAGTGGAAATATTAACACTTCCATATTATCAATTTACTTAATGGATCAAATAGCAGAAAACTAATCAAATGCGAACTGACAAATTTTAACAAGTCAAGTTATTGATTGTGAAAGAAATATCAATTGCTCTTACCAGGATTCAATTCATAATTTCTCTTGATAAAAAATATTAGCAATAAGTTAATCAAAACATAAATAAGATGAGAAACCTTGGATAAATCTAACATATTGGCAGTGAAATAGATACCAAGCTCTCTTATGAGAGGTCAATTCATAATATCGCGTTATCAAACATGTCAATAAGAATTTAACCAAGAATTGAATACTTAAAGGAAGTAGAAAAAACTGAAATGAAGATACCAAAAACTAAATAAAGGTACATAAAGCTGAAATGAAAAGTACAACAAATCAAAATGATACCAAACAAGGAGAAACTAGTGCACAAGCTCGACAATGGGGGCCCTGCACGCTTCCGTTGTGTACCTTAGATGAATATAAGCTCAAGGAGATTTGTAAACCAGATCAAGCATCATCCATAAAACATAATAGAAGAACAAGAACTGTGAACCAACTACTTTCAATAATTTGCAAAAAGTCTCCAAATTCACATAGTTAAAAGAGATGTTTTCCTCCTCTAAATATCACTTATTTATACAATTCTTTGGTATCTAATTAACTAAAAATGCTCAAATGCATTTATGGTATCTTAAGATAAGGCCTACAAGTCGAATTAAGTACTCCTATCTCTAAAATTTTGGAAAAATTCCTTAAAATCATATTTTTCCCATATTTCATGCTAAAATAAAGGGATAATTCTAAACATCTAGTTTGGTTTGACTAGTGTTGACCGGCCCTAATCTAGCTATTATGGTGCAAAAAAATAGGTGTTTACCCATCCTTGTTTCCCATAGTTTCCAGTTGTGCATTTTTTTTTAGCCCAGGTGTCCTGCAACCATTACTTCAAACGAGGTATTACAAGCTTTTCTAGTTTTGTCATAATTTAATGCTTAATTTTGACTAAAACACTAAAATAATTAAAAGAAATGATTTATCTACCTTGACTTGAAAAATAGGTGACTATGATGACAAGACAATGAGAAAAGGTGATAAATGATGAAAATGTATAGGGTAAAAGAATCCAAAATTGGAAGCCAACAACAATTTCATGCATGTATCGTGAATGTTTTAAGACTATTCTTTGGATGTTTGTGATATATGTTGGTGTTATCATATACTAAATAAACTGAAATATTTCGTTAGATATGGTGCTTATATTGTTGAATATATTGTATTTTATTTCTAGAATCATTTTTATCTTGTGACCTAATTTTCAATTTAATCAACAAATATTTTCTTGCTCTCGTGTGCCTCTCTTATGATAATACTATTACTTTCCTTCTTGAGACTCACTCTTGTCTCCTGCTCATGAATTTCTCCTATTACACATTGTGTTTGGTGTTTCACCATGTCAAATTCCTTTCTGATTTCAAAGGATATGTGTCTAATATCTTATGGTATTCATTGAAACCAAGGAAAACCTTATAGTTATGGTGGTTGGGATGATACTTTGGATGGGGCTCCTACTCCAAATGGTGTGAGGTCTAATTGGGACTTCACATCAGGGAGACCCCTTGTATGTTGGTGGTATCCAACACCATCAATATTTTGGTGCTAGAAGCAGGGCTAGATGACAATATGTGCCCATTGAGTCTATTTTGAACCTCTTTTCTTAAATGGCTCATTCCCAAATCGTAATCCCGAAATGTTTTTCTAATAGATAAAATTTCGAAGTCATGGTGGAAATAATTGATGACATGTTTCAATTAAAGTTTGATTGTGAGGGTGAAATATTAATAGCTCAACATATATATTTGTTTCTTGAATTTTATGAATATTATGAAATCAATTGTGAAGATGTTGCTAGTAAATTTTTCACGCTCACCCTTGAAGGCCGGGTTAAGAAATGGTGTCATACATTACCTGCTACTTCTATCCATACATTTGAACACCTTGTTATGGAGCTTTAGCAATATTTTTAAAAGTATGATTATCTATATGTTTTTAAAAGGATTGATTTTCTTAGAGTGAAACCTGGTGAATTTGCAAAGGATTTTGTTAATCGGTTTCTTCACCTTTGCTATGAATTCCTAGAGGGAGTGGTTGATTCGAATTTCATCATTAAAAATTTTCAAAATTTTATTTCACTCACCTTGAAATCTCATGGATTTGAAACTCTGGGTGATTTTACTACTCCATCTTATATTAATCATGAGACACCCCAAATTTTATAGGAGGAACCTATTCCTTTTCTTCCTTGTCCTCCTTATTTTCTAGTATCAATTTGGGTGCCTCTTAGTGATGATGTTGAAGATGGGAAATATTAAAATCAAATAGCTAATCCATCCATTCAATATTCATCCACTTTCCATGATCCATAATCTCCTATTACTTAGAACTTGGAATGATTTAGTAATGGAATGAAACCTAAAGTGAAAGTTGATCCCTTAGTTTTTCTATATCATATCAATGTACATAAGCCTAATCTTGAATCTAATCGAATTGGAAATGTTGTTGCCTCTAGGGATACCCTAAAACCTATACCATATTTTCTCATGAATCTGTGTTCCCTAATTCGCTTGATCCACCTACTTCAACTCTTAATAATGATCAACATGTTGTTTCAATTGGTAACCAAGAAAAAGGTAGGTGTATTTCACATGTAGAGGAGAAATGTTTTGAATATATGACCTATCTTTGTTTCTTATTTCAAGATGATAATATTGCATCTATGGCTAATCACTGACCTTGTAATCTTAATAACCTATCAAATAATTCTAAGCCCTGCATTGAAGTTGATACTTTAGAAAACCATCACCTTGACATCCATGTTCACATTGATACATATCGTGATGAGTGCCCAAGTAGATCGAATGATATATTTACTTCTTTAGAAGACTTAGGTTTGCAAGGTATTGATCTGAAACTCACTTATGATAGTGTACCATATTCATTTTTGGGTAGGGATGCTCTTCCAATTCAAGATAATCCTAAAATTCCTCTAATTCATACATCTTCAGATGACAAGTTTGAAGAAGTAAGTTCTCAGGTTTTTAAATATTTGGTATATCCTGGTCAAACTAAATATCACATTGTTATGCTTTCCTTTTACCATTATACTAATGATAATGATAATGATCCATTGTTATTACAAGCTTAATCTGATTTAGTTACAACTAGTCCTCCTCCTCCTGAGTATTTTCATCCTTCCTCACCTCTAGCACACTATTCATTGTACCCAAATATGTTTGATAAGTTTTTTATACCAAAAATTCCTCTAAATAATTTATATCTTTATCCGGATGGTCATGGTTGCAATCAGGTATAGGATGGTGTGATCCTACAATCAGGGGATGAAAAGATTGAATCTATTATTCATGATTTGTTCAACTGTAAATATTTCATTAGTTAGGAGGGAAATGTTCCAACTCTATCTGATCAAGGGAGTTTTCTGATTGATTCATTTAAATGCTTTTTCCATCAAGACTCTTATTTTCTTAATCTTAAATTCGATTAAATATTGGCACTAACAATGTTTTTTAATCTAAACTTAAACAAGAATGCAAAAAATTACAAATATAACCATAACTGCAGAGATGAAACATAAATAACACTTAATTTCATTAATATCAAATACTGAAATAAGCTTACAAAAATAATGGAAATAAACTAGCTTGGGAAATGGTAGCTTATCTAATAGAAGAGATGTGGTAGCTACATGCCTCTAAATTGTGTTACAATGAGGCTTGAAGGCCTATTTATTATTGAGAAACAATGGAAAACCTTAAATATGAAAAAACCTAACCCTATGAGATGAAGCACCAAAACTATGGGCCTTGTTTGGGTAAATTGGTCAATCAACTTCCCATGGTCATCACTTTGGCATATGATCTCCATTTGACACATACAATACCTCGTTAGAAATATCTATCTGAGGAATATAACTTTTGAGTGGAAAGAATTAGTAAAAACCTCATGTTTGCTAGGTTTTTCCAAAAAAACATTGTTTAGGGCCTCAAAATGGCTCCGGATGTTCAAGACCCAAAAAAATGCCAAAAATAGTAAAGTATGATACATTTAAGTAAACTGAAACACTAAAAGAGATAGGGGTGGGGGTCCAAGTGGAACAGGTGGGTGGCCACCAACATTCACTTGGATCAGTCCTCCCCCCTCAGGAATAAATGGTCCTCATTGCGTTTAGCACCTCCATGAGATGGGGAAAATTCTACTGAACTTGGTCCCTAAAGAGCCACTTGCCTTGGTGCAGGAGTTGGCTAGCTTTGACAACCGGGTATTGTTGGATGTTTTTCTGGCAAGTTTTATTGATCAGTGTGTCCATAATTTGATTAGTTGCGACATGTTCCATCCAGTATGGGTTTAACTCTATTGGTGTGATTTGTTCTGCAATGTCTATTATGTCTAGTTATGGTGGGAAGTATGGTCAAAGGTGGTCCACATTGAACACTAACTGCATGCCAAGGAATGGGGGAATGTTGAACTCAAAATTATTGTCTCCCACAACCTTGGTAATGGTGTAAGGGCCATATCAGAGTGGTTTGAGCTTCCGATGGGATCCATTAAGGCATTCTTTCGACAAATTCAACCAAAATTTGTCGCCCACCTGAAACTTGTGTGGCACCTGATGTTGATCATGTCATTTCTTGTAATTAGAATTTGAATTCCCCAATATGTCTTGAAATTTTTGGTGGATGTGTTGGATGCATTCAATAAATATTGTCGCTTTATCAACCTCAAACAATACATGTCTGGATTTTGTGTGTGTAGTTGCATGAGGCATGGAAACATCAACCATACACAATGGTTGAAATCCTAGACCCACTTGAAAGGGATTGCAACCAGTCGAGCTATGGAGAGATCTAGCATAATTTTTTTGCACATAGGGAAGACTCTCATCCTAGGTTCATGGATGCTTGGAGTTGTACATGCGGAGTATGTGCACTATCATCCTATTGAAAAGCTTCGTCTAACCATCATTCTAGGGATGGAAGCCAGTCAACTTGGTGAGATTGATGTCCAATAATGTATAGAGGCTTGACCAGAATGTGCTCAGGAACTTGCTATCTTGATATGATATAATGGTTCGCAGGATCCCAAAATGTACCCACACTCGTTCAAAGAAGAGTCTGGAAGTGTCTCTGTTGTGATACTCTTCTTGTAGGTCGCCAATATAGACATCTTATAAAACCTATCCACAACCACAAATACACATTCATTACCATTCCTGGTAGAAGGGAAGCCATTCATATAGTCCATAGAGTTTGATTCCCATGTCTAGTTGGGAATAGGTAGAGGAGTGTACATATCTTGCTTCTTGACGGTTGGCTTAGTGATAGTGTAGGAAGTGAAGGATCTAATATATTTTACAACATCTAGTCATAGTTTTGGCCAATAAAAGTACTTTTGTAGTACAACCACAATTTTCTCCACACCAAAGTTTCTTATGACCCGACTGTAGTGTGTCCCCCAAATCATCTTGGCACACTCACTTGAAGGAATAAAAAGGTGCCCAGGTAGCATAATAATGCGTCCTGGAGGTGGAAATCAGGAACTTTCTTTCCATCTACTAGCATCTGGCATGTGGAGGCAAACTATGGATCAATTTTTTATAGTTGCGGCCATCGAGAGGTCTCATCCCCACAAGAGTTGATAGTAGTAGTCAGTGTTGCAACTGGAGGTCGGTTGAGGTAGTTTGTAACATGATTGGTGTTACCCTTTTTTTATTTAATGTTCAAGTTGAATTTTTATAGATATGTATACCACTTCTGATGACAATCATTCTGCAAATTCCCTTGTGTATGTATAAAAAAAATAAGTTCATGACTAGTGTGGATGACCATCTCCTTCCCCAAAATGTAATGATTCCATTATCGATAATCCTGCACGATGGAATACATCCCTTTATCATAGGTGGGGTACTTATGAATTGTATCAGAAAGTGTCTCACTATGACAGGCAACTAGATGCCCGTGTTGGGTGAGGATTGCACCAATAACATAGTCAGAGGCATATGTGTCAATTTAAAATGGTTGTTATAGGTCTGGTGGTGGGAGTACCGGTGCAGATCAGATGCACTACTTCAACTCAATGAACGGCTTATGTTGGGACTCAGACCAGGAAACATTTTTTTTTCCCCGCCCTTAGTAATCTGAGTGAAAGGCCAAGTGATATGGGAGAATCCCAACACAAACCTCCAATAAAAATTTGCAAGGCCCAAAAAGCTACGAAGCTATGTTATAGTGGTTGGGGCTTACAAATCTCGAATGACTTTGATCTTATTCAGATCCACATGCAGGCCATGCTCATCTATGATTTAATCCAGATATTGGATCTAGATGCCAAAGGCGCATATCTCTAATTTGGCACATAGTTTGTGCTTCCGAAGGGTTTGAAGGACCTACTAAATGTGTTGCAAATGTTCTTCCCAACTCTTGCTGAAGATGAAAATGTCATCTAGATAAAAAACCATGAATGAGTTGGTGAAGTGCTGAAAGATGTCATCCATTAGCCTCATAAAAGTAGCAGGGGAATTTTTCAATCCAAAGGGCATAACTAACCATTCAAAAAGTTCTTCCTTGGATTTGAAGGTGGTCTTCCATACGTTTTTCGGCTCTATTGGAACCTTGTGATAGCCGTACTTTAGATCGATATTGCTGAAATACTTGCCCCTCTTGAGTTGGTCGAGAAGTTCATCAATCCATGGGATTTGATACCTATTCCTGGTAGTGATTTTTTTTAGTGCCTGATAATCAATGCAGAGCCTCCAAGTCCCATTCTTCTTCTGTACAAGTACAATCGAGCTCCCACAAGGCAAGGAACTTGGTCAGATGTGCCTTTTTTGAATCAAATCCTATATTTTCTACTTGATCTCTTCATTTTCCATAATGGAGTGATGATATATTGACCCATTAGTTATAGGTGCTCTAAGATTCAAATCTATTGAATGCTCAACCTGACAGTGCAAGAGTACCCCTGTGGGTGAGGAGAAGAGGTACCTGTACTCTTCCATGACCATATCCTTCTGCTTCTGCTGCGTGGAAGTACCCTTCCCGTGGGACATGGATATGGCTACAATATTCCCCTTAATTTGAGAGTGAATAAGAAAGAAAACAAATTTCCTAGTCTGGGAGATGATCATACTGCATTGCTTAGCAGAGATCAAAGAGATGGCAATAGGTGGGGCTACCTTCAGTATCCTGTATAACGTATGACCCAAAGAAATAATAACAGAGCAAGGTATAGATTCACATACATCATGTCACTTCCATAAATATGGTTTTCCTAATAATACATCACAAACTTCAAGAGGAGAAACATCACATAGTACCGCGTCCCTTAAGGGATTGATGTTGTTGGGAAGTTGACATTGCTGGCTGACACATAGATCTTATCCTTGGTGAAGACACCTGAGGGTGTACGGATGAATATTTTTTGTAGTCTATAGGCCCAACCGCTTCATGACCTCTACTGAAATGAGGTTATTTTGTCTCTAGCTATTGAAAATGAACTACAACGGAGAACCCTTCACCCACATATGTGAGTAGAAGAGGTATTCCCCCTCCTTTGGATCTTCAAGCTCAATATTTTGGACCTTGGTGGTGGCCACGGTGGGATTGGGTTCTGTGTCAATGATATGATTCCATTTTCCATTCCCTTTTTAAGGTTTTGACTCAGAGTCGAAACATGCATATGATTTGAAAGCTTTTAGCTCGACCAGCAGTGACTTCTTGGCCCGAAACTCACTTGTGTTGTGAGTGGAGATCTTATGGAACTCACACCACTTTATTGTGTCATTGTTAATCTTTGTGGTGTTTTTATTTTCTTGTGGCTTTAGTGGGTTATCCTGGGTCACCCCTCCTTAGCTTTGTCCTCTTCTCTATAGTTTGGGGGCACCTTTCCCTTACTTCGAATTCACAGATCTGAAATATCTCTTTTTATGTTTAAACTTCTAATCAATATTGTTAGCATATTGGTACATTGTGCTGAGCAAGGAGATGTCCAGGAAATCCATCTCATCCTGGATGTACCCGTGTACATATCCACAGTACTTGAGTACCAAATTATGCTTGGAATGCTCGATACCCAACTTTGTGCGAATGGTATGAAAAACATTAGTAAAATCAGGCACGTCTTGGTCCCTTCCCTTCCATAGCATGGTCCACTTTATGTATTTATCCTCATAGCTCTCGAGAGGGTAGTAATACTCCTTGATGGAATCCCTGAACAAATTCCAAGTGGGTGCGGGTAAAAATAGTGAGGTTTACTTTCATCCTTCTTCTCACAGTAGGTTTCCCAGTAGTCCTTACCGTGGGGGGCGGCTATTGTTGGGTGTCATTTTTATACTCATTTCCTACATTTTCTTCCCTCATTTTTTCCTTTTTGACCTTCAACCTGGGGGCTATACTTACCTTTTTTCTTTCCTTTACCTTGAAAAAAAATAACTCTACCTTGTTTCATTACTTCGCCATTCTCGTTAATTATTATGATGTATTGTTCCTTTTTGTGGCTAACTGAGATGAACATTGGGATAAGTCCTTTGGTATTTTGTTATTCTTTCAGATATTATTTCAGGCACAGGGACATGGGACATACAAGTGCATAGAACCAGTTGGAAGCATGTTGTTACAGCGTGTTGTTACACAACATTGTTGTTACATGCAGTGTCACTTTGGTTGTCACACCTTTTGTTGTTACACTGTGATGCTGTTACAGATACGCTGCTACATTTGTGTTGTTGTTTGCATATTGCTAGATCCCAGATGCTGATCTATATTTGAAATTTGTTACACTACAATTTTCATATTCCAATGAAAATTTTAGGAGTTATCATGTATTGTTATTTAGAATAAAAACTTCAGGTGGTTTTGAGTGAAATCAATGCTTTCACATTCATGATTTTCATTAAGGGAATCAATTGTAACTATATTTACTTTATTTTTATCAGCATGATAATCAGGAGATTTTCATGTATGATATGTTCCTCATATTTTTGGAAATGCAATTATTATATAAACACCGACCTTTGAGTTCAGGGGGTTATCATGAAACAATATCACCATTTTGACTTTGTAAATTTTTTATCACCATAATATAGAATATCGTGTTGTTGTTGTTACATGTGTTGATTGATCTAATTCCTATTTAGTTCTCAATTATTCCTATGCCCTACTAGGGAGGAAGGGCCCTCCCCTTTAGCAGGGATTGCAGTTTTAAGGTAGCTGTATTATATCTTATATTTTTGCATATTGGTGGAGTGCCATTATTGTTGTGTTAGTTATAAGTATATCTGCTTCAATTCCAGGTATTTATCATATTGCTACATAAATCCAAATAGAGGTACTAGCTGGTGTAGTTAGTGTGTGGCGCGCTAGATACTGGTTTTTTTGAAGTGTGGTTACATTCCTATAGATCATTTTTACTCCTACATGAGTGTTGATTTCAACAATTGGTTCAGCAACGATTTCTCCTTGTTTTATTTCTGCTTTGGTATGATGTATCGGCACAAATAGTGCAACTACCATTGAAATAAAATATGTTCCTGGTATATAATTTATGTGTACCATCTTAGTCATTTAAAAGTGATTAATACGACTCAACATTTTGGCACCATTTCCGGGGATGGCAGTGACGATACAATCAACCAGAATTGTTTGTTTGATGATAGGGTGTTCCTAGTCTGCAGTTGTTGGGTGGTAAGATGAGAGGTAAGAACCTGTGCATCACTCTAACATACTTGAGCGGGCTCACTGTTGCTACACTAGGGCACTTAGGAGTGTGAGCTTTGGGTGTTTTTTTTAGAACTTGTCTTTAGCTATAAAGTTGCTAGGCGGTAAGACGAGAGGTAAGAACCTGTGCATCGCTCTAACATACTTGGGTGGGCTCACCACTGTAGACTGAGGCACTTATAGTGAGGATTGATACACATAGGGTCCATGTGTGCTCATAGGACAACAGAGAAACCAAAAAACCCCCACTCTAACTAACTACAAAAAAGACAAGTCATAAAAAGGAAAAGAAGAGTGCAGATTTGGGAAGGAAAAAATTATTTGGGGATCTGATTTCAAAAGCAGAGAAAGAATAGTCCACTTCATACAAAAACAATAGGAAGAAAGGACCTCAAAAATTTATTACTATATCAAGGCCTGAGGCATCTGCACCCTCTGTGTCTGGACCTCATCACCTTTCAAACAACATATCCACTCTTGAAATTAAGACCCCAAATCAGAAGCAGTAGTGGGAAGCCATTGATCAAGACTTAATAATTGAAGGACAAGGAGAAACCAGTGAGGGGTAGCCAAGGCCTGAACCAAAACAAAGTTTACATGATTATCATTATCTGGATTTAGGTAGCGAAGTGAAATAGTTGGTCGTGGAACAACCTAATATTTCACCCATTAATCAATCCCCTGCACATTCTGAGGTCATTTCATCTCATCAGGAAGGATTAGTTACAGGGGATGAAAATAGTAATGGTAGTATTACTACTTTTGAATTCCCAATACTAGCAACAAGGGATGAAGCTCCTATGAAGAATATTCCCTTATAATCTCTTCCATCCTTCCAAGGGATGGATATAGAAGATCCTGATACCTTCATGTTTGAATTTGATGTCTTATTTAGGAGTTACGACTACATTTTAGACTCTCATAAGCTAAAATTGTTTCCCGCTACTCTGAAAGGGGAAATTCTAAGATGGTTCATGGAACTGAGTGCTAGCTCTATCTGAACATAGAGTGAAATGAAGGATACATTCCTCTCTAAGTATCAAGATTATTGTCGAACTAGGGATTTGAAGGAAGAAATCTATAGAAGGAGGAGGAAATCTTGGAAGATTATATGGTATTATTCCACTACAATATACAAAGGTCTAAGTTTGGTGACTTAGCCCTGGAAATTATGAAAACAATATTTCTAAGAGGTATGAGAGATGAATGTCTGGAGCACTTAAACCTTCTAGGAAAGGGAGACATATAACAAGAATCGTTTGAAGAAATAATGAAGCTTTTTCTGTGAAATTTGAGAGGATCGACCAAGGGGAGGAGTTCAGTTCAGGACCCTTCAGTTCGGACACAAAAGTCTACAAGTGGAGGAGTGACTAGAGCAGAGATTAGGAATCTATTTGAATATTTTAAAGTCGATCTCCTCAGTACTCTATCTACCCATTTTACCACGGCACAAGTTAAGAAAGCACAAGGAGAAGCTGAAGTGGCTTTGGAAATATTTTGTCCTCGGTGCAAAAAGAAACATATACAAAGAGAATGAGAACTGGATAGCACTAGCTTGTTCAATATCTATGAGCTAGAGCATTCCACTGGTAGGTGCCTAGAACTACCCAGACTGAAAGAATTACTTAAGGAATTAAGCAATGAGGTCCAGTCTTCCTACTTCATCGGACCACAGAGACCATGGCAGCTGCGACCTACATGTATGCCTCTAGATTTTTCCTCTTTTAACTCTTGGAATAATGTTTATAATGGTCAAAAATTCCCATGGCCATATCCTACTCCTTCTTCAACACAATTTCCGTCACCCTGGAACCAGTGGCCTTCCCCTCCACCAATGCAATATCCTCCATCTCAACCTTATCCTTGGAATCCAAATTGGAGAGGTAATGGCCAAGGTGCAACTCCCTCTCCACTACCAATGCAGTAGCAGTTACAACTGCCTCCTCTCCAAAATCCTACACATTATGTCTAGCCCCAATTACCTTTTCAACCTAACCCCAATCCGAATAATAAGGAATTCGAGAACATAGAGGCCCCAACTACTTTCCAGACTTACCTTATCACTCTTTTTGGACTCAATGAGATTTAGCTTCAATTGGGAAAATTAATTAGATCTGAATCCATTCTCCTATCATTACCGAGGAGTAATGTGAGTCACCCAGAAGGGGTGTAGTCGATTCTGAAGTTTTTGTTACACCTATAACATTTGATACAACACAAAATCTCATACCTGCAGCAGCCAACTCAAGAAGGACTACTGCTCCTGCAACAACCAACCTGGGCAAGGTTGGTGCACCTGTGATAGATGACTCAGCTGTTAGGGCTTAGGACCCTTTGTATCCTCAAAGATTAAATTAAATTGATATGACCTCACAAATTGAATTTGAGCTTCTCAAGGAATTACATAATTTTTATGTATGGATCTCGCTATTACAATCTCTCAAGGAAGTTCCTATTTACGCTAAACAATGAGAGATATGTGTATCAAAAATTCTGGAAGGAATCTGAAGGACCCTGCTACTATCCATGTTATGGGGAAAATTTCTGAAATAATGATTGATCAGCCTTTGTTAACTAAATATAATGACCCAGGGAATCTTATAGTTACTTTATATATTGATGACCAACCCATAACCAATAATTTAATCGACTTAGGGGTGGCCATTAATGTGATGAAAAAGGACTGTTTTATCTCCCTAAGAATCCATGGGCTTATAACTACACTCACCATATTAAACCTGAAGGGGTGTTAGAATGTAATGTTCCCAACCGGGGAAATAAGAAATATAGACAAAAAAATGGTTAAGAAGCATCAAATAATGTCATAAAAGATTTTAAATAACAAATCCTTCAGTTGATACAGCAATAGCAACCCTATACAACGTTTTAGGGGCAAAATGGTGGGGAAAAGTGGTGATTTTGGCCCTAAAATGAGTATATTCAGATATATACGTGAAAATAAGGGTGGGAAGCAGTTGGATCTGATATATTAGGTGAAAAGGGACCTATTATCCGAATTTCAGCTCAAAAAAATGATTCTAGCTTGGTTAAACAACTTCTCCTTCCCAAACTAGGCTTTAAAACCCTGATTTCCCAAGGCTTGGAGTATGCAGATTTTTCTAAAGCATAGAGAGTGTATTTTCTGAAGGGGTTTCTGCAAAGAATGATGATATAGGTCTTATACACAACTTATATTAACCACATAACAAATAAATGCAAGTTTAAACACTTATACAGAAGAGACAAGGCTCCCAACAACATTTTCAACAAAATGCATGAAATAAGCAATACTGCATAAAATAACGCAGTTGCTGCAAATATGTATTAATATTGACTGAATAAATCATATAATGGCTGAATAATACATAAATAGGGCCAAATTCATCTCTAACAAAACTCCGGGAGGGAAATGAGCACCTCCTCTTCAAGAAATAACACAAAATCAAAGGATGCAACACTGTTGTTGCTACCTTTGCATGAAGGATGCAGTTTCTGAAGATTATGTGTTGTAGATGAATATATATGAATGGCATCAAGCCAAATATAGAAATTCAGCTCAAATCCTTCTCTCTTGATCCCTTAAGCAAGCTGATCCAAAGAGAGGATGGAATCCCCGCACGGGAATTCTTTGCACTAAGCAGTGCAGCAACTCTGGCTAAACAGCTGAAGTATGAAAATGGTCTCTAGACCAAGAAATTTGAAATACACGAATGAATCCCCTTTGATGCTATGCCCTCCTTTTATTTTTTGTGTGTCCCCTCACCTTGGGTCCCACCTCTTAGGGTTTCCATCTACATTTGAATCTCTTCCCTCCAAAACTGCATTGTCTTCTTAGGCAAGTTACTCCTCCTTAGGCTGCCCTGGTTGACTTGGTCAAATTGACCTTGTCCTCATACAATTGGCCCTTTTCACTCTAAGAGGTGTAAAATAAGCTCCCCAAGGGTTCCCTCTTCACATCATGAAGACTTTTATTCATGCAAAAAGGCCTCCTCTTCCTTTTTATTCATCTCTTATATAGTATAAGAAAAAATCAATGTTCCAATTTATTCATGAAAATTTTGGAACATTACAGTCCTCCCCTCCCAAATGTCGCTTGTCCTCAAGCAACTGCAAGGATAGAACTGGGTGAATCTCCTTACCTCCTCCGGTAGCATAAGCATATGATGGAATTCTTCAAAGAATATGATGCCATCTCATCCATGAAACTCCATAGTGCCTCTCCCAAGCATATAGACTTGCATTTGGTGAAACACCCCAAATGACTAAGATCATGAGAAGGAAAGTGCTCAAGGAGACAACCATTTGTGGTCTAGAGGTCTTCTCAAGGCATGGAGTGCAAGATGCATGGGAAATATTATCCCGACCAAAGTGAAACCTCCACCCCCAAGCTAACATCCACATAAAATGAGTCACCCTCCATCACGGTAACTCATGAAGAATCCCCTCCACCTTTGGCTCCTAAAGTGTAGGTGGGTTGAATGGTTGATCATGATAGGAAAGAAGGCCTATCCCATGCTGTTCCCCTCCCCACTCAAGACAAGTGATGAGGATATAATGATCTTGGGCTGTAGCATGAGTGCCCTCCAATGGAAAGAAAGAAGTTATACCTCCAAAGGTCTCTCACTCAGCGCTGTGAATCAATTTGGCCCAATCCATCACACACATAATGGATAATAAATCACTGCCATATGACACCCTATCCATCTCATGGTCCTCCTCATTAAGTAACAAATATGCTACTATATAGGCCATGTCTCCTTCCATGTTCCTTTTGGAACATTCATTGCAGAAAATATGGGAGTCCTCTCCCAACAAGGACACATCCTCCTTATGTATCTCTCCTCTAATCATGCTATTTATAAAGATAATGATAATATCAGCAAGGAAACACATGATCTGCAACAAACTGAAAGAAGTACTGAAGGTTTGATGTTGTGCAGTAAGGTACCAATAGTCCTCCAATTGGTCACAGCGCAGTTCCCCAAAATGCTGCTTGAAGAAGTGATCTGGCAAGCTATCTTTGAGTACATGTAAAGTAATGCATGCACTTATTTCTAATAATGTATAGGAGGTGGCTGAATATATAAGCTGAACATGCATGGAAATAAACACTTGCCTAAGGCCATATGAGAGATGGCTGCCTCCATCACATAGTCTGGCCCAATAATGCTCATGGAGCTTAATGAATAGGCTGCCCTCTTGTGGAGCCAAGCACTGCATAGAAATGGAGAGAAGATGCAAATATTGTGTTAGGTAATCAACACATGCAAAAAAAAATTCTCACCTTAATATTGTCCCTCAAGTGCCTCAAAAGTGGAAAGGTCAAATGGACACTCCATTAGAAAATCCATGCCATGAAGTAACAGCACTATTGAATCATGCAAGCAAGCCCTGGCCAAAATATAGCTCCATACTTTGACATGTAGTTTTTCAAAGGTATCTTCCATAATGCTGCCATATATGAGGGGTCTCCTTCAAGATGAAAACACCTCTTGCACCATGATAGTGCCATACTTCACCCTTGCAACACTATGCCAAGTGGGAGAGAAATTTTTCCCTTGCTCTCTCCCAATCCTCCGAAGCAACAAAGATCCTTTCTGCCTCATCATAACTCCATCATACACATTATGTAGTGAAAACATAATGATCAGGCCATCATAATGTATCCACACTCCTTGCTGCCCCATGATGAAAGTACCCTGCCAAGTTCCTTCCTCCATCATACCCTTGGAAATAGGATATGTCTCATGATGGCCAAACTCTCTCCTGAGTAGCCAGCTCAGCTTTGCTTCTTGCTGCCCTATGTCATAGATCTACAAGTGGCTCACAAGCCTCTTTCTCTCCATCCCTCTTCCCTCATCCAATTTTGGCTACCCTTGATTATCCTCTCCCTTGGAATCTTCCCAATGCAGACCACCAATCTCCCCAAGCAAGTATTCCTTCTTACACCTCATGGGGGGTTGAGATGTAACCAATTGGAGGTTTCTCAAGAGAGACCTCTCACCAATTAACCCCTTGAATCCAACAGAACCCAAGAGTGCTAAAAACAAATCATCAGTAGGGGATGTCACCTCATGCATGATGCTCCCCAAATCCTTGCACCATAACTCCTCATGCTGCATGCAACTCAATAAGGGTGCAAAGGAATGAGTGTTGATCCCTTATTGGATCAAACCCATATTGCACAGTGTTGTATAAGCTTGCCTCTCCTCATCAGCAAGGCATTTCGATCCTGGGCCATGTGAAGACAAATTTCCAAAGCCTTTCAGGAAATCTTCTGAAGTGTTATAGCATAGAAATTTTTGCATACCTTTGGAAGTCCTTGAGACATCTTGTAGGGCTACAAGAGTCTCTTTCTGCAATGCGTTGGCTGGTCCAACTGCTGATATGGTTGGCTGCCCCTTTATGAACATGACAGCGCTGGTAGAAGCCTCCTCAAGTGGGGAAGAGAGCTCCTCCTCCTCTAGCCATATACCCACTTCTTCTTGTGGCCCTCCATTCTCTGCACTCCCTCCCTGAGAACTGGAAATGCACCCATCTTCTCCTTTCTTGGTGTCCTCACAATGAAGACTACCATTTTCCCAAAGGATATTTTTCTTCTCTTTGCATTTCATGATATGTTGAAATGCATCTTCTGGGAGATCCCTTAGAGGAGATCTCATGTCCACAACCATCTTGATCCCATAAGGATATGAATGTAAAGAAGGAAAACCCTCCTTACTGCTATCTCTTGACAGCGTTGTAACTCTCCTCCAGGGTGTTTTGGTTATCTCATGCAGCAACTCCTGGATGAGCATTTGGTTCTACATGTATTTGTTTGGAGCAGGGTTCACTTCATCCTCCAAGAACTCATACTTCAACCTCAAAGGTTGTGTGTAACTTATCAGAGATGCATGAGATTGATGGTTCTAATTTCCCTGGAACCCTCCAAGCTTGCATAGAGCAGTGAAATCCTGCTGCTCTACCTCAGTAGTACTATTTGATCCTCGGCCATATGCAAACAAATCTCCAAACCCTTCCATAACATTTTCTGAAATGTTGAGATATGGAAACCGATGCATACCTCGGTGAGCCTTTGGGACATCTTCCATGGCTACAAGAGGTCCCCTCTCCAATATGTTGGCTGATCCAACTGCTGGTGTAGATGGCTGCTCTCTCAAGGACATGGCAGCGCTAGTACTTGCATCTTCCCCTAGTGATGTGGGTCTTCCTTCTTCTCTTAGTTGAATAAACTAAGGAGAATCTAGGGTTTCTTTGAAAGCCCGAGGTTGGCACTTGTATTCTGCCAAATATCCACTCAGATTTTCATGCTCTAAGTGTGTTAGTATGAATCCTTTGTCGAAGTGTATGAAAAAAGACCACTTTAGCTACGCATAACTAATAGCCCTAACATCAAAAGTGGCTGCCAATATCTTCAGATCTGCAGTTAGTTGATCAAGACAAGAGCTGCAAAAACCAAGAGCTGCAAAAACCGTATCTATGCATAGAAAGAATACTACAAAGATAGAAAAGAAGGGTTTGCTCCATATATCCAATAGACAAGACAAGAACAATTTTTGAACACTTTGTATTAAGGGCACTGGGAGGAAAACAGAAGAAGTTTCCAATTCTCCCTCAATGGGATGGGTTCTTGTATGTCCTTAGCACTTCGTATCTAGAATCTCTCTCACAGTAAAACCCGTACAAAGATAGAACTCAAAGGGAGCTCACACAGCAAATAATGTAGAAAAATGTGACCAAGTGTATAGATCTAGAGTGATCTAATAGGCAACAAAAGGTGAAGAATGATAGGAAAAACCCTCCTATTTATAACAAAATATTGGGTCATTATAGATCTTGGTGTATGATTAAAATAATACTAACCAAATCTAGATCCACCTTTTATGGAATATTTTATTATATTTGTTGGAGGGAAAAAGTATTTGACATGGGTCAAATCCCTTTATTTGTCCATAATAAATAAATAAATGATTTATTTATCATTTTAAGGAAGTGGTTGAAAGATAATCAAATAAATAATGAGTTATTTAATTATTTATGGGTGATTTAGTCATATTTAACAAGGAATATTATTTAAATAAGATTTAAATAATTATTCCTAGAAAATAATAAGATAAATAAATATTTATCTAATTAATTTCTTTGTTTTGGGTTAAACATGACCAGGAATAATAATTAAATTATTGTTTAATTAATTATTCCATGAGGAAAATCAAACAAATATAGATTTGTTTAATATTTCCTTTTTGGGTTTCCTGTTTAGACCATAAACAACCTAATAAATGTGGTTTATTAAGTTATTTCACATAGTGAAAGCAATTTTACTTAGGGTAAAATTGGTCTTACATGGTGTACTTGGGTCCATCTAATGATAGTAGGTTAGATGACCAAAAAATGGTGTAACAAAGTGGTCTCCTTTTTCTTCACTTCCTCTACAAGAACAAGAAATGCATGCATCTACCTTTGCTTCTTGAAACCCTCTAGAGGTCTCATCGCAATTTTCTCCTCCTTGAAACCCTCTTGGAGTTTCACTGCATTTATCTTCTCCTCTCCTCTTGGGTCTAAATATGGATGAGAGTAAACTCATCCTCTCCATAATTCTGACCTTGCTTGAAGCCACCACCGAAGAAACGCTTTGATGGAAATATGTACAAGGCTATTTCAGAGATGGACTGAGTGGGCATTTACCGGATGTGTTACCTCTAAGGAGAGGATGAGATCCAGAGGATATATGGCCCCTCCTCAAGATATATCTATAGATATGTAAATATTCCTCCTTCAAGGAGTCAACACTTTGGCATGAAGCCACAGGCTAAGCCAAAGATCTTGCTCTGATACCACTGTAATGTTCCCAATTGGGGAAATAAGAAATATTTGACAAAAAAATGGTTATGAAGCATCAAATAATGTCATAAAATATTTTCAATAACAAATCCTTCAGTTTATACAGCAAAAACAACCTTATACAGTGTTTTAGGGGCAAAAAGGTGGGGAAAAGTGGTGATTTTGGCCCTAAAATGGGTATATTCAGATATATGCGTGAAAATAAGGGTGGTAAGAGTTTTTATCTGATATATTAGGTAAAAAGGGACCTATTAGCCGAATTTCAGCTCAAACAAATGATTCTAGCTTGGTTAAACAACTTCTCCTTCCCAAACTAGGCTTTAAAACCCTGATTTCCCAAGGCTTGGAGTATGCAGATTTTTCTGAAGCATAGAGGGCGTATTTTATAAAGGGGTTTCTGAAAAAAATGATGATATAGGTCTGATACACAACTTATATTAATCACATAACAAATAAATGCACGTTTAAACACTTATACAGAAAAGACAAGGCTTTGAGCAACATTTCTGGAAAAATGCATGAAATAAGCAATACTGCATAGAATAACGCAGCTTCTACAACTATGTATTAATATTGACTGAATAAATCATATAATGGCTGAATAATACAGAAATAGGGCCAAAGGCCTCTCTAAAAAAACTCCGGGAAGGAAATGAGCACCTCCTCTTCAAGAAATAACACAAAATCAAAGGATGCAACACTGCTGTTGCTGCCTTTGCATAAAGGACACAGTTTCAGAAGATGAATGTGTTGTAGCTGAATATATATGAATGGCCTCAAGCCAAATACAGAAATGCAGCTCAAATCCTTCTCTCTTGATCCCTTAAGCAGCTGATCCAAAGAGAGGATGGAATCCCCGCACGAGAATTCTTTTCACTAAGCAGTACAACAACTCTGGCTAAACAGCTGAAGTATGAAAATGGTCTCTAGACCAAGAAATTAGAAATACATGAATGAATCCCCTTTGATGCTATGCCCTCCTTTTATTTTTTGTGTGTCCCCTCACCTTGGGTCCCAGCACTTAGGGTTTCCATCTTCATTTGAATCTCTTCCCTCCAAAGCTGCGTTGTCTTCTTAGGCAAGCTACTCTTCCTTAGGCTGCCCTGGTTGACTTGGTCAACTTGACCTTGTCCTCATACAATTGGCCCTTTTCACACTAGGAGGTGTAAAAGAAGCTCCCCAAGGGTTCCCTCTTCACATTATGAAGAGTTTTATTCATGCAAAAAGGCCTCCTCTTCCTTTTTATTCATCTCTTATATAATATAAGCAAAAATCAATGTTCCAATTTATTCATGAAAATTTTGGAACATTACATAGAATATGTGGTGATTACTGTAGCTTCTTGGAGATATCCAGCTGATTTTCTCATTTTGGAAACCAAATCCAACCTGGGGGGGCATCCTTTGATTTCGGGGAGACCATGGCTAGCCGCCGCAGACACATTTATCAGATGTAGATCCAGATCTATGATGATTTTGGATGGGCAAGCCACCAAGAACCTTAACCTTTACCCCCCAGCGAAACCCCATATGGATTTGAATAGTCCCTGGTGGGATGAGTTTGAACCTAAATATGATCTTTCCCTACCTCTCCTCATACTTGGAAAAGCACAATATTTTAACGATGAAACATATGATGACATCATTATTGGATTTATTAGCAACTCACTCTATGTTGCTTCCTTTAGAGCTACAAGGGAAGAAGAAGAGGTAGAAGATGTAAATATTCAACATATGAGAACCACTCTACACATCAACAACAGTCCGATTGAAATTGAGCTAGGAAAATACTTAAACATTAATCCTAACTTGACTATTGAACATAACATATTTATGATACAACTATTACAGAAGTATAAAAGGCATTTTTATGGGATTACACTGACATGAAAGGAATCCATCCCAGCTTGTGCACTGACCACATTTACCTTAAAGATGTGTAGGTTTTAACCCTGTACAAAAATTATCTGCAAAAGAATCTTAAAGACAGAAAATAAAGAGTAGCCAGAGCATAAAACATAAAACAGATAAACACAGAGATTTTCCCTTGGATCCCAAATTAGGACGACCAACTTGATTTTTCATTATATTTCTTTTAGTGTTACAACACATATATATACATGTCGAAGCATACATAAACCCCAATCCATTAACCCTGGATTAGAACATAACCGTAGTTCCCTTGACTGGATCTACAAAATACCAGGGGTCGAAAACCATCATGCCCCAAAACCGTGTGCAAACCCATGCACAAAACCATGGGTGGGTCTGCCCACCAGAAAATAAGGACCAAAAACATTTTCCAGGGCACTGCCCCGGACCCCGATAGGGGGAGCTACCTCCCCCCTTGTGATCCCCCCAACGTTGCGCCCATCACAACATATAGCGAGGGCTATCACCACCCTGCGCATGATTAGTCGGGGAAAGAATATAACACAAACCCAACATTCTCCCACTTGTTGTTTTCTTTCCGCAAGGGGCCACAGGAGAGCTGAGTCAGTAGCCTAGATTTGCAACACCCATTGTTTCTCTACACCAAGAGAACTTCTGAGTGCTCACAAAATTTGTCAATGCATCTGCAACATTCTTCAAAGTGTCCACATTTACCAGCAACACCCTTTTAGCTTCAACCATATATCTCACAAAGTGATATTGAACATCAATGTGCTTTGTCCTTGAATGAGAAGCAGGGTTCCTAGCCAAGAAAATTGCACTTTGGCTATCACAGTCTATCCTTATAGCTTGCTGCACCAACCCCATACTTGAACACAATCTATGTAACCAAACTGCTTCCTTTTTTGCATGAGTGGCTGCCATGTACTTTGCCTCTGTAGTTGAAAGAGCCACTATAGACTTTCTTTTACTCATCCAACTGACTGCACCTCAAAATAGGCTAAACACATACACTTGTAGATCTTCTTTGGTCCAGATTTCCAGCCCAGTCTGCATTAACAAAACCATGAATGTCCAACACTCTTTCCAATCCTGGCCTTCCTTGGTAGCACAAGCCATAATCACTAGTCCCACACAAATATTTGAAAACTTGCTTCACTACTGTCTAATTCTCCTTCCCTAGGTTTTACATAAACCTGCTCATTACTCCCACTGCATGTGCAATGTCTGGTCTAGTACAAACCATTGCATACATCAAGCTACCCACTGCACTTGCATAAGGAACACGGGACATATCCTCCTCTTCTTCTTGTGTCTTGGGACATTGTTCAGCAGACAGCTTTATACCTACAAGAATTGGAAAATTCACTGGTTTACTATCTTGCATATTGAACCTTTGCAATATAGTCTCGACATACTTCCTTTGGTTTAACCAGAGCTTCCTCTTTTCCCGATCTCTCTTAATTTCCATGCCCAAAATATAGTTTGCAGCACCAAGATCCTTCATGTAGAATTTGTAGAACAGTTGGATCTTCAAATATTGGATAATATCTTTGTCATTTCCAATCAAAAACATATCATCCACATACAATACCAAATAAATAACATGGCCACCAATTAATTTAAAATAAACCAGTGATCATCCTTCCTTCTGGTGAAGCCAAGTCCTTGTATATAGGTATCAAATTTCTGATACCACATCCTTGGTGACTGTTTTAACCCATACAGAGACTTCTTTAACCTGCATACTAGCTCTTTCTTCCCCTTCACCATAAAGCCTCCAGGTTGTTTCATGTAGATCTCTTCTTCCAGATCCCTGTGAAGAAATGTTGTCTTCACATCCATCTATTCTACCTCAAAATAAAATGCAGCAACAACATATAAAAGTAATCTAATAGAATTAAGTTTGGCAACAGGAGAAAAAATATCACCAAAATCAATTCCCGGCACCTGGGAATAACCTTTTTCCACCAATCGAGCTTTGTATTTATCCACCTTGCCTTATACATTCATCTTCTTCTTAAACACCCATTTGCTCCCGATGGGCTTCCTTCCAGCCGACAACTCTACCAGATCCCATGCCTCATTTTTATGCAAGGATGCCATTTCATCAACCATGGCCTCCTTCCAGAGTTTTCCATCCTCTGAATCTACTGCCTCCTTGACGGTTCTAGGATCATCATCAGTTATATTTATAGAAAAATTTGAATAGAAAGGAGATGGACTATACCTTTCTAGTTGTATTCTTTCTGAACTGACCTTCTCACAGCTGGAGTTTGTGGCTCTTCCTCTTCTGGTTGTAGAGTCTAATTCATCCTCCTTTAGCTCAAACTCTATCTTCTCAGGTTCCTTTGGTAGGAATTCATGTTTAACAATATCTTTCACCTCTCTAAACACCACATCTCGGTTGTACACAACCTTCCTTGTTTCTCAGTTCCAAAGCTTGTAACCCTTTAAACCATCCTTATACCAAATAAATATGCACCTTTCAGATTTATTATCCAACTTGGTCCTTTTCTCCTTTGGGACATGTACATATGCATCACATCCAAATACCCTCAGATGTGAAAGAGAGTGTTTCTTACCAGTCCATACCTCATGTGGCGTCTTATCCTCCAATGTTGATGAAGGTGCTCTGTTAACCAAGTAACATGCAGTCTCCACTGCCTCTGCCCAGAATTATTGTCCTAACCCGGTACCACTGAGCATACTTCTTTCCCTTTCCATCAGCATTCTATTCATTATTTTTGCAACTGTGTTTTTCTGAGGTGTGTATGGAGTAGTATTCTACCGTGATATACCACACTTCTTACAGAACTCTTCAAATTCCTTCTTGCAGAACTCCCCACCATTATCTGTCCTCAACACCTTTATCCTCTTCTTTGTCTGGTTTTCCACCAGAGCCTTAAATTCTTTAAATCTGTCAAAGAATTCAGATTTCTTCCTCAAGAAATATGTCCATGTATTCCTTGAGAATTCATCTATGAATGAAACATAGTACACAAACTTACCCAGTGATGGAACCAACATAGGTCCAAACACATCACTCTGCACAAGCTCTAATATCTTGTTCGCCCTCTTAGCACCAGAAGGAAAAATCAGCCAATTCTGCTTCCCATATACACAATGTTCACAGAAATCAAAATCCAGAGAGCTATTAGACATACCTTCTACCATACCATTTCCATGCAGTATCTGAAGGCCCTTCTCTCCAATATGTCCAAGCCTTTGATGCCATAGCATGGTATTTTCTCCAGAGACTGCTAGGATTTTCGCTCCACTTTTGGGAACCATAGAAATGTTTCACCCAACAATAACAGTGTTGCCCTAAAGCTTGTACAGAGTTCCAATCCAAACTCCCTGCATTAGTACCAGTGCTCCCCAAACCATATTACAGGTATCTTTCTCGAACACTATTTTTACAACTGCATCATCCATCTTGCTTACAGAAATCAGATTTCTGGCCAATGGAGGAATGTGTAGAACACTAGGAAGTGTTCTAATCCTTCCACCTTATAGCTTCAGCTTGAATTTTCCACATCTGAAGATTTTGGCCTCCCTATCATCCCCTAGGAAGACATCACCGCCATCATATTTATCATACTCGCAAAACCACTCCCTATGGGGAGTGAAGTGAAAATATGCACCCGAGTCAATCAACTATGACTCATGATATACATGTGTATTTGAAGAAGAAGCCAAATACACATCCCCACCTTCATCCGTGGTGGTTTTTGCCTCTGCAGAAGGAGCATCATCAGATCCCTTTCCTTTCTGAGGAGCCTTAGATCTGCAGTCCTTTTTGTAGTGCCCTTCCTTTCCGCATTTCCAGCACACCTTTACAAACTTTCCAGGAGATTTAGATCTCCCACTCGAAACCTTATTCTTGTTTCTATTTTGGGACCTTCCTCATACAGATAAGGCATCTCCATTATGACCCTCCATATTTCTCCATCTCATTTCCTCTTACAGCAAGGCTGAGACAATATCATCAAAATTCAAGGTAGTTGTATTGCTACCTATTTCAATAACTAGACTGTCCCACGAGTCTGGTAGAGAGCACAACAAACTGATGCACTTATCTTCATCTGATATTTTAATATCAATAGATGACAACTGACTTACCACAATATTCAAGGTGTTCAAAAGCTCTATCACCAAGTCCCCATCCTTCATCTTCAGGTTATATAGCTTTTTCCGCAAGAAAAATTTATTCACCAGAGATTTAGATCGGTACGAGGTCCCTAGCTCGTCCCACAAGGTCTTCGCCATAGCTTCTCTAGATACATTCAACAATACTGATTCTGAGACACACAACTGTATTGTGCTCTTTGCCTTCTAATCCAATTTCTTCCAGTCTTCATCTGACATTGTCGTTGGTTTAATACCCAGATCTACCGCGATCCACTGATCTTTATCCACCAGCAGATCCTCCATCATAAGCTTCCACAACTCAAAACTCTAACCATTAAATCTCTCGATCTCTATCTTCCTGCCACTTGCCATCTTCTTTCACCACAAGAATCAATCTCACAGATCTCCCACTGAACAGAGTCTACCTCAGGCTCGAGAAAAAAATCCCTTAGCAGCAAAGGCGTCCCCTTGAAGTCAATGTTGCTCTGATACCAAATGTAGGTTTAACCCTATAAAAAATTTATCTGCAAACGAATCTTAAAGATAGAAAATAAACAATAGTGAGAGCATAAAACATAAACCAGATAAACACAGAGATTTTCCCCTGGATCCCAAATCGGGATGACCAGCTTGATTTTTCATTATATTCCTTTTAGTGTTACGACACATATATATACATGCCAAAGCATACATAAACCCCAATCCATTAACCATGGATTAGAACATAACAGACCCTGAGAGTGAAATAGGCAAGCCTCTCCTCGACAAACCTGTAAGAAAATATACATCCTCGACTGTTATGGGAACCACTTGGTTCTTAATATGAAAAGCCTCGATAGCTGGATCCCATGCTCGGACTAAGAACTCCAAGATTTCTATTTGTTGCCTCATCCCTGACAATTTGAAGTACTTAATAAATCCACAATCTCTTAGGGCTCTTACTATACCTAGATCATTTAAGGCAACCATATCCTGTTCTTCATGTTCTTTTTCCCTCCATGTAATCGTCAGTATAATCTGATGGAAACATGAAATACAACCATAGGAACCATTAGATTCCATTTATTGCAAACAATTGGGCATAATGCAAAAACTAAAAATCTATATTGTGCCCAATGCACTCCCTAACAAGAGACAGTGCATTGTGTATGCAAGTAGCCTTCTATTTACTTGCTATGCAACGCAGGTTTCGACATCCAAGGGTGCGTTGCCCTCTTTTTGGGCAGAATTTAACCTAGGGACCTAAAAACCATGAAAATTTGTAGAAATTGGAAATGAAATGATTATTGAAGGAAAGAGGAGGTTCATATCACTAACCTAGATCAAACGGCAACAAAATCCATCCATAGAAATGATTGCAATCAACAGCTGAAGTTTGGGGGAAAAATCAGGTTCAAAGCTCCAAAATGCAAATGGTAACTATGGAATGGTAAAATGAATAGTAAAACACTTTTTAATAGTCATTTAATTATTTGCAAATCAAATTTATTGATATGACTATGGTTTTATTATGTTTTTTATCATGAAACAGATATTTTTAATCCATTTGATGTTGTTTTGAACATGTCTTACAGCTGATGAACAGATTAGTCATGTAGATTTATTTCAAGAATGATTTGACCACAAAGCATAATTTTTCTCCTTATTTTTCGAGCTTTGTTAAAAATGAAAAATGATTTGAAGCGAACTTTTATCTCTTTTTCGAGCTTCGATAACAGCGAAAAAGGAACCCCTGGAGTCTTCTTTTAGCTCTTTTCAGACTCCGATAATGTGAAAACATTTCCGAACACTTGTATTTTCGAGCTCGTAAAAGTAAATGAATTGATATCTACTCAGTATAAGTTTAACCCTCTTCCAGACTAATATAGATTATTTATGAAAAATGAATACCTTGGTCAAACATGACTAAAGAGGTTCTCTCAGATATTATTTTACACTTTTTCGGATCTGAGTGACAACTTTACGAAAAAGTACTTTTGGAGTTTTCTTTCATCCTCTTTTTCAAACTCTCTAAATATGAAAAAAAACTGGGCTATCACTGTCGTTAAGCTTGTTAAAACATAAAATAGTGACTGGCTTGTCGATCGTGGCAAGAACCAAGTTTCATTCATCTCTAGAATCGTTAAATTATTAAATAGTGATACTTTATTCACCCGAAGGATTGAATTATATATCAAGAAAATGTTATCCTCCTCAAGCTTGTTAAAAATAAAGAGGTACTGGTCGACAAATGACCGAGGAAAAATTGGGAAAAGTGAGCAGAATTATTTATGGTAGCAAGTTGCTCTTGAACATGACACTTCACTCCATGTCCGTGACTATTTGGGTTGGGTAATCTTCTTGACGGTTCATTCATATCTATGATTCATCATACCTTCACTTCGGTTTTGGGTCAATGCTGCCAACTCATCTCAGTGTCACCGATATGTTCAAGAGGAGTCATCCAGTGAATACTCATCCTTCTGCAATACTCATAAACCTTCACTCCATTTCGCAATAAGGTGGATTCCTGTCGAAAACAAATCATTATCCAGGAAGTTTATTTAGAAACATTATTTTCCAGTACCATGAGGCTTGTTACAGCATCGACAAGATCCTCGCTTCTAGACCTTTGACTGAAAGATTTTTGTTTGGCGTTCAACATCAAATCATCTATTCACGCCTTACGAAATGTAATGTAGTACCTTGAGGGCCATTAACATTAAAGGTGGTTCTCTCACATTTTTTAGCAGCTCACATCATTGGCTGGTAATCAAATGATGTATTTCCATGTTCGACTACAAATCATATATTCGCATGGCTAGACTTGTACCTGAATGATTGAGTGAACGAGATAAGAAGACCCTGGATCTAGTTTCAGCCATCTAGGCTACAATTTCAGGATTTTTTTACACATCATCTGTACGGTGACCTTACATACAGATCGTCATTCGAACATGGGCCTATATCTGTAGGCCTATCTGTATTGGGCAACATTCCAATATAGATGACTTTTTGAATTATGTACATGTTATTAGATTGTTTATGTGCTGAACATGGGAATGCCTACCCTCAGCAATTATGATCAAGAGGATATATCATGATGTAATGTATTGTAATATTGATGCAGGTTACCACTCCGCTTCATCTCCAGCCCATCACAGTGTAAAGCATCTCAATCAAAATATTGTTATTATTATTCTGACTTCATGCTTTAGGGGGAAATTGTTATAGGTCAATTTGGGCACCATTCCCAATGACCTAGTTAACTGGGCATCATCTCCAAGACCAATGAATAGGGTCTATCATCCCATATCATTTCAGTTGCTCCATGCCATAAGACAAATAACAAGACAAATCATTTAAGACTTTCATCTAAAAATGTTTCCAAGATTTGAAGTTTATAATATATCATATGAGAGCTCATCAACGTTGCCTCTAAAGGGACTAAGTGTGTTGCATATGCAGGTATCCCCATGCAAGGCTACTCTGCAAAGCACTTCTCGACACTCATAGGTACATTGGTCACATTGGGAGCGAAATTCTCATTTTTCTAGAATCTCTACTTAGCCAGTGCCTTCGAGAAGAGTTCACATGTGTCAAAATTTGAATCCATGTGTCCTGACATCTACAATATTGGGAACATGTATTTCCTATTATTGGAAATTCATTGATTGTAAAACTACCTTCAGCTCCTCTATAAATTGAGCACAGATCTTAGTGTTTGAGAGGGAAGAATTTGAGTAGAGAAATGTTGGTGGAATTTCAATTGAGGAGTTGATTTGAGTGACATATTTATGGAGATATCTGCATTGGGATGGGGCTGGGATGCTACTAGAGATGGTGACACTAAATAAATCACAAGGTTGTAACTTCCTCTTCTATCATTAATAAATATTACTCCTTATTTTTCCCTATATGCATCTGTATAAGCTTTGATTTTCTGTATCATGATTTCTTATTTGATGTATATGGTTTATGCTTTATTGATTTAGCTAAATAACTTGAATAGACATTTTTATTATTGCTATCTCTTGTTGTTTATTGTTCATTCTTGCAGGAAATATTTTGCACAACCAGCTGGAATTTGAAGCTATAACATAAGAAACAGAAGGAGATTTTGGAAGTGCTTGGACTCCAAGTAAGCTTCTTGTTTCATTCTGTGTGTCTGTTTAAAGTTAGGAAAGATAGTTTTAAATTCTTTGACCTGTTGTTCTAGATTAGCACATGTTTAGGGAATAATGATTTATCTGTAATTCATAATTCCGCATAACAAATTAGCGACTCCGCTGGGGAGTTTATCCTTTATCCTAGGTGTTTTAGCCTCTGATTTTCTCTGTTTATTCACCCAGTAGTTGCTACTCACAAAGATTAGGCTTTTTGAAATCCAAATTTGCATTATAAGTGTGTTACACTGCTATGTTTTTCATTGTACACTACGCCCAATGCACTCTTGGACATGACACAGTGCTTTGCATAGCACTACCTCCCTTTCAGACCTACGTTGCAAAGCACCATCTCTCTTTAGAGACCGCGTTGCCTCCTGAAACCATCCAAATTCCTTAGAGTTTGTCATTGCAATTTGTTTCAGTTTGTTTTCTACTACGTTTTGAAAAGCCCGCGCCTCAAATTGACTAGTGATCCTATCTACCTCTTCCTCCTTTGAAAGATAAATTTGTTCAATGTTTGCTTAAAACGTTTTCCTTTATCATTGACGAATTCATTTCAAAGTATTTTCATTGTTTCATTAGATCCATTTTCTTTTGAAAAAGGAAATTGTCGTAAATTCTTCGTTTCCTGATAGGAGAAATTGTTGTTTATATTCCTCATTTCTCAAAAGTAAAAGGCATTTGTTTTTATTGATTTAGTGCACTTAGTTTCTTTTCTGCATTCATAACATTAAAGGAACTGAAAATAAAAAACCTGCATTTGCATGTAGTGGTTTGTGTGATTTGCAAAAGGAACAATTAGGAAATCTGCATTTAGTTTGTGTTTTTTGATTTGTTTTCTCACAAATTGATTGCTCTTTCCCTCTAGTAGTTAGGATTTTCATTGAAAAACTAAAAGTGAAAGATTGCTTATCATTCTTAGTTTGCATTGTAGGAATTTACAATACATCATCGTGGTGAACCTTTGAAAGGAAAATTTCTAAACAAGATCAACCTAAAATTTATCTCAATTTACCTAACAAAGCATTGGAACCATAACTGTAACATTTAGAAGGTCTAGGCTAGAGACGTGTTCCAACATCGTAAAACATAGCAGTTGTCGTTAACTTGTCTGCGATACATTTCGAGTGTGATACCTCACTCCGCGTATGTAAGTATATCGTATCTCATCCGCGTACTTTCGGGTATATCGGGCGGTATTAGAGTACAATAAGTATAAAGGGGTGCTCTCACTGTGCAGTTTCACATTAGACAATGCTAATACAGACTTGGGCCTCCATGTACATTTGGGTATATTTGGGAGGAAAATTTTTAGGTGCTATCCATCCATAATGAACCGAGTCATCCACCTTGTAAATTTTGATACACTGAACACAACATTCAGGGAGATTACCTGCCCGTACTTCTTGGTGCACTAGGAGGTATTCTGCAGTTCATAGTTTCTTGGTAAAACCTTTTGCTTAGCATTACCCTTTTATTTTTTTTATTTGTTTTTGGTTAAAATAAATCATTAATCATGGAATAACAAAATAATTTCCCCCGTCATTCGTGTAAAATAGCATTAAAACCACCTTTACCACCAGAAGTTACTTCTGGGAGGCGAAGGCAATCACGCTTTGCCAAATCAAGTACAATTAGTACCTCTGGTGAAACATCATCTTCCCATAAACTAGAGTTAGCTCAAGTTGTTTCTACACATCTCGGTTCGTCCACTGTTGTCGAAACAGAGTCTTCATAGCTACCCATGGTCATGACCCATCTAATCAGTGAGACCATACCTCCTAGACCCGACGTTTCTCAACTAGAAATTGATCCAGATCTTGTCTCTTCTTTGCCAAACATATGAATCTTGAATTCGTACAATAGGAAGTTTTTCCTGCCTTGGTAATCCCATAAATATATGTAGCCATTGAGTCTTCTGTATCACACAATCAACCACCTGAAATATACTTTGGGCCTGACAGTGAAATACTTCCACCTGGTTTAATTGTGATTGAAGAAATCCCACAAGACGAGACACCTTTAACTCCAACCCATTATGGGGAGGACCTTTACCTGTACGAGTATTTTCCTCAATCGACACCATCTTCTTTTTTTGATCATGTTCCCATTCAAACTCCCATCGATCTAAAAGGGTATACATTTGGTCAAGTAACCATGCCTAAACCAACATCTTCGGTTGGGCCATTTGTTCCAATTACGTCAGCTCCTTCCCTCGCTACCTTGTCAATGTTTACAACTTCACCAGATTCGTATTTTCATGGTGGCCTTCTTGTTCTTTTTCTTTTGTGGATAGTTAGTAGAAAAATGCCAATGCTTGTGAAAGTGAAAACACTTCACCTTGGACATGTCCTACTTCTTTCCATTATTGGACTCAGATTTAGAATGGAATTTCTTCCCCTTTCCCTTCCTCACCTTGGTAGCCAAAGAACAATCCTCTTCATCCTCATTCTTATATGAGGATCCATATCTAATGTTCCATTTGAACTCCTCCTGCACCAAATATGACCACAATCGTTCCCAATCAGGAAAATTTTCCCTTCCATTGATAGAGTCTTGATAACTGTGTGAACTCTTGGGAAGTCCTAGGAGAGCCAAGCTCACCAAATCATCTTCAACAACTATTATTCCAATGCTCCCTAGTTCATCCCGACATTGGAAAAAATTTGTTAGATATTTTGGAATGGTGTTGCCCTTTTCCATCTTGATCTTCCTGAGTTTATCTTTGAGCACCAATTTCCTATGGTCGCTGCTACTTTGGAATAGATCCGTCAAAAAATTTCACATTGCATATGGTGTGGCCTTCCCATGGAGGCTTGAGACAATGTGGTCTCGTAATCCCTCCAATAGGATCCTCCTCACCTTTTCCACTTTCTTTTTCCATGCATCAGGATTTGAAGCATCTCCAACATCGGGTTTAGGAACATCTTCGTCAATGAATTCCTTCAACCCATTGTCTTCGAGTATTGCCTCCATCCTATCCTTCCTAGTGATGTAGTTAGAGTTTCCCTTGAGTGCATACTCTAACCTCAAGCCATTGAAAGCCATTTCGATCTTGAATCAACTGTAGCACCAAGAAAGTCTTTCTGCAAATTCGAATTCTATCCAGTCACAAACTCAGCTCCTGCTTTAATTATGCAATTTCCTGTGCTCTGATACCATGTATAAATTATACAACAAGCATGTATATCTTGGATTCACCCGAACTAACAATTTACTAAAGTTAAATACTGAATTGCTTCTACAAATATTTTGCGGAATTAAAAACACAATCGCTAATCACATGAACATGAAGAAAGATCAATCACACACAACATAGATAATTTCTCGGGGAAATATTATAGCTAAAAACTCCACTATCTTCTATTGTATATTAAGCATGGATCATGAAAAAATTACATACAAAACTCTTCTCATAAGAGCCCTCCAGTACTCAGCTATTTGTCTCACACTGTCATATGCAAAACTGACCAACACATAACCAATTCTCATCCTCCAGACAACCTACCTTGCTTACGCAATCCTTGATGGTAAAAATCCCTAAAAGATAGGAATTCTTGTCTGCCATGACTACGCAATTATCGTGGGCCCTCCAATGGGTGTTTGCCTACATGTGTGCAAGAAGATAATCCTACAACTGATAGTCAACCTCCCTTTCACCTAGAACTCAACTGGGTCTCCACTAGATTTGACATGCATGCAACTAATAATAGTAAATCCTCAATTGCATGTGATATCACTAATTGTGAATTAATTAATATTTAATTCACCAAATCTCTCACTAGTGTATCTTTAGTTACAACTATCACAACTAAGTTTAACTCACTTAACTAAGTTAAAATTATTTACAACTTGCACCAACTCATGCACCACTTCACTTCAAACTCTGTTACAACTATAATTACTCTACATGCCTCACCAACAACCTTTAACTCGAAATCGACTAGCTAAATGAATTTATCACTTTTAGTTAACTCATTCAAGTCCACATTGAGAATATATTACAGTTTAATGTCCATCTTATTTAAGTGATAATAAAAATATACATGCACCCAAAAATAGCAGTGTGGGCCTCACCCTAGTCTTGGTGCTTAATGCAACTAGGTGGTTAATGCACTAGGCATGGGTGCTAAATATTCTTGTTGAATATCAACAATTAGGACCATACTTGCATTGGAAACAAAGTTGTATCTTAAGGTTTCCTTACTTAATGGAGTGGTTGAGGAATATATTTACATTGAGAAGCGTGAGGGGTTCAAGATATTTAGTAGGTAGACACATGTGCATAGGCTCAAGAGATCCATCTATGGTCTCAAGCAAGCTTATCGAGCTTGGTACACTCACGTAGATTCTTATATAAATGGATCGGGCTTCATTAAGATTGAAGCATATGCCAATATATACTGCATTATGGTAGATGTAAGTCCACTCATATTAGTTCTCTATGTGGGTGATTTGATATGATAGGAGATGACAAGTTGATTCAGTCTTGCAAGGAGAACCTTGCAAGAGAGTTCGAGATGAAGGATATGGAATTGATGCACTACTTCCTTGGCTTGGAGGTGTGGCGAGGAGATGGATAAATATTTGTTTGATAGAGGAAGGACACCTTTTAAATCCTTCAGAGATTCCATATGCAGGATTTCAAATCCATGGATACTCCTCTAGGAAGTAACTGGATGAAAGAGGATGCTTCTACAAGAGAGGTAGTAGATGGAAATATTTATATAAATATTGTGGGGTCCTTGATGTACTTGGTAAACATAAGGACCGATATTTGTTTTGGGGTGAACTAGCTTAGTTATTTCATGGTGGTGCCTTCCAAACTTCACTGGAAAGTAGCAAAACATGTTCTAAGATACCTTATAGGTGGAATAGACTTTGGTTTATGGTACAAGAAGACTGATGGAGTGAAAATCCAATGCTTCACATATGCAAATTGTGCATGGAGTCCCTCATATAGGAATATCACGTCGGTAGCAGTCTTCAGTGTTGGTTCAATAGAAATTTCTTAGTATAACAAGAAACAAAGATTTGTAGTGCTCAGCTCAACAAAGGTTAAGTGTATGGCTGCTAGTCAAGAAGCATGCAAGGCTATTTGGATGAGGAATATCTTGGTTGGTATCTTCATTTAGGGGATGGAGCCTACATTGATACACTATGACAATCAGAGTTGTATAAAACTCTCTGAATATATATTGTTTCATGATAGGTCCAAGCATATAGACATCAGGTACCATCACCTGAGATATTGTGCGCAGAGGAGGATTTTTATGTTATAATACATTCTTACATAGGAGTAGGATGAAAACATCTTGAAAAATTATTTTTCAAGATGCAAGTCTGAGTTCCATAGGAGCAGGATGCAGACATCTTGAAAAATCTTTGTTAAGATGTAAGTTCGAATTCCATAGGAGCATGATTGGGGTTGTTCATAACCATTTTCTTACTAAGATCTTGTTAAATTGTAGCAAGAAAATGATTCATTTGACTTGTGCCTTAGTCAAATGAAAAAATTCGAATTTCCACTTCAACAAGATGAGTTTTTAGGCAGTCAGCAAAAGTGACATGGCCAAATCACTAGGTTAAGTTAGTCACTTCAAGTTTGTGGGCTAGAAGTAGAGTTATGTAAGATGGTGGCTAAGATCTAGCTATCTAGAGGTGTTATCTTTAGTGAAAGTCATTTATCTGAGCTCCAGTATTGAATAGAGTCAGTATGGGTTCAGTTGAGCAGTTGTAACTTTTGTAAACTAAACTAACTCTCAGTTAACTACTAAATTTACTAAAGATAACCCTAGTCATGCATGCAATTTTATTTTCCTAGTCAAGTTAGAGAGAAAAGGCATATTGTTATCATTATTTTATACTAGTGAGTGTATAATTTTTGCATGTAGTAGGTGAGCTGATTTCCTTAGGAATTGTGCAAGGAAATGGGATCTTCCCTATTCTTTAGGAGTAGGAATTGTGCAAGGAAATAGGAGGAAGCAAGAGGCCTATTTTGGCTAAGTATTGGCCAGAGCAGAGTTAGAGGAGATTAGTATTGCAGTGCAAATTGAGCTTCAAGCATTGAAGAAATCATTGTAGTAAATCATTGTTGTCATCTGATATAATGCAAATAGAGGAGGGTTTTTTCCCAGTTGGGTACCACAGTAAAAATTTTGTTCATTATGATTGAATGATTGCATGTGTTTCTATTGTCAGCTTTCCTTTCGTAGAATTTAGTAGAAGAAATTTGTGTCAATTGATTTCAGTCCGATTTCATTAGCAGTTGTAAATTTCAAGTTATTTATACACAACATTTTTGAGATCACATGAAAATAAATATTGAATCCACAAAGAAAGTGGTGAATCTATCATTTGATCGATAATCTTGTTAAAATTGACACTCTTGACTATTATGGGTGTTAGTTCTTTGTTGTTATAAAAAAATCCAAACCCTTTTTGGTCCATAACATTCCCTTTTATTCATTATCAAAGATAGTTTTACAACTAATTCATTATATAACCATTTACAAAGACTAAAACTTACAGAAAAAGTTATTTTAAATAAATCCACTCCCTTAAGTAATTTATAGCTTTAAACACATTATTTTTTGCTATAATAAAACTTTATGTCCATATGAGATGTATGACACGACTATATTTTGTTGTTTTCAATCACCAAAAGAACTCCACCTCCTGTAGCTTTTGTAGATTCAAGCTTAACCCAACCACCTTCTCCTATTATAATGATAGAGTATCAGTCTGTAATTGCTAGGATTTTAGCACAAGAAATAGTTCTAGGGCATGCAAATTCACGTTCCTTTTATGGAAACAATAAATTCAAACCGCAAATATAGTTGAGGTCGGGAACCATTATATTCTCTCCTAAAAACTTCATCGTGTCATATAACAACACATAAACATCTCAACCATTAACAAAACAATCATGAAATGGAGACAAGGAAGAGAGGAAACCATGCATGCCTCCTGGAATTTTAATTCCAACTGAACCTATTATGTAGATATTGAAACTAGTACTAGTTGTTGAAGAAATTCTTCCAATATTTTAATTTCATGAATAAAATTACCCTAAAAGACCTTTGTAATTTTCATTATTTCATAGAAATTTCCCCCTTTTTCCACTGCATAAATTGTCTCTATAACCTCTGGATGGAAACAAATCACATAGGTTTCCACATAAATTTTCACTTTGCATTCATGTTGTACTTTTCCTATCCTTCATGCAATGTTATGTAACTGTGATAAAATGTTTTCAAGGTCCTCCCTTATTTTTAGCTCATCTTCCAATCTCTTTCCTAATAAAACATGAAAAGAGTAATGGATTGTTTAGCTATGACATCCTTAAACACACCACTCAGCATAACTTCTGTACAATTTAATTCATCAACACTATTGATTTCACAAATAACCTTTCATTTGAGTTTCACAATGTCATCACTTGTTGCATACCCTCATTAGGGGAATTTTGGGGTCTAAAATGGGCCTCCTAAGGAAAATATAAAATAATAGTTAAAATAATAAAATAAGAGTGATGGATTTCTAAAGAGAAAGAAAGAAAACTACTTATTCTTATTGTATGTTTTGGCTTATCTCCTTATAGCTTTACTCAAATGTCAAGTGTAGGCACCCATTGGATCCAAAATTGAATTTCACATCTAATGAATACCCACTATGCATACTTTTGGGTAGATCCAAATAAAAAAAAAATTTGAAAATACTATTAAAAAACCTGTTTATTTCAAAAAACATGTTTTTGTAATAGTATTTTTTTTCTTCGATGTGGGTCTACTCAATAGTATAAAGAGTGGGTACACGTTGGATGTGGAATTAAATTCCGCATCCAACTGGTGCCTACACTTGACATTTGAGTAAATATATAAGGATATAGGAAAAAAATACGATAAATAAAAGTAGTTTTCTTATTTTCCCTCCAAAAATATTTATCCATGATGATGAAATCATCATATTGAAACTTATTGGTTCTTTAAATTTAATTTTTTTTAGTAAATTTTTTGTTTATAGGCACATTTTTTAGCTCAAAATTCGCCTAATGAATCTTGGAAGCACACACTTTCAAGTCTTCCACCCATCTTCGAAAGCCAATGGTGTCGAAGCATGGACCATTATTGTTAACTTCTCCTTCTTTATGAAACTTTGGCATGTTTTGGAAAGTATATGTGCATGTGAAGGGAAGGTTGTACTTATAATGTAGTTTTTAATACTATCTACATTTTGGTTTCTCTAACCTACATATGTTAATGTAGATCATCATGCTTTATGGGTTGTAGGACTATATATTCTTTCCATGATGACATCTTTTGTATAAGGAAATAGTTTGTGTGGTTAGATTCTAATGTTGCTAGCCATTGAATATCCATTCATGTCATCTATTATTGATACTTAAATTCAATTCTAATTCCAAAGAGGCTCTATTGTCATTCTAATGTTGACTAGAATTGTGATATATAATATGTACAATGTGCCTACTCATTTGATATGACATATCATACATGAATTACACTTTGTCCAGAGATGAACAAATCCAATACTACTGCAATTTTTGTCTTCTCAAATGAGCGATGTCAAATGCAGGTAAATATGTGTAATAACATTGGTGATAATTGATCCAAAATGACTTTCCTTTTGTACAGAACGCTGTTCAAAATTGTTTGCATTGATGTTAGGACACTTTCAAGATGATATTCTTTGGCCTTTGAAAAGAAGACAAAATATTTTCAATATTAGGTCATCACATTGAAGATCCAACATTATGACACACAACTTAACTTTTACAAAAATTTCTAGAATTGTGACCCATATTCCAAATGAAGGATTGTGAATCACGTCTAAATTTCAATGTACTCTATTCGAAACATTAACTTCTGGTCCAAATAAGTAGATATTTGTAAGAGTAACTTGTATGTTGTTGACATATTCCAGATCGTTCTCCAGATGTGTATGTCCAACAATATAATATCTGGTTGATTTCTTGACCATTTTAAGTTAGTCTTGTTAGGGTGGTTCAAGTAAACTTGATTCAATCAAGTTACCAAAAACTTTCATGCTCTACGTTTAAGACAACCCATGGTATTATTGTTTAATGTAGCCTATTTTAAGGCATAAAAGCTCCATGTTAATTTTTCTCGGTGGCCATTAGGATCCCAAGAATAATGTCATTAGACACCTTCACTTATCTTGTTGTTTCGTGATCCTAACATATGGTACGAGAGCTCTGTGGAAAATTCCTTGCAAGAAGCATAGAGGTGATAAAGATGATGGGGAAATATTGCATGTGCATCTAAAGGCTGCAATGGACATGATAAAGAAAAATGATGTCTACATAGTGGATCATACATTTAGTGCAGTGTATGAGAAAAGTGGAAGAGCATGGTGGAAAATAATGACAAAGGAGTCAAAAAATGTAAATGTCGTAATTGGTGATCATGTGACTTGAATGGACCTTAACTATTGTCTTGCTCAACTGATTTCCAGGAGAATTTTTGCTTAAATTATTTTATTTTTCTATCATGCCATAATATATTTATTCCATCATTACCTATGAGGAGTATTGTTAGGATATAAATTATTAAGGGCAAGGAAATATCTTCTATGTTTAAAGTTCAGTATCCTCAAAATATATTGGGTTTGATGTGATGAATCTTTTGATCTCGAGCCAAATGTAAATAGAAACAATAGAAGGTAGGAAACAAGAGGCAAATTTGATGGTTAAGAGTGTAAAGGGTGTTGTTGTTAAGTTTTTTATATTCAAGGAAGAAATATTTAAATATTAGTTGGACGTAGGTGAAGAGGAGGATGAACAAGCACGAATAATGGTGCAGACAACAAAAAAATGCATGTACCCTATTTTTCCTGTCAGCTTGTCTGTGCATGATCATGGAATAATATGGGATGTTGAATGCACATAATTTATATAGATGTGCAACCCGAAGAAAAGGGTAAAAAAATGTTAGTGGATGAGGAAAAATACTAGGATGAAAATAATGGTAACAAAGACAATAAGCATGATGAAAATGGTTGATTGCTATGTAAGGAGGAAAGTAGCAAGCAAATCCCAGGTCAAGGTATGGATAAAACAAGATATAGCGAGAGAGAGAGAGAGAGAGAGAGAGAGAGAGAGAGAGTTGGTATGGAAAAGAGAAATAATGAATATGGAGTGGTATAGAGTGAAGGAGCCAATGTGTGATGTGTGAACAATCTAAGGGTTTTGTCCTAGGAATGTGTATTTCCCTAGGAAGTTGTAAGACATGTTGTTCATACATACATGTTACACAGGAGCATGCATTGTTTTAAGGCCTTAATACTTTGTTCATGCATACATGTAGTGTAATGGGACATGTAATCATCAAGTTGTGGAATGGACCACTGGGAGAGATACCATGGTGGCAAGAGTATTAGAATCCTAGCTTGAGGGGGGGAGATCTTAGGTGAGATGGTTGATGAATGATGGGAACTAGGTCAATCTCCCCAAGTCAAATTTAAGGGGGGAATTGTTAGGATGCTTCAGGTAAACTTGACTCGATCAAGTTACTAATGGTTTTCGTGCTCTGATTTTATGAAAAACCATGGTATATTTATTTAATATATCCTATTTAAAGGAATAAGAAATCCATGCTAATTTTTTCTAGTGGCCATCGGGATCACAACAACAATGTCTTTAGACACCAAAATTTCTCTCAATGTTCCATGATCCTAACAAGTGTGTAAGAAATGTTCCAACTTGAGTTATTTAGAAAGTGTTAGTTAAATTAGGATACCACTATGAACAAGTGAATTTATTTTGAAAATCACATGGACATTCCCAATATTTTTTAACTAGGTATAATTAGCATTATATTGTGAACTTGAAAACATGTGATAAATCCTTGAAGCATGGCACATTTGGCACAACATTTTTTCTACTATTTCCCAAGAATTGTTTTAAACCATTTGTGTTGTGTTCACATGTAGTTTAATATTCTCATTGATACATCACTTGGTGCAATTATTCTGCAAGTAGATGGTCAGGAGGAAACTTTATTTTCCTAATGCATTCTATGCAGATTCTCTATGTTGCCATGTACACAGATAAATGGCCTCATACAACATCAAAGAGATAAAATTAATACGAATTTTTTTATCTCAAACCCTTCGTTGCATTATAAATTAATATATACCTTCGAGAATTGTGAGGGTTAGAGTATTAGTAAGTTTGTAGGTGTGTGTTATTATCCCATTTGACGTTTGGTACCAAATTGAAAAACAATATATTCTTGGATGTAATGAGTGGTGAAGCTTCATACTACAAATGACTAAAGATTGAGGACACTCTCTAATTACAATGCCTAGCCTTTTCTTTGTAGTTTGATGTGTGGATATTTTCTCCACACTTCATAACCTTACTTTTGTGATTAGAGTAACAGAGAAGAGACATCACCCAATAAGCATACATAGTACTGATATTTATATATAATGGATTTAGAACAATATTGGGTTTAGACATGCTAGGAATTTAATTTTAATATGTTATTTCTATACATCGTAGGGATAGACAAGTGTGTGATCAACGACTACCTTCCATATCAACTTTAAAATTGTAATGGAAATAGATTTTTTTATGACTTTTGATAAGAGTACCATCTGTTAACACCAGATAATCGTACACTATCAAAATACATTTAAGGTTGTCTAGTAAGAGGTACAAGTAAAATTTTTCCAGTTGAATACATCATGGAAATAAAAAAATTAAACTTCTCCTAAGGTTATTGATGGAGAATTTGGACCGTGCACCAAAATAAAGGGAAAAATGCGCAGTCGCACGACTTTTCCTTCGAAAGTCGCGCGGTCAAAGGAAAGGGCGAACCCAACAACTTAGTAACACTTTCCACACTTGGGGAGAGGACTCCCTGACAATTCCAATCAAGGAAAACCAAATTGGAGTCTCCCTAAATATATATTTTTATCAATGGAATCATCTTGTCCTACTCTTGAGTCACTATCACTCTAGAACCAAGAAAGGGAATATGGATTCAAAATTTTATATATAAACAAGACAAAAGAGAAGCAAAATATGAGACATTATTATGCTGGCCAAAATTCTATCATAGAAACACCACATTTCATTTTTGAAGCAAAGGAAGTGAGAGCATTAGCATGTTGTCCATATTGCTTCTTAAAAATCCAACATCTTAGTGAGAGCGGAAGAATCCAACATTGGAGAGTCTTCACATTTTTTTTTTTGAGAGAGGAGAATCTTGCAAAGAGACTGAGGAAAGGGATCTCCTTGCTTAGGATTTTAAGCACCATAGATCAAAGGATCCTCTTTAAGTGTTTTTAGTATTCTATTGTATTCTTCTACCACTAACAGTCAATAAAGGGAGTATTTCTCCATTATTATGTTGACGATTGTTTTATATTTGTCTCTTTTGTTTAAGTTTATGTTTTTAGGTGCATTTTTTTCACTATTTTCAATGCTTTGTTTTGTTTAATTTTTTCCACTAATAACACCAACTATCTTTGTGATCCTTTGCAGGGAACAACAAACCGTTAAGGAGGTGTTATTTGGTACTCCATTTCCCCAAAAATAGTAAAACACGATTGGCGACTCCACTACTTTCTTTTCTTTTTTCTAACTGTTGTTTTGCACGACCTCCTCTCTGCATAACCACTCTACAAGGCTCTTATTACCTCTTTAGAATTTTTGCAGGACCTCTAGGACTTGTTTTGAGCCTCAGATTATGAGTTTTCATTCTTTTTTCTTTCCCTTGCATCTTTTCCTCTGATAGATGTGCGCACACGTTTGTGTTGGATAAACACATGCGATCGCCAAAAAGTAAAAAAGTCATTTTATTTTTTTTCTCAAGTGATTGATAGCCTTAAGTGATTTTCCTTCTGCTCTGCATTTTTTTATTCTTTATTCAGTTTGCCTGATTGTTGTGCTAATCTTAATTAGTGGAGAAATTCGAATATTTTTCTTTTCATTAATATTTTCAAATACACACATAGCTTAATTATGAAGAAGATTAAGTGACCAAATTCCACATATGTTTCTCAAACTATTTTTCTAAAGTTTTCTACAAATCATATAGTTTAATTAGTAAAGGAGTAAGTGGCCCACCATCCAAAAATCTTGCTACTAAGAAAAGATAATTTTTTTTCATTACTTTTTGTAGGTTTTAACCCTATATGGAAATTAGCTGTAGAAGAATCTTAAAGACATAAAATAAATAGTAGCGAGAGCATAAAACATAAAACAGAAAAACACAGAGATTTTCCCCTGGATCCCAAATCAGGATGACCAGCTTGATTTTTGATGATATTCCTTTTAGTGTTACAACACACATATATATATATGCTGAAGCATACATAAACCCCAATCCATTAACCCTGGATTAGAACATAACCATAGTTCCCTTGACCGGATCTACAAAATTCCAAGGGTCAAAAACCATCATGCCCCAAAACCATGTGCAAACCCATGCACAAAACCATGGGTGGGTTTTCCCACCAGAAAATAATGATTAGTCATGATTAGTCATGGAAATAATATAACACAAACCCAACATTCTCCCACTTTTGTTTTCTTTCCGCATGGGGCCACATGAGAGCTAAGTCATTAGCCCATGTTTGCAACACCCATTGTTTCTCTACACTAAGAGAACTTCTGAGTGCTCACAGACTTTGTCAATGTGTCTGCAACGTTCTTCAAAGTGTCCACCTTTACCAGCAACACCCTTTTAGCTTCAACTATATATCTCACAAAGTGATATTGAACATCAATGTGCTTTGTCTTTGAATGATAAGAAAGGTTCTTGGCCAAGAAAATTGCACTTTGGATATCACAGTCTATCCTTATAGCTTGCTGCACCAACCCCATACTTGAACACAATCTCTGCAACCAAACTGCTTCCTTGCTTGCATGAGTGGCTGCCATGTATTCTGCCTTTGTAGTTTAAAGAGCCTCTACAGACTGTCTTTTACTCATCCAACTTACTGCACCTCCAAATAGGCTAAACACATACCCACTTGTAGATCTTCTTTGGTCTAGATCTCCAGCCCAGTCTGCATCAAAAAAACCATGAATGTCCAACACTCTTTATAATCTTGGTCTTCCCTGGTAGCACAATCCATAATAACTAGTGCCACACAAATATTTGAAAACCCGCTTCACTGCTCTCCAATTATCCTTCCATGGGTTTGACATAAACCTGTTCAATACTCCCACTATATGTGCAATGTTTGGTCTAGTATAGACCATTTCATACATCAAGCTACCCACTGCACTTGCATAAGGAACACGAGACATATCCTCCTCTTCTTCTTGTGTCTTGGGACACTGTTCAGCTGATAGCTTTGTACCTACAGGAATCAGAACATTCGTCGGTTTACTATCCTGCATGTTGAACCTCTGCAATATAGTCTTGACATACTTCCTTTGGTTTAACCAGAGCTTCCTCTTTGCCCGATCTCTCTTAATTTCCATGCCCAAAATATAGTTAGCAGCACCAAGATCCTTCATGTCGAATTTAGAGAACAGTTGGGCCTTCAAAACTTGGATAATTTCTTTGTTGTTTCCAATCAACAACATATCATCCACATACAAGGCCAAATAAGTAACACGGTCACCAATTAATTTAAAATAAACATAGTGATCCTCCTTACTTCTGGTGAAGACAAGTCCCTGTATATAGGTATCAAATTTCTGATACAACATCCTTGGTGGCTGTTTTAACCCATACAGAGACTTCTTTAACCTGCATACCAACTCTTTCTTCCCCTTCACCATAAAGCCTTTAGGTTGTTTCATGTAGATCTCCTCTTCCAGATCCCCGTGAAGAAATGTTGTCTTCACATCCATATTTTCTACCTCAAAAACAAATGCAGCAGCAACAGATAAAAGTAGTCTAATAGAAGTAACTTTGGCAACAGGAGGAAAAATATCACCAAAATCAATTCCCGACACCTGGGAATAACCTTTTACTACCAAACGAGCTTTGTATTTCTCCACCTTTCCTTCTACATTCATCTTCTTCTTAAACACCCATTTTCTCCCGATGGGCTTCCTTTCAGCCGACAACTCCACCAGATCCCATGCCTCATTTTTATGCAAGGATGCCATTTCATCAACCATGGCCACCCTCTAGAGTTTTCCATCCTCTAAATATATTGCCTCCCTGATGGTTCTAGGATCATCATCAGTTATAGCTAAATCAAAATTTGAACAGAAAGCATATGGACTATACCTTTCTGGTTGTCTTCTTTCCCAAAATAATCTTCTCACAACTGGAGTTTGTGGCTCTTCCTCTTCTGAGTCTTCTTCTGTTGTAGAGTCTGATTCATCCTCCTTTAGCTCAAACTCTATCTTCTCAGGTTCCTTTGGTAGGACTTCATGTTTAACAATATATTTCACCTCTCTAAACACCACTTCTCGGCTATACACAACCTTCTTTGTTTTCGGGTTCCAAATCTTGTAACCCTTTAAACCATCCTGATACCCAATAAAGATGCACCTTTCAGATTTATTATCCAACTTTCTCCTTTTCTCCTTTGGAACATGTACATATGCATCACATCCAAATACCCTCAAATGTAAAAGAGAGGGTTTCTTACCAGTCCATACCTCATGTGGAGTCTTATCCTCCAACGTTGATGAAGGTGATCTGTTAACCAAGTAACATGCAGTCTCCACTGCCTCTTCCCAGAATTCTTGTCCTAACCCTGTGCCCTCGCGCCGCTACCTTTTCCATCGGTGTTCTGTGTTCTTTACGCAACTCCATTTTGCTGAGGTGTGTATGGAGTAGTTTTCTGTCATGCTATACCACACTTCTTACAGAACTCTTCAAATTCCTTCTTGCAGAACTCCCCACCATTATCTATCCTCAGCACCTTTATCTTCTTCTCTGTATGGTTTTCCACGAGAGCCTTAAATTATTTAAATATGTCAAAAACTTCATATTTCTTCCTCAATAAATATATCCATGTATTCCTTGAGAAGTCATCTATGATTGAAACATAGTACACAGAATTACCTAGTGATGGAACCGACACATGTCCAAACACATCCCTGTGCACAAGCTCTAATATCTTGTTCACCCTCTTAGCACCAGAAGGAAAACTCACCCAATTCTGCTTCCCATATACACAATGTTCACAAAAATCAAAATCCAAATAGCTATTATACATACCTTCTACCATACCGTTTCCATGTAGTATCCGAAGGCCCTTCTCTCCAATATGTCCAAGCCTTTGATGCCATAGCATGGTCTTTTCTCCAGAGACTGCTAGGATTTCCGCTCCACTTTCGGGAAACACAGAACTGTTACACCCATCAATAACAATTCTGCCCTGAAGTTTGTACAGAGTTCCAATCCAACCTCCCCACATTAATACCAGTTCTCCCCAAACCATCTTACAAGTATCTTTCTCGAACACTGTTTTTACACCTGCATCATCCATCTTGCTTACAAAAATCAAATTTCTGGCCAATGCAGAAATGTGTAGAACACTAGGAAGTGTTCTAATCCTTCCACCTTGCAGCTTCAGCTTGACATTTCCACGTCCTACGATTCTGGCCTTCCTATCATCCCCTAGGAAGACATCACCGCCATCATATTTCTCATACTCGTAGAACCACTCCCTATGGGGAGTGAAGTGAAAATATGCACTCGAGTTAATCAACCATGACTCATGATCTACATGTGTATTTGAAAAATAAGCCAAATACACATCCCCACCTTCATCCGAGGTGGTTTTTGCCTCTATAGAAGGAGCATCATCGGATCCCTTTCCTTTCTCAAGACCCTTAGATCTGCAGTCCTTTTTGTAATGCCCTTCCTTTCCAAATTTCCAGCACACCTTTACAAAACTTTCTAGGAGATTTAAATCTCCCTCTAGATTTAGATCTCCCACTCGAAACCTTATTCTTTTTCCTATTTTGGGACCTTCCTCATACAGATAAGGCATCTCCATTCTGACCCTCCATATTTCTCCGTCTCATTTCCTTCGACAACAAGGCTGAGACAATGTCATCAAAATTCAAGGTAGTTTTATTGCTACCTATTGCAATAACCAGACTGTCCCACGAATCTGATAGAGAACACAACAAACTGATGCACTTATCTTCATCTGAGATTTTAATATCAACAAATGACAGCTGACTTACCATAGTATTGAAGGCGTTCAGATGCTCTGTCACCGAGTCTCCATCCTTCATCCTCAGGTTATACATATTTTTTCGCAAGAACAATTTATTCACCAAATACTTAGATTGGTACAAATTCCCTAGCTTTTCCCACAAGGTCTTTTCCATAGCTTCCCCAGATACATTCAACAATACTGAATCTAAGACAAACAATTGTATTGTTCTCTTTGCCTTCTGATCCATCTTCTTCCAATCTTCATTTGACATTGTCATTGGTTTAGTAACCGGATCTACCGCGATCCACTGATCTTTATCCACTAGCAGATCCTCCATCTTGAGCTTCCATAACTCAAAAATCTGACCATTAAATTTCTCGATCTCTATCTTTCCGCTACTCGCCATCTTCTTTCACTACAAGAATCGATCCCGCAGATCTCCCACTGAACACGGTCTACCTCAGGCCCGAGAAAAAAACCCCTCAGCAGAAAAGGCATCCCCTTGAAGTTGAAACTGCTCTGATACCAAATGTTAACCCTGTACATAAACTAGCTACAGATGAATCTTAAAGAGAGAAAATAAACAACAGCGAGAGCATAAAACATAAAATAGATAAACACAGATATTTCCTCTGGATCCCAAATCGGGACGACCAGCTTGATTTTTCATTATATTACTTTTAGTGTTACAACACACATATATATACATGTCAAAGCATACATAAACCCCAATCCATTAACCCTGGATTAGAACATAACCGTATTTCCCTTGACCGGATCTACAAATTACCAGGGGCCAAAAACCATCATGCCCCAAAACCATGTGCAAACCCATGCACAAAACCATGGGCGAGTCCGCCCACCAGAACATAAGGACCAAAAAATTTTTCCAGGACGCTGACCCAGACCTTGACAGGGGAGGCTACTACCCCCCATGTGACCCCCCCATGACATTGCGCCCAGCGCAACGTATAGGTTATCCCCCCCCCCCCTGCGCGTGATTAGTCGTGGAAAGAATATAACACAAACCCAACACTTTTGGGACTAGGGCTAAGTGTTAGTATAGAAAGAAAGTAATATATGCTTCCCTTATGCCTTTATGAAAACCTGGGTTTGCATACGAACACTTTCTTAAAGCATTTGATTTTCCCACCTCCCTTTAGTTCCACATAGTGTAATAGGAAGGAGTGTAATCATACCATTATCCACACATCATTTCTCTTTTCATGAAAAGTACAATCAAATCTTAGTGTAATTAGAGGGATATAGTAAAGGATCATCAAATATCCACATCTTATCACACTTTGTATGTTCACTTCGCCACACAATAAGCATTTGTAAACTTTGTATAAGAAGGCATCCAGTTCACAGATATTTGTTTACTTAGCTTACCTTTGCTTACCAACTCACACCCTAATAAAATTAAGACAACTAAAAACAACCATAACTTGAACCAACTAACTCTTCCCACAAGGGTCACAAAATAATTAATAGTTCAGGTTAGGACCATTGGAGGTAGGCATCCCATAAGCTGCCATACTCATGTTACATCTATGAAAAATAGTAGTCGAATTCTAGGGTTCTTAAAATCCTTCAATCATCCCACGAAAAAGAATACTCGAGCATAACAGAGACCTGATTCAAAGGGGATTTGACTTAGGTATAGTGTGTGTGGTACTCTTTGGGGCTATCCAACCCATCTAGTGCTCAGTACTGGTAACTAACTACCAAGAAGCTAAAAATTGAAATGCTCATTATAGGGTGATTTAATTGTATGTTAAATCTTTGTCATTTTAATATGTCAACCCTGGGGTTTCGTAAACTTAGAAGGAAACCAAATTTTTATGGGACCTCAGATGAAACTGTTGTAGAAGTTTTGTTTAGGATGGAAAGAAAGAAAGGAAATGCATATTACAAGCCTTAACTAAAGAAAATTGCAAAATAAATCACATGTAAGAAAACTGAATTAGATTCTAAGGGAGGAAGTTAGATTCTAAGGGTGGAATGAATGAATGCCATGGCCTTTCTAAAAACTTATATACTAATATTTGAACAACTATAAGAAGCAAACTATGATAATCTAGAAAGCAGGTAAACCTAGAACAACTATTGATTTATTTATCAAGCAAGAAAACTATGAGAACTAGTAAGCAATAAATTTAATGATAACTAAAGTGTAAATGTATTAGAAGCAAACTATGATAATATAAAAAACAGTAAAATAATCTAGAAAGAAGTAAATAGCAACTAGTGATTTGGTTATCAAAGAAGCAAACTAAGATAGCTAGTAAGCAAGTAGTTTAATGACAATAAAATCACACTTGCAGAAAATAAAGCACACTCGCATAAAATAAATCACACTTGCATGCAAGGAAATAAAATAAATAAAACTATGTTACATATGTATGCGAATTGTGGTTGATGGGGATCCATCCATTCCTCAATGAGCACACATGCATAACTGTCACATCTTAAGAATCAAACAACACTCATAACTCATGATTTAGAAAAAATGATATTACTCATGTTGAATGAAAAATCATAAATCTAATGCTAATGAATAATTGACAACTTGTTAGATTCCTTTGAAGGATGCTCCTCTTATTTATATAAGAATTAGGGATATCTCCTCAATAAATTTAAATCCCTTAAATATATACTAGATCCATACTTGTCTCAACTTATCCCTAAATACTAGATACAAATCCCATGACACATCAGGATCTCCATGATCTTTCTCCTTGGAATATGGTCCACCTCTTGAGTTGAAATTCTAATTTGTGCTTGGGAGGCAAAGTAAGACTCTTATAGAACCTACAAATAAACCTACACATGTCACAAAACACATAACACATATATATGTATATGAAACCATGTTAATTTCCTAGTTTTTAATCATTAATTCACTTAAAAATACATAAAATAAATAACTTTGGAAAATGAGTATTCTAACCCATATGATCATGAAGATGATTACTTGATGTAGGGTTTTAGATTAGATAGTTATGAAATGAGGCTAAATTTTTATGAAATTATGGAAATATGGATGAAGATGGAAGACAATTTTGAGACTCAACATACCCCCAAACTGAAGTTGTTGCATGTCCTCATGCAACTATTGCATTGATTCATTTGTCCATAAGTTTACATTGTTGAAATGATTTTCTTCTTTATGATCTTTTGACTTGTATTGATTCTCTTCAAACTTTGCGTCATCATATTCTATTTTGCAAAGTGTAATACATTTGATTGCAACATATATTTTTGATGGTTGGTTCTTGTGTGACAACCGAAATTTCTTTGAGCATTGGTTCTTGTGTAACAATACGTTTATTTTTAATTTTTTTCATCAAAGTACATGAAAACATTGATAATTTTATTTTCAAGTCCTATAACAACTATCAATGAATTGATAATTTGCAAAGCATATAATCTTTTGGAATCATATTGCAACAATAGTTGATTCGGAAGAATATGCGAGTTTGAATGAAATGAAAATGTGTAATGTGTATGAAATTTGAATATGAAGTGGTGTCTCTTCCCCCAAACTAAAGGTTTTTCTTCATTTATGACAATATGAGAAAGGGAACGAGGAATTTTCCAAAATTACAATTTTAGCATTTTAAGGAATTGCACGACTAAAAATTAGAAAACAACATACCTTCACTTATCTTCAATGTAGATAGTTGTGCTTACTGAAGAGTGTGGCTGCTGATGTTGGATCACGGAGTATGTAAACAAAGGAATTTGATCTACTTCTTTGTTCTCTTTGTGTTGATGACAAGATTGAGATCTTTATTGTTGCTGTTACAAATTGATTTCTGCTACAAAATACTGAAATGATGTAGTCTTCAATTGTTACAAAACCCGATGGTACAATTATAGTCACATGAATAAATGTGTTGATGTCGAGCATGAAGAGAATTCATTGATTACCGGCCATTAATGAATTTCGTTAACCAATGTGAGTAAAAATCACCATTAATGTCAATGAGTGCCAAGTTACTTAAGCACATCTTGCAAAGTGCGAATAGATGAGTTTATGTCGAGCCACTTGCAAGATCCGACGATCAAGGGACATTGCTATATTCCCATGATTGTCAACGAGATAACTTGTCATTAAGTCATACAAGCCTCAAGGTACTTGAAAGATAACTCTAGCCTTGAACCTATATAATGTTTTGATGTTGATAGGCCAAGACTTCTTAGAAGGGAGGCCTTAATGAATCCTCCATCATCTAACGTGAACATAAAACAATAATTTTGAAGGACTATGAATGAAAATTTTTGTAGTGGATTAAGGTTTATTTGAAAAAATGAAAGGGAGATACAATGAATCAAATTTTTAGGTAAGCTTGATGGTTTTATTGTTGGGTTACACGTTAGTGAAAGTGAGGTAGGAAAATTATTGTGAAGGAAAATGAGATGAAGGAAGATTTTATTGACACAATATGTAGGAATGAAATGGTAAGACTAGTGTCTGAGAGGTTTTCAAATAGTGTGATGGATCTAATTTAGCATTCTTTATCCAAAATCATGTGCTCGTGCTTTTGATATTTCATCTTTGATGTTTCCCTCATGATGTTCTTAAGAAATGCGATCTTTGAGAGACACTGTTTTCTTATGGTCATCTATTTGTCTTCGTGGAACCTACAAAAACTTAGTACTTTTTCTGCAATGAAATGTAAGATTATCAAAAGAGAGAGGTGATCATTCTGTCTATTTATGACATTAAAAAAAATGAGAATTAGTACTAATAAACAAATTCACGAAAGAAAATCAAATGAATTTTTACCTGTTTCGAAACTAGTGCCTTGGTTTACCTGTCATGTCTTGTTGGAAGTTTCTTCATTCTTTTTCTATTTCAAATGTTGATGAATACTCTTTCATCTTGTATATTTCGTTGATATCTTTCCAATGATGTTAGAATCGCTTCAAACAGACATCATATGAGAAAGTAATTGTCATTTTAAGTTTATAAAAACAATGAAATTTGGGTGTATGGGTGCCACGTGGTAGCACCAGGGAATGAAACATGGAAGCACTGGAAGGTGCCACGTGGCATACATTTTGTTGTGGATGCTTACTTGGTAGAGTGAAATGGACTGCTGACTAGACAAGGTGACATGGTAGATAACTAGGCGATGATTGTGCAATATTAGCTAATGGTACATTGCCACGTGGACCAATCGAATTTTTCCATGTGGCAGCAAAACCCCAACAAACAATATTCAAGATTTTTGGATAAGCTTCCAAGTGTCTAACTACTCTAGGGCACTTGTCAATCAATTTCATGACAAAAAAATATTTGATTTTTATTTGAACTCATCCTCTTGCCAAAAAAATGGAACTCAAAACCAATTTTTTTTCTATAAAAATTGTGAAAATATTGATGCCAAAACTTCTTCTTTATTTTATTTTATTTCTTTTGTTGTAGTTTTAAAGCATGGAGAATATTTTCCAACTTGTCTCTCTACAAATTCTCAACTGATTTATTTTCTTTGATAAAGAATTTAAAAAAAAACTTTTTTTTTCATCTGGTCGTCAAAAACATTTCTGAGAAAATAGTTGATTTTAAATCAACGATTTCTCACTCATCCAGACTCTAATTTGACTGATTTGTTTTTTGAATTTGAATGTTTTTTCACAAAGAATTCAAATACGAAATTTTCTTTTGCAAAATTTTCACCAAATTTTTTATATTTGATATGCAAACTCGCTGCCCACAAATTATAAAACAAATATATTTAACAATTAGAGATCATTTTTTTTTAAATTTTAGAATCAATGGTAAATTTAGATATCTTAGTAATTTTTATTGAAAACTTTTAAAGCTAACTTGGTTCAATATTCTTTTATGATTTTCCAGATCGCAGGGAGCGCAAGAAGAAAGCATACTCGGGAGTTTATTAATCGATATTTTTTTAAATTTGAATTCAGAAAATAAAATGAAAATAATCAATTGCACCTAAAATTATTGCTCTTTAATATTCACTTGTGCTCATTTTTCACAATTGTTTGTTTTATTGCAATATTCCTGCGAAGGGTTGGTAAATAGGTGGCTCTTACTGCACCAGAAAATTGCAAATTTATCCTAAAAATCACAAAAACTTGTTTTTTATTTGTTAGTCCTATTTTACTAAAGAAATGAAACATTTTATTAAGTATAAGAGAATTTCTTATGCATCCATTTGTGTAACAAAATCATGAGTAAATTCATATCCAAGTTTGAAAAATAAACCCTAGTGAATTCTTGGACATGACTATGAAAATTTGATGTTAAAAATTGTAGCCTAATGACTAGTTGAGACCAAATGTGAATGTTATCTTTAATTTTTTTATTTTCTTCAACTATCATAGCACAAAAATATTCAATTTTTTTTTTTTTTGAAATTTGATTTATTATTACTATTATTATTTTTTATGAATGTGGGTTTTTGATTTGTGGATGTTTTATCTTATTTCTATGTTTTCTATATGAAAATGCAAGATAAAAATAAATGAAAATGCTTGAATGCAGTTAATCTTAAATGAAAATGAAACTAAATTAAAAATGCTTCCTAAACAATCCTCCTAACTTATTTATATCTAATTTTGCTTCCCTGACAATGACGACAAAAATGTAGGGCGATTTAATTGTATGTTAAATCCCTGTCATTTTAACATGTCAACCCCGGGGTTTTGTAAAATTAGAAGAAAACCAAAATATATGGGATCTCAGATGAAACTATTGTAGAAGGTTTGTTTAAGATAGAAAGAAAGAAATTAAATGCATATTACTAGTATAACTAAAGAAAACTGAAAAAGAAAGCACATGTAAGAAAATTGAATTAGATTCTAAGGGTGGAAGTTAGATTCTAAGGGTTGAATCAATGAATGTCATGGCCTTTCTAAAAACTTATAGACTAATCTTTAAACAACTATAAGAAGAAAACTATGATAATCTAGAAAGCGGGTAAAACTAGAACAATTATTGATTTAGTTATCAAGCAAGCAAACTATCAGAACTAGTAAGAAAGAAATTTAATGATAATTAAAGTGAAAATATATTAGAAGAAAACTATGATAATATAGAAAGTAGTAAACTAATCTAGAAAGCAGTAATAGCAACTAGTGATTTAGTTTTCAAGCAAGAAAACTAAGATAGCTAGTAAGCAAGTAGTTTAATGATAATAAAATCAAATATAAGAAATAAATTCACTTGCAAAAAATAAAGAACACTTGCAGAAAATAAAGCACACTTGCATACAAGCAAATAAAATAAATAAAACTATATTACATATGTATGCAAATTGTGGTTGATGGGGATCCGTCCATTCCTCAATGAGCACACATGAACAACTGTCACATATTAAGAATCAAGAAACACTCATAACTCATGATTTGGACAAAATGATATTACTCATCCTGAATGAACAATAATAAATCAGATGCTAATTAATAGTTGACGACTTGTTAGCTTCCTTTGAAGGATGCTTCTCTCTTATGTAAATCCCTTAAATATCTACTAGATCCACACTTGTCTCAATTTATCCCTAAACACTAGATACAAATCCCATGACACATCAAGATCTCCATTATATTTCTCCTTGGAATATGGTCCACCTCTTGAGTTGAAATTCGAATTTGTGCTTGGGAGGCCAAGTAAGACCCTTCTAGAACCTCCAAATAAACCTACACATGTCACACACACACACACACACACATATATGAAACCATGTTAATTTCCTAGTTTTTAATCATTAATTCACTTAAAAATACATAAAATAAATAACTTTGGAAAATGATTATTCTAACCCATATGATCATGAATATTATTACTCTATTTAGGGTTTTAGGATAGATAGTTATGAAATCAGGGCAAAATGGTTATGAAATTATGGAAATATGGATGAAGATGGAAGACAATTTTGAGACTCAACATAACCCCCAACTGAAATTGTTGCATGTCCTCATGCAAATATTGCATTGATTCATTTGTCCATAAGTTTATCTTCTTTAAATGCTTTGCATATTTATGAGCTTTTGACTTGTATTGATTCTCTTCAAACTTTGCATCATCATATTCTATTTTTCAAAGTGTAATACATTTGATTGCAACATATATTTTTGATGGTTGGTCCTTGTGTGACAACCAAAATTTCTTTGAGCTTTGGTTCTTGTGTAACAATACTTTCATTTTTATTTTTTTGCATCAAAGTACATGAAAACATTGAGAATTTTATTTTCAAGTCCTATAATAACTATCAATGAATGGATAATTTGCAAATCATATAATATTTTGGAATCATACTGCAACAATAGCTGATTCTGAAGAATATACAAGTTTGAAAGAAATGAAAACGTGTAATGGTGTATGAAATGTGAATATGAATTGGTGTCCCTTCCCCCAAACTAAAGGTATTTTTTAGTTTATGACAATATGAGAAAGGGAATGAGGAATTTTCCAAAATGAAAAATTTAGCATTTTAAGGAATTGCATGACTAAAAATTAGAAAAACAACATACTTTCACTTACCTTCAATGTGGATGAGATGTGTTTACTGAAGAGTGTGGCTGCTGATGTTGGATCATGGAGTATTTAAACAAAGGAATTTGATTTTCTTCTTTTTTCTCTTTGTGTTGATGACAAGACTGGGATCTTTATTGTTGATGTTACAAATTGATTCTTGCTGCAAACTACATAAATGATGTTGTCTTCAATCGTTACAAAACCCGATGGTACAATTCTAGTCATGCGAATAAATGTGTTGATGTCGAGCATGAAGAAAAGTCATTGAATTACTGGCCATTAATGAATTTCATTAACCAATGCGAGGCAAAATCACCATTAATGTCAATGAGTGCGAAGGTACCTAAGTACATCTTGCAAAGTGCGAATAGATGAGTTGTTGTCAAGCCACTTGCAAGATCAAATGATCAAGGGACATTTGTGTATTCCCATGATTTTCAGTGAGATAAATTGTCATTAAGGCATACAATCCTCAAGGTACTTGAAAGAGAACTCTAGACTTGAACCTAGATAATGTGCTGATGTCGATAGGCCAATACTTGTTAGAAGGGAGGCCTTAATGAATCCTCCGTCATCTAATGTGAGAATAAAACAATAATTTTGAAGGACTATGAATGAAATATTTTGTAGTGGATCAAGATTTATTTGAAAAAATGAAAATGAAATGAAATGAATCAGATTTTAGGGAATCTGGATGGTGTTATTGTTGGGTTACGGGTTAATGAAAGCGAGGCATGAAAATGACTGTGAAGGAAAATGAGATGAAGATTTTATTCACTGAATAAATAGGAATGCAATGGTAAGACTGATATCTCAGAGGTTTTCAAATAGTGTGATGGATATAATTTAGCATTCTTTATCCAAAATCATGTGCTCATGCTTTGGATATTTCATCTTTTAAGTTTCCCTGATCGTGTTCTTAAGAAATGTGGTCTTTGAGAGACATTGTTTCCTTATAGTCATATGTTTGTCTTCGTGGAACCTGCAAAACCTTAGTACATTTTCTACAATGAAATGTAAGATTATCAAAAGGTAGAGGTGATAAATCTCTCTATTTCTAATATTTACAAAAAAAAAAAATGAGAATTAGTACTAATAAAACAAATTCATGAAATAAAATCAAATGAATGTTTACCTATTTTGAAACTAGCCTTGGTTTACCTGTCATGTCTTGTTGACAGTTTCTTCATTCTTTTGTTATTTCAAAAGCTACTTAATACTCTCTCATCTCGTAGATTTCGTCGAGATATTTCCAATGATGTTTGAATCACGTCAAACGGACATCGTATGAGAAATTTATTGTTGTTTGATTTTTTAGCAAAACAATGAAATTGGGGTGTATGGGTGCCACGTGGCAGCACCAGGGAGTGAAACATGGAAGCACTGGAAGGTTCCACTGGAATACATGCTATTTTGGATGCTGACTTGGCAGAGTGAAGTGGACTGCTGACTAGACAAGGTGATAAGGTAGACAACTAGGTGATGAATGTGAAAGTTGGCTAATTGTACGTTGCCACGTGGACCAATCGAATGTTGCCATGTGGCAGCAAAAACCCCAACAAACAAAATTCAAGATTTTGGGAGAAGCTTCCAAATGTCTAACTGCTTTATGACACTTGTCAATCAATTTTATGACACCAAAATATTTGATTTTTATATGAACTCATCCTCTTGCAAAAAAAAAAATGGATCTCACAACCATTTTATTTTTCTATAAAAATTGTGAAAATATTGATATCAAATTTTAATTTCTTTGTTTTATTTTATTTATTTTGTTGCAGTTTGGAAACATGGAGAAAATTTTCTAACTTCTCTCTCTGCAAATTCTAGACTGACTTATTTTCTTGGAGGAAGAATTTTTAAATAGGCGTTTTTTTCTAATCCAGCTGTCACAATTTTTTTTGAGAAAATAACTGATTTTAAAAGCGATATCTCCCTCATTCGGACTCCGATTCGACCACTTTTTTTTTGAATTTGGGTTATTTTTCGCAAAGAATTGAAATACGATTTTATTTTTTTTTGGCAAAATTTTCACCAAAATTTTCATATCTGATTTGCAAACTTGTCACCCACAAATTATAAAACAAATATATTTAACAATTAGAGATCAATTTTTTATTTTATTTTTTCAGAATCAATGGTAAATTTAGATCCCTTAGTCATTTTTATTGAAATTTTTTAAAACTAACTTGGTTCAATCTTATTTTTTGATCTTCCAGATTGCACGGAGTGCAATAAGAGAGCATACTCATGAGTTTATTGATTGATTTTATTTTTTTAAAATTTGAATTCATAAAATAAAATGAAAAGAATCAATCTTACCTGAAATTATTACTCTTTAATATTTGATTATGCTCCTTTTTCATAATCGTTTGTTTTATTGCAATATCCTTGCCAAGGGTTAGTAAATATGTGACTCTTACTGCACTAGAAAATTTCAAATTTAAACTAAAAATCACAAAAACTTGTTTTTTATTTGTCAGTCCTATTTTACTAAATAAATGAAACATTCTATTAAGTATAAGAGAATTTCCAATGCATCCATTTGCGTAAAAAAACTATGAGTAAACTCATATCCAAGTTTGAAAAATAAACCCTAGTGAATTCTTGGACATGATTATGAAGATTTGATGTTAATTGTAGTCTAATGACTAGTTGAGACCAAATTTGAATGTGATCTTTAAGTTTTTGATATTCTTCAACTGTCATACCACAAAAATCTTCGCATCTTTTTTTTTTTCAATTAGATTTATTATTGTTATTATTTAATGAATGGGGGTTTTTTTATTTATGGATGTTTGATCTTATTTCTATGTTTTCTCTATGAAAATGAAAAATAAAATTAAATGAAAATGCCTGAATGTAGTTAATCTTAAATGAAAATGACCCTAAATGAAAATGCTTCCTAAAAAATCCTCCTAACTTTGTTACATCTAAGTTTGCTTCTCCGGAAATGGCGCCAAAAATGTAGGGCGATTTAATTGTATGTTAAATCCCTCTCATTTTAATATGTCAACCCCGGGGTTTCGTAAACTTAGAAGCAAGCCAAAATATATGGGACCTCAAATGAAACTGTTGTAGAAGGTTTGTTTAGGATGGAAAGAAAGAAAGGAAATTCATATTACAAGTATAACTAGAGAAAACTGCAAAAGAAATCACACGTAATAAAATTGAATTAGATTCTAAGGGTGGAATGAATGAATGTCATTTAGAAGAACTTATAAACTAATATTTGAACAACTATAAGAATCAAACTATGATAATCTAGAAAGTGGGTAAACCTAGAACAACTATTGATTTGGTTATCAAGCAAGAAAACTATGAACACTAGTAAGCAAGAAATTTAATGATAGCTAAAGTGCAAATCTATCAGGAGAAAACTACAATAATATAGAAAGTAGTAAACTAATATAGAAGCAGTAAATAGCAACTAGTGATTTAGTTTTCAAGCAAGAAAACTAAGATAGCTAGTAAGCAAGTAGTTTAATGAAAATCAAATCAAATATAGGAAATGAAACCACACTTGCAGAAAATAAAGCACATTTGCATAAAATAAAGCACACTTGCAGAAAATAAATCACACTTGCATGTAAGGAAATAAAAAAATAAAACTATGTTACATATGTGTTATCACAAAATTGGATCTAATAGGCTGCTTGATCAGACAATCTCATGTAATTATTTCAAACCTAATCCTTTGACGAAGGCTTAGCCTCCTCAGCCTGAGAGGGATCTCTCAAAAGGTTAATGATATGGATAAAGATATATATGGCTAACTCTATTTAGGAAATAAACTGATAAATGATAGATGTAGGTTGAGAATCACATTAGCATGTATACATTGGGCTTATGGAGTCAAAGCAATATTCAATAAATCTACTTAACATGGAAGTTGAGGCATATGAGGGTTTTTAGTCATAAGGCACACACACATGAAACATGTAAAAACATAGCCAGTTTACTTATACAGGAAGTCATAGCATCTAATAGATGAATTTTGAGTAATCTAGATGAATACCGCTGCAAATGAGATATATAAGAGACACAAATAGAATAGGAAAGCACTAAAAACCCCTTAAGAATCTCAAGTTGGTCAAGTAGAAGATTTTTTTATTAGCTGAAACAGTCATTAGGGGAATTTTGAGGTCTAAAATGGACCTCCTAAGGAAAATGTACAATCAAAATTCACTTTATGAGAACCACTCACATTGTAGGGGATGACATCATCCCTAATGGTTGAGGTGGCATTTATTGAGTTAAATGTGCTTACTTGTCACATTCTCAATGGTGGGTAAAAACTCATTGTTAACCATGGTAGTGCTTTAAGTACTTTTAAAGTCAAAGTAAAGTACTCATAATAAATGTCATTTCACACTTTTTGAATAAAAATATATTATTTTCGTTTCATATTTCTTTAAAGAAACAATGCATATCCCTATACATTTATTATATTATATTATATTATTTTTATATAGTATATTAATTACATGTTATTATATAATTTAAATAATACAAATTTTAGTTAATAGCATATAATAATTAAGAATTTATAAATTTATATTTATATTTTAATTTAATTTATTTAAGTACAATGGATAAATGCATTAGTTGTTCAATGATAATGAATTTTTCTTGAAAAACTCATTCTTATTTATAGTCACATTAATACAATTTTTTTATTAAATTTATTTTGGTACAACTTTTGAATTGAATTTAACTATGGTTACATGGATTGTGGTGAAAAAAGTGAATTGAAAATTCATAAATATTATTTTATTGGTTTAGCTATTATTTAATTATTTCCTTAGGAGGCCCATTTTAGACCTCAAAATTCCCCTAATGCAATTCACAAAAAGCTCAGTCTTTTGCCAAAAATGTCCAACCCTTGAAAAATTCGACCTAATGACCTTTAATAGACCTCTTACATCATCATATGATCTGCCTCTAGGCTAGATACATCGAATTTCTATCCACTGACACCTTGCATAACCATAAAACATGGAATTTATTACAAAAAGACACCTATTCTACTTAACAATCCTATTTCAAAAAAGACTAAAAATCCTTATCTCTATCTATAACAACCTTATCTATTTGAAATTACATTATTGACAAGTGTATCATCACATGGTCGAATTTGGATGATGATATTAAAATCTTCATGACCACTTTGCTGACCTCCACAAAAGCAGGAAATCATACCCTGTTTTTTAGGCATAGGATCTTTTTCCTTATTTGAACATTTTGACCATCATTTAATCTTAATTTCGTGGTCCTTGACTGTGGAATTTTTGCTTGACATGTCCCATCACTCTTTCCTAGCCTCCAGCTATCCAAAACCACTTCAAAAAATTTCCAAAAGGTTGTAATATGTTTCGCTACGAAAACATAGCAGTTTCGTAGCGCTTTCTGTAGCACTGCCATTTCAAGCCTTTATTCTCCAAAAACTTAACTCTTTTATCTTGCATTGTTTTAATTGCCTTTCAACACACCCTTCATAGTAATTTCAAATCTTAACCAATCTTTTAACACCTTAAAATATCACCAAAAGAAGCAAAAAGGGCAGCTACAACAGTTTCGTAGCGTTTTTCTGCTTTTTTACTCTGAATGCGCTACGAAACTGCTGAGTATGTAGATTTTTCATAAATTTGCCAAGTGAAAACTATAGTTTTTCCCAAAAACTCAAAATATCCTTGTTTGCAGTATTTGCAAACCATACAAACTATAAATCCACTTCATTTTAACTTCCTTGACGCATTATTTCTTCATTTACACTTCGTTTACCTATTGGTTCTTCTATGACTGTCATTTTAATGCCTCTGCTCTTTAACTCATCATGAACTAACTCGATCTGCTCTTCTAAATCTTTCACCTGGTCTTTAAGTCTTCTGTTGGTATCTCTCAGATGGGTGTTTATTATTCTGACAAATTTAGCTTCTTTTATTGCTGGAACTGTCCATTTGAAAGAGGTTTCTCTGTATTTTCTAAAGTTTCAGGAACAGAATTGACCTGTCCTTCCTACATTTCCTTCATCCTTTTAAACTGCACTTTCTCGGCACTGTGTTTTCTAGGTTTCTTTTTTATGACAGAAATTTCTTGGTTTTCCAAATTTAACTTTTCCTCAAGGCGCTGAAACTCTGTTTTCTTTGTCACTTTCTCTTTTCCCCTTTTTAATTTGCTGATTGTATGCTTCACTATGGGTGATGAGAGATCAATAACGTCTTTAGGTGATTTAGCTATCTTAGTGGGCTTTTGAACTTCATTGTTGCCTTCCATTAATTTCTTAGCATGCCTCGTCATAAGATTTCTTCCTTGAAAAATGTAACCTGCATCTTCCCCCTCAAAATCTAATCTCTTTGCAGACTTGACTTCTTTCAACTTCTGCTCATCTTCCATTATGAATTCAGCTTGTACAATAGGTGTTTCTTCTATGTCAATGGCATGAAGAATATCCTCTAAACTCCCCTTTTTTACTGAGTTGTCTTCTATAGCCACTATCTTTTCTTTCAAAACCACTTCTTGACTTCTAGTTATTCTTTTGGTCCCCTGTTTTCTGACAGCTTGATTTTGTTTTGCATCTTTGACAACCTTTGATTTTTGTTTTGCAGGGGGGATATTTGGTGTATTAAGCATTTGCATTTCCTCTGACCTTTTCTCAGTTTTCTTTCTTAGTTTTATTCTTGCGGGTTCTTTTGGTTTTGCAACCCTAGGTTGACTTGGTTCTACTGCTGGTGGTGATGGAACTCCTTTAGCTTTAGGGTTTCTTGCAGGAGTTAGGGTTTCCAACTCAAAACCATTTATAAACAAGAATGGTGACCAATCTCTGCCTATCTTCTGAAGTTCATCTAAAATTAATAATTTCATTAAGCCATGATGAAATAATGATGTTTCACACCTTTCAGACTTTGCTTGCACCTTATCAGCCATCTTTGCAAGACTTCTATGCAAATAAAAAGGTAAATCAAGCGAAATATTACTAGTGAAGTGTAGAAGCAATTTGAAATGATATGAATAGACCTTGTGATATCTACCTTCACAGGTAAAAGATTTCTGAATGTTGAGCAGCAGTTTTGAATAATTATCTTTGATGCAGCTTCTAGGGATAGCATAGTTAAGATCCATGCCGGTGTGCTCAGGCTTCATGAATTATTTACACTGCTCCATATCAAATTTGAACCCTTTGAACCAGGTATCTTGACGACACACTTAACATCCCAAATTTATTGGTTGTTCCATTGAAATTCATAGAAAAATTCCTTGGATACCTATGTGTGACAGCCCTGCAACTACTCACAAAACCGTAGACAACCTGCTCTTCTAAATGCTTCCATCACTGCTAGGTCTTTAGTTATTGCCTTCATATCTTCAAGTTCATGCCTTAGGCACTATCCTCCTCTGTGTATTTTTCTTTCCTCTTCCATATTCTTCAGAGAAACTCTCAGCCTCGCTTGAAAAATTCTTTTAGCCTCGCTTGAAATGAATATAATGAACCTTTGTAAGAACCAACCACAAATTTCGCTTGACACTCAGAGCTCAAACATTACGAATGAAAGGAAAAATTAATGAGGGTGATTAATTAGGAAAGAATTTGAAATTCAAATGTCCTTTCATAGTTGAAAATGATGACTCACTCATACCTAAACTGACCATGATGACTGCAAACGTGGGCGTGTACTTTGATTCCATCCTTACATGACTCGACATACCACTATCCTACCCTTTCCTAATGGTTTCTGACATTTGACAACTCAACTGACAAGACAGTTACAAAACCGCGCTTTCATAGTGCTTGTAGTGTAATTTTTTTCTATTTATGCTACGAAACTATTAACATTTTCGTAGCGCAAAGTGACTTTTCTCAACAGGTGGCGCTACAAAACTGTGGTTTCTTGGCTAATTATGCATTTTCGATGCAAAACTTTGGGAAATGAAATGAATCCTAAAATTATGAAAGAATTGACATGAAAGACCTTAAAAATGAGTTTATTTAAACACTAGGGTAGGCTCAAACTTAAAAAATTTAATACTTCCCTTGGCCAAACTCAAGAAATGACTCCTAAGACCCCATTTTGACCCATGATCATAAGTAATCTTGTCATAATGATGTTTTGAAATTTTTTAAGTGATAAAAATAGGTATGCGAATTGTGGTTAATGGGGATTTTTCCATTCCTCAATGAGCACACATGAATAACTTTCACATCTTAAGAATCAAAAAACACCCATAACTCGTACTTTGGAGAAAATGATATTACTCATGTTGAATGAACAATCATAAATATGATGCTAATGAATAACTAACAACTTGTTAGCTTCCTTTGAAGGATGCTTCTCTTATTTATACATGAATTAGGGATATCTCCTCAATAAATGTAAATCCCTTAAATATCTACTAGATCCATACTTGTCTCAACTTATCCCTAAATACTAGATACATATCCCATGACACATCAAGATCTCCATGATATTTCTCCTTGGAATATGGTCCACCTCTTGAGTTGAAATTCAAATTTGTGCTTGGGAGGCCAAATAAGACACTTTTATAACCTCCAAATAAACCTACACGTCACAAAACTCATAAAAGATATATATGTATATAGAACCATGTTAATTTCCTAGTTTTTAGTCATTAATTCACTTAAAAATACATAAAATAAATAACTTTGGAAAATGATTATTCTAACCCATATGATCATGAAGATGATTATTTGATGTAGGGTTTTAGGATAGATATTTATGAATGAGGGCTCAATGGTTATGAAATGATGGAAATATGGATGAAGATGGAAGACAATTTTGAGACTCAACATTCTCGTGGGACGAAGGTACTTTAGTGGCAAAAATATAGGGCATCATTTCCTTATAGGTGACAATGGGAAACACTTGATCCTCATTTCCATTTCCTTGTTTGATTCTTCGACTACTAGAAGGTGTCGTCATTTCTTTCAAGATGTTGGCCCATGACCCATCAGAAGATATCTTCTCAAGGCCTAGTTACTTTGAGAGTGCCAAGGAAGATTAAGTCTACATAGGATTTTTTATCATATGCAAACAACCAAAAACCATTTTTTTTGCTTGATTGATCAAATAGCTAAAATATTAAAGGAAAATAATCTTTCCGTTTTATCTTTGTTTTATGTATATGATTATATTTCATTGATATAGATATCCTTCCCTTAAAAATAAAAAGTAAATTACATGTTAATCGGCACCATATGGGACCCGATAGCTTCCCGTTTATCTAGACGTTTTTTAAACATCCCCCCATTACCAGGAGGTGTGCCAAACCTCCCACCATTTAGATGTATAAGACGTTATGTTGCCACCATTATAAGATCTTCCTTTATCAGGAAACTTTTCTCGAGACCCCTCCCCGACAAAATACACCTTTCATGACCCCGCAAGGGTCAGCAATCACTACCCATTTGGGGAGCCCACATACCACTTCTCTGGATAGCCCCATGATCACTCACTAGGGTAGTCCTCATCGGACCTCCCCACAAAGGACCCATTTTCATATAGTTGTTCGAAATCATTTCGTGATGCGAGATAACTCAAAAATACCTTTCTTAGCTTATTTAAATCTACCATATTTAAGCAAGCTAGCGAATGACCCAATTACGCATGGCCTAAATTTTCCATCTATGCCCACTAAACTCCCTTCTGATAGTACAAAATTTTAAGGAAATTAGGGGGAAGACCCAAGAAACCATGTCATGTCTTTTAACTTGTGGTGTTCGTCGAATAGTATTATAGATGATATTATTCGGCTACGAATTTTTCAACACACCCTTACTGGGCCTGCAATGAAATGGTACATTGAAAAACCTTCTATGTCACATGGAAGCTTTAATTTTATAGCTACAACATTCCTCACATTCTTCTAGATCCCGATTCGGGAGGACTCATGCCTAGAACTTCTCACCTATTTCAAGCAAACAAGTTCTACATACGTATCAGATCATATCTATTAGCCACCTATAATATTTTGTTATACCAAAAGGTGGCTAAAACTTTTTGGAGCCTCCAAGAAACAAATTTTATCACTAAAAATTGTTGGCTCTTGAAGTCTCTTTAAGGCCTCATGCCTCTGTCCCAAATCTTCATTTACTATTCCCATTGTTATACTCAGAAATTCTGCTGATTTCATAAAAAAGATTGCTGCAAGACCTTCATTTTCCCCCTTGTCAAACCTTTATCTGCTCCCATTTTCTCCATAAAATCCCCCTTGTTTTCATGATTTCTTCTCTTTCCCTCATGAAAAAACACTTTTACAAAGTTAAAAGACTCACTCTTTAGCTTTTCCATAACCCCCATTTCCATTGAAAAACCATGAAAAATGCATAGAAAACCAAGCGCTAACTCTAGAAGCGCTCATCGCAGATCGCAAATCGCGGAATCGCAGTTTTATCTAAAAAATCTCATCGCAAGTTTCTGCGATGCGATCCATCGCATATCGCAAATCGCATGTTTCGTTGTTTAAACAGTTTGATCCATCGCATTTTTCCCCAGCGCTCATCGCAAATCGCAATATCGCATTTTCTCTCCGTCGCATAAATCTGCCATCGCATTTTCCACCTTTTGTGATTTGCGATCGATCCCGTCGGGCCCACCATATGATACCCCCGCCTTTCATATAAAAACGCTTTTTCCTTTGTAAATTTGAAAATGATATATTTTGTGGTTTACAAAGGTTTTGCCCATTTACATCCCGCCGCTGCATCTCCGCTGTCGATCTGCACCCCCGCTCCATGATCCCACGACCCTGCTTCCTCCGCACAACCTCTAATGCAGTTTAACCTATAAACGCAGGATTTCATAACTTTTGTTTGTATTTTCCAGGGTTTAATGTTTTCCGCTATATTCAGAAGGAAATTCGAAAGATGAGGGTGACGACCCTCCCTCTTTTAATTTGTCAAAGGAAATCGGCCACAGGGTGCAAATTCATGTTTTCATCAGTGTTTCATGAGGCATTAATGCCATATAACCCTGTGCAGCCCTTCACACCAGAAAATGCAGTTAAATTGGGCATCGTTAACGAGTATCAGTGCCGAAGACAAAATATACCAGAAACAGGACGTTTGAAGACCAAAACACAGGTTTCAAGTTAATTAAAAGGTGTTTTGGGAACGACGAAGACATCTGTCAAGCTGAGAAAGCCTCCACCGCCATAAAAAGAGGCTAATTGAACCCTCCATAGCTCCAAAAGACACCAGCAGCCTCGAGAAATAAAAGATCCCCGAACAATTAATGCAAATCAAAGAATCTTATCTCTAATTGTCGGCAAAACCATTCTGGAAGTTGAAGAACAGTCGGGAAGCAGGTATTTTCAATCATTTGGCCTCGAATGACACAAACAGAGTTATGAAGTAGAGTTATAAATGATTATATTCCCACCTTATGCCTTGCCTGGTTCCCAAAGGCCAGGAATTGCATTAATTGCATAATTGATAATACTTGACCCCTGGGAAATCCTCCCACCTCGTCATTCTTCTATAAATATTGTTATAGAAGATGATAAAATGTTGGTCTCTGGACATCTGAATGCATGTAATGGTTATTCTGAAGCTACTGATGCCCTGTCTTGTAACTGAAAGATACACAAGCTGATATGAGAATTTCAAATCTGTAGAGACCCACCAGGCTTGCAGATTGTAACTGGTTTGAACATCAATACAAGCTGCTGATTCATGGAATCCTCAATTATGTCAATGGTGATGTGCTCCTTACTGTTAATTGTTATTTTGCTTAATGTTTTCACTCTGTTCACTTTCTCTGATAAAGAGCAGCAAACATAGAGTTAGGATGTACTCTCCATGGTACCCTACTCTTACTGAAAGCTTTACTTCTATGTTTTCTTCATTTGAATGTTCTCTTTGAAGAGTATATTAATGCAGGTTAGTTTAAAAGTACTTCCCTGATCTAGATTGCTCTTTAAAACGAGCCTTCCCTGTGTTTTCCTTAGAGTATATTAATGTAGGTTAGTTTAAAAGTACTTCCCTGATCTAGATTTCTCTTTGTGATTATCATCTGTGTTTCCTTATCGAATATGCTGAAAGAAGGCTAGCTTAAAAGCACTTACCTGATCTTAAGCAGTTCGAGCTATTTTTTAAATGTTTCTGATTGAAAGTACTTCAATGTAGGCTAGTTTAAAAGCACTTACCTGATCAACAGAAATACTTTTATGTTTCCCCTTAAGTACATGTTGAAAGCAAGCTAGTTTAAAAGTACTTGATCTTAGACTGTGCTTTGTTCTTCCTTTTGTTTGGTCTTTCACTTCTTATCTGTTTCATTCCATAAAATCACTTTAAAATATCCTTTGATATAAGTAACTTGCCCCATGGATCCTTCTTGAATCTTGTTGTCCAATTAAATCCTCCTATGACTCCATAGCCCAATGGGTTAAAACTGTCTTTGCCCTTTTTTGTCAACTGAATCATTCCTTCATTGCAGACATTTTCACCCTTTATTTAGAACTGCCTTTCATCTTCATCATGTCTTTTCCCAACCAAAAACAAACAAATCAAACCCATGCTCTTCATAACTAGCCTAATATCACAATTGCATCCTTTGAAGATTACATCTTTTGACTCATTTATAGAGAGATCCCTCTCTGGATTCAGGAGGGCTAGATCCTTGAATCCCAAAGTGGTATGATGTTACCTCTGCAGTTGGACTTTGCCAATCTTGCTAATTACAGGGTGCAAACAATATCCAAGAGTGGCAGAAACTTTGTAGCTTATGTAAAGCACAATTTGAAGATAGATTTCTCTTGGACTTAGTTTTTAGATCTCTCATATCAGAAATTTCAAAATATGTGTAAATTTCATCCCCACATAACGAGGAAGAAGCCATTAGCAAATATTAACAAATAGAGCTTATATAAACCCAATCTAGATATATCTATCATGTTCTTCCAGATGCTCCGTGCCTACAAACTTATAAAAACACATCAGGTGCATCTAATGTTGTTGACGGAAAACTCAACCTAGAAACACCAACCAGTGTCTTTTTTACTCATTTAGTATTCGATCATTTGATGCTACACAAAACAGCCATATATAGGATACCACCCCAGTCAACCTATGCCATTAAAGAATGAGGCTAGCGGGGTTAACCAATATCATTTCCCACATGGAGTACCATACCCTCCCTTGCAGGGAAACCAATACTCATGTAGGAACACAAATATAAGGTCTTCATCCTAGAATGAATACACCAATCAGGAGAAAGGAAATCAATATTCTCCTTTCCCCGCACAACAACAAAATATCCCACTAGCACAAAAAAAAAAAACAGGGTTTAACTTAGTGGAACCCTCCCATGCTCAAAATCAATCATCATTTTACAAGGTGAATATAAACAATCCACCTAACATTGCTAAGAAAAAATCAAAGAGAAAATCCAAGGGAAAACCTAGCCAGGGGAGAAAAAATCAACAACGCCCACTACAAATAATGGTTGGGGGCAACCCCAACAAGAATTAGAACCAACAAAAAACCAACAAAAACTCTCAAAGGCAAAACAAGACCATTATTCTTAGGAAGAATCATTCTCAATGTGCCATATGTGGGGAATACACTCATTATACCAACCACTTTCATCAACTCCCTGAGTTGAAAATAATTCAATATAATAGGGGACAAGGAGGGAAAAACCAAAAAATTGCAGTAATGCAATAAAATTTTCCCCATATGGGAGTGGTTAATACTCAACAACATCAACCACCCCAATAAAATACCCCTGGAGGGAACCCCCATAACAACTCTAATCATGATATTTTCATGGAAGGAGAATACATTCTCCTGCAAACGCGAAATATAAATTATGAAGCTCCCCAGAGACCAACCCATCTATCTCAAGCGTAACCATGCCTATAACACCATTGACCATTCCTCGGATGCCTATAGAATCTATGCCAAAAATGGTAAAAGGTCCCTTGAGGTGCACAACACATAATTCAAAGGCTACTCGCAACTGCAACATAGTTTATGAATTGGCTCAATCTCCTTCAACTGTGTTAGCATTAGAAGTCTGGAAATCATTCCTAGCTCAATGGAAAGCCATAATTTCTGCATTAGGTGCAATCGACCCTTTTGATTCTTGCTTAATGGTTTTTGACATAGAAAAAATGATCCCGTGACTCCCTTCTCTGGTCACCTTTCAAATTCCGGTTTTGATCCAAAACATCACCATTCATCATTGCATCGTGAACAAGGGAGCATCCACATGTATCATGTCAAAAATGGTTTGGAAGAAGCTAGGATATCTGGAACTTAAACCATATGACATTATGCTTATAGCATATGATGGGTGCCCTTCCACCACCGTAGGTCCATTCCAATACATACCAATACATCTTGCCAGCAAGACTGTGCTCACTGACATTAAATTCTTGGATGTGAAGTTGGATTATAACATCCTTCTTGGTCGAAGTTATTTGTACGTAATGACTGCAGTAGAATTCTTTGTATCCATGGTAATGATGTTTCCCCATGAAGGTAAATTTGTTACTATTGACCAACTCACATATTATTAGAAGAAGTGAGTAACAACCCTTGACGACATTCTACCATATGTAGAGTCTTCTACAGAGTTGGTTACAACATACACATATTTTTCTCTTGGTCAATTCAATCTATCCACTCCCTTAAGAACACACCTTGAAGAACCCCATGTGTTTCCAGGGGAAGCTCCAACAAAAACAGGAGCTGCGGTGTGCATGATGAGTTCATCAAACACCCAACCAAGTCAAGAACCAATGCCCGATACTCTGAGTGTTTCCGCTACCGACTCAACATTCCTACCATATTCCATCACCCAAACCCCCTTTTTATATGTCTCACTTGTCTTTGTCTCATACCAAGTTGTGGCAACACTTACTTTTCCAAATATGGGTCTCGCAATACCAGTCTAGTATTTGGCCCCTTCATCCATATCAAGAAACTCAGGTATCACCTCTACAGGTGTCATTCCTATTGCATCCTAGGAGCCCATCGTAACTCAGGAAGCACTCGTATCGACACTATTCGGTGCCACTAAAAAGGATAAGAAAAAAGGGAAGAAAGAGGACACCCCTATGATTCCTAGGACACCTCCACCTTGTGCTTTATGAAGTGTAGTTAGACATCCTACCAATGCCTGACCCACGTTAGAGGAGTTAAAAGCTCTCCTACATGCCCAAAATATGATTGTAACCCCAAATCCATATACTAGAGAGATGTTCACAACTATACGTAGCAAGGCATTACATAAAAACCATGCATTCGCCATATGCGCAGAATACAAGCATTATACACATCATTTCCCCAAAATCCCTCTATATAGATATGAATTACAAGAACTTATACAATCCAAATCCCAAGATCCATTCACAATGATGATGAAAATAGCTGAGGAAGGATCCAAGACAATCTTGTATGCATGAGAGGAACCAGCTTCATGCTCGTACCCACCTCTCCCAACTCAGCAGACTACAAGAAGGTAAATGGCGGCTAGACCTCTTGCCTAGTCTATGATGTATGTGATGAATGTGACCATTTGATCACCCAATGCCTGAAATTAAGGGAATTTAATCATTGGTACCCAGTCAACTGTGTTTCCCAGAGAAAGATATCTAGATAGATATGTCATACTTGTCAGATCTGTGCAAATGACCATAATGTGCGATATTGTCCCCACCTTTCACAATTCCTTTCTATGTTTGACTTCATGCATCAGTTCATTGCTGAAAACTCTGACTTATTCAAATCAAACTCAAAATATTTGTAAAATACCACAACCCAAGGGGACGAAGCATCTAGGTCCATATTATGCGTTTTTGAGGAGAAAAATCCAACATGAACTCTTTCGTCCTCCTCTCACCATCAACCTAGATATGGGAAAAAGACCAAAAGCCCCAAAACCACGTGGTCTGAACCAAACCTCCCATGTGCCCTATGTGATAAACCCAACCACCTGGTTAACAAATTCTAGGATTTTTCCAAGTTCATTGATATTACTCGCATAGAACCCCTATCCCCCAAATTCACCTCTTTAACCAAGAGAAGAACACGTATTGTTATTGCCACATATGCTTTCAGTTTCATCACATGAAGAAATATCAATATCTTCCATGATTGAGAGTAGCTAGACCAAAATTAAACCAAAACCACCCTAGAAAGCCACACCATGCAAAAACTAAGTCCCAGAGATGGAAAGCATGTAGAAATTTCCCATATCATGACCCTAACCAAGCATCATTGTCTTATGCTATGATTAGTATTGGCTCACATACCATTTTCTCAGTTAGTACTTGCCCTGTGTGCGAAATTTTCACCAGTAACTCTCATAGTAAAAAATAATGACCTATGTGACAAACATTTCGACATATTAGGATTCAATGCCAACTTACTATTAGAGAGGAAACATTTTTCCCTTGTACTCAAACAAGGTCACATGAACTCCCTCCCATTCATTATAAACCAACCATTACGTAAATTATTCCACCACCTAATGTTGACGACATGCAACATCACATATGATTCATCTCTTCATCAATGGGAACCATGCTTCATGTTTTCTACTCATCATTTTTTGTTGTCGAGACCGCTAATTGCTTCCCTAGTAGTTCTACCATCGACGGTGCAAAACCATCCCATTTTCACTTTTTCAACTTCACTTGTTTCTACGAAATCAACCACTAAATCATATTTTTGCTTGTCAACCAACATTGTTGGGCCTCAACTCCCTCCTCATGGTCTCACACAAACCAATTCAACTTTAGATAATATTTTTCACTCAGATGAAGATATTATAGAGGCCATGACAGAACCTGAATTTCCATGGGACACCATGCACCATCGTTTATTTTTTCTACCTGAAAAAGAATTTTTTCCTAACAACACACCAACCCACGATATTGGTGCCCTAAAATCTAAACATTTCTTGCCATCACGGAAAGTAGATTGGTTCAAAAATCCTATCCCGGTGCTCGATACGTTTGAGGAAGGAAACGTGTCAAATATTTCACCTACCATTAAGGTAAATATTTCAAAAAACCCTGTAAAGGTTGAAGAAATCTCCTTGGGGGCAACATGCTCTCTAGAATAAGTAGCCTCATATGCCTCCCTATTACAAGAATATAGGGAAATTTTTGTATGGGATTACTCATAGATTCCAGGCATATGTCCCACCATTATGGAACACCATATTGACACATGACCTGGCGCCCATACATTCCAAAAGAAACAATGGAAATTAAACACCTCTAAGATAGAAGAAATCAAACAAGAAATAGATAGACTCCACAAAGTTCAATTTATCTATCCATTCACATACATGTCTTGTGTTTCCAACCCTATACCCATCGTGAAAAAAAAGGGCACCATCCTCGTTTGTACCGATTTCTGAGATCTTAATAAAGCTTTTCCCACAGACAATTATCCCATACCATTCATCGACCAAGTCATAGATTCTTGTGTTGATCATGAGGCCCTATCCTTCATGGATGGACTCTTTGGGTATAATCAGATCTAGATTCGCCATATGGATGGATACAAAACATCATTTACTACCCCTTAGGGTACCTTGACATACCAAGTTATGCCATTTGGTCTTAAAATCATTGGAGCCACCTTCTAGCGGGACATGAACTACATCTTTCATGAATTGGCCTATATCATCCTCGCCTATTTGGATGACCTTGCTATACAATCCAAGACATGTGCTGACCATTTGGAAGACCTCGGCCTGGTTTTTCAAATATTTCAAGAATATAACCTACGCTTGAAGACTCTTAATTGTGTTTTCTATGTTAGCGCTGAAAGATTTCTCAAATTCATTGTCTCCCAGTAAGGTATTAGAGTCGACCTTCTCAAATTCTATCCAATTAAATAAGTACCACCTATAAAAACATTGAAGCAGTTATAAACCCTCCAGGGTAAGTTCAATTTCTTATGATGCTTCGTCCCTGACTATGCTACTTGCGTGTAGGGCTTCCTGCATCTCCTTCTTCAAGACATCCCTTTCTAATGGGATTAACATGCTCAAAAATCATTTGAAGCTTTAAAATATACATTATCTTCAGCTCTGTTAATTAGCACTCCCGACCACAATAAATACTACACCTTATATCTATCTACATGAGATATAGCCATTTGTAGGGTGCTAGTCCAAGATGGAACATATAATAGGGAACACGTAATTTATTACATGAGCAAGAACTTATCTGAGCCTGCATTGAAGTACGAGCCAGAAGAAAAAACAACCTTTGCCTTAGTACATGCAGTATAAAAGATTCGACACTATATCATTCTTCTAAGCACCATTGTCATAGCAGATATCAACCTTATGCGATATTTACTCCTCACCATATGATTAATCACAAATACGCATGATGGGTAGTTATACTGCAAGAATTCAATCTATAATTTATCTCCCCTAAAAGAAAAAAGGCATTAATCCTCGTCGAATTCAACACAGATCTCCCAACAAAGACCCAAGGATCCCCCGTTAATGATGCAATAATAGATATACATATTTTCATAGTGTCAACGGATGACCCTTGGTACGGTGATATCCTAATATTTTTATGAACTTCAAAGTTCAAACCTCGGCTCACTCGTGATGACAAAAGGTGCATACGTCATCAGGCCCCCTTATACCTTATTTTAGGGGATGTGATTTATTAATGAGGCACCAACACCATCCTCCATAGATGCCTCACTCATGACCATTAGGGGAATTTCGAGTTCTAAAATGGGCTTCCTAAGGAAATTATAAAATATTAGTGGAAATAATAAATAATATTACATTACATCATCAAATTTTAGAAGGAAAAACAAACAAACTAATTTTTCAACTTATCTCCTCCCTATGGGTTTACCCAAATTTCGAGCGAAAAAACTCGTTGGATGGAAAATTTGATTCCTCATTCAAGGAGTACCCATGTTGCATACTTTCGATGGACCTTACTACACGAAAAATGAGAAATACATGAAAAATGTGATTGCAATCATGTTTTTTCATGTATTTCTCATTTTTCGTGTAGTAGAGTCATTCGAAAGTATACAATATGGGTACTCCTTGGATGAGGAATTAAATTTTTTTTCCAAAGAGTACCCACACTCGAAATTTGGGTAAAACCTTAGGGAGATAAGCTGAAAATGCGAGTTGAAAAAGTAGTTTTATTATTTTATTATTTTATAATCTTTTTATTTTTTTACTCCAAAAATGGTGAATCATCCCCCATGTTTGACATCATCATCTTGAATCCTATTGGTTCTTATAAAGTTTATTTTGGTTGTAAATTTTTCTTAGGAGGCCCATTTCAGACCTCAAAATTCCCCCAATGCAAGCTGAGTAGGTTTTTAACGACTGTCACAATGGGGCTTGCGGAGGCCACCTCTTAGGGATTGTCACCGCTAAAAAAGTCCTACGTGTCAGTTAATTTTGGCCCACCCTCTTTTATTACTGAATTCAAGTAGTCAAATGATGTGATCGATTCCAATGGTATGCTCACATGGAGCGAGCCCCTCTAGCTCCCCTAGACCCCGTCATCGTTGCGAGCCCCTTCTGCAAATGGAGCATATAATTCATGACATGAAACCCCCCAACATCCATAAACCAAAATGCATATTTGTGCTTGTCTATTATTTCACCAAGTGGGCAAAAGCCATGCCTACATACAACAATAATGTGGTAACTGTCACACGATTTTTATTCAACCATGTCATCAGACAGTTCGGTGTGCCCAAGGAATTGGTATCAGATCACGAGAAACATTTCAAAAATGAAGTATTCCAGGAATTATCCCAAAACCTTGGTTTTTCTCATGAGTTTTCATCACCATACTACCCCAAATCTAATGGTGAGGTAGAAGTTGTTAACAAATTCCTCAAAACAATGTTTTAGTGCATGGTGAAAAATCACAAAACCAATTAGCACCACATGGTGTTATCATCCCTATGGGTTTACCACATGTATAAATATATAAATAGATTCAACTGATCTCGTAATGTACTAAAAAAAAATACTGAATAAATTCTACAATTTTCGGAAACCAATTTTGATCGCACAATCACATAAACAAGTAAGAGAACGAATAAATCAATCTCACAACACAAAATGTATCTGGGGAAAGCCTTGGCTAAAAAACCCTCTATTTTTATATTGAATAAAGTAAATAACATGAAACAATCCAATGTCATTTCCCTTCCTTAGAAACCTCTGTGTTATGCTGACTGTGTCACTCTGATCCTGCTCTGATCCGACATTGATCTAAGCAGGTTTGGTCCAATATTTAACCACTTCTTTCCTCTGTCTTACCAAAATTTCTTATGTATTCCTAGACTAATTGAGCCACTATTAATTAGGAAATTCACAATTAATTATTGCACAATACATCTAAGGCTTCCTGATGACCTCATGCATGACCTGTACAATTTTCTAATTAGACAATTGATAGTTATCTTCCCTTTAACCCAAGTCTCAACTGGGCATTCCTTAGAACTGACATGAAATTATTATGTATATATAATTATCATTTATATTATTGATCACTGCATGTGAATTAAATTAGATTTAACTCACTAGACCTATCACTAGCTCATCTCTCAGTTATAACTAGTTAAAATGAATTTAACTCAAATAATTAATTTAACTAATTACAAATCACAAATAACTCTACTAGGACTCCTAAAAAGTATGAGACACCCTACATGCCTCTAGTTTGACCCTCAACTTGAATTAACTGAGCTAATTAAGTCTTCCTGACTTAGTTAACACTTGCGAGTTGTTATGTGATGGAATCAAAATTTAATTCTAATTCAATTATGGGAAAATTAAATCGGAAGCCCCCTTTGGGGTGTCATTTCAACACTCCCTCTCAACAAGAAAGGGATTATCTGCTACCCTGATCCTATCTCTGTGGAACTCGAATTTTCTTCTTGAAATTACCTTCGTCAAAACATTTGTATCTTGCTCCTCTATAAGAATGTACTCTAATGACATAATCTTCCTCTGCACACAATATCTGAGATGGTGATACGAGAAATCAATATGCTTGGATCTGTCATGAAAAAATGTATTAACCGTGAGTTTGATGCAAATAGGGTTATCATAATAAATTACCATCGGATCCAACTGTCGACCAAAAAAACCAACATGTATCTTCCTCATCCAGATGGCCTCACAAGTTGCATGACTGGCCGCCATGTGCTCTTCCTCTGTTGAATTGGGTGCAACTAATATCTGTATCTTGTTGTATGAGGAAACTGTTGTTGATCCTATGCTAGAGATGCCCCCTGATGTGCTCTTCTTGTCGGATGGACTCCCTACCCAATTTTCATTAGTGAAGCCTTGAAGCTTCACTCCCTTTATTTGTTTGTACCATATTTAATACTTTATAGTGCCTTTGAGGTATCCCAGCACATGCTTGCCTGCCTTCCAAAATAGCTCGGTAGGATTTACCATATGTTGAATAATTTGGTTAAACACAGCATATTTATATTCATGTGTTCACCAAATACATGAGTGAACCTACAATTTTCCTATAAATAGTAGCATCTACTACCTCGCGTGAAGTACATCCTCCTTCCTCCAGTTTCCTGCTAGAGGAGTCTCCATGGGTTTGTTTCCCTCCATGTGGAAAACCCTAAGAATCTCGTTGGCATACTTTCCCTGAGATACAAATATCTCCCTGTTTCTTTTCCATATTTACAATTCTAGGAAATAGTGCAAGAGCCCCATGTCCTTCATCTCAAATTCTCTTACAATATCCTCTTTAAAAGACTTTATGAGTTTCTCATCACCTATCGGTATCAGATCATTGACATAAAGTACAATAATAAAAAGCATACATACTACAACAATATGATAAAGGTTTCAATCTTATTCACCCTTGGTGAAGCCAAACCCAGTGAAATAATTGTCACTCCTGGTCTACCAAGCATGAGGTGCTTGCTTCAGCCCATATAATTCTCTCTTGAGTCTGCACACATGTGACTCACTTTATAAGGTCTCAAAACCTTCTGGCTGCTCAATGTGCACCTCTTCCTCCATCACCACAATAAGGAGGGTTGTATTTACATCTATATGATGTATCTGTCATCCCATCTACATTGAGAGAGTTCAAGGATGGATCTGATTTATGATTAACTTGTTACTAGTAGGAAAGTCTCATCATAATTAATCCCCCCTTCCTAAGAGAACCCTCTGGCCACAAACCTGGCCTTGTGCTTCTCCACACTCCCATCTGTTGCTCCTACAACTGACTTCCCCTCTAGTCTTGGGACAACTTCCCATGAATTTTTTCTGATAATGGATTCATACTACTCAACCATGGCATTAACCCAATTTTTTTGTCTCACTGCTTCCTCAAAAGAGGATGTTTCTATCTCTAAACCTTCGCTCATAAGAGCTCTATATCCAGTGTACTGCTCTGGGGACCTGTTATAGGTCAAAATACCTCCTCATCAGCTCAGAGGAGAAGACAAATATGGAAGTAATACAAAGACCTAAATTAAACCTATTTCTTCCAAGGTAATGCCTTTCTATAACAAAACAAGAGCGTTATGATGCATGAGACCAGTAAATGTGCTGCGTTAGTGGCTAGGGCAATGCTCTGTTTACACTAGAGGGCAGCGTTACCCGTGTTTTGAGTTTGAAATGGGAAAAATGCACGGTGAATGATTTGAATCTCCGGCTTTCCCTCACAAGAGAGTCAGTTCACAAAGGAAATTGCAAAGCACCAATTCATTATTGGTCACTGCCATAAAAGACTGAACTCCCAAGGAGGCAAAAGCAAAGAGATTAAAGAAACATCTTAGTTTTTTCTATTCCAAACTAGTGGAAAGAGAAAGGCAACAATGGCTTTCTCCCTCTCCTATAAAAAGGAGCTGAAGGCTCTTAGTTGAAGGTCGAAGGATTGCTAATATTCTGAATATTTGTGAAGTGGAGAATAGTGTTATAGTGTGAAGGCCAAGATTCAAAGAGGTTCCTAGAGAGCTTGTTGACTAAGACTTCACTACTTGAGGGATAGAGAGATTGGAAGGCTGAGGAGGGCTTGGTACAACCGATGGTTGTAATCCTCCTTCTTTTAAAATCAATAGAACTGTATCTGGTTTGTCCATTCGATGCTTAATATTGTCATTATTGTTTGAATATTTACATAGTATGATATGAATGGCTCATATGAGTATAATTTATATGTTCATCATATATTGGCTTAATTGATAGGATATATGTTGTGTTAGAAATTACACGAGTGCTCTGATTGATTGCAGGACTAAGATTTGGAGCCGGTGAAGAAGGACTCTTGCTTCACTGCCTAGTGCTCTCTAAGGGACTCCAAAATCGTCAAAGAGGTAATTTTCTATCGCATTCCATCAAGTTGTTTTAAGTTAATATGAACATATATATGCCATCTTTGTGAACTGTACAACTAATCTTACCCTCTGCCTTGGGCACCGGAAAGCCCTGAGAGGGATATACGATAACCAACAATCCAAGAATTTTACCCTATAGCAGAATTAGCAACTCCGCTGGGGAGTTTCCCCATAGTTTCTGGACTATTTCTTTCCTCCTTTCTTCTCTCCTCTGTTCACAGATCCTTCCGACTAGTACTTATGCCCAGTAGACATTTCAAAAGCTCACAGAGTTCAATCCTGTTTCTGTTTGACCATCTGAAGAATTTTTCCCTGGCTAACGCTACCTCTGTAGGTTTTCCAGTGTGTTATAACGTTGACTCTACTTAAATACAGTGCGTTAGTCTCTGGATTAACGTTGTCTTTACTCAGAGACAGTGCGTTACTCAGCCAAAACTTGTTGTTCACTGCTGTGATTGTGTTTTAGCTGCAAATTTTTTTGGCCATCAGTATATCTCCTTGACTGAATCCCTGTGCTTGTTTACTAAGCTGGCATTTCTATTTGTTTTCTCTTGTTTGAAAATTTAGTGTCAAAAGAATTTACTTTTTAGAGAAGAAATTTTTTTTTTTAGTTTTTTCTATATCTAGCTGAGTTAATTCTGAAATTTTCGGTTCATAGAATGTTAAGAAGAGGTAGATATAAGTTTGAATCTTTAAAGTCGAACTATGTTATTTAAATTTTAGTGCATGGATGTTGAAAAGAAACCTCTCCTTGTAGAAATACTCTTCATCGAATTAAACATTTAGAGCATGTTTTGCATGGTTTCTTGAGTCAGAGTCTCATTACATTTCATACGTCCACTCCCCCTCCGCAAGACTAATAATCAAGTACACTAAGAATCAAGAGATAATAAAATCAATCACATTACTCTTTTTTGAGCTCACAAAAATAGTAGTTCAGGCTAGGATCTTGGGTTAGGAACAGTGAGAAAATCACCCAAGATCTCAAAACTTGAAACTAGAGTCATTAACGAGCGAAATCCTACTGCACTCATATTATCGGGACCGTTCCTTTACCGGAGCTCAACGCGAGACAACAATTGGGTGCACAAGAAGGTAGCCTGCCTTCGACTGCATCTGGTGGGTGTGTTATATATTGGAGTTCCCTTCGGGGATGTCGAAACTAGATCGAGGATCTAGGTATTCTGCTCATATAGCACACTGTCCTTAATCGTGGACCCCCCTGATGATGGCTGTGATTTGAGGTATCTTTAGTGGCCATACTTTTTAGGGACTTACACAAGGTGACTGGGACGGGCTGTCCTGGTACCTGAAACAAACAGACCCACTATGTCTTCGGTCTTTAGGAGGGTACTCGTCTTCACGAAAGTGCTTACACCTATCATTTGAGGTTCGAGCGAAGCTCTAGAGTGACCATAACTGTACTTTTGACCAACCCTCTCTGTATACTATTGTGATAATGGATTTCATCACCAGCAAACAGTAGTACTCAGACAGAGCACCCTATTCTGGCTGCTTGCTGATTGATTTTAGAGAGTCCTTTTTTCTTTTTTAGGTGTGTGGTTACTGTCATTGAGACTTCATAATACATCACAATTTATTTAAATTTGTTAAAATTAAACTGGTCACCATGGCGTCCTTCGACCCACGCCGTCTGTCCCGACGACAGCAAGGTCTACCTCCTCTCACTATTGAGGAAGAACTGAACCTTGGTGAACCCGTGCCTTCTACGAAAAAGCAATCTCCTCTGACTAATCTTGATTTTCACATAGCCTCATATCATCTGGAATTTCCGGAGGACCCTTTCACTGAATGGGTTGTACCTCATTACAATCCTCCGCTCACTAATCTGTCGAGGCCTGTGATAATTCAGATTCCACCACGCCAATATATGTCTTCAGTCGCACAAACATCCATTTCACCACCAGCATCCACTGGGTCGATGCCAATGGCAACCATCCCAGGTTCGCCACCATCCTCCCACCCGGTGGTCAGTTCTATGCCATCACTGGGTAACCCCAGTAGTCAACATATACCTAATCCTAACCCTATGGTCATCACAACTGTCAGTAACTTACCGAATCCTTCGGCATCTACTTCTACCGTGATCACGTTGGGACCCACGGTAGCTCCTCCCATGAGTATGACTACTTCGGTGCCTTTTAGCAACCCTTTCGTTTGGAACCCTCTGCTGAGTTCAAACCCCTTGGCCACTATACCAGGGGGCAGTGTTACCAGCACACAGGTAGCAGGGAACATTTCGCCTCCCCTGCAATCCTTAGGAAAAATGGGACAACCTATTGTCAATACTTTTCCCTTAAGTGGTGCTAATATAGGTGTAGGGTCTATGTCGTTGCCAAACTATGCAAGTAGTAGCATGCATCCAGGTAACTCTATTGCATCCATTTGGACTAACCAACCCCAACCTCCATCTGGAATGGGAGGGCACTTTTATACTGGGGGAAACCAACCGGTTGCCCCAAAATACAATATGCCCTATGGACAGCAACAGTATGTCCCTACTCCTCCACCTATAGGAATTTTTTATCAAAGTCCGACTTATCCTCCTGCTAACACATTGATGGGTGGACCCTATGGTCTAAGTAGTCAGCCCATACTGCCTTGGTTAGATTCGGGGGAAAATCCACAATTTCCGTTTTTGGCAGCTTTGGAAATTCCCGATATCCATAAACTAACTAATGACCCCATCAATCACAACCCGCTTTGGCCTCTAGTACTGCATAAGATTCCTTCTAACATCCTGAAGTTCGACGGGAAACAAGGGGACGACCCATCCGCACACATCACTACCTTTCATCTATGGTCTATATCCAATTCCATGGTGGATGATAGTGTCCGGCTTCGATTGTTTCCCCGCACCCTTACAGGCAATGCCGCCAAGTGGTACATTGAATTTTCATGCGCCGCCATCAATACTTTTGGCGCTTTAGCGACGGAGTTCCTAAAGAACTTCCAATTGCCAATTAGATTTGAAACCAGAACAGAATTGTTACGCCAAGACACCGCCACCCACATCTCCGATCATATTCATGAATGGATACATAGGAGGAGGCTATTCAAAGCACCAATCCCGGATCATCTCTTAGCCAATTGGTTTTGCGAGTCTCTTTTACCCCACATCTCTAAAGACATTGGCCTTTCTGGTGTGGTTACAGAAGATCAATGTATTTGTCGTGCCCAGCATTTGGATTTAATCTATTCACAATCCGGAACGCTATATGATCTACTCCCCCATGCCCCTGGTAACCCAAATCCTCCGGCCACTCAGAAAACCGGAGCACATGTCGACGGTCTTGTTGGCACAACGCAGTCTCGGGGGCAAACCCCCCAGCCATCTTCGGCTGCCAATTCCCCTCACTAAACGAATACTCTTCCTACCACCGAGGTGAATTCTGTGCAAACCTCACAAAAACCTAGTGGGAAAAATAACAAGAACAAGAAAAAGACGTCTTCTTCGGAAGAGCAGTCGGATAATCAGAATAACCCTAATAAGAAAAACGCTGCCAAAAATTACAAAGGGAAGGATAAACCCATGAAATTTCCTTACAAGATCTGTGCAGAGGACCACTTGACATACAAATGTCCTCGGCTGCAGGAATGCACCGATTTTATTGCCAACAAGGATTCTGGGCGAACACCTGTCGTTCTTCATAATCCTTTCCCAACAACAGCAGCAACATCAACACATGGTTGACAATCTGCCACAACCCCATCAACGGGGCAATGGTGGTTCACATCCTTCTGGTGAAGGACCATCTGCCATTTATGGCATTGAGAGTGTTGAACTTCAAACTCAAGCCAAGCTTTATGGAAATACTACCATAGATGCTCAAGAACCTGGAACTAGTTCAAATCCACCGCCGCCCAACGATTTGTATATCGAATGGCCTACTGCTGAACCTGTGATTCATCCCCCCAAAGGGACACTTCGACACACGACTCATAACACCTCTGTACGTGCGCGCGGCCCAAAACTACAACATTGTAAAAGATTTGGCACAGGCACCGTCAGCCATGTCTGCTCTCGAAGTATTACAAATCTGTCCAGCACAAAGGAAAGCCTTGCTTTCGGCCATTGGTGGAATAGACCCCCAGGATTCCATGCTAGCTATCTTTGATATGGAAAAGGCTAAACCTTACCTCTCACACCAAATCGCATTCCAGGTGCAGGTTGTGTCGAAAGGGAGGCCAATCCATCGCACTGTCATAGACGAAGGTGCTTTGACCTGCGTTATGTCACAAGCTTGTTGGCTCAATTTAGGTTCTCCTACCCTCACCCCGCCATCGAATTCCCTCAAAGCTTTCGATGGCCACACGTTCCTCCCAAAAGGATACCTTGCTAGCTTTCCCATCACTCTGAGTGGGAAAATGGTAAACGTGGATGTTGAAGTCATAGAGCACCATCTAGACTATAATATATTGCTTGGTCGCAGTTGGTCTTATGCCATGACTGCCATTATGCCTTCGGTCTTCTGACTCATCCTATTTCCATTGGATGGAAAAATAGTCACAGTGGGTCAGCTATCCTTCTACACCCCTGATTATGCCACGTTACCAAGTAGCACTGTACCCCTAATAGGAGGTTTCCCTGACTCTTACGTCAGTATCGGTACCGGTCTTCTGAAGGCATCTTCCCTACTGGGTTGTTTTCCTCTCCTGCCGCCACAGATCCCAAACACGGTTGCAATGATATCCACCACTTTGGATGGCTCTATCGACCCATGGATCATTCTGGCACCTTCAGACATTGATTCCTACGGAGATCAAATGTCGCTCTCACCAGCCGAGTTGGCTTACCAAGCCATCCAAACTGCATCTGAACCCTCCACTGCTATGGTCTCGACCAACGGTACAAACCTCCCACCCATCACAGTTCTCTCTAAGGATCTCCTCAATGAAGTCTTGCCTGCAGACGAAACTATTCGAGAGATCATGTCTCTAGAAGAACGACCTTGGGGAGAGTTTCACCATCGCGCTTCGATGATTGACTCGAAGGCGATAAAAACAAAAATCCCATCCTTTGACCAACCTGAGATAGTTCCCTACCCTTATACGACTGTTCAAACTATCGATTCATAAGGGAACATGGGTAATATTTCTAAGACAATGCTCATTGATATCTTGGTCAAAACGGGTATCGTGGAAAACATTCAGATTGGAGCCGACTGCAATCCCGAGGAAATTACGTGCTTCACATCCCTTTTCAAGGAATTTCGCGATGTGTTTGCTTGGTATTATGACGAAATTCTCGACATAGATCCTTCTATTGACGAGAAAGAGATCAAGAAATTTCGAGTGTTCCTTTAACGATATTTTTCTTTCTCGTTAATCCGAAAAACCTCGAGTCTTCTTCTTCGAGCTCGTTAAACTTACACGAAGAAGCTTTGAGCGTTCTTTTTACGGTATTTTTCTTGCTCGTTAATCCGAAAAACCTCGAGTCTTCTTCTTCGAGCTCGTTAAACTTACACGAAGAAGCTTTGAGCGTTCTTTTTACGGTATTTTTCTTGCTCGTTAATCCGAAAAACCTCGAGTCTTCTTCTTCGGGCTCATTAAACTTACACGAAGAAGCTTTGAGAATTCTTTTTACGGTATTTTTCTTGCTCATTAATCTGAAAAACCTTGAGTCTTCTTCTTCAGGCTCGTTAAAATTACACGAAGAAGCTTTGAGCGTTCTTTTTACAGTATTTTTCTTGCTCGTTAATCCGAAAAACCTCAAGTCTTCTTCTTCGGGCTCATTAAAATTACACCAAGAAGCTTCGAGCGTTCTTTTTATGGTATTTTTCTTGCTTGTTAATCTGAAAAACCTTGAGTTCCCTTCTTCGGACTCGTTAAACTTATATGAAGTTGATATCGAGCGTTCTTTTGTATGGTCTTTTTCTTGCTCATTAATCCTAAAAACCTAGAGTTTTCTTCTTCAGACTCGTTAAAACTATGAAGATGCACTGAGCTTTCTTTTTAGGAATCTTTTTCTCGCTCATAAAACTAAAAAAACCCCAAGTCGCCTTTTGTCGGGCTCGTTAAATTACCACGACAGAAAGTAAAGAGAAATTCTTTTCTCTTTTTCAAAGCTCTTTAAAATTGAAAAAGTAACCGAGTTTTCTCTGCGTGATTTCTCTGCGTGACTCGTTAAAATTTCACGGAGGGCACCGAGTTTTTCTTTGTCGGACTCGTTAAAATTTCACAAAGAGTATTGAGTTTACTTCGTCTCCTCGTACTCATAACAAAATGAGGTAGACGTCCATCGAACATAGATTTCTCACTTTTCCGGTTTTAATGGACTAACTCATGGAAAATGAACTATTTCGGGCTTACTATTATCCCTTTTCCGTGCCCGGTTATCAAGATATGACAAAGGTACCCCAATGGAGTTTTCTTTTATGATATTTTTCAGACTCTCTAAACATGAAAAATTCACCGAGTTTACTCGTCTGGACTCATTAAACCTAATCAGATGGGGCACAGAGTTGTCTTTTCTGACATTTTTTAGACTCTCTAAATATGAAAAATTCACCGAGTTTACTCGTCTGGACTCGTTAAACTTAATCAGACGAGAAAAAAATTGGACAAAATGGATACTACCTCTGTTACATTTCAGAAAAGGTCGATTTGGTAGCAAAATTCTTGAACATGGCACTTCCCAAAAAACTATTTCGTAGTTAGCCGAACCCTACCATCTATGAGTATTAGCCTTCATTTCCCAGTGTCCCTGCACCGGTAAAATCCTAACACACTCTTTGGTGTTCATCAAGCTTCAGCTACCTAGTACCCTGCTAGAGTGTGTTCTATTGTTCAAGAAGATCTCGCTATCCACTGCTCCTGTTATCAACCATACCGCTCATTATGCCAGAAATCATTTGTTGTCTGACATCCCCATTTCCTCTTCATTGTCTCAAATCATAAACAACATCAGTTGGTTTCCGTTTCGTGTTGACTGATGTAGGATGCCTCAGTGCCTACCTTTCAACAGATCTCTTCCTATCGACTTCAACATCTTATCTAGGAAGCTGATCCAGAAACCCATCAGTACCTAGATACTTGCAGACATCAGTGGCAGGTAGTTTTGTGTTTGATCAGGGGTCTTCATCATTGGCTCCTGGTCGAATGATTCTACGAGTGTTCGACTTCAAATCATTTTTCACACTCGCTAGATTGTACTGTGCATCTTAGGGACCATCATCATTATCGGTGGTCACCTTCGCGTCTGTTAACAGTTTTCATTATCGACTGGTAATCAGACGATTTCTCACATGTTCGATGACAACTCCTTCATTCACATGTTGAGGAATATGCAGTTTAAGTGAATCGACGGTCAAGACCTTGGGGCAAAGGCTACATCATTAAAGTTGTGTTTCCTTCCCCAAGTTTCGATATTGTTTATGGAGACAACTTCTTTAGCCTAATCCTGTTATGATAAATACTTCCACATTGTGCTTATCAGTGGACAGATTCTTCATATCTCTATTCTAGAGAAATCGTGTTGTTTAAGCTACTGAGCATGGGAATGCCCGACTCAAGGCAGATACTATATTTTCTGACATATGTTGTTGTTTCAGGTTTTCCTCAGTCTTTCAATCTCTTTATCTCTACAAAAATTATAAAGTATTTCGGCCATCGTCTTCGTCTCTGACCTCACACTTTAGGGGGCATCTGTTATAGGTCAAAATACCTCCTCATCAACTCAGAGGAGAAGACAAATATGGAAGGAATACAAAGACCTAAACTAAACCTATTTCTGCAAAGGTAACACCTTTCTATAACAAAACAAGAGCGTTATAATGCATGAGACCAGTAAATGTGCCGCGTAGTGGCTAGGGAAATGCTCTGTTTACATTAGATGGCAGCGTTACCCGTGTTTTGAGTTTGAAATGGGAAAAATGCGTGGAGAATGATTTGAATCTCCGACTTTCCCTCAAAAGAGAGTTAGTTCACAAAGGAAACTGCAAAGCACCAATTCATTATTGGTCACTGCCATAAAAGACTGAACTCCCATGGAGTAAAAAGCATAGAGATTAAATAAACATCTTAGTTTTTTCTATTCTAAACTAGTGGAAAGAGAAAGGCAACAATGGCTTTCTCCCTCTCCTATAAAAAGGAGTTGAAGGCTCTTAGTTGAAGGTCGAAGGATTGCTTATATTCTGAATATTTGTGAAGTGGAGAATAGTGTTATAGTGTGAAGGCCAAGAGTCAAAGAGGTTCCTAGAGAGCTTGTTGACTAAGACTTCACTACTTGAGGGATAGAGAGATTGGAAGGCTAAGGAGGGCTTGGTACAATTGACGGTTGTAATCCTCCTTCTTTTAAAATCAATAGAACTATATCTGTTTTGTCCATTCGATGCTTAATATTGTCATTATTGTTTGAATATTTACATAGTATGATATGAATGGCTCAGATGAGCATAATTTAGATGTTCATCATATATTGGCTTAATTGATAGGATATATGTTGTGTTAGAAATTACATGAGTGCTCTGATTGATTGCAGGACTAAGATTTGGAGCCGATGAAGAAGGACTCTTGCTTCGCTGCCTAGTGCTCTCCAAGGGACTCCGATATCATCAAAGAGGTAATTTTCTATTGCATTCCGTCAAGTTGTTTTAAGTTAATATGAACATATATATGCCATCTTTGTGAACTATACAGCTAATCTTACCATATGCATCGGGCACTGGAAAGCCCTGAGAGGGATATACGATAACCAACAACCCAAGAATTTTACCCTATAGCAGGACCTTATCTTATTTCGTTGTCATGTGGGTGTTCCCACATTCTCTCTCGCATCTAGAAACAAATTCTCATCCTCTCTGGTGTGCTTTATTCCATCTCAGGGTGTGTCTCCATGAGTGGGTGATTCAACTCTCTATACCTATGCTTGTGGCTACTCCACATCTTTAGGTTATTCTTTTGGAGCCAAGACCTCCTCAACTACATGCAATTGAAGCTCCCTCTCAAAATAAATTTTCATGGCCTTCTCTTCATCGAATTTCACATCTCTTTTGACCACTATCATCTTGTGTGCTTGAAATTACACCTGATAGTTCTGATACATATTAGCATACCAAAAAAATATCCCCAACTTAGTTGTTTTCTCTAGCTTCTTCCTGACATATTTGGTCACATGGCGATAAAATGATGAACCAAAAATTTTAAAATGTGACACATCTGGTCTCTTACCTGAAAAAGCTTCCTCTGGTGTAATAATCCCAAGTATCCGATGAGGACTTATGTTCTGAACATATAATATTGTATTACATGATTCCACCCACAGATGCAATGGTAGGCTCTAATCATGCAACATATCTCATTCTACTCCCACAATAGTTTTGTTATTCCTTTCTGCAACCCCATTCTATTGTGGGTTATGATGTTCTATCAATTAGCTTTGAATTCCTTTTGAAGAACATAAGTCATTGAATTCATTATAGACATATTCTCTACCATTATCACTCCTCAAAGCCTTCACCTTTATTGAAAAGTGCTTTGAAATCACAAAACTCAGATAACATCTGATCTTTCTTTTGCATGAATAAAATCCAACACTTTCATGAAAAACCATCTACAAAAATCATATAATACTTGTGTTTTTCTGTGGAATTTGTCTAGAACAGTCCACACACATCTGAGTGAAATATCTCAAGGATTGACTTTTCTTGACTTTACTTATAGTGAAAGGTAGCTTTGGTATATGTCCCCAATGTGCACCCTTTGCATGTATCTCACTGCGCAAGTGCACCCTTTGGAAGTCCTGTAGAAATATGTTACATTATCTTCAAAGTGCCATGGTGTAGATGGCCCAATCTCCCGTGCCATAACTCACCGATGTCTCGACTCCCCACCTTCTCCACTTTCGTGCTCAAGGTAGCACAGTCTTCTACATCCAATTTGTAGAGGTTATTTACTCAAAACCCAATATTTTTCACCTATACGTGGATTTGTGACGAAGGAACACCTTTCCTTCACTAAATATCACATCATAGCCACAATTTTCCAACATATAAATAGAAACCAAATTATTCTTTAAACCGGGAACATAAATGAAATCTTTTAATGTGATAAGATTACTTGAATCCCTTTGAAAGGTAGTTGTACCTACACCAGTAGCGCTATACCTCCCATCATCTTTGATATCCATGTGCATCTAGATATCCTTCTACTAAAAGCGACTAAAGAATTATTTGTTTTTGGCCATATGGAACGAAGCTCCACTATCTAAGTACCACACATAACCCATCACCAATTACACCATGCATGCGATGAGGGTGAAATCCAACTCGAACTGTGAAGCAACTGCTTCACTTTTCACTCCTCCTTAGGACTTCTTGTTGGTCTTCTTGTGTAGACACTTTGTATCATAGTGTCCAAGCTCATGATAGTGAAAACATTTTACCTTTTACAATTATCGTTTCTCGCCCACCTGACCGGAATCTAATTTGGAATGGGAAGCCTTCCATTTCCCTTTATTTTCCTTTCCAACCAAGACATAATTATCCTTATCATCAGTCTTTGATGAGCACCCATCTCTGGTGTTCCGTTGAATATCTTCTTGTACCAAGTCGGACCACAATCTCTCCCAATTTGGTAGCTTCTCCCTCCCATTCACCGAGTCCCAGTAGCCATGCCAGCTCTTGGGAAGGCCTATAAGTTCTAGGCTCACCAAATTATCCTGGCAACTATCACCCCTAACACTTCCAAGCTCATCTTGACATTGAGTGAACTTAGTCAATCCTATTTTGGAATTGTTTCGCCCTTCTCCATCTTCATCTTTCTAATCTTGTCCTTCAGCACCAAATTCCTGTGGTCGCTCTTATTCTGAAATAGATCTATTAAGGCCTTCCATATAGCATATGGATTTTCCTTTCCATGGAGGTTCGAGACAATATGATCTCAAACTCCTTACAATAAGATCCTTCTCACCTTTGCTACATTCTTCTTCCATGCATTAAGAAGTTGCGCATATGTTGTTGTGTACGGGGGATTATTAGTCTATGAATGTCTTCAATCCATTATCCTCTAGCATTGCCTCCATATTGTCCTTCCATGCTACATAATTCGAACTTCCCTCAAGGGAATATTCGATTCTCAATCTAGTGAGAGACATCTTGATTTGCAACGGTGCTAAAGAATAAATATGCAAATTCAACGTACCTATTAAAAAAAATATATGGTTCTTCTCTTCTATTGTGATTCCTGCTATGATACCATGTATAAATACCTAAATACATTCAACTAATATTGTAATGTACTAAAACAAAATACTAAATAAATTCTACAAATTATGGAAACCAGTTTCAATCGCACAATCACATAAACAAGTAAGAGAGAGAATGAATCAATCACACAACACAAGATGTATATGGGGAAAGCCTCAGCTAAAAACCATGATATCTTTATATTGCATAAATTTAATAACATGAAATAATACAATGTTATTTCCATTTGTGAGAAACCTTTGCACTCTGCTGACTATCTCACTCTAATCCTGCTCTGATCCAGCACTGATCTAAGAAAGTTTGGTCCAATATTTAACCACTTGCTTGCATCTACCTGATTAGCCTTGCTTGCGCATTCCTGGGCTAATTGAGCCCTTATTAATTAGGAAATTCCCAATTAGTGATTTTGAAATACATCCAAGGCTTCCAGATGACCTCATACATGACCTATACAATTTTCTAATTATACAACTGATAGTTATCTTCCCTTTAACCCCAATGTCAATTGGGTCTTCCTTAGAACTAACATGCAACAACTATTTATAGTGAATTATCTGTTATCTAATTAATCACTACATGTGAATTAAATCAGATTTAATTCACTAGACCTATCGATAGCTCATATCTCATTTAGAACCAGTTAACTTATTTTAAGTCAAATAATTGAGTTAACTAATTACTACTCACAAATAATTCAGCCAGGGCTCCTAAAAAGTAGGAGACACCCTACATGCCTCTAGTTTGAACCTTAAATCTAATTATGTAGGTTTTAACCCTGAACAAAAATCATATACACACGAATATTATAACAAAACTAAACAATAGCGAGAGCATAAAACATAAAACAGATAAACACAGAGATTTTCCCCTGGATCCCAAATTCGGCTTGGCTGGGCTTTTGATATTTCATTATATTCTTGAAAACAGCAACACATATAAGCATGCCAAGACATGCATAAAATGTCATGAATCCAATGTACTCCTGGATTAGAACATATCAAGAGTTCGCTTGACCTTAATCCACAAAACATAGGCTAAAAACCATCGACCCCCAATTCTCTAGTGCCATGCACAAAACCATGGGCACGGACCGCCCACCGGAAATTAAGGACCAAAAAAATTTTGTCGGGGCGCTGCCCCGGACCCTGACAGGGGGGGCTACTGCCCCCCCTATTGCACCTAGCGCAAAGGGGGGGCTATCGTCCCCCCTCTTACCCTCCCGTGCATGATTAGTTTTGGAAATAATATAAGACATACCCAACTTTCTCCCACTTGTTGTTTTCTTTTCCGCAGGGGGCCATAGGAGAGCTTAGTTATTGGCCCAATTCTTCAACACCCATTGTTTCTCACGTAATCACATGTTTCTCACACCAAGAGAACTTCGAGTGCTCGCGTACTTCTTCTTCAATGGTCCCAACATTCTTCAAAGTGTCCACCTTTACCAGTAACACCCTTTTAGCCTCAACCATATCTCTAACAAAGTGATATTGAACATCAATGTGCTTTGTCTTTGAATGATAAGAAGGGTTCTTAGCCAAAAAAATTTCACTTTGGCTATCACAGTCTATCATTATAGCTTGTTGTACCAACCCCATACTTCAACACAATCTTTGCAACCAAACTGCTTCCTTGCTTGCATGAGTGGCTGCCATGTATTCTGCCTCTGTAGTTGAAAGAGTCACTAGAGACTGTCTTTTACTCATCCAACTGACTGTGCCTCCAAATAAGCTAAACACGTACCCAATTGTAGATATTCTTTGGTCCAGATCTCCAGCCTAGTTTGCATCAACAAAACCACGAATGTACAACATTCTTTCCAATCCTGGTCTTCCCTGATAGCACAAGCCGTAATCACTAGCGCCACGTAAATATCTGAAAACCCGCTTCACTGCTGTCCAATGATCCTTCCCTGGGTTTGACATAAACCTACTCAATACTCCCACTGCATGTGCAATGTATGGTCTAGTACAGACCATTGCATACATCAGGCTACCCACTGCACTTGCACATGGAACCGGGACCTATCCTCCTCCTCTTCTTGTGTCTTGGGACATTGTTCAGCAGACAGCTTTACACCTATAGGAATAGGAACATTCACCGATTTACTATCTTGCATTTAATATCTTGCATATTGAACCTCTGTAAGATAGTCTCGACATACTTCCTCTAGTTTAACTGGAGCTTCCTCTTTGCCTGATATCTCTTAATTTCCATGCCCAAAATATATTTTGCAACACCAAGATCCTTCATGTCGAATTTGGAGAACAGTTGGGTCTTCAAATCTTGGATAATTTCTTTGTCATTTCCAATCAACAACATATCATCCACATACAAGACCAAATAAATAACACAGTCACCAATTAATTTTAAATAAACACAGTGATCCTCCTTGCTTCTGGTGAAGCCAAGTCCCCATATATAGGTATCAAATTTTTGATACCACATCCTTGGTGACTTTTTTAACCCATACAGAGACTTCTTCAACCTGCACACCAGTTCTTTCTTACCCTTCACCATAAAGCCTTCAGGTTGCTTCATGTAGATCTCCTCTTCTAGATCCCCGTGAAGAAATGGTGTTTTCACATCCATCTATTCTATCTCAAAATCAAATGCAATAGCAACAGATAAAAGTAATCTAATAGAAGTAATTTTGGCAACAGGAGAAAAAATATCACCAAAATCAATTCCCGGCACCTAGGAATACCCTTTTGCTACCAACCGAGCTTCGTATTTCTCCACCTTGCCTTCTACATTCATCTTCTACTTAAACACCCATTTTCTCCTAATGGGCTTCCTTCCAGCCAGCAACTCCACCAGATCCCATGCCTCATTTTTGTGCAAGGATGCCATTTCATCAACCATGGCCTCCTTCCAGAGTTTTCCATCCTCTGAATCTACTGCCTCCCTGAAAGTTCTGGGATCATCATCAGTTATAGTTAAGGAAAAACCTAAATAGAAAGCAGGTGGACTATACCTTTCTGGTGGCCTTCTTTCCCGAACTGAGCTTCTCATAGATGGAGTTTGTGGCTCTTCCTCTTCTGAATCTTCTTCTGCTGTAGAGTCTGATTCAAACTCCTTTAGCTCAAACTCTATCTTCTCAGGTTCCTTTGGTATGAATTCATGTTTAACAACATATTTCACCTCTCTAAACACCACATCTCGGCTATACACAACCTTCCTTGTTTCCAGGTTCCAAAGCTTGTAACCTTTTAAACCATCCTTATACCCAATAAAGATGTACCTTTCAGATTCGTTATCCAACTTGGTCCTTTTTTTCTTTGGAACATGTACATATGCATCACATCCAAATACCCTTAGATGTGAAAGAGAGGGTTTCTTACCAGTCCATACCTCATGTGGAGTCGTATCCTCCAACACTGATGAAGGTGATCTATTAACCAGATAGCATGCAGTCTCCACTGCCTCTGCCCAGAATTCTTGTCCTAACCTGGTACCACTGAGCATGCTTCTTGCCTTTTCCATCAGTGTTTTGTTCATTCTTTTTGCAATTATGTTTTTCAGAGGTGTGTATGGAGTAGTCTTCTGCCGTGCTATACCACACTTCTTACAGAACTCTTCAAATTTCTTCTTGCAGAACTCCCCACCATTATCTGTCCTCAGCGCCTTTATCTTCTTCTCTGTCTGGTTTTCCACCAGAGCCTTAAATTATTTAAATCTGTCAAAGGCTTCAAATTTCTTCCTCAAGAAATATATCCATGTATTGCTTGAGAAGTCATCTATGAATGAAACATAGTACACAGAATTTCCCAGAGATGGAACCGACACAGGTCCTAACACATCACTGTGCACAAGTTCTAATATCTTGTTCGCACTCTTAGCACCAGAAGGAAAACTCACCCGATTCTGCTTCCCATATACACAATGTTTACAGAAATTGAAATCTAGAGAGAAATTAGAAATACCTTCTACCATACCATTTCTATGTAGTATCTGAAGGCCCTTCTCTCCAATATGTCCAAGCCTTTGATGCCATAGCATGATCTTTTCTCCAGAGACTGCTAGGCTTTCCGCTCCACTTTTAGGAACCACATAACTATTACATCCATTAATAACAGTGCTACCTTGTAGCTTGTACAGAGTTCCAGTCATAAATCCCCGCATTAATACCTATGCTCCCCGAACCATCTTGCAGGCATCTTTCTCAAACACTGTTTTTACACCTGCATCATCCATCTTGCTTACAGAAATAAAATTTCTAGCTAATGAAGGAATATGCAGAACACCAGGAAGTGTTCTAATCCTTCCACCTTGCAACTTTATCTTTAACTTTCCACATCTGACAATTTTGGCCTTCATATCATCCCCTAGGAAGACATCACCACCATCATATTTCTCATACTCGCAGAACCACTCCCTATGGGGAGTGAAGTGAAAGGATGCACCTGAGTCAGTCAACCATGACTCATGATCTACATGTGTATTTGAAGAAGAAGCCAAATACACATCCCCACCTTCATCCGAGGTGGTTTTTGCATCCGCAGAAGGAGCATCATCAGATCCCTTTCCTTTCTCAGGAGCTTTAGATCTGCACTCCCTCTTGTAGTGCCCTTCCTTTCCGCATTTCCAACATACATTTACAAACTTTCCAGGAGATTTAGATCTCCCTCTAGATTTGGATCTCCCTCTCGAAAGCTTATTCTTGTTTATGTTTTGGGACCTTCCTCGTACAGATAAGGCATCTCCATTCTGGCCCTCCATATTTCTCCATCTCATTTCCTCTGACAACAAGGCTAAGACAATGTCATCAAAATTCAAGGTAGTTGTATTGTTATCTATTGCAATAACCAGACTGTCCCACAAGTCTGGTAGAGAACACAACAAACTGATGCACTTATCTTCATATGAGATTTTAATATTAACAGATGACAGCTGACTTACCACATTATTGAAGGCATTCAGATGCTCTGTCACCGAGTCTCCATCCTTCATCCTCAAGTTATATAGCTTTTTCTATAGGAAAAAATTATTCACTAGAGACTTAGATTGGTAAAAAGTCCTAAGTTTTTCCCACAAATTTTTCGCCGTAGCTTCCCCAGATACATTCAACAATACTGAATCTGAGACACACAACTGTATTGTTCTCTTAGCCTTCTGATCCAGTTTCTTCCAGTCTTCATCTGACATTGCCATTGGTTTAGTACCTGGATCTATCGTGATCCACTGATCTTTATCCACCAGTAGATCCTCCATCTTGAGCTTCCACAACTCAAAAATCTGACCATTAAATTTCTCGATCTCTATCTTTCTGTCGCTCGCCATCTTCTTTCACCACAAGAATCGATCCCGCAGATCTCCCACTGAATAGGGTCTACCTCAGGCCCGAGAAAAAAACCCTTAATAGAAAAGGCGTCCCCTTGAAGCTGAAACAAAACTGATACCAAATGTAGGTTTTAACACTGAACAAAAATTAACTACACACGAATCTTATAACAAAAATAAACAATAGCGAGAGCATAAAACATAAAACAGATAAACACATAGATTTTCCCCTGGATCCCAAATTGGGACGATCAGCTTGATATTTCATTATATTCCTTTTAGTGTTACAACACATATATATACATTCCGAAGCATACATAAACCCTAATCCATTAACCCTAGATTATAACATAACCGTAGTTCCCTTGACTGGATCTACAAAAAAACCAGGGGCCGAAAACCATCGTACCCCAAAACCATGTGCAAAACCATGCACAAAAACATGGGCGCGGACCACCCATCGAAAATTAAGGACCAAAAAATTTTCGCCGAGCGCTGCCCCAGACCCTGATAAGGGGGGCTACCACCCCCCCGTTGCACCCAGCGCAAAGGGGGGGCTCTCTCCCCCCACGTGATTAGTCGTGGAAATAATATAACACATACCCAACAAATTAATTGAGCTAAGTCTTATTGGCTAGCTTAACACTTACAAGATGTTATGTGATGGAATTACAATTTACTTCTAATATAATTAAGGGATAATTAAATCAGAAGCCCCCTTTCGGGTGCCATTTCAACACCGCATAGCGGTCAAAGAATTAACAGGGTTCAGACCATTCTAATTATTCTTTGGGGTGGAGGTCGTGCTTCCTATTGAACGTGAAATCCCCACCCTACATTTGGCTATCATACTTATCACTGATACTAAACCCCTAGAGAAAAGGTTGGTACAGCTATAACTGGTTGATGAAAGTCGATGAGAGTATCTCCAACATAACAGAGCCCACAAAAATAAAGTCAAATCCTTGTTTGATCGCAACATCACACCTCGATCATTCAGTGAGGGAGAATTAGTCCTCCGCTATGATTTCGTACAAGGAGCTTTAGGACCTAGGAAGTTCAAGATATTATGGAAGGGTCCATACATTTTCAAACATTTCCTCCTTAAGGGGGAATACATTTTATCATAGCCCAATGGGACAAGCCTAAAAAATTTCATCAACGGAATCTACCTCAAACAATTTCACCCATAAAGAAAGGCCCTCGGTCCCTAGAATAAATGTGTATGCACCATAACTTATTTTTTATGATGATCAACTCATCATGGATTTTGTCTAAAAATTTCTCTCATCCTGTATCAAATATGGATCGTCTACCAATCTATCATTTCATATTTGCTGATGGCGCCTCTTGATGGTCGCAAAACCTTGTTGATGCAGCTTGGGCCATGCACTCTCCTGAAAATACACCTTGCCTCACTAATGGTATTTGTATCGGGTCAACCACCAACAATGAAGTCGAATATGACGTCATCATAGGCCTTTTAGTCGATGCCTCCCTCCAAGGTATCCTCCATCCGCATGTCTTCCTTGATTTTCAACTTTTTGTATCACAATTACATCAAACCTTTGAGGTGTGTGATCCACGCCTATCTAAGAAATACCTACATGCATAAATATTATCCCAAATTTTTTATCACTTCACATTTACACATATACCAAGAGATAAAAATCACATAGTTGATCACATAGCTAACCAATTTCTAGACTGGAATGCATCACATGTATACCATTGACCATGAAAGCATCAAAATCCATCACATATATATTGAAAAAAATATAAAGAAAAAAACATGAAACACACCATAAAATTATCAACATGTACACATCATTAGAGCCATAAAGATACATCTCGCATATATATATCAAAAAATATATGTGTCCAAGTAGACAAAAAATGAGTTCATTGGCTCATATCTAGGAAAAAAATGTCAAAAAAAATCAGGGGACCATCCTCATATTGGGTGTTTTCCCTCGTACATACATAAAAACAAATCTATGGTTCAGGCCCTCCCTCTCAATCTTGTTGAACAATATTTTCACCAGAAGCCAAAATGAGGCTAGTTGTGGTCACCACAAAAGCTATGCGGTGCAACACTAGACGATGCGCCCACTCACATGCCATCGTCGTCTCCATGATGACCTCCGCCAAATCATCATATCCCTCACTGGGCATACCTCTAGTAAGGGACTCAATCCTACCCCAAGTGTCTTATAAATCTTACAGTTGGTCCTCCACTTCTACTAGTCGAGCCTCTGTTATCTCAACCCATTTGTGCCATCGCTCGACATCCCTAGCTGCTGGCACACTACCACCCATCCCAAAGGGTCCACCAACCTCCAATCAATGCTCCTGCATCGGTCGCACATGCTTAAGATGAGGCCTTACATCTCTCTATCTCTAGGGCACATGTGCTGCTCTTGCGACACCCATGTGTCTCGGGTCATTACCTACTAGGTAGCCTAGTGGTCATCCCTAATGCCCAACATCTGCAAGTAAAAAAACATGGTATCAGTGTCATCATATAAAACATACATATATACATGTAAATAATAATGAAATGCAAAAATCAGAAATATATTACCTGTTGGTTCCCATGCGTCACCAAGAGGTAGACCCATGGTTAGATCCCCTTAGAAGTCCACACCCCGGTATGGAAACTCGAAAATTAGCTAAGGGTTGGAATTAAACAAACCCTCCACGGGGGCATTCCAGTAATGCCCCACAACTCTACCACCGGCTCCCATCACCGTATGCGTGGGTCCCTAGTAGGCCTAAGAGGAATTTATAGAGAGGGTCAGAGCATAACCACCCTCTTGTACGTAATGCTACATAATATGCTTGCATAACATAAACAATGAAGCTCACCTTGATTCATCTGCGTGAGTTGGGACGCCATACCCTTGTAAACAAATCGGGCCCAATCAAAGTGGCAGGTCTGCAACTGCTGAAGGAACACTATTTCTGGACCTGATACTTTATGGGGTGAATCTGACCCCTCCAACCATACGATCATAAACATGGTAGTTCACTCAGTCAGATAAAAAATAGAGGTTTCCTTAATACAACCCTCCTCAATAGCATTAGGCCCACATTGGCCCTCATGCTCCACCCATCGATGGATGTCCACATGCCCAGATGGTAGTGGATAGGGTAAAGCCTCCCCACAAGGCAGAAATCCAGTCACAAATTAAACATCGATCTAAGTTGATATGGGAAAATCATCCCTCCTCACCACCATCACCTGTCGGTCATCATCCCAACAACGGATCAAAAAGCGTGGGAATATATCCCGCGCCTTCAATATGGGGTTTTAAAGAAACTCCAGTAACCCCCATTGAGCCAAGGCCTGACTCATTGCCAGATTCTCTGCCACTTCAGTATGCAAGGTCACCTAGTCTCGCTCCCTCTAAATCATCCTTCCAACAAGGATATAAAAAAATCAATTTTTTGGCTTCCTAAGCTAGAAAAGATACAAAATTCCCCATTTTTTTACTATCGAGTGACCAAGTCATGGTGACCCCCATACAGGCATCACAGCGGCTTATTGCGAATCAGTCGCCCACACATCCCTAAAAAATTAACCCTGAAAGGTCATACATGGGACCCTTGTACAATCTACCTACCCTACAACTATAATAAAATAAGAGTGTTATGGCACCATCTCCTACCTATCTCTCCCCATGCACGTCGTTGGTACTCTGACTAATGACAATAGAAATAATCGCTCTGGAATCAAGCTCCAATCTCTCAAGCTTAGCAATGCAAATGAAATGGAATTTGGCCCTTTAGCCCTATTTTTTTTCCCTCTCTACATTTTTCTGGAGCCCGTTACAGGAGTTCAGGACCTTCGTTCTCAAAACCGTGAGAGACACAAGGATCATACCACATCATCTTAATCATGGAACTCTTCATTCCAGTTATTACCAAAACTCATTTTTGGGCCCGCCACATGCCCCAAACACCATTTTAGGTGCACCTTCTCTTTTTTTTAACTCATATCATTTAGTAAATCACATACTATTTACATGTTTCAAAAATATTCTTTCACTTGGGGTATTAGCTATGGATATTATAGGTACATCACAGACACCATGCTTCGAACAACACCTCAGAAGATAGATACAAGAGCAGGTATCATTCACCACTTAGCATGATAGGATTCCTATCAAGCTTTTCATATCTTGACATCATTTCTCCAAAGTGTACCCTAGGGTCCATCATCTCGACCATGTTTATCACCACCTCATCTTGCATATGATAAACATCCATGTCGGTCAATAGAGCCTTCCCACTCATGGCTCTCTTCATATTCATAGACCCCCATCCATTATCGGGATCCATGACCACCCACTCTGACCTGAGAACCACTTCACTTATACGCATTGAAGATCCACCTCATTATATGTCACTCATCCCTCATTAAAATTCATTCTAGAGCCACCAATAATATTTTACGATGGATCAAGTAGGACACACTACCACGTTCCACATTTGACCTATCACACCCCCACTTACATAACACATTTGTGTCACTTCATTCACCTCATCAACCCCACACTGAGACCATCTAATGGGCCCCCCACCCTCAACAAAAAAATACCATCCTTGCATCATTATGCAAGCCAACACATGTTTTTGGGGCACCTGTCTCTATTTTTGTACATCCAAACCACCCTTAATTTCTTTTGGAAAGTGTACAAATATTTTTGGGAAAAAGACTCCCACCCATATTTTTATGTTTTATACTTGGCAGAAGTTTCTTGTCACCCTTGGTTGGGGCTTGCACATTTTCCACCAATCTCAATCATGTCAGTCATAGCATACTTAGACATACACTATATGACCTACTGACTCCAAGGCTAACCATATCAAATTCTTTTTTTACTGTCGCAACTCACATTAAAGCTCCAACCTCGAGTCAGTTGTCCATAACCATTACTATAGAAAACTCTCATTATCATGCCTTGTTAACCCACCATATTACAATCTGCTTCACCAAAAACCTTGATCCCCTATATCAACACTTCTTCGACGGTTGATGCTTCTTTCCTGTCGACTTCACCACTTATATTTCAGGATTGAGGTATTGCCTTAGATAGGTTCCCCCTTCAAGGAACATCCTCGGGTGGAATGATGGGAATCAACATTTCCCATTGATGCCATCGACCCCCTTGACATTCAACATCAACACCAATTTTCATGTCAAGGCGGTATCATACTTCATAACCACTGCATCTTAGCCATTTAGTCGAACATGCACACATTAATAAGCATCTCATTTAGCATTGATTACACCACAATGCAAGGGAGGTTCCCAAATTCGAAGACCCATGCATACATAAGTACCTCACTTAGAAAGTGCTTCAGCTAGAGGATGCATGAGGGCACCAGATTCAGTCTATTTGTTCTAAGAAAACACCCTTGAGGGCATCAACAGTTATCATCGCCAGCCATCAACATATCACCTATTACAATGTGACTTAACAGAGCCAATATATGTCAAATTGTATTAACTAGCCATCATAACGAGCATGAGACATGCTCGCCTCGTATAATTTTTTTTTATTTATCACTCAGGTTTTGTATAGAGAATGGTTACCCTTTCTCCTCAGTCAACGAGTCCCTCTACTCATCTTTGCAGCAAGTTACTCCCACTCTCTCTCAAAGATGTTATGCAGACTCTCAGTTAGAATAGAAAAATGTGATGTATTTAGGCTATATGCTTGCTCCTAACCTCATACATTAGGAGGAAACTATTAACACTAGAAAATCGTACACTATAAAAGACATTTAAGGTTGTCTAGTAAGAGGTACAAATAAATATTTTCGAGTTGAAGACATCATGTAAATAAAAATAAATAAAATTCTCCTAAGGTTATTGAAGGAGAATTTGGACCATGCACTAGAAGAAAGGGAAAAATGTGCAACCGCACGAATTTTCCTTCGAAAGTCGCGCAATCGAAGGAAAGAGCGAACCCAACAGTTCGGGACCACTTCCCACACTTGGGGAGAGGATTCCTTGACATTTCCAGTCACGGAAAACCGACTTGGAGTTTCCCTAAAGATATACAATCCTCAATGGAATCATCTTGTCCTACACTTGAGTCACTACACTCTTGAACCAAGAGAAGGAAGATGGTTTCATAATTTTCTATATAAACAAGCCATGGGAGAAGAAAAATATGAGATATTGTTATGCTGGCCAAATTGCTATCAGAGCAACACCACATTTCATTTTTAAAGCAAAGGAAGTGAGAGCACTAACATGTTGGCCATATTGCTTCTTAGAAATCTAACATCTTAGTGAGAGCATAAGTGTCCACCATTGAATAGTCTTCACACTTCTTTTGAGAGAGAGGAGAAGCTTGCAAAGAGCCTGAGGAAAGGGGCCTCCCTGCTGAGGATTTTGAGCACCATAGCTCAAAGGATCCTCTTCAAGTGTTTTTAGTATTCTATTGTATTCTTCTACTACCAGCAATCAATAAAGGGAGTCTTTCTCCATTATTATGTTGACTTGTTTCTCCATTGAGCAGTGTTTTGTATTTGTCTCTATTTTTTAAGTTTATGTTTGTAAATGCATAATTTGCACGATTTGCAATGCTTTGTTTTGTTTAAGTCTTTCCACTAACAACACCAAATATTTTTATGATCCTTTGCAAGAAACAACCAACTCTTAAGAAGGTATTATTTGGTACTCCACTACCACAAAAAAAAACACTAACGCACCATCGAAAGCTCTCATCGTGCCAATCTTATCTTTTTCATAGCACTTGAAAATAAATTTGTGATAGAAATCTTTATTTGTTTCATGATTTCAATTTTTGTGATTTCTTTATTTTCCCATATATGTCTAACGGTTTGAAAGCTTTTGTAATACGATTTAGCTTTCTTTTAAAATTCACCATTTAATAAATCCATTCGGATATGTTTTATCTTTTAAATTTTACTTTTAAAGTTTAATATTTTAAAATAATATGATAAACCAATTATGGAATATATATATATATATATATATATATATATATATATATATATATATATATATATATATATATATATAAAAGGTTGGTAGACTCAATGATAATGGGATATCAAGGAAAAATGAAGAAATTGAAAGTGATTTATGTAATAATTAATTGTGGTAATGCTTGGTGTATTAAGAAGGTAAGTACACCTTAAATAAATAAGGTGGGGAAATTTATTATATGACTAATTCAAATGATAAGATTTATGAATGAAAGGATGATGGCTAAAATAAAAAGAGGTAAAAGAAAAATAAGTTTTTAAATAAATGAAGGTTTCAAGTTAATGAAGGGAAATCTGAGCTGAAATTGAGTTACATCACTGTGAAATTTAGATGTGAAGTTATTAGAAGAAAACATTAAATAATGGTAACTTTTAATTTGAAAATGAAATTGTAATTTGCAGGGTTTATTTTGTCTAACAAAATTTTGACAAGGAAAAATGGACTCAAACAAAATTGTTATGGTTCCATTTGTTGCATACACAACAAATCAGAAAGCTGAAACATTGACTCATATTTTTGCGAACTCTTCATACTCCAAAAAGGTGTCGTATTTTAAAGCTTTTCCTTTTTTAAAGGTAGAAATTGGTCAAGTGCTCCCTGAATGAACAATGTCTATTATAGTGTCTGCCTAAAATAGATATACAGAAATTAGATTCTTTAATGCTTTCCTCTTGGTGTAGTTCGTTCAAAGCATTTTCTTGCTTTGTGAGATAGGGACATTGGGTTTCCACGGATAAAATGATATCCGAAGGAAAAAATCACAAAAGGAAAAATCTCAAATGCTTAACAGTGGCACGCAAAATATATATGTATATTAATTAATTAATTAATTAATTAAAGAGAGTATAGTAGTAATATAAAGAAAATTTCATAGGAGAACAGTCCGTAAGATTCTAATTTATTTCTTTAAAGCATGTTTGTAAAGAGATTTAAGATAAATTTAAATAAAAGATAACTATGTTTAAAAAAAAGGTTATAGTTTTGGAGGAAGGTTTTTTTTAAGTTGGAATAGAACATTTTTTTTTAATATTTTTATATTAGAATTAAAAGTTTAAAATTTGTAATACAAATTATAATCAATACAATATAATGAAATGTAGATAGAAATGAGTCTTTTTAATAATAATAATAATAATTTATTTTTAGGATGATGGATAAATTTTCATTATTAAAGTTTATATAGGTGCACATTTTATTTCTTTGGGTTTGAAATATAGAAAAATATGTTCTTAACTATTAGGCCAACTCAAAGTATAGTAACTCTACAAAACTAGCAACCATTAACTTTGTAATTTCATAATTCTAGGACTGTAATAACATTCTACACACACACACACACACATATATATGCATAGTCTAACTTATAGATAAAATAGTCTTTTCACTGGAATTCACAAAAATTAGGCAATATAATTTTGGGTTTTTTATTGTTTAAAATACATTTTTGAATGCTTAAATGAATTCAGCACATGAAAAACCCTGGAACACTCGAATTATGCATATTAAACAATTCAAACTCAAATTTTTAAAAATCTTTCTCTGCTTTTGATTAAAATTAACTAAAAAAACAAATTGAAATCATTATAATTGCATAATTTTAGGGATAATTCTCCTATAATCATTATCTACACTAATAAGAATATATGTTGATAGTGCAAGCTTCTGTGATCCATAAAATTTTAATTATAAATCTTGCGGCAAATCACATAAGAAATTTTGGAAAGACGCGTTTAGAACTACCAACAGTAGTTCATCCATGATGAACTATAGTTGGCAGTTCGAAACGCATCGGTTCCAAAATTTCTTATGTGATTTCCCGGAAGATTTATAATTAAAAAGAATATATGTATTAAATTAAAAAAAAAAAAAGTAGTTTTAAAGAAACTCAAATAAAGAATATATGTATTAAATTAAAAAAAAAAAAAGTAGTTTTAAAGAAACTCAAATTTTACATATAGAAATTCTATAAATAGAATTTTTTTTTTTTTTGGTAAGCTTGGTAGTTCCTTTCATTTTTCACTTTTTTCTCTTTTTTTTTTTACTCCATTTTCATGGACATGTCCACATACATCACCCCGATCCGGGAAGGGAATTGAACCTGTGATGAGTGCTATAACAGCCCGCCTCATCACCATTTAACCAAGACCCTAGAGACCTATAAATAGAATTTTATGTCTATCTATGCAACACAATAGGCTGCACAATAGTTTTTGTAGGAATCGGGTAAATTTTTTTTTTTAAATTAGGTAGTTGGAATGTTTGAATTGCATTTTTTATGGTGGAAATGGATTCAGCACCATCAAAAACCGTTAAGGCACCCAAAATACTGAAATTTAACTATTGTAACCTAGATTTTCAAAAATCTTAATTTCTAGGTTATTTTGTGAGTCTTTTAGACTAAAACATTCATTTTCTAATATTTTATCTTTTTATATTATATTCAAATTTATTGTGAAGGTACCTTGAATCATTTCTCAAAGTTGACGTATTTTTGTTTTTCCATATTTTCTTTGCCAGTAATACATCATTATAACCTTCCAATTACTCAATCACAATTTCCCATGTAAGTTAAATGGCTAAATTAAAATTAAAATTAAATAGCTATATTACAATTTAATTTTAAAATGTGAAATATTCATTAATAAAAACAATTTAATAATTTCAGCATGGAAAAAAGTTTAATTGACTAATACATTTGTTTTCATAAATAATTTATAATAATGGTTATATCAACATTTTTTTAAATCAATAAAAACACATTTTTTTAAAGATAGTTCTAAATTATATTTTTATTAGTATCATTATTATCATTATCATCTAAAGGAATTGGTAAGTGGGTAGTCTCATATTTATTATCTGGTTGATTCCAACTACTACCACTATAATCTTTAGGTATATATGTCTTTTGTCTAGTGCTTTATGAGTTATTAAACTTAAAGGCATAGGTAAAGACACATTGAGAAATCTCTTCAAAAATTACATATATAGATAAATTAAAATAAAATAACTATAATTGAAAAACCAAATAAGTATCAAATCATTAAATAGTAAAATAAAATAAAATAACTATATTATAAGAAATGAAGTATCCAATCATTATTTATGTAAACTTTATAATAATGATATTTATCAACATTATGAGTAAAGATAACATATTTTTTACATATATAATTAATTTAAATAAAAAATGAATTATCCAATTTGAATGAATTTAATTGATCCAAAGTTAGCTTAAAGTCTCAAACGATTATATTTATATAAAAACTATATTATAATTAAAATATGGGGAATTTTTCTCATATATTTAGCGTTTTAATTTTATTTACGTCTTATTTCAATTCTTTTTATTTGTCTGAATGAATGTATCCCAAAAATAAATAGATAGTTTAACATATATATATATACTCATCCCCTTCACTTACATATAACTTTTCATCAAACTACAATGTTCAAAATAATATCACCCAAGATAAAGATCCATTTTCAATATGATTATTGTGAACAAAGTAATGGTACTCCATGGATTCTAGAGTACAAATATTTTATTATGAACAAAGTAATAGTACTCCTGTTTTTTTCTTGAATTCTTATCTTTTCAAAATATTCAACTAGATAGAGTTGTGCAAAGTTGGGATTTGAAAATGGAAAACAAGTGACATGCAAGGTCTATATGACCAGCTAAGTTTACATGCATAAATATGGAATTGTATTAAAGATTACTTTTTTGGTCGGTAATTAAGTATATTCAACTCTATTTCTGAAAGTTTGTGAACCACCTTACAAGGCTACTTGGAAGGAATGATATTAAGGACCCAAGCACCCACTATGGCTTCACTAGACTTCCTAAGCTAGCTTTAAATTCCAGCCAAAACCACCCAAGGTTCAAACTAGGTTGGTATAAAGATACTAGGGCCTGGTTATACCATTGAGAGATGGACTAAAATGTTGCATTGAAAAATATTAATAGCATTAAAAATATTTTTACTTCTAATTTTAAAGAGAAAATGTGGTGTGAGAAAGATTTAGAGGCTAAAATAAAATTAAGATATTATAAGGAGGTCATCAACGCTACTCTAGAAGATAAAAAGTATCTCTCTGTTTTAACTAGCTCAAAGAAAAAAATTAATATAGCCAAGATAAGAACTAACTCTCATGAGCTCCATAGTGAAAGAGGTAGTTGGGCACTTCCTAAAACAACATGGGTGGAAAGGATCTGCCATCTCTGTTAGAAAATGAACATTGAGGATGAGAATCACGCTTCTCTCCAAGCTCTTCAAGCATAGGAGTAAAATTTTGAAATAAACTAAATAATTTGTTTCTTTAGTCTGGGGACGTTAACCACCACCATCATCATCATTGACTCTGATCATATGGAGAATGTTACAATATAAGAAGAATTAATTACTTTTGCATCATAGTTACCAAATTTGAGTTTGAATATACTCATTTAATAAGGAAAAATTTCATAATTATATATCTTACAAATATTTTAAAAATTAAAAGAAACAATCATAAGAAAATTTAATTTTAATAAAATTATATACTAACAATTAAATTTAGGCATTCATCCATATACCTAATGTTAGGAATCTGTAATTTATTAGCAAGATTGGCAGAGTCCAATTACAGAAACAACATCGTTTCAACCAACTTTGGGATTCTAGGATCTAGCCCTCCTGAATCCGAAGAGGGATCTCTCCAATAAGTGCAAAGATGGATTTGTCTTTGAATTTTGGGGTAATAATATTAGGCTAGTTATGAAGACCAAGGGTTTTGTTTTATTTTTGGATGGTTGAAAATGATTGCTGTTAGAGGTGAAAAGTCCCAAAGGTAAAGAGGTTCAAAAGTGAGAAGTTGCAAGCAACCAGAGTAAGCTTTAGCCAAGATGAAAGATAATTGCAGGTTTTCAGTCCATTGGGCTATGGAGTCATAATAGGATTTAATTGGAACAACAAGAGGCAAGAGTGGTCCATGGGGCAATTCATCTATGTCTAAGGATCTCTTTAAAATTTGATTTATGGAATGAAGTGATACAATAAGAAGGAAAAATAACAGATGCAGAACAAAGAGCAGCCCAGGATCTGGTAAGTACTTTGAAACTAGCCAGCCTTTGACCAGGCACTTAAGAAAAACATGAAAGCAGACTAGGATCTGGTAAGTACTTTGAAACTAGCCAGCCTTTGATACACTTTCAATAGAAAACATATAAAAACCAAAGGGAAACTCGAAGGCAACTTTTGGAGTAGAAACTAGCGGGCCGGGCTCACCACAAATCCTCTCCTAGCTCTTCTTTACTTAGTTACCTCCAAGACAATCACAAAGATAACACAGAATGACCTAAGATCTGGTAAGTACTTTGAAACTAGCCAGCTTTTGACACATTCTAAGGGAAACAATCAAACAGCTATGCAAACAAGACTGGGACCAGGGCTCACCATATCTTCCTCAGTTCATCTTCACACAACATATATTGAAAGTAACATTTAAAAATAATATTCAGCTAAGACAATAAGACGAGGGAACGCCAACATTCCTATGCTTAAACTGAATTAAATCATTTTCAAATAACAGAGTTGGAAGAAAACATTTAAATAAAGATTTTTCAGCCAGAGAAGGTTACTGGTATACAGTAGGTCCTAACCCTGTTCAAACTATTCTTTACAATAGAAAATGAAACAAAATGAAAACAGAAATAAAATAACAAGTTACAATGAGAATAACGTCACCATCAACATAGACCAGGATCCCATAAATCAGCTTGTATTGATGCTCCAAACCAGTTACAATCTTCAAGTCTAGTGTGTTAATTCATCTTTCTCTCATAACCTAACTTATCCGTTACAAGCAAGGCTCCAAGAGCCAGTGAATCACTATTTACAATCAGGAGTCTTTAGCTCAGTTACAATTACAATGCTTCAGAAACAATATCAACAACCAACCCCTCACTCATCTTCTACTGAAGTATTTATAGAAAGATGAGGAGGTGAGATCTGATAAAAGATCTTAAATACAATTAATACAAAGTTAATGTTTTCTTGGCCCTTGGGGGGCTCAATGAAGAAACTGTACAGGTGTTTCACTGCATTAATTGATTTATACTCATGTTTTAAGCTCCGTGGGAGCTTTTGTTGACCTTTGAGGCTTTTTGTGATGCTAGGGTTACTCTGCAGATATTTTGTCATTAAATTCCTGGCAGAAGTAACTCTTCGGCTGCGTCGAGGCTAAATATCTGATCCTGATCAATAAATTCAGCTCCTGATTGAATACTTTGAGGCACAGGTGGCGCTTTAGTCACTGGGAGGAATCAATTTGCCCCCATTTGTGGTGATGGAGGGTTTTTCTGTCGATAAAACACTTTAGGTTTTCTGTAAACTGTGTTTTATTTGGGGATTAGGCTTTTGATAAGCATCTTAGACGTAATCCCCACAAATCTGTCTGTTAATCATCTGCTCTGGTTCATCATGGTCTGTAAAACTGATCATCTTTGACCGTGCCTGTTTCATGGTTTTCTTGTTGTCGTACCAGGCTGCGCAGGGTTGATAGGCATCAATGCCTGAGAAAACATCGATGAAACGTCCATTTCAACTCTGCGCGTGATTTTCTTTGACGAATCGAAAATAGGAGGATCGTCACCCTCCTTCTCTGAATCTTCTTTGAAAACCACAAAAAAATGATTTAAACCCTGAAAAATGCGAAAACACATTAAAAAATTCTGCGTTTATAGGTCAATCTACATCGAAGGATGTGTGGAGGAAGCAGGGCCGTTGGATGGCATCATCCAACGGTCGGGATTTAATCTCAGAATGGTCGAAAAAGCATGGGGGAGGGAGGATTAGATCAGAGCCGTCGATTTCGCACTGAGATCGACGGTCGGGGATGATTGCGGGGGGTTCGGGTGTACGGACAAAAAATCTTGGGGGTATGCCCCCACAGTGAAACTGCGCCATTGATTTGGATCAATTTGGATGGTCAAGATGGAATCAGGGGATGTTGAAAGTCAAACGGAGGGAATCTTGGTGATGAATTTTGGACTGTCGATCTGCAGATCAGATTGACGGCAGAGATGCGATTGCCGCTGTACGATGGCCTGGTTATCGCGCGGGCGCTTTGGTTATCCATCGGACACCTTCAAAGAGTGATAGTCGTTGGATGAGTGGGCCCAGATCGGACGACGGAGATCAATTTCGCTGGGCATCCTGGTTCGAGCTATAACGCGCGATGGACGACGGTTGCACGGCGATTTTCAAATCGTACAAGGGACATGCGTCAACCGTTGTATGGAATCGCTGGCCATCGGGGAAAAACCGCCTTCCGCTAAAGAGTGGTGCGAAGGAAACCACGCGGGTTAGGAAAACAGTGCACGGTTGGGGGGAGGGGGTCCACAGGGAGGCGCGTCCCGCACCGTCCGATCTGCGGAGCAGATCGACGGTGGAGAACACTCCACAATTGCACAGGCGGAAATCTTTGGAAATGAATTAAAACCCAAAAAACACGAATAACAAAGGTTTTTTGCAGTTTGGCGGAGAAAATTTAATTTGAAAGGATAAGCACCCGACGGGTTTAGCAGTTGGTTCTGGCGCTCGGGCTTATGGACGGAAAGGTTAAAAACTCTAAGCCCGAGGGGGCTTAAGTCTCATACATAAAAATATGTATTTTTCATGGTTTTTTAATGGTTTTTGAAGGAAATGAAGGTTCCGGTAAGGCTAAGAAGGGGTCTTAGACCTTATAAAATGGATTTTATGAAAGGGAAAAAGGAAGAATCATGAAATTGTGGGGTTTTCATGGGAAATGGGGGGATAGAAAAAGAGGTTAGTTTGGAAGAAAAGGAAGGGAAGAAAAAGGGGTCTGTAGCAGTATTTGACTTTGGATTTTTGTAGGATTTCAGAGGTTTTCAGGATATAAACAACAATGTGGGATCTGGACAGAGGCATGAGGCCTTCAAAAGTCTTCAAGAGGCAACAGATTTTGGTAAGGAAAAATTGTTCCTTGAAGGCTCAAAAAATATTTAGCCACCTTTGGTATAATCAAATTTTACAGGTGGCTAACACCTAACTAAATCATAAATATATAATATATAAACTGAATTTTAAAATCAATTTCATATTAACAACAATTTATATTTTAAATAAAATTATATATAAATAATTTATAAATATTATTTAAAATATACACTTATAATCTTATTTGTTAATTATTTATTTACCAAATTAAATAATATTCAAAATAATATTTATTATCTTATATAAAAAAATATTGAATATTACAATTTGATAATTAATCAAACTTCTAATTAAACAGTATTAAAAATAACAATTATTATCCTATATAAAAAATTATTTACTATTACAATTTGATAATTAATCAAATTTTCAACTAAACAGTATTAAAAATATTTCTAGAATCTAAGCTTATGTGATCCATCATATAAATTAGCAGAATTCTTTCGGTAATAATCACATGAAATGGAACGTGGTCGACGCGTTTCGAACCAACTAGTGTGGTTCATCATCAGGACTATGTGAGAGATCAGATCAGTCATTAAGTATAAATTGATGTAGAGATGGCTCAACTAGCCGTTACCATAATGGCTAGTTTGACTTTGAAAAATATAATTATTCCATTATTTATTTATTTATTAATTTTTATTTATTTATAAAATAATTAACATATTTATATAACTCATTAATCAATTAAACTAAAGTAATGGTAAGTTATTTAACCAATAGTGGTTATATACATGTATATCTTTCTTACTAAACTAATTGATTTAATACAAAACAAAACATGAATAACAATAGAAATAAAAATAAGACTAAAAGAAAAATATAAAATATAATTTATTATTAAATAATTAAATCAATTAGTTTAGTAAGAAAGATATACATGTATATAACCACTATTGGTTAAATAACTTACCATTGCTTTAGTTTAATTGATTAATGAGTTATATAAATATGTTAATTATTTTATAAATAAATAAATAAATAATGGAATAATTATATTTTTTCAAAGTCAAACTAGCCGTTATCCTAATGGCTAGTTGAGCCATCTCTACATCTATTTATACTTAATGATTGATCTGATCTCTCACATAGTCTTGATGATGGTGATTATTACCGAAAGAATTCTGCTAAATTAATATTAAAAATAATATTTATTCGCTTATATAAAAAAATATTAAATATTACAATTTAAATTAGTCAAATTTCTAAGAAAAAATCATAATGAAAAAAAATCTATTTAAAAAAAATTAAAAAAAAAAAATTCTACTCAATTAAGTGTGCAAATGTTCACTGACAAAAATATCTATATTTAAATTGATAAAATTACTCCACAAACTCTTATTCCATTAATGCAAAATCTCATGGTATAAAATGCAAACCTTATGCCCTCTATAGCTTATCCGCAGGGTTTTTGAAGAGCTAAAGATCTGCTATGTTCTTTTTGTGTTAATCGAGATCCGGTATAGAATGGACTTATTAATCTACATTCAAATTATTTGATAACTTTCCTGAAATAATAAATCAATCATTAAATAAATTATAATTCAGTTATTAAATAAATCATAATTCAGTTATTAAATAAATCATAAGAATAGTATTTGGACCTTGTTAATTATTTTTGCATTTGGCAACTTAGTCTATAGCAAAGCCTGGTATTTTCCTCGAAGGACTGATCTCCCCAATTATTTAAAAATGAGTTGAATATTTAAAAATAAATTATTATTATTATTATTTTTAAATTAAATAAAATTTAGTAATTAAATAGTCTTAATTACCTTGATATGGGAGAACTTGCTCTCCAGTAAATTGTTAGTTTCCTTAGCATACACTCTCTTATTAAATCTGGTTCAACATGAGGCACATGGAGATGCTCCTAAAATGGAGCCAGAAGCAAATCTAAGCCGGGCTGAGACGAGATAAACACTATTTGATTCACTAACTAAAGCGGGGCCGAGACAAGACAAACACTATTTGATTCTTTTTTTTTCAGAAAGAAAAAAACCGTTGTATTATATTAAGAATATAAACAGTACATTGACCAAATATGTCTCAGCTGCAAGAGAAACACAGCGAGAAAACAACATATAGTGCCACATTGAAGTGCTCAATCAGAGAACCGAGCATATAAAATAGTTGGCATCCACATAACAGGGATTCGATCCTTCCCTTACAGATATCTTTCCTGATATATAAGAAAATTAATCAGAGAAGTAAAGACATAGATGAAAGGGTTCATCTCAGTCCTTACTCGGAGACTATGAGACTGTAAGGAAAAGGAGAAGCAGAGTAATTGGAAAAGAAAGCAGTGGGACATCAATTCCAGGATTATAATAGAATATGAATCGTGGTTTGAAGATTTGAGAGACACTATCGGTAGAATGAGAAGATAAGCCTGATGATTGAAGTATCTCTTAAGATTATGGATCCTGGTAGTTACAAAATTGATATGCAACAGATAATGTGGATAGCCATCTAACAGAGAAGGTTACCCGCTCGCTTGATATAACACACTCCCATGATGAGGGGTACAGGCTCGCTTGATTGTATGAATCTGTGATGCATAAAAGAGTTGACGCGCTCGCCTGATAAAATATATGACATTCCTTCTTGATGGTAAGTCCGAAATATGGAAAAGAAATGCTGTTGCATATGCCTGCAAGTAGATTAATATATCACGCTCGCTTGAAATAATATCAACCATGCTCGCTTGAATCATAAATCATAGGCTCGCTTGATAAGTTAACACGCTCGCTTGAAATGATATTTTATGAAACCATTAGAAAAGCCTATGAGAAAGATCACAGATGCTCCCTTTGTAACAAAATTATGTCAAAAACTGGAAACAGAAGGAAATCATGAGAGAGGAATTGAAAATTCGGCAGTCTGTCTGCCATCATGAAAACGAGAGATGAACATCAACCCAGACTTAGTAGAGAGTCCCTTTTTAGATAATCGATCAGCCCGGGTATTGTTCTCTCGGAAAATGTGAAACATTGGGGAGAAATCCATTCTACTCCAGAGATACTGAGTGCGGTCGATCCAGCCCTGCAAAAGTTGAGTGTACATGTTAAATATGTTATACATCCATCCTATAACCAACTGAGAATCCCCATATATGCCGGCCAACCGAATTTGATAATCAACAGCAATGAGAAGGCCTCCCCAGAGTGCCATAATCTCGGCCTTGTTGTTTGAACCTGGACCACCATTCCAATAGAGGAGAATATGATCCCGATCCGAGATCTTAATCCATGCTCCACAACCTATATTACCTTCTGCAGAAGCACCATCGAAGTATACGGCTGGGAGAACAATGTCATGGGGCCTAAGACGATGAGAAGCATCACAAACATCAATAATCAAAGGGGGACTATCAGCCATCCAAGATTTAATAGCCATGTATGTGTGGTGGATCTGGAAAGAGTTCTTCTCGAAAATAATGTTATTCCTTGTGAGCTAGACTTCCCATATGAAGTAAAAGGGAAGGGATCTGAGAGAACTGTTCAAATCATCCCAATCGTATGCAGCAGAAATAAAATCCACTGGCCGCCAGGATGGGTCCATAATAAACGAGCTGAATAATTTCCAAAACTTGATAACAGAAGGGCATGTGAAAAATAGATGATCAATGGTCTCCTCGGCCATGAGGCAAAAAACACAGCGGCTAGGGCCATGATAATTGCGCTTCCTAAGATTATCCCAAGTAAGCACTTTCCTTTTCCATACCAGCCAGCTGAAAATAATGATTTTCGTTGGGATTTTCCTCTTCCAAAAAGGAAGGAAGATATTTGGTGATTGCTGAGAAGGATTAGATACAATCCTATGATAAACATCCTTTACAACAATCATGTTGTTTTTTAGGGGCCCATTCCAAACAATTTTGTCACCTCCCATGGCATAGCACAGCCCAGCATAACGAAGAGTATTTCGAAGCAGAACCCATTCATCAGCATCCGGGCCATGTAGATCAAGTTGCTCGGCCAATTTAAAAATGGGAGTGCAATAAGACCAGTAATGAATTACCTGGGAATATAACATAATACCTCTGCGGGCCAAAGCAAGAATCAAGTGCTGGGAAGGAGCCGAGAGAGGCGTCAATGGCAAGAAGTTATGAGAACCAATTGGAATGTCACACCCATTCCTAAATAGCCAGCATAAACGTGGAGCAATGACATGCAATATCATCTTAAAACTTCGCCAGATACATGAAATTATTGGAGGAAAAGAAAAGTCATTACAGCTAATCTTCAATAATGCGTCACCATTGTAATATTTGGCCTTGTTTATGTTGTGCCATATACCTGTGCAGCAAACAGGCCGCCAAAAGGATTTAACAAGAAGAGCACGATTGAAGTCCCGAGTACAGAGTATTCCCCAGCCATCCTTATCCTTGGGAGCAGAAATAGCAGATAATTTGCATAGGGGAAATTTCCTGCACAAATTAGCACCTCCCCAAAGAAATTGTGTAATAATGCTATTAATTTTGGAAATGACAGCAGATGGAAGATAAAGAAAGTGTGCCCAGAATACAATCATTTGCAATAATACCGATTGAATCAGTATGAGACGACCTCCCATGGATAACCAGCGATGTGTCCAACGCTGAATCTGATCGCGGAATCTGTCAATGATCCAATCCCAATCTCTGTTCTTATAACCACATGGTTTGATATAGTATCCCAGATATTTAAATCCATTTAACATATGACGAGTGCCAACTCCCAAGAATTCTGCAATAAAATTGACTTCTTGAATGTCCCCAAATTCAAATAAGAGGAAAGATTTGGAGCCATTAATGCCAAGCCCAGTAGCGGATTTAAACCTCAGAAACATAATATGTATATAGAACCAGTGATTTCTAATCAAGTAGCCAAATAGCATGAGATCATCCACAAAAAGAGAATGTGATGTGGATACCGATTCTGAAAATGCGAAGCCTTTGATATAACCCCTCTGCTCAGCCGAATGCATCAACCTACTGAAGCCATCCATAACTAAGATGAATATGAGAGGTGAAAGAGCACAACCTTGACGTAGACCGTGACCAGCCTTGAAGAAGAGGGAGGGAAATCCATTAACAATCACCGCATATCTAACATTTGAGATGAAAGCCATAATCCATCGAATGATTCGAATGGGTAATCCAACTTTGAGTAAAATAACCCGAATAAAAGACCAGTCGATTGAGTCATATGCCTTATGCAAGTCCACCTTCATTACCAGCGCATCCTGCTTTTGTGAGTGCATTGAATGAACAACCTCCTGAGCGATTGCAATCGCATCATGTATAGACCTGCTATTAAGAAAACCAAACTGTTCCATAGAGATGTTAGCAGATAAAACAGCTTTAACCCGATTGGCAATAATCTTAGAAGTAACTTTGTAAATAAGATTACAAAGAGCAATGGGTCTAAAATCAGAAAATATCTGGGGGTCCGAGACTTTTGGAATGAGAGCAATGAATGAAGAGTTCAGATTTGCAAGCATGATGCCCTTCTTGCGAAATAATTCCATCAACTCATATAGTTCACCCCCCAACAGATCAAAAAAGAATATAAAAAACTCCGCCGGCCATCCATCAGGCCCGGGGCATTTGTCATGAGGAAAAGACTTCAGGACCGACAAAACCTCATTCCCAGAGATGCAGCGATCAATAGCAGCCACCGCTACATCATCAAAGAACCTGGGGACGTGTTCTAAAACCCAGGATTGGTTCTCTGCATTAATAGAATGGTCAGCCATATAAAACTTAGAAAAATATGTCACCGCCTCCTCTTGGATCTCTGAGTTGGAGAATGCAAAGCTATCATCATCTTTTTTAATGCGCCAAATTTTATTCCGTTTCCGGCGGGCATTTGCAGATTTATGAAAAAAGCGAGTATTGAGATCACCCTCCTTGAGCCATAATATTCTGCTCTTCAAGCGCCAAGTGACCTCCTCAATCCTCAGAATTTCCTTTTTCCTGGCAGCCAGAACCTTCATACTACTTAAATTCTCTGCGTCAGGGGAAGTAGAGGAGCACGAAACAAAAAGGTTCGCCATCTTGGATGAAATCTCATAATATTCTTTTCTGAGTGCAGCCTTTTTCCTCATCTCCCATTCCTTAGAAGCCTTCTTGATCTTTTGCAATTTAAAATGAAAGCGCTCCCAGTCTTTAAGACTAACATCCTGTATCTCTTGTCGCCAAATACCAATAATTAAATTAGTATATTCCATATCCTCCAGCCAAATCCAATTAAATTTGAAAGGCCGCCCCTTGAGATTGACCTCAGCTTTCCACGATAGCCGGATGGGCATATGATCTGAAATGTCAGAGACTATAATATCAGAACGCAGTAGACCCCATTTGTCCACTAATTTAGCATGAACCAAAGCCCGATCAAGCCTCTTGGCAATGTGATGAGAATTTGCACGCTTATTCGACCAGGTTGACAGCAAAGGAAACGGTCGAATATCGACCAGCTGGTGAACATAAAACATGTCACATAAAAAAGATGAAAGAGGATCGATTCTGGATGATAAACCCCACACTTCATCTGGGTGCAAAGTGGCATTGTAATCCCCCATGAGAATTAAATTGGGCAAAGAAAGAACACCCGAGTCCCTCATACGTAGCCAAAAAGACTGTCTATTGCTATAGGGGGCATAAATATTGATAATATTAACCAATTCATTCATGCCTCTGAGGGAACCAGATAGCAATATCCCTCCAAAAAACCTATAAGCCTTAAAAGATGCAAAGTCCGGATTCCATATTGCAATCAGGCCACTCGAGTGTCCCATAGCATCCACATCAACAACATTCCATCATGTTTTGATAGTCAGAAATAAATTGATTGCCCACTCTCGAGCACACATGGTTTCTTGTCCTAAAAAGATAAAAGGATTAGCAGAAGAGAAAATGTCCCATAGGCAATGAGCTTTGGAGGCATCGCCCAACCCCCGTATATTCAGAGAAATTATATGATTCATGATGAGTCCGGTTCCGGGTGGCATGCTCTAAGTGCCCGAGAATCATTCCTAGTGCTTTGACTGATGGAAATCGGAATGTCAGTAAGATTTCCGTCGTCCTCAGTAAACAGGGAAACGGCTTTGAATTTTCCTTTAGAGTGTTTATTGGCCGATCTGGAGTTTCGTCTACAAGCCTGTTGTACAGGAGAAAGAGTAGATCTAGAGACTGACAAAGTTGGTGGTCTATCAAAGACGGTAAGGGCAATGGAATCATTATTGGGATTAGCCAAAATAGACTCTAGGTCACTGCCAACAGAATTCCTCGGGGAGTCCGGAAAGTAGGCGAGATCTTCGGGCTCGGAAGATATATCAGCAGTCGTGTGGGGATTAATAGATGAGCAAGGCTTAGGCGCAGACGACTCACCAACGTAGAAATTAGTGGTAGGGAGTATAGGAGGGTCACATGTAGTAGATATATGACCAACGACAGATTCTATCTGAACCTGATGGGATTCCTGTAGACCTAAAGGTTGAGAAGTTGTAGTTCCAATATCGTGGCCAACTAAGGAGATTATATGATTATCATCCGGAAGGGAAATATTCTCATTGGCCAGAGGACCAGACGATCTAAGAGATGCAAGATCATCATTTGATACAATATTATGGTCAGGATCCAGCACACGGGAATTATGTATAATCCCGTCCGATTTTTCTTGTGCAGTCACAAAAGCTTCTTCATCAGAGATATGGGGACTAGGAATACCTGAATTAGAACGGCCAAAAGTACCCGAGGCAGCATTTTCCCGACGACCATCAGCAAGAGAGACAGTAGCAGCGTCAGATGGGATCATGCGCATCCGAAATGGACAATGCTCACGAAGGTGACCGGTGCGGTGGCATATCAGGCATCGGAATGGTATGCCCCAGAAATCAATGCGCTGCCTATGTCTTCTGTTGCCCCATAGAAGATCAATGTCACCAGGCAGGCCACCCGAAAACTCGAGTTCGACTAAAATCCATGCCACCCTCTTGTCACTGGATCCTACAATACTTGGGTCAATATACTTGGTAGAGCCAATGGAATTACCGATTGCACGCAGAGCCTTGAGGGTCCAATATTCCAACAGAAGACCCGGGAGCTTCACCCAAATAATTCTATTATGAGGAGCCTCCATCACCGGATTGAAGCCAAGGTACCAAGGGATTAACTGCATGAAACTTCTACCGCGCACCCAAGTTCTACTAATAATCTTATAAACATCACTTTCATCCATAAAATGAACGCTAAACCAGCCGTTGATGAGAGTGCTCACCTTCAGAGTATACCCGATAATTGGATGCCAATGTTTGCAAATCCAATTGGCAGTGTCAAAATCACAGTTGTCCGGGAACAACCATCTACCAATAACCTCCCGTTTCTGTAAGCTAGCAACTCTTCCACAGAGGTCATCATAGTCTAAAGAGACTTCCTTAATTTCCATTTTGTGCTTAAAACAATTAAACCTCTTCCTGCGACGACCACCACGCTTCTGATGTTTGTATCTACCGGCCAAACGATTCGCTTCCGAGGATGGAAATTGGATGCACTGTTTAATGATAAACTCATCAAATTTGTCCCGCATAATATTATCAGAATGAGAATGATGTTTAGATTCTGGACCCTTCCGACTATTAGTGGGAAGAATGGGACAGGTGGCATCTTTGTGCGCCATGTGGCAGATGAGCCCTGAAGGCAACAGAAGCCGTCACTACAAAAACACCATGAGAGACAAGCATGTGATAGGTAATGATAGTACGCCAGTGAGCCTCCGCGGCAATTCCAATAAGCAAAACTGACGGTAGCTCAGAACATTAGGAGGAGAGCGTGACATAAATAATGCTGACAATCCAGGGCAATGGTAGATAGAATGAGATAAAATCTAGGATACGATGAGAAGGGATGATTAATAGTTCGTCAGGATAGTACTAAGAGTCTAGGCTGGAATAAGAGGTATGAAGTAATGGGATATCCGTCGAAAGCTACAACCAGATATGAGAATGTCAGCAAATGCTCTTCGATGATCGGGCCGTATAAAAGAATTAACGATGGAGTGGGAGAACCTATAGATAGACTATCCTAATCCACCTAACACAATCATAGAGGATCCCGAAGTCCTCAATAGTACCTCGATAATGATAATTCAACTATTATTCTATTTGGGATCCAGGTATGACATAATGTAGGCAAGATCTAGGTGAAGATGTGCCATATGCGGAGGCTAAAAAAGGAATTGAAGACATTCTAAAAGGACAAGATATCACTCCAAAAGAGAAACTGCTTGGGAAATGATGTGACAAGCTCCAGAACGTAGATAATGTTCCAATGATCAACAATTTGAATTTTCCGATCATAGACCAACGGCGAAGGAGAGACCCGCCAGCCGGAAAAACCAGATCAATGGAGAAACAATTATACGCAACAACAGAAGCATATACAGCCAGGAATTGACCACCATTTTTTGCGAAATATTATACTAATGCTCTTGCATGGACGAGAGATAGTGAATAAATCCAACCAAAATCGCCACCAGCTGTGTGAAATGCTATGGATATTTGGTTCACACAAAACAGATTCTGATGATGAGTTCTGTGATAAATAAAATGAGCTTGAATCTTCAGCGACGAGAGCCACCATTGGATTTGTGGATGTTGTATGTAGAGGCTAGGATTACAAGAGCAACCATGAATAAAAGAAGGATGAGAACTATGTCAATCAATTCAGAATAGGTGATGAAGACTTCTGTTGACATAATGCAATCTCAACAGCAAGAGAAATGATCCCTCCAATGAGCTGGAGTTGACACTGTTTACGACAAGACACAGCCCACATGTCGCCGAAGCCACCAATAGCAACAACCAAGTGTTCACAATAGATACCAGCTAAAAACAAAACCCACCAATATCCAGTAGGCACGCCATTGGGAGTCTATTTCTTCAATAGCCACTATAGGCAACAACGAATTGTTCACATCAGGTACCAGCTTTGTAAAAACAATGGATAGGCCAAAGTCAAGAGACAGTGAAAACGAATAATGATCTCTAAATGACACTTGATGCAACAGAAGCCACCATAAGCAACATTCAATTGTCCAACATTGAGTACCAGCTACATACATATAATAATAGCCACCAAATACAACATCATACTGACATTAAATGGGTACCAGCTACAAACATACATAAAAAGCCACCAATAGCAACAATCAGAAGTCCAGCATGGGTACCAGCTCTGAGAAACAACTGCACTTAGGGAATCATTCGGCCAGTAGAGAAAGAGAGATAGGAACCTCAAACACTATTTGATTCACTAACTAAATAGAAATGGACTGAAATTAGAGAACTAAATGAGCCTCTATTTATAGGAATTTTGGGGTCATGGAAGGGTCCATCTCATTCCAAGAACACGAGTTTGGAATGAGCCTAGAATAATTGATGAAAAAATATCTTATTCAGGAGAAACAATTAAGAAATTGTTAAGTAATCAAGAAACGGTTTGGAAAGAAGTAAATTTAACTAATTTTTTGTTAATTAATAACAATTAATTTCACGGTAAAAAAACTTCAATTATCTAACATTTTATATAATGGTGCAAACCAGTACATATTCGCAGCTAGGGGAATTGTTTTCAAAGAAAAACGTCTTATTATTTATTTAAAATAAGTTTCATTTTTTGATCATTAACACTAAAATATTTAATATACTAACATATTATTTATTTTATATATTGTTTTAAGAAGAAATATTTAATTTAGTTCTAAAAATAGTTCAATAGGTGATAAAAGTATTGTAAGCGATGAGAAAACTAAAAAATCCAATATTCAAATCCCCTATACATACCCCATTTACAAAAATATAAATATATCTATAATTAAAAACAAATTAATTTTTGAATTTATCAAATTTTACCTAATATTTTTTTTTCACAAATTTAACATTAAATGATATAATCTTATTCTCATAAAGTATCTCAAAATTTTTTGGGGATTACTAAAAATTTATAATTAATTAAAAGTATAAATTTGTTACTGCCCTTCCCAGTCATTCTTCGCTTATAGATAGTTATTTTTCTAACTAGTTATGTGACAAATATATTGCAATTGATGACTTTCTTTAACTAGTTATTTGAAAGATATATTGTAGTGGATATCTGCCCAATGCTATAGTGCAATCTAAGCCAAAATCTTGTAGTCTATGATTTACATCCCCGGTTGCAGTATAATTTTGCAGTCTATTCTTTGCACTCATTGCACCAGTGCCTTCTCTACGCCATTGCCTCACCACTTAGAAAACCAAAGGGATTGACTTGTAGTAAGGCTATTTCAAGAATGAATTTGATCCAACTTTTCCTCTTTATCATCTTGCCCAATTGACTCATTTTGAGTAATCGTTTCCCTACAAAACACACAAGGCATTATAATCTCGGAGTATACAACAATCAAGTATGAAGAACCCCAAAAAATGAAAAACTAGATGAGGTTTTCAAAGCCAGAGATGACGTTAACAAAATGAAGAACCCAAAAAATGTTGTAAGTAACATTTGGAATTTTTAAAAGTGAGATAACTCGAATGAAGGTTAGGTATCAAAAACAACATTTGAGGCAGAAAACCATCCACAACTCTAAGGAAACAAAGGAAAGTAGCTAGGTCATCTTCTTCTATAGATATTATGTATATATACAAAACATATGTTTTGAGTAATAAGTATTAATTTATGAATTTGGGTTAAAAAAATGAGACACAATATGTTTGTGGATTTCATGGATACAAGCAATACATACACAACTCCTATGGGAACTTTGTATTGATATTCTCTTAATGGATTGGGTGGTTTTAAATTTGTTAACCATAATTTGAAATGGGTAATTTGCAATCTCTTTCTTTATTTCTAAATACGTAGTCTTTAAAAAAAAATAAAGAAAGAAAAAAGGAATCTTGAAGGGACGGAGACTTTCACATGCAAGAAAAGATAAATACAAGTATTGCTTGAGCATGTAGGAGTTCACATTGTTTCTCATTTGTGAAGGTGAATTTTCTTGGAGCCCATAGTTCTCGTTTTCCTCCCTTTCCATGACTTCATGGCGTTTCCTCATTATAATATTCTCCTTTGTTATAGGTGTTGCTATGGAGTCCATTAACAACCAAAGTGGATGCTAAACTGAATCTTGAGTCTAGACCATATGCTAGGGGTTGACCATATGCCTATGCTCGCATATATTTTGTTTTCTAATCATATTGATGCATATTCCTTCAAGATATGGGTTGGATATATAAAGGGTATATACTTATCCACCATCTTGTTATTATTATGCCTATCCACCCCTCTCATATTGTAGAAATTAATTTGTAGTTTCTAAATTGCTTATGAAATTTACTAAATCACAAGACTAGAATCTACTCTACTAATCTGCAGAAGTAAATTCACGATCAAGAACACAAATCACATCAAGATTCAACACACATACACAGAGATATATCTAGGGGAAAGAAATTGTTCAAAACCCATTACTATTTGTATTGCATTAATCAAATAATCTAGATGAATACAATACGCTCCGCTCAACCTTGAGCTCAACCTGCACATGTATCTTCTATCATTTGCCTGACTAACTGAACCTAGCCAATACTTAGCCAAAATTTTGAGCTTCCAAGCCCCTATTTCTTTGTGTTGTTCCTCAATGAATTAGCCCCTATTATTTAGGAAATTCCTCAATTTGGATTGCACAATTCCTTTAGGTCCTTCTCTAGCTACATGCATGACCTGTACAACTTATAATAGTTTACAACTGATAGTACACTACCCTTGAACTCCAATCTCAACTGGGTAACTCCAATTATGTGTATGCATGAGTTAATTTAGGTTGATTAATCAGTTAACTAGTTAAACACTGAAGTTACACCCCACGGCTAGACCCTTCACTATTTCCTCCAACAGTTGGAACTAGTTTCACTAACCATAACTCAATTTAACTTAATTAAATTGTTACAATTGAAATTAACTCAACCTAGGCTCCTAATATTTAGGAATCACTTTACGCGACTCAAGTTCATGCCCCCAACTCGAATTAACTAAGCTAACTGAGTGATAAAAACTATATCACCTCATTTAACTCATTCAAGTTGTGCGTTGATGTGTAATTTCGAATTTCTCCTAATTTAATCAAGGGAAAATTAAATTAGGAATTTATTGTTGCATTTTCAACATAGATATTGTGTTACCAACACTAGGAGGAGATACCGCCGTATGTGGATGTGAAGAAAATTACACAAAGGTATCCATAGAATATCAAATAGACCAGTGTGATGAATATCAAACAAAAAAAAATGATGATCATAATAGTTGTGTTAGTGTTTTTGTGGAAATGGAGTACCAAATAACACCTCCTTGATAGTTGGTTATTCCCTGCAAAAGACCACAAAGATAGTTGGTGTTGTTAGTGAACATACATAAACAAAACAAAGCTTGCTTAGTATTAGACATAATGCATGAAGAAACATGAGCCTAAACAAAAGAGACAAATAAAACACAATACTTAATGGAGAAAACATGTCAATATAACAATGGAGAAAGGCTCCCTTTTTTGACAACTGGTGATAGAATAATACAATAGAATACTAAAACACTTAAAGAGAATCCTTTGAGCTATGGTGCTCAAATATCCTCAGCAAGGAGGTACCTTTCCCCAATCTCTTTGCAAGCTTCTCCTCTCTCTTAAAATAAGTGTGAAGACTCTCCAATGGTGGACACTTTTTCTCTCACTAAGATGTTGGATTGCTTAGAAGAAATATGGCCAACATGCTAGTGCTCTCACTTCCTTTGCTTCAATAATGAAATGTGGTTTTGCTCTGATAGAAATTTGGTCAGCATAAAAATGTCTCATGTTTTTCTCTTCCCATGGCTTGTCTATATAGAAAATTTGAGCCCATCTCTCCTCCCTTGGTTCAAGAGTGATAGTGACCCAAGAGTAGGACAAAATGATTCAATTGAGGGTTGCATATCTTTAGGGCAACCTCAAGTCAGTTGTCCTTGACTGGACATGTCAGGGAATCACCTCCCCAAGTGTGGGAAGTGATCCCAAAATATGACATTTTCCCTTTCCCTGGACTGCGCAACTTTCAAAGAAATATTTGCGTGGTTCGTGCAAACCTTCTTTGTTTCTGGTGCACGGTACAATATTTTCTCAAATAAAATTAGCAAAAGTTAAATTTTTATATTTCCATGATGTATTCTACTAGAAATCTTGGTTTGTACCTTTTTTTGGAAAATTTCTAATGTATCTTGCATTGTACGCTTTTATGGTGTTAATAGTTACCCCCTAATGTATGAGGTCTAGGAGCAAGCGTATAGCTGAAATATATCATGTTTTATACTTTGAATGAGAGTCTATGTAACATCTTTGAGAGAGAGAGAGAGAGAGAGAGAGAGAGAGAGAGAGTAACTTGTTGTAGATATGATTAGAGGGACCCCTTGAATGAATAGAAAGAGTAACCATGCTCTATAGGAAGCCTTGAGTGATGAAATAAGAAATATTTCTACAAGTCAGGCATGTCCCATGCTTGTTATGATGACTAAGTAATACAATCTAATAGATATTGGTTCATTCAAGTCACATTGTTGTAAGTGACCTACTGTTGGTTGGTGATGACAACTGCTAACACCCTCAAGGGAATTTTTACTTTGAAAAAATATATTGAATTTGATACCCCCATGCATTTTTTAGGTGAAGCACTTTTTGATGAGGTGCTAATGTATGCATGGATCTTCGACTTTTGGGAACCTTCTATGCATTTTTTCCTAAGAATTGTTGAAAGAGATGCTTATAAATGCACAGGTATTCGACAAAATGGAAGAGTTGCAATGGTTATGAAGTATGATACCACCTTGACATGAAAACTAGTGCTGATGTTGAATGTCAGGGGGATCGATGACATAAATGGGCAATGTTCATTTCCATTGTGCCACCCGAGAATGTTCCTTAAAAGGGGTAAGACATCCAAGGTACTACTTCAATCGTGGACTATGTTTAGTGAAGTCGACATGAAAGAAGCATCAACCGTCCAAAAAGGTGTTGATACAAGGGATCAGGGTTTTTGGTGAAGAAGAGTGTAACAAGGTCGGTTAACAAGGCATGATAATGAGATATTTCTATAAGTGATGGTTATGGACAACTGGCCCGAGTTCAAAATTGTAATGTAATTGGCAACAGTCAAAACAATTTCCGATATGGGTAGGCCTGGAGTCGGTAAGACATCTAGGGTGTGTGTAAGTATTCTCTAATTGACATGATAGGGATTGGTAAAAAATGTGCAAGAATCGACCAAAGTTGACTAGAAACTGTTGCCAGGTATGAAACATAAAAATATGGGTGGAAGTATTTCTCCTAAAAAATATTTGTACACTTGAAAAAATAATTTAAAAGAAAGAATGTAAAAGTAGTTTGGATGTACAAACACGAAGACAGGTGCCCCATTAACATGTGTGTGTCTTGCATGGTGATGCGAGGATGGTATTTTTTTGCTAAGGGTGGGGGGGCCATTTGTTGGTCATAGTGTGGGGGTGATGAGGAAAATGAAGTAACACAAATGGATTTTATTCATGCGGGTGTGATAAAAAAAATGTGAAATGCGGTAATGTGTCTTGCTGATCCATCACAAAATATTAGTGGTGGCCCAGGAGTGGGTTTTAGTATGCGATGAGTGAAGAAAAATGAGGTTGATCATAAAGGTGTATTTTTACAGGACAAAATACCTCCTCATCAGCTCAGAGGAGAAGGTAATATGGAAGAAAGAAAGTGACCTAGACAAAACCTATTTCTGCTAAGGTAACGCACCCCAGGAACTGATAAGCTACGTTATAACGCTTCTGATCCATGTAAAGGTCACGTTAGTGACTAGGGAAATGCTCTAGTTGGCCCAGAGAGCAGTGTTACCCATGTTTAAGCATAAAATATGAAAAATCCCGCAAACAATGATTGGAAAACCCGACTTTTTCTCATGGAGAGTTAGTACAAAATAGAAACTGAAAAGAACTAACCTCTTATTAGGCCTTACCAAAAGAAACTAGACTCTCAATAAAGGCAAAAGCATGTAAAGCTAAGGAAACATCTTGGTTTTTTCCTTTTCAAACTGGTTGAAAGAGTTAGGGCAAGATCTTCCCTCTCCATCTCCTATAAAATGGAGTTGTGGCTTACTAGTCCAAGGTCGAAGGTTTTTTGAATACATGTGGAGCAGAGTTACGTTGTTAATTTATGGTAGTTGAGGTCCGATGAAGTGACACTGAGAGCTTGCCACCTTGATCACCATCACATACAAGGAAATAGAGAGAGAGATTGGAAGACTAAGGAGAGCTTGGTCCAACCGGCGGTTGTAATCCTCCTTTTTATAAATCAATAGAACTGCATCTATTTTGTCCATTCTATGCTTTGATATTGTCATTATTTTCCAATTGTTAATATAGCATGAGATGAATGGCTTAGATATGTGTTATTTTATGTTTATTATATGCTGATTTGAGTTAATAAATAGTATATTGTTGTAGAGATTACACGAGTGCTTTGTTTGATCGTAGGACTCGAATTTGGAACTAGTGAAGAAGGACTTCCGATTTGCTGCTCAGTGTTTACCAAAGGATCCAGAATCAGAAAAGGGGTAATCTCTCATCTAGTTTTACTAATTGATATAAATCAGCTTGAACATATATGGAGTATCTTCGTGAACTATACAACTAATCTGACTGTCTGCCTCGGGCACCGGAAAGCCTAAAGAGGGATATTCGATAACCACTACCCAAGCATATTACCCTATAGCAGAATTTTGTGACTCCACTGGGGATACAAAACCAAGTTTCCGAACTATTCCTATCACTCTCCTCTTTGATTTTCTTCTGTTCACATATGCTTCTGACCAATTTATATGCTCAGTAGACATATCAAAAGCTCACAAAGTTCAGATCAGACCCTGCTTAGCCATCTGAAAAATTTTACCTTGACTAACGTCGCCATTTTTAGTCTTCCAATGCACTATAATGCGGTCTAGGCTTAGAAACAGTGCGTTAGTCCCTGCATTAACCCGATCCAGGCTTAGATACAGTGCGTTACCCAGCCAAAAATTTGTTGTTCACACCTGTGTTGTGTTTCCTTTTGGTGGTAAAGTTCTTGGATATCAGAATACCTTCTCTTACTGTATCCCTGTGCTTCTTTACCAGCTAGCATTCCTGTCTTTTACTCTCATTTAAAAGGTTAATGTCAAACGCATCTACTTTTTGAAGAGAACACTTTTTTTAAAAATTTTCTGAACTTAGCTGAATTAATTCTGAACATTTTTTGGTTAAAAGACTGTTAAGATGAGATAAATAGATGTATAAATATTTAAGGTTGAACTTTGTTATTTGAATTTTGGTGCATGGATGTTAAAAGGAAACCTCTCCTTATAGAAATACTCTTCATCTAATTGAATATTTAGAGCATATTTTTGCATGGTTTTTTGAGTCAGAGACTCATCACATTTCATACGTCCACTCCCCCCCCACAAGAATAATAATCAAAGTAAACTAAGAATCAAGTGATAATAAAATCAATCATATAAATTTTTCTGAGCTCACACCAACAGTAGTTCAGGCTAGTATCTTGGGGTATTAAAAGTGAGAAAATCACCCAAGATCTCCAAACTTGAAGCTAGAGTCATTAATGAGTGAAATCCTACTGCACTCATATTATCAAGACCACTCCATTACTGGAGCTAAGTGTGAGACAACACTTGGGTGCATGCGAAGGTAGCCCGGCTTCAAGTGCATTTAGTGGACATTCTATATATTGGGGTTCCCTTCGGGGATGTCGAAACTAGATCTGGGATCTAGGTGTTCTGCCCATATAGTGTGCTATCTACGACCATGACCCCCATGATGATGTCTGTGATTTGAGGTATCCTTAGTGGCCAAACTTTTTAGGGACTTACAAAAGGTGACTGGGACGGGCTGTCCTGGTACCTAAAACAGATGGACCTACTCTATCTTCGGTCTTTAGGAGGGTACTTGTCTCCACAAGAGTACTTACACCTATCGTCTAAGGTTCGGGCGAAGCTCTAAAGTAACTGTAACTGTACTTACGACCAACCCTCTCTGTATGCTATTGTGATACTGGGTTTTATCTCCAGCAAACGGTAGTACTCAGACAGGGCACCCTATTATGGCTGCTTGCTGATTGATCTTTAGAGAGTCCTTGTTTATTTTTTCTTTTTTAAGTGTGTGGTTACTGTCACTAAGACTTTATAATACATCACAAATTATTAAAATTTTCTTAAAATAAACAGGTCACTATGGCATCTTCTGACCATCGTCGTCTATCTCGTTGACAGCAAGGTCTCCCTCCTTTGACACCAGAGGAAGAACTGAGTCTTGGTGAATCCGTGCCTTCGACGGAAGAGCAGTCTCCATTGACAAACCCTAATTTTCACATAGCCCCGTATCACACGGAATTTCCAGAGGACCCTTTTATAGAAGGCATTGTACCTCCTTACAATCCTCCACTCACTAATCCGTTGGCACTTGTGATAGTTCAGATTACACCACAAAAAATGTCTTTGGCTGCACCAACATCCATTTCACAACTGGTACCTATGGGGTTGGTACCCATGGCAACCAACCCAGGTTCGCCACCACCCTCCCTGCCGGTAGTAAGTTCTATACCAATAATCGGTAACCCCAGTAGTCAACGTCTACCTAGTCCCAACCCTACAGTCATCACAACTGTCAGTGGATCCTTGAGTCCTTCGGGATCTACTCCTACAGTGACTGCAATGGGACCCACGATTCCCCCTCCCATGAGTGGGATTACTTCGGTTCCTTTTAGCAACCCTTTCAGTTGGAATCCTTTGCTGAGTTCAAACCCCTTGGCCTCTGTTGTACATATTCCCTCCTCTATTTAAATTTTGACCACCTGTTCCTTTTAAATCCATTTCAAATATCTTTCGCGAACAAAAACCCCCCCATGTCGTGCTCATCGCCACCTTTTCTGCCCCGAAATACATTGTCCAAATGTTAAAACTCGCTATTCAAGTTATATTGGACCAAAGCCCCAGGGCCTTAGCCCCTTCCCTGTCGTCATCACGTGACCTGAGCCCGAAAACCATGAGCCAAAGGGAAGGGAGCTAATTTTTTTATGGTTCGGGCGTGATATCCACCGTCCGATCAAAATCCAATCAACGGCGCGGAAATTAACCTATATGGAGGGCCCCGCGCGCAAGAAACCGGCTGTATAGACCCGCACCACTTCTACCGGTCCAGCGGTTTTGGGCCCGAGGCCAGCGATTCCATACGAAACACGCCACGTGTCTTTGGTATGGGTTCCCAAAACCGCTTTCCCCGCGCGTTAAGATCTGTACAATCGCCGGGCAGCAGAATTCGTTTGAACCGTCAGATCTGGCGATGTTAATCCAACGGTGGAGATTCTCCAGAGTTGCCCACCCGTTATTTCGCATCCGCCATGTCATATGGCCCACCATCGTATTACCCCCATTGATTCTCATCCGTTGATCTGTGATTGTCATCCAACGGTCAGCAACCAGTCTCCCCATCCATTGACTCCACCGCCACGTCGCCCTTCCACCCGTTCCCTCCGTACGTCCACGTGTCTTACTCCCGCGCATCCCAAATAATTCTTCCCATCATATATATATATATATATATATATATATATATATGTGTGCATATGTTTTCACTCACGCCCTTCGTTTTTATTTTTCCTCACGTCCAAACTGTTTAACGTAAGTTGCGCTCCGCCTGTTTAATCCATACCTCCATTGCTTTTCTTCCGCCACCCTGCATGTTCCTGTCCCCTGTTCGTGTCCACGACGTCGTCTTCATCTCCACCTCCACACCCCACACCTCTGAGTCTGGTTTTCCTAATATGTTTATGAGTTCTGCAGGTTTCAAAATGACAGGAGGGCATTTTAATTCGCTGCCGCTGTTGCAAAAGCTTAAATCCCATAAAAGGACACATTTTGCTGGTGAAATTTAAAGAAGAGGTCGAGGGTAGGTGCGAGAAATGATCGGCATTAAAGAAGACAAAGATATGGATTCACAGAACCCTCTAGAGAAATTCGCCCTACATTAAAGATCCAGGATTCGAATCCAAAGTTAAGGGCCGAGAGTACAGTACAGAATTGCAGATTATCTCAGGGCCCTTACGGCAGCAGATTTTTCCTCAGCAAAAGGCCGAGCATTGTATATATTTTATTATTTGTGTCTTGTATATAAGGATATTTTCATCTCCCAGCATTTATTTCTATAGACAGATTGTAAAGTACAGTCATTTATAGTTAGTCATTCATAGAGTGGGCGCGAATGTTTTCCGCCATTTTATTCAAATTGAGTCATTAATTGTGCTTCATCTACCTCCTCCTCTAGAATTCTCTATATTTCCTATAAAGGCCCGAAAAGGAGACATTGTAAAGGTTCCAGATTTCTATCAGCAAACTGTGCAGTGAAAAGGCTTTTGTATACATTCTGTAATATTTCTGTATGAAGGTTCAGAGCCCGTAGGGTCTCAGTGAGGAGGAGTTATAACTGTAATGAGGATTCTGGTCTTTGGTATCTCACAGTATGTAATTTCTCTTGTGTTAATACAATCTCTCATTTCATGCTATTTATCTTCTTGTGTCATGTTCTAGAATGCGAGTGGCTCACTAGTTTGCAGTAAGGATTCATCCTCGTTGGTGCCCTTTTCTGGAATTAGTCAAGCGCTTTAAATAGGCCTAGTCCTGATATACTGTTCCATGTTCATTTCTGCCATACTTTCTACTATATTAGTTGCATGAGGAGGGTGCTTTTAAAATTCCATTGTCATATAAGGATTCATAGATTGGTATGCCCTTATGTGGTTTTGTTGTGTATCTGGGTATCAGTCTCATGTTAACTAATATCTTCTTTATGTTTCCTCATTGCACTCACTTCTTGATATTTGATTTCTGTGATATATTATTTGAATCGGCCCTCTTTACAGTAAGCTGTCTCTTAACTGTCTGATGCCTTTATATTGGAGTTTTACATAATGTTCCTGCATAGTTCTTATCTTTGTACCAGCTTCTGAGAGAGATTGGTCCCATCTAAAACTAATTTCCTTGTTCAAACAAGAGATAGTAAGAGAGCTCTTTGGAATGACAACCCAAGCTATATAATGAGCTCCTTGCTATAATAAGATGTCCTAGGCACTGGTCTATGGCAACTCTAGACTGTCTCTAGGAGGGTGACAAAATCATCCACAACAACCTCCATACTAGGGGGCAGTGTCACCAGCATGAAAATAACAGGGAACATTTCGCTACCCCTGCAATCATTAGGATAAACCAGACAACCTATTATTAACACTATTCCCTTAAGTGGTCTAAATCTTGGTGTAGGATCCACGTCATTGCTTAATTATGCACATAGCAGTATGCCTCCAGCTGGCTCTATTGCATCCATATGGGCCAATCCACCCCAACATCCATCTGGACAAGGGGGCACTTTTATCCTAGGGGAAACCAACTGTTTGCCCCACAATACAATATACCCTACCGACAACAACCATATATCCCTACACCTACACCCATAGGAAATTTTTATCAACAAAGTCCTACTTATCCTATTGGTAACATGTTGATGGGCGGACCCTATGGTCCAAATAGTCAGCTGATACTTCCTTGGCTAGATCAGGGGGCAAACACACAATTGCCATTTTTAGCAGCTCTAGACATCCCCGACATCTATAAACTGACTAATGATCCCATCAATCACAACCCGCTCTGGTCTCCAGTTCCGCACAATATTTCGTCTGACATCCCGAAATTCGATGGGAAACAAGGGGAGGATCCGGCTTCACACATCACCACCTTTCATATATGGTCTGTATCTAATTCCATGGTGGATGATAGTATCCGTCTTCGATTTTTCCCCCGCACTCTCACTGGTAATGCTGCAAGTGGTATATTGAATTACCACGCACCGCCATCAACACTTTTGGCGCCTTAGCTATGGAATTTCTAAAAAAAAAAAATTACCTATCAAATACGAAACTGGTACATAAATTTTAACCTCGTTGCCCCAAGACACTACCACCCACATCTCCGATCACATTCATGAATGTAGGCATAGGAGGAGGCTAGTTAAAGCACCAATCCCGGATCATCTCCTAGCTAATTGGTCTTGTAAATCTCTCTTACCAACCCTAGCTAAAGACACTGGCCTATCTGGTGCGGTCACAGAAGATCAATCCATTCGTCGTGCCCAGCATTTAGATTTAATCTATTCACAATATGGCACACTATATGATTTACTCCCCCACGCCCCTGGTAAACCAAATTCTCCCGCTACTCAGAAACCCGGAGTCCACGCCGATGGTCTCGTCAGCACAATCTCTGGCGTAGCCATAAAACAATCTCGGGGGAAAACCTCCCAACTGTTGGTGTTCCCATGTTTTGGCCAGATTGGCAAGACCAAAAGATGATACAACATCAGAACCACTTTGGGGCCCTAGGATATAGCCCTCCTGGACCCGGAGAGGGATCTCTCCAATAAGACAAATAATGGTATATCTTTGGAGCTCAAATGAGATGTTAGGCTAGGTATGAAGCACAAAGGGGGTTTAAAATGATTTGGTTGGTTGGTTGCTGGGTTGATTCATGAGATCATAGACTGAGAAAGTAATGGAAAGAAAGGAGCAGAGCAACAGGATGTTTCAGCAAAGAGGATAGGTCAAGAAAGTGCCATCCATTGGGCTATGGAGTCATGAAAGGTAATTACATGCAACAACTAGCCAAGGATTTCAGAGGGCAAGTCATCTACACTAAAGGATATTTTTAGATAGATGATGGAATGGAACATTAAGGATTGAAAGTGAAAGAAGGAAAAGCAACCCAATTTCTGTCTATAGATCAGGTCAGAGGTCATTTAACTCCAGGCCTGCTGGACATACTCAAAGGCAGCTCTCAATGAAGTCACAAGGGGGCAGCTTGTAGATCGTACCAGATGTCATTTAACTCCAGGTCAGCTTTAGCATCCTCTAAGGGAAAACATAGATAAGTTTGACAGAGCCAGGGTCTATAGATCAGAGAAGGACTTTGAACCTTCGATGCTTTGACACCAGCAAGAGATCTTATAAAGGCCAGCTGGTCGCACAAGGATCCTAGTGGATAGGGCTAACTCTAATCCCCAATGTTCCCAAATCTTCTAACTTAAACCCAACAAGAACAACTAAGCAGCAAACCCCGAATTCATGCATCAGCTAGCAGGCAATAACATCTATTACACTGGTTAAATTAGCTGAATTTACTCTTAGATAACACATACAACAGAAAACATTGAAGGCAAGGAGAGCAGAGACATAGGGTGCCTAACAAGGGTAAATCCTATGCCAGTTTTCTAATGCAAGCCAAAAGAAATGAACAACATGAAAATGTAATAAACAGTGTTAGAAAAACATCACCAATAGTAATAGACCAGGATCCTGTGAAATGTGCTTGATTAATTGATGCAAAACCAATCACATACCCTGAGCTCAATAGCTGTTACAGTCCAGACTTTCTCCTCCCAGCCTACTACATTACAAAATACTCTCCTACTCTCTCCCAAACTGTTCTAACAGTGAAAACTGAATCCCTCTAACTACAACAGCAACAACCGAACAACAACCTTTACAATATGTTCTCGGGAATTCTTATAGGAGAAGAGAATAACAAGAATAGATATACATTTAATTTGTTTCATTAAGACAGAATGGTAGAAGCATTCATGCCCATGCTGCCTAATGTTTCTTCGTCGACTGTGTGTACTCTGTAGTTCGGTTCAGAGCTCTCTATCAGGTCGATATTGACCTCGGATGTGTTCTTGAATGTCCTTCTGGCTGTAAGGCCCTCTGTTTTGTCTTCTGAAGCAAGTAAGGTGACTGAAAAGGTCCTTAGGTCTCCATGCTTCCATAACTACAGTCCTGACAGTCTTTAAGAAGCTTCTGTCAGTGTAATTAACTGTTTATGGGCTCGAGGAGGCATGGAGACTGTTGTAGGTAGGTGTACCTCTGGAGAAAACACGTTCTGCTGTTACGTAGTACTAATATGACTTGCTGGTGCGCTCTTTGGTCTTCAAACTGTGCCTTGATTCCTATGAATCAGGATTAAAGTGTTAAGTATTCCATCACGGGCTTTAATAAACCTTTAAATCTCTGCTGCTGTAACACTGGCTGATGCTAAAATGGCCTCTTTGCGACCCCTGCACAATAAATTAAGTCAATTATAAAATCCGGGGACGGTGGCGGAAAATTTGCTGTGGAGGCTAGATGAATGGTGCCGGAGCAGTGGAGAATAGTGGAAACAATGAAGAGTGGAGGAAGAAATGATCATTAGTGTAAAGCCCAAAGATCAATGCTTGGGCGAATTACAAGGGAAAACCCGGAAAAACAATGAAGCGGAGCCTTTGGATGTGGGACCCGACGTGAGCGGAGGGCGATGAGATTTGGACCGTTGATCTCAGGAGGAGATCAACGGTGGAGGTTGAAAGATGGAGTTAATAAAGGCTCCAACGAAGAAATGTGATGGAGGGGCGCGATTAGATCCCAGCTGTCGAATCTGAAGAAATGGACGACCAAGATCGAATCGGCGGATCGCAATCGGGGGCACGGGAGGTGACAATTTTAAACTTTTTCGATTGCGATGGAGCGATTGAGCGCCAACCGTCCGATCTGGGTCAGATCGACGGCGGATATTCAATCAGCGGGGAGAAAGAAGAGCCATGGGGCGATGATGTGATTGTGCGATGGCCGTTGGATAAAAAGGAATAAACGGTCGGAATTGGATCAAAGGATTGCAATCGCAAGGCACAGAAGGGGGGTGCGATGCGACTGGCGCGATGCGGTGGAGTGCCAACCGCCGGATCTAGCAGGAGATCGATAGTTCAAATGTAATCGGAGGGGCGGAAAGGAAAGGCGATGAGCACGCAGTGATTAGCGTTGGGTCGTTGGATCAAAATATGGATCAACGGGCTGAAAGTGGCAGTGATTGGAAATTGCGATTGCGATCAGATCGGGGGAAACGAGAGAGCACGAATGGTTAGATCTATTTAGATTAACGGTGGAGATTGTATCCGTGGCGCTACAGACCAATACTCAATCACATCGGGATTTTTAAGTTAACACATAGAAATGCGCTCGCCCGATGGTGCGATTGCGATTAGCGCCTGGTTCCGGCGCCTGGGCATGTGGGGAAGTGGTTTGTGGGGCTAGGCCGAAAGGGGCTAGGCCTTAATATCAGGTAGAAAGTGGGTTTTTTGCCCAATTTAATGCATTTTAAGGCCAAAGAAAGGTACCGATAGAGAGGAAAAGGGTTTATTAAACCAAACAAAGATTATTTGAAGGGTTTAAAAGGGAACTTGAGATGGTTTAGGGGGTTAATGGGGGAAATAGAGAGGAGTAAAAGGGGATGAAGTAGAGGTTTAGAAGGAATGCTATAAGGGGAAAAAGGAGGAGGCCTTTTGGCCATTTCTTCACCATCAGAGAGGCTTTATAACTGGAAACAACAGTGGGGATTTATCAAAGGGCAAGGGCACAAGGAGGCTTCAAGGATGATGTGTTTTCAGAGGGAAATGCATTCCTTGAAGGCTCAAAAAAAATTTAGCCCCTTGTTTTCTTGTCAAAAATTTCATAAGGGGCTAACAGTGGCTCCACATGGGGATGGCTTCTTCTTGAAGGAGTCAAGAATTCAGTTATTGATCTTTGGTGTAGGCCAGATGCCTGGTACTTGACACATCCATTCTTTTCTAGGATCAGCTGCCACAAATCATGAAGACATCATATCAGTAGTAAAAATTCTCCCAAATAACTACCTACCCAGACTATAGTCCTAACATTTTTTCTTCTGGGTGAATTTGGACTAGCAGACCCTTTACATCATCAATTTTTTACAAGAAGGAAAATAAAGCTATTCTACTTCTACTCTTATTGCTCCATGAGACTAGATTAAACTGTTGGTCTCATAGTTTCTCTACCTAATCTAGTATCTGCTAGGATTAAACTATTTAGCAGATTTCTTCTCTACATTCTAAGATATAAATTGAAAAATAGTCAAGCCAGGATTAGACTGTCTGGCTTGCTGGGCTTTGCAGAAATTAAAACAACTGACTACATGCTCACGGGCTGAGCTTTATTGAGCTTTTCCTACCTACCCTGCTCTAACTGGAATATTTACAAGTCTAGCTTACAAACAATTTCTTCCAATGTAACCAGTCCATCAAGTGATCCCATGACTGGTATTTCTTGCTCAACTGCTTGAGCAGGCTGGATAGGCAGGGTAGCTCCCACTCTTTTTGTTCCGTAATAGTAGCTTTTGAAAATTTTCTTTCTGTTTGCAACATGCTGCTCAAAAAGACCTTTGTTCCTTCTTCGAATGTTTGTAGGAAATGAACATAAGGATCATGAAAAGATACCTGGCTATGAATATATGGCAGGCCGGCTTCAACCAGGATCTCTTCTTCTTCCACTGGATGAAGAAAAATACTCTCTTGGAGTAGAGTGTCTCCTTCATCTTCTGAACTGGAGGACTCATCGTATATGGTAGTGTTGTCCTCTTGGAGCTTCGAGATGTCCTGATCAGGTAGGCTGAGCTCTGTGAAGGGATCCATATATTCTTGAGTAGGGGTTTGGTCTATTGCTTCCTCTATTTCAAGAGAAGGCCCTTTGTTTTCAGTCTACTCAAAAATCTATTCCTTGTTTTCCTCTTCATCTTCTGAGATGAAAGGCTTCTAACCTCCAATCACGTGAAAACCATTACTGATGAGTTGTAATGGAGTGAAGCAAAGATCTAGAGATCCTTCACCCTCTTTTGCACTCTTAAAGCTTTCTTCATCAGTATCATAAATAGCCTGCATTGGCTCATTACTCTCTGGAAGTAAAGGGAACTAGTCCTCCTCCCATAAATCTACTAATGATGACCCTGCAAGATCATATTTTGTTTGGAGAACATCATCATCAGATAGATCAAAAATAGGAAAATCATGAATATAAGTAATGCTGCCAACCGGACATACTGTATTATCAACAGATTTTTATTCACTCTAATTTACATGTGAGCTTTCCAACTCTATACAACAAAGCTCATCGGATGAATGGGAAATAATTTCTGTTGTGAAAAAAATTTTAGAGGTTGGCTGTCCATTGATGATCTGATCTATTTCTTCTTCTATCAAAGGAGAAGATGGTATTGTGTTCCTTTGTTCAGAAGTGCGGCAGCTCTCCGTTTCCTTTGAAGACTGGATTTGAAGAAGAATGTCATCTTGAGCCTCAACTACAAGGGATGATGAACCAGCATATGAGTTTTCAGTAATATCTTGAGGAATGTCTACAGTCTCTTGATTGTTTTCTTCCTCAGCTAATTTATCCATGTTCTTGTGATAGCTAGGATGCATATGAAAATCTTGAATGGCTATTAATAGATCTTCAGGATGCATATTAACCAAATCCTCATCAATATCTAACAGATACTGTATGATATTCTGAGATTGATCACAACAATCCCATGATAAGGATGGATATTTTCCTTTATAATTCTTGTAAAATACTTGGTGCATGTCCCTTAAATAAAACAAACTCTGACGTTCTAACCATTCATACCAGACCCTAGCTTTTCCTTCTAATGTTGCCATGAACATTTTCATTAGGTAGTCTTCATGCCATTCAACTTTAAATTTCCACACATGTATATGAAACTTGATGAGATGTAGCAAGGGGTCATCAACGTTTTCAACCTGAAAGGTAGGTAGGTTTTCTAACTAGTCCACTTCAAGCATTTTGTGTGGGAATCCAGGGATATTCTCCCTACTCATTGGGACATATCTTCTCTGTATGCATGGAAGCATGTTTGTAAATCAGAAATAGGTCACTGTATCTTCTCAACCAGTTCAGAGTCTTCTACCAGTGGAGTCATTTGGTCTTCTAGGAGTTATGGAGTGTGGAGTCGCCAGGTGGATGAATTTGACTATTTGGAGCAGGCTGCTGTCCACCATCAGTAATTTAAATCCAATCTAGGCTAAGTGGTCTTTTTCCCCAGCGGAGTCGCCATTATGTGGTGACGACAATGGGACACAAACCAATGTTAGCAGTTTAGGCACTCAGATTTTTCCCTAGTGGAGTCACCATTATGTTGGGGACGACAATGGGAGACAGACAAATGTTATCAGTTTAGGCACTCAGATTTATCCCCAGCGGAGTCGGCATTATGTTGGTGTTCCCATGTTTTGGCCAGATTGGCAAGACCAAAAGATGAGACAACATCAGAACCACTTTGGGGCCCTAGGATCTAGCCCTCCTGGACTCGGAGAGGGATCTCTCCAATAAGAAAAATAATGGTATATATTTGGAGCTCAAATGATATGTTAGGCTAGGTATGAAGCACAAAGGGGGTTTAAAATTATTTGGTTGGTTGGTTGCTGGGTTGAGTCATGAGATCATAGACTGAGAAATTAATGGAAAGAAAGGAGCAGAGTAGCAGGATGTTTCAGCAAAGAGGATAGGTCAAGAAAGTGCCATCCATTGGGCTATGGAGTCATGAAAGGTAATTACATGCAACAACTAGCCAAGGCTTTCAGAGGGAAAGTCATCTACACTAAAGGATCTTTTTAGATAGATGATGGAATGGAACATTAAGGATTGAAAGTGAAAGAAGGAAAAGCAACCCAATTTCTATCTATAGATCAGGTCAAAGGTCATTTAACTCCAGGCCTGCTTGGACATACTCAAAGGAAGCTCTCAATGAAGTCACAAGGGGGTAGCTTGTAGATCGGACCAGAGGTCATTTAACTCCAGTTCAGCTTTAGCATGCTCCAAGGGAAAACATAGATAAGTTTGACAAAGCCAGGGTCTATAGATCAGAGAAGGACTTTGAACCTTCAATGCTTTGAAACCAGCAAGAGATCTTAGAAAGGCCAGCTGGTCGCACAAGGATCCTAGAAATGTGATGGAGGGGCACGATTAGATCCTAGCCATCGGCTCTGAAGAAATGGACGACCAAGATCGAATCGGCGGATCGCAATCAGGGGCACGGTAGGTGACAATTTTAAACTTTTGTGATTGCGATGGAGGGATTGAGCGCCAAATGTCGGATCTAGGTCAGATCGACGGTGGAGATTCAATCAGCGGGGAGAAAGAAGAGCCATGGGGCGATGATGCGATTGTGCGATGGCCGTTGGATCAAAAGGAATGAACAGTTGGGATCGGATCAGAGGATCGAAATCGCAAGGCGCGGAAGGGGGGTGCGATGCGACTAGCGCGATGTGGTGGAGCACCAGCCGTCAGATATGGTGGGAGATCGATAGTTCAAATGTAATCGGAGGGGCAGAAAGGAAAGGCGACGAGCACACAGTGATTAGCGCTGGGTCGTTGGATCAAACTATGGATCAACGGCGGAGATGTAGTCGGGGGATCACAATCGCAATGGGCGGAAAGTGGCAGTGATTGGCAATTGCGATTGCAATCGGAGCGGGGGAAGAGGGAGAGCGCGGACCGTTAGATCTATTCAGATCAACAGTGGAGATTGTATCCATGGCGCTACAGACCAAGACTCAATCGCATCGGGATTTTTAAGTTAACACATAGAAATGTGCTCGCCCGATGGTGCGATTGCGATTAGCGCCCAAGACCTTAGCGCCTGGGCATGTGGGGAAGTGGTTTGTGGGGCTAGGCAGAAAGGGGCTAGGCCTTAATATAAGGTAGAAAGTGGGTTTTTGTCCCAATTTAATGCATTTTAAGGCCAAAGAAGGGTCCCGATAGAGAGGAAAAGGGTTTATTAAACCAAACAAAGAGTATTTGAAGGGTTTAAAAGGGAACTTGAGATGGTTTAGAGGGTTAATGGGGGAAATAGAGAGGAGTAAAAGGGATTCTATAAGAGGAAAAAGGAGGAGGCATTTTGGGCATTTCTTTACCATCAGAGAGGCTTTATAATTGGAAACAACAGTGGGGATTTATCAAAGGACAAGGGCAAAAGGAGGCTTCAAGGATGATGTGTTTTCAGACTGAAATGCATTCCTTGAAGGCTCAAAAAAATTTTAGCCTCTTGTTTGCTTGTCAAAAAATTCATAGGGGGCTAACAGTAGCCATCTTTGGCTACCACTTCCCCTAACCAATCGACTTCTCTTCCTACCGCTGAGGTAAATTCTTTGCAAACATCACAAAAACCTAGTGGAAAGAATAAGACGAACAAGAAAAAGACATCTTCTTCGGAAGAGCATTCGGACCATCAGAATAATCCAAATCAGAAAAATGCTGCTAAAAACGACAAAGGGAAGGAAAAGCCCATGAAATTTCCTTGCAAAATTTGTGCGGAGGACCACTTGACATACAAATTCCCTCGGCTGCAGGATTGCACAAATTTTATCGCAAACAAGGACTCTGGGAGGACACCTGCCATCCTACATAATCCCTTCCCTAATCCACAACAACAACAACAACACATGGTTGCAAACCCGCCACAACCATCGAAAAGGGGAAATGGTGGTTCACATCCTTTCGGTGATGGACCATATGCCATTTATAGCATAAAAAGTGTTGAACTCCAAACACGAGAAAAATTTCTGGAAATCCTGTCGTAGATACTCAGGAACCTGGTACTAGTTCAAATCCACTACCACTCAACGATTTTCATATCGAACGGCCTACTGATGACCCCACGATTCATCCCCCCAAAGGGACACTTCGACACACGACTCATAACACCTCTGCATATGCTGCCCAAAACTAAAATATTGTAGAAGACTTGGCGCAGGCACCATCAGCCATGTCTAATCTCGAAGTATTGCAAACTTTTCCAACATAAAGGAAAGCCTTGCTTTCAGCCATTGGTGGGATTGACCCCCAAGATTCTACACTAGCCATTTTTGACATGGAGAAATCTAAACCTCAGCTCTCACACCAACTTGCATTCCAGATACAAGTTGTGTCGAAAGGGAGACCAATCCATCGTACTGTCATTGACGAAGGTGCTTCGACCTGCGTTATGTCAACTACTTGCTGGCTCGCTTTGGGTTCTCCCACTTTGTCTCCACCGTCGAATTCCCTCAAAGCTTTCGATGGCCACAATTTCTTACCAAAAGGTTACCTTGCTAGCTTTCCCATTACACTTAGTGGAAAAATGATAATGGTGGACGTTGAAGTCGTAGATCGTCATCTCGACTATAATCTATTGTTGGGTCGCAGTTGGTCATATGCCATGACTACCATTGTTTCTTCCATTTTCTGACTCATCCTCTTTCCGTTGGATGGGAAAATAGTCACAGTCAATCAGTTATCCTTTTGGACCCCTGATTATGCCACATTAGAAAGTAGCACTATACGTTTAATAGGAAGCGTTCCTGACTCATACATCAGTATTGGTACCGGTCTTCTAAAGGCATCTTCCCTAATGGGTTGTTTTCCTCTCCCGCCGCCTGTGGTTCCAAATACAGTTGCAATGATGTCCACCACATTGGATGGCTCTATTGACCCATGGATCCTACCGACACCTTTAGACATTGATTCCTATGGAGATCAGATGCCGCTCTCACCAGCCGAGTTGGTTTACCAAACCATCCAAATTACATCTGAACCTTCCATGGCTATGGTTTCGACCAATGGTACGAACTCCCCACCCATCACAGTGCCTTCTAAATATATCCTTGATGAAATCCTACCTATGGACGAAGCTGTTCGAGAGATCATGTCTCTAGAAGAATGACCTTGGGGAGAATTCCACCATCGCGCTTCAATGTTTGATTCTGATGCGATAACTACTCAAATCCCATCCTTTGACCCATCTGAGATAGTCCCTTCCATTTACACGACTGTTAAAACCATTGATTCGGAAGGGAACATGGGAAATATTTCTAAGACGATGCTCATAGATATCTCGGTAAAAACAGGTATCATGGAAAACATTCAGATTGGAGAAAATTGCAATCCCGAGGAAATTTCACACTTCACATCCCTCTTTAAAGAATTCTTCAATGCGTTTGCTTGGTCTTACAACGAAATGCCCACCATAGATCCGTCTATAGTCAAGCACGAAATCAAAGTTTATGACAATGCTAAACCTATTCAATAGCGACTCCAACTTGTCCACCCACGCAAAGCGGCCGCCATCAAAACTGAAGTAGACAAACTTTTGAACGTTGGTTTCAACTATCTCGTTCCTTTGATGGAATGGGTTTCCAATCTGGTCCCTGTAGACAAAAAATAAGGCACCATTCGAGTTTGTGTTGATTATCGCGATCTGAACGCTGCTTGTTCCAAAGAAAATTATCCTACGCCATTCATAGATCAGATCCTTGATGATTGCGCTGGATGTGAGTCTTTTTATTTTATGGATGATTTCTCTGGGTATAACCAGACTGCGATTAAAAAATATGACCAACATAAAACTACTTTAATATGTCCTTGGGGCACATTTGCGTATCGTAAACTCCCATTCGGTCTCAAGAATGTTGGAGAAAATTTTCAAAGGGATATGGACTACGCTTTTCACGACATTAGGCATATTGTACAAGCATACTTGGATGACCTCCCATCTCACTCCAAGAAGCGATCCCATCACCTCGCACACCTAAAACAAATTTTTTCCCAGTGTAGGTTCTACAATATACATCTAAATTCACATAAGTGTGTATTTTTTGTCGAGTCTGGACGTCTTCTAGGTTTTATGGTCTCCAAGCACGGGATTAGGGTTGATCTCGATAAAGTTAAGGCAATTGTTGAATTGCCCACACCACAATCCATCCTGCAACTCCAACGTTTGCAAGGGAAGGCAAACTTTTTACGTCTTTTCATCGTGAATTATGTCGAGATGACAAAAGGCTTTATGCGATTATTAAAGAAGGGAACACTATGTTTTTGGGATGATCAAGCTCAACAGTCATTTGACGCCTTGAAACGAGCACTCATTTCTGCCCCACTTCTTAGTGCCCCCGATTATTCACATGACTTTCTCCTCTACATGGCAGCCTCACCATCCTCACTTAGCATGGTTCTGGTTCAAGTTCACAATGACGATAGTGAACATGTGATATATTACTTGTCAAAAGGTCTCATCGAACCCGAACTACGATACTCACATGTGGAAAAGATCTCCCTCACAGTGGTCTTTGCTGCCACTCGACTTCGACACTACTTATTAATACATCAGACTACTGTTATTGCTTTGGAGAATCCCATGTGACACATTTTGTCTCTCCAAGTTATCGAAGGAAAATATTCCAAATGGATAGTGATCCTCCAACAATTTGACATGGTTTTCACTGCTGCCAAAGCAAAGAAATCTCTAGTCTTCGCCTAATTACTATCGGATCTTCCCAGAATCGACCCAGGAGAGGTAGCTCATGATCCATTTCCTGATGAATCTGTCTTCTTAGTCGATTCTTCTGACCCTTGGTATGGAGACATTTTGGTCTACCTCTAAACTCAACGCTTCCGCCCAACTCTCACATTGGACAACCACCGTTGTATTCGCCACCAAGCGAAACACTACCTCGTACTCAATGATACTCTATATTGTCATGGTGTTGATACTATTCTTCGGCGTTGTCTCACTACTGATGAAGCGGACTGCGTTTTAAATGACTGTCATGCAGGGGCGTGCGGCGGTCATATTTTTGGCATAGCTACTACCTAGAAGATCTTGCGTGCAGGCTATTATTGGCCCACTTTGTTTAAAGACTGCATCACAGCCGTCCAGAAGTGCCATCCATTTCAAATTTTCATGAAGAAAATGCATGCTCACCTCGCCCCCTTCCACCTGGTTATCTCCATTGGTCCTTTCTCTAAATGGGGAATATATTTCGTTACATGCAACCCCATTTCGGTCGACGAACACAACTAAATTGTCGTGGCGGTCGATTACTTTAAGAAATGGGAAGAATCTATTCCCACTTTCAGAGTTGATGGAGAAACCACCGCTTTGTTCAAGTTCAATCAAGTTATCTATTATTTCAGAGTACCCCTTTCAAAAGTCACTGATCATGGATCACATTTTTAGAACCATATGATGACAGAATTAACTTCCATGCTAGGATGTCGACAAGATTAGTCTTCATCCTACTATCTGCAAGCGAATGGCCAAGTTGAAGCCACAAATGGCATCCTCAAAACCATGATTCGTTAGTTAGTAGGAAACCATAAAACCACATGGCATCGGAAGTTATATTCTACATTATGGGCGTACCGTACGTTAATCAAAACTACCACAGGTTTCACGCCATTCCAACTTGCAATTGGCTTGGAGGTAGTACTTCCAATCGAGTGTGAAATTCCATCACTCAAGCTCGCTGTTGAACTCCTACCTGGCACCACCGCCACAGAAGAGTGCTTGATATCACTCGATCACTTGGACGAGACTCGTCGAGATGCCACACTAGCATTCAAAGCCCACAAATGCTGAGTCAAAGCTCAATATGAAAAATATGTCAAGCCTCGTTTTTTTCAAGAGGGTGATCTTGTACTACTATACGATAAGAGACACAACCTCTTGGGGCCAGAAACACTTCAACCATTATGGCTTGGTCCTTATGTAGTCACCAAAGTCCTCTCAAAATGATCTTATGAACTTCAGGACTGCAATGGAATTCCGCTCACGAAGCCCCGCAACGGGCTCTATCTGAAGAAGTATTTTGCCTAGTTACCCACTAGGCATATGCTTTGTAATTTTATGTATATAATTTTTGCCTATTGTTTTGATGTCTCCGACATTTTTTTGGTTTTTGAGGTGTTTTTTCTCATATACAATCTTTTTCCTTTGCACAGATGTCATCATCCTTCTTATCATACGTTGGATACGCAGACGGTGCTAGTCATCACACTTGACACATTGCTTCAGCTGCTTGGGTTCTCTACACACCTGAGTCAGAACTTCTTGGTTCTGGGGGAGTTTTCCTAGGTCAATAACATTTCCAAGTACATGTTGGTGATACAACTCCTCATGGAAGCTGCATCTTGTGACATCTCCAATTTAGTGGTTAGGTTAGATTCCCAACTCGTAGTTATGCAGTTGAACAATCATTATCACGTTCGTCATCCAGTTTTGTTACGTTGTTTTTTAAGGGTACGAATTTTATAACATCAGTTTCAAACCATCTCATTTGAACACATCCCTAGAGAATTTAATGCATTAGCCGATTCATTGGAAAACTATGTATTAGATTGGCATTTGTCACATCTGTTATAAAAAGATTTACATATGAGTATATAATTTTCCCCATCGAAAATACATAAACATTAAAAAACACATAAACAAAAAAAATCGCCAAAATTACGTATATATATATATGTGTGTGTGTGTGTGTGTGTGCGTGTGTGTGTGTGTCGTGTCCAGATAAAAATTACATCGAAAAATCTCCCAAAACTTGGGTGTTTTACAAATTTGGCTACACTAAGCCTTGCTATGACATTTACACATCTCCTCCTCCAGCTACGCCTGCTGCTCAAAATAGCAAACAACTGCCGTGGCTATTCTCCTGAGAGGCACTAGGTATCTCTCCGGCACACCCACAGTATGCTGCTGCAGACGAACTATAATCTCTCTCATAGGAAGAGGTGATGCACCCATTCTTAAACCCTTTGGGTTCCTGGAAACCTCATACAAAATCTGGGTATCATCACTATCTCCGGCCGCTTATGCATCCTCTGCTGCTGCACCAGCCTTTGGTAGCTGTAGTCCTCGCTGTGCATAATGAGGGGCTCCGGCTGGGTGAACAGGTGCCACATCTGTGTCAAGCAAACAAGCTTCATGTCAAAACATTGTTTCACCCATTTAACCAAAAAAATTGCATAAACATTCAAAAGACAAAAAATACTTTCAACTACACTGATTAATCATTCTCTTACCATCTAGACCCCACTGAATGCCCGAGGGCAACACTAACTCTGGATCTCCTGTAAAGTTCATCCCCGCATAGGGATAGTCCTCAATCATGATGATCTAGTGGTTAAGCCAATCAAAGAACCCATCATCAAAGAAATGACAGACGAGACCCTCTCCTATCCACGGTATCAAAGCTGCCCATTGAGCCTATCTTGGCTCTCGCAGGCCCAATGCATCCGTAATCATCTTGGGTCTCATAACCGGCACCCGCTCTAGTAGAAAGGAAACAACCAGTGTACCATAACCAAAATCTCTCTGAGTCTGTGTCTTACATGTTGTCAGCTCTGCACGAACCCAACGGAAAACACCTTCGCACCAATCAAAATCCTGGGGTTGCATACAATCTAGTGCTAACAACAACTGGGCCTTGGTGGCCACATGTTGACTCTTGGCCCCGACCAAGTGAACTATCATCCATAACAGAGACCTTAGCGGTCTCGCGGCCACCTGTGCAATAGGTACCCAGTTGCTAACTGCGTCAGTATCATGTATGCAATGAGCAAGGATCAGGTCAGCAGTAGTACAAGGATCTGCCCTGGACCTGGTTAAGTTAGGCCTTGGTCCATGGCATGAAAAACCAGTCAAAAAATAGATATCATCTTTCTCAATCGAGAGCTCATTGCCCCTGATACGAAAGACGTGATGGTGATCATCCCACTGTTGAATTATCCACCTCAGAAGGTCCTCTTATCCCCTCATCAGTTCCAATCGAGCATACTTCAGCAAACCACACCTACAGAGAACCAGCAATGTAGTTGCATCAGTGAACATCTCACGTTCTTCTCGCTCATGTTCCCTTTCTCACCAAATACTCATGATGAACAGCTTTATACCTGCCAAATCAACTTTTTCCATGGATTAGAATTTGTCTGGAGTGCTTCAAAATGATAAACAAAAATTTCTTAAAAACAATACTACACCTAACGTGGGCTCTAATGCCCTACAGTGCGTTATAATGCGTTTTTTATTCACAGGAGGTGTGTTTAATGTGGGCAAAGCGTTCTAACGCATTGTTTATTCATGGGAGGTGCGTTTAACGCGGGAAAAGCACTGCTAGCCCGCGTTAACCGCTTAAATTTTTTAGGGCTTGCTCAAATCCCTATTTTGAACCAGAAAAACAAGTAATTAACACAATGAAATGATAGCAGGAGGTTCTAGCTCTTACTTGAATCTTGCAGAAGGAAGAACCATTGCTCGGATTGTCCGCAATCACCAGTGATAATTTCACCACTTTTTTACCCCAGAGCTCAATCACATCTTTCAAAACAGTGAAAATGAGGGTCTCCAACCTTCTTATAGCCATTTCTGAGGGCAAAGACCCACTCAGTTGGTCTAACGAAGTAGTGAATTCCTGTTGCATGTTTGTCACAAATGTTATTCTTGATTACCGATGTTCTGGTGAGTTTCATAATGTCCATATGCAGAAATGACTAGTTAACGTTCCCGAATCGAGCCTTCTTTTTATGGTATTTTTCTAGCTCGTTAAAAATGAAAAACCTCGAGCTTTCTTCTTCAGGCTCGTTAAAACTAACATGAAGAATAAACGAGCTTTCTTTTTAGGAACTTTTTTCTATCTCGTAAAATCGAAAAAAACCCAAGTTGTTTTTTTCAGGTTCGTTAAACTACCACGACAGAAGACTATGAGCCATTATTTTCATCTTTTTCAAAGCTCTTTAAACAAAAAAAGTAACCGCATTTTTCTCCGCGTGACTCGTTAAAACTTCACGGAGAGCACTGAGTTTTTCTCTGCGTGACTCGTTAAAACTTCATGGAGAGCACCAAGTTTTTCTCCGCGTGACTCATTAAAACTTCACGGAGAGCATCGGGTTTTTCTCTATTGGATTTGTTAAAATTTCACAAATAATATTGAGTTTACTTCGTCTCCTCGTACTCATAACAAAATGAGGTATATGTCCATCAAACATAGATTTCTCACTTTTCCAGCTTTGATGGCATAACTCACGGAAAATGAACTATTTTGGGCTTAATATTCTCCCTTTGTCGTGCCCGGTTATCAAGACATGAAAAAGGTACCCCCTGGAGTTGTCTTTTATGACATTTTTCATACTCTCTAAAAATTAAAAATTCACCGAGTTTACCCATCTGGACTTGTTAAACCTAATCAGACGAGGAAAAAATTTCGACAAAATGGATACTACTTCTGTTACATTTAAGAAAGGATGATTTGGCAAAAAATATCTTGAACATGGCACTTCCCAGAAAACTCTTTTTCATTTAGCCGAACCCTACCATATATGAGTTTAGCCTTCATCTCTCAGTATTCTTACACTGGTCAAAAAATCCTAAATACTCTTTGGTGTTCATTAAGGCTAAGCTGCCTAGTACCCTGTTAGAGTGCCTTCTATTGTTCAAGCAGATCTCGCTATCTACTACTCCTCATATCATCCAAACCGATCATCATGCCAGAAATTATTTGTCGTCAGTTATTCCCATTTACTCTTCATATTCTCCATTACAAACAACATCATATCTTCCCATTTCGTGTTCACTGATGTAGGACGCCTCAGTGCCTACCTTTTGATAGGTCTCTTCCTATCGACTGCAACATCTTATCTAGGAAGTGGACCCAAAAACACATCAGTACCCAGATACTTGCAGACATCAGTGGTAGGTTATCTTGTATTTGATTAGGGGTCTTCATTATTGGCTCCTAATCAAATGATTCTATGAGTGTTCGACATCAACTCCTTTTATTCACACTCGCTAGATTGTACTATGCATCTTAGGGACCATCATCATTATCGGTGGCCACCCTCACGTCTGTTAACAGTTTTCATTACTGACTGGTAATTATATGATTTCCCACATGTTCGATGACAGATCCTCCATTCACATGTAAGGAAATATGCAGTTTAAGTGAAACGATGGCAAAGACCTTGGGGCGAAGGTTATATCATTACAGTTGTGTTTCCTCCCCCAAGTTGCGATATTGTTTATGGAGACAGATTTTCAGTATTGATCCTGTTCTGACAGATACTTCCATGTTACACTTATCAGTGGACACACTGTTCATATCTCTTTTTTATATAAATCATGTTGATTAGCTACCAAGCATGGGAATGCTCGACTCAAGACAGATACTATATTTTCTGACATATGTTGTTGTTTTAGGTTTTCCTCAGTCCTCCAATCTCTCTAGTTCTACTACACATATTATAAAGTATTTCGGCCATCATATTCTTCTCTAACCTCACACTTTAGGGGGCATCTGTTATAGGACAAAATACCTCCTCATCAGCTCAGAGGAGAAGGTAATGTGAAAGAAAGAAAGTGACCTAGAAAAAACCTATTTTTGCCAAGGTAACACACCCCAAGAACTGCTAAGATGTGTTATAACGCTTCTGATCCATGTAAAGGTCGCGTTAGTGACTAGGGAAATTCTCTAGTTGGCCCATAGGGAAGCGTTACCCGTTTTTAAGCATAAAACAGGAAAAATCCCGTGGAAAATGATTGGCAAACCCAGCTTTTTCTCATGGCGAGTTAGTACAAAATAGAAACTGAAAGGCACTAACCTCTTATTAGGCCTTACCAAAAGAAACTAGACTCTCAAGAAAGGAAAAATCATGTAAAGCTAAGGAAACATCTTGGTTTTTTCCTTTTCAAACTGGTTGAAAGAGTTAGGGCAAGATCTGCCCTCTCCATCTCCTATAAAATGGAGCTGTGGGTTACTAGTCCAAGGTCAAAGGTTTTTTGAATACATGTGCAGTGGAGTTACATTGTTACTATATGGTAGTTGAGGTCCGGTGATGTGAAATTTAGAGTTTTCCACCTTGATCACCATCACATACAAGGAAAGAGAGAGAGAGATTGGAAGACTGAGGAGAGGTTGGTCCAACCAACGGTTGTAATCCTCCTTTTTATAAATCAATAGAATTGTATCTATTTTTTCCATTCTATGCTTTGATATTGTCATTATTTTCCAATTGTTAATATAGCATGAGATGAATGGCTTAGATCTGTGTTATTTTATGTTTATTATATACTGATTTGAGTTAATAAATATTATATTGTTGTAGAGATTACATGAGTGCTTTGTTTGATCGCAGGACCCGAATTTGGAACTAGTGAAGAAGGACTTCCAATTCGCTGCTCAGTGTTTACCAAAGGATCCAGAATCAGAAAAGGGGTAATCTCTCATCTAGTTTTACTAATTGATATAAATTAGCTAGAACATATATGCAGTATCTTCGTGAATTATACATCTAATATGACTGTCTGCCTTAGGCACCGGAAATCCTAGAGAGGGATATTTGATAACCACTACCCAAGCATATTACCCTATAGCATGTATAAATAAGGTGCCTGTTGGGCTGGAGTGGGTATTCATGGATCCAGATAGTGGGTGGGGGTCTATGAATATGATAGGAGCCATGAGTGGGGATGATTTATCGACCGTCGTGGGTGCTTATCATGTGCAAGGTGCGGAAATTATAAACATGGTCAAGATGATGAACCCTATGGTGCACTTTGAAGAAATGATGTCATGATATTCAAAGCTTAAGAGGAAGCCTATCATGGTGAGTGTTGAATGATACCTTCTCTTGTACTTTATGTTGGGGTGTTGATTGAAGGATGGTGTTTCTGATGTACCTGCAATATCTGCGGCCAATAACTTAAGTGAAAACATATTTTTTAAAAATATAAATAATTTATGATGACATGAATTAAAAAACAAGAGAGGTCATCCTGAGACTGTAATATCCCAAAATATGGAAATTCTACAACAATAAGAATATCTAAATATATTCTTAAGTTGGAGATCCAACAATACTTGAACACAATAATGTAAGCTATGTAAATTTACTTCTTAATGTGTATTAAACACATTTACATCATATTAGGAGCATATCAGCAAAATTATATCTCCAAGTGGGGAAAGGCAGTGATATGGACAATAAAAATGCTATTTCCAGAAAATAATGTTGTAACTGTGAGAAATGGGACTTGGATATCTTAGTTCATGCAATATACATCTCACATATAGAAGGGGAGATGAAACAAATTATTCTAGCTAAGTTAAACAGGTCTCTCGGTTCTTATATGACTTAAAACACTGAGAACCCATGACTTAACCCATACAGAAAAATCTGAAGCAAGAAAATCATAATTACATGACGTTTTATGTAGAAATATGTTGTAGAAAACATATCTAGAGTTTATTTAGCCAAAGCACAGAGAAAAATAGAGATCTAGCCTCTTTTATACAATGTAAAGATAACCTAGCAAGGGTTTCTTGAAAGCTCAAGTACAAAAGGAGTAGATCTGAATATTTAGCTGCAAAATAATGCAGTCCCCTACAAAATTATATGAATATATCTAAATAAAATACAATAGGGATGAGAATCCTTTTTTCTATCTTTCTGGGAGAAGGGTTGGCCCTTCCTCTAGGAAACTAGCCCAAAATCAAGGTATTAAACCTTGTTGCAGCTGCTCTCTGAAAAATGACGCAGTTCTATGGGATTGCACTGTAGAAGTGCAGATATGATCTAGCCAAGTGCCAAGATGTGAAAATATGCTTGGGAGTCATTCTTGTTGATCCTCCAATCGATAAACAAGCTCTCCACTGAAAAACAAGCCCGGAAATGACTCAAAGAGATCCTCCTTTGCTGCACCCTGCAACACAACCCAAATCTAAAAATAAACTGTGTTGTAGCTAAAGGAGGTAGCTTGGAAAAAATTCTGAAATAAGGAAATGTAGCGCAAAGAAACTCTCCTTCCCTGAGGATGAGGTCGGGATCCCGACCAGGAACACCCTTGTGCTAAACAGCACTGCAACCCTGCTAAAAAACAAGAGGAAGCAAAGTCTAAACAGACCCAAGAAAATAATAATCCAAGCATGAATCACAATGGTTGCCCTCCTCTCCATATATAGCAAGTTCTCCTCTCCATAATGGGTCCCATCCATATGTGCCACCTAGCCCATGCAAGTTGTCCTCCATTAAAACTGCACAGTCCAGCATGGAGATATAATGTATCTAGACAGTGCATGTGGACTTGGTCAAATATGATTGAATCAATCATGATCCAATCATGTTCACACATGTAGGTGCTCAATCCAGTTGCGTATTCTTCCCCATTTCAAATGAGGAATTTTATTTTCCCTTCTAAAGAGGTTAATGGGCCTCCCTACCCATTTAATTCATCTACCAAAAGATAATGTTAACTATAATGTTCCTCTTAGCTTGAGGCTAAAATTTGGGAACATTACAGTCCTCCCCTCAAAAATGTTTCTTGTCCTCAAGAAATTGCATAGGGAGAGAAAAATTCCTCCCCTTCTCCTCTTGTGGCCTTCTCATTAATATTCCCCACCACTGCTCAAGATAATCTGCAACCAATCTGCCCTCCAATGTCTCCTCCCAAAGATGCATAACCAAATGGCTCACATCATGAAAAGGTGGAAGGTGTAAGTGGAAACCTTCTTGCTATCTCATGGCCTCCTCAAGGTAGGAGTGATGATACACATGGGAAATCTCATTCCCAATGAGTGACCCACTCACCCATGCTATCATCCAAATGAAATGAACCATTCTAGGTAGCTCATCAAAGAAATATGCAACCCGGGGTTTATGCAATGTGTTGGGGTTGAATGGAGAGTTTATATTTTCCCATCCAAGTGGTTTCTCTCTCCATTTATGGTAAGTATGAGGGGGTTGCTGATATTGGACTGAAATTTCATGGCCCTCAAAAATGGCCCAAGCTACCCCACAAGATAATTCAACCATGAAGTGCCTCCTCCAAGAATGCAAGTTCTCCTAATGGCTCCTCCTTCATGAAAGAAAGAGGTGTGTTGTGGCAATCATGGTGTGCCCATTGTTTCTCCTAAAACATAAAACATGTAAAATAGGGAGAATCGTACTCCCAATGGGCATATACATCTCAAATTCCACTCTCCAAACAAAGCTTCCCATGAATATAAACATATCAGCAATATATGGAAGAAAAATACTATGAAAACAAGCTACCAAATGACAACCAAATAGTGAATCAAAGTTCCACACAAGGAACCAGCGTAGTGAATCCCATGCCTGCCTCAAAAAAAAAAAAAACAAGTGCTTCACTGGTCACTTTTTTTCTACCACAGTCATCTCATAATATGGAAAAATGAAGATACAATGTGGTGTCAATGGTGCACACCAAGAATCATGTGGCTTCCCCCATAAACCACCAATAAGGTAGCCAAAATCATAGCTACAAGTACATCATCATACAATATGCAAGATGGGATAATTCTTCTTGATACATCATGCTGCTCAAACAATGAAAAGAAGTACAATACAAAATGTGAAATTATACCTTCTCCATTATGTACTTGAGATCTTGAGATGAAATGGCTCAACTGGAATCTCTCCCTCACCTCCAATGAGTAGGGAAGTGGTTGTGACCTCCTCTCTATCACCATCCAGGCTATGAATTTCTCCATATGCTGAAATATGTCATGTTGGATGCCCTCCCAAGTGAACTCCTCTGCCAAAGAAAGATATGCATCGTAATGCATGGAAAGGAAGTCCTCATGTGCTACATGAAGTAGCTTCTCCTTGAGCTTAGAAGCTCCAGTCAAGAAGACTCTGCCATAAGAATAGATGACCACATTATCCACCATATACTCATCATCTCTATCCGGGTCATCAAGAATCATACATGCACCTAGATCCTTGGAGTACTCTACCAAGAGTTGAGATCTCCAATATGGATCAATCTTCCCAAGAGGCAGCGCTGGTGATCTAGCATGTGAAGCTCTCCTCATGATGTTGCTTGCTACTTTGACATCCCCCATGCCAAAGTCTTCCTCAAAAATCTTCACATCTCCAAAATCCAAGAGTGGTGAACCCAAAGACAAGATGTCTCTCATCAACTGTAGATCTGGTGGCCTCCCTGGTGGAATGCCTCCATGTAGCGAGACATCAAAATCTGAAGTGGATTGTATATATGAGTGGACTGATTTGTCCCTATCTTCACTATGCAGTGCAGTCACCTCATGTGCAGAAACCTCCTGAAAAAGATAAGGGTGAATTCTTATCATCCCTTGATGTTGATCCTTCTCCTCTTCTTCCATATATGAGAATGTCTCATCCTCAATGAGTGACCCTTGATCTTGGTCATATCTTGAAGGAGGAAACTCCATGTCTTCACAAATAGAAGAGGGCTCTTCAAGAAGTGGGGATCTTTCCCTTGGAAAAATATTATGCATGTTCTTATCCCCTTTAAAATTATGGAGTGGACTTGGTTTAATAGGTCTCTCCAACTCATGCAAAGTGTTTGAGTTTTTGTTTTCAACAAATGATGGTTCACAATGTTTCCTATCAAATATTTTCACCAATTCTTTAGTGAACCCAACATAAGTTTTTAAATTTGCATGAAAAATGGAATTAGATTCATTAAACCACCAATCATGGGCCATACATTTGAGGTGCAGTGCTGCTACTCTGATGGTATCCTTCTCTGAAACTTGGTGTAGCTGAAAATAGGAATCTAGCTCTTCTACCCAAGCTTTGGCTGTGCACTCTGCTGATCCATCAAAGTGAGATAGGAAAATTCTACCTCTCATGCTTCTTTTGTAGCTGATGGATCTTGCCTCCTTGAGTTTGAAAAACCTTTGGAAGTCCAAGTGCTCCTTGAATCTCCATGATTGAGATTCATACCTCGATAGTTCGGTGATTTGTCTCTCCTTGGTATCTTCCTCCATCCTTCTTGCAGAAATGCTTCGGAAAATCAAAATCTCCAGAGGTTTGTCAGCCAAAACTTCACGAGCAAAGGCTATTCGTAAGGACTCACACACAACCATACTTGAATGCAAAAAAATAGATAACCACGATAGCAGAACTCACCCGTAGCCCTACGTTCAATGTAGATCGCGTGGGGTTCAAACCCCCAGCAACCTTCCTTCCTCCTTCAACCTGCAAAACAAGAAAGAACGTGCATGGAAACCTAGTTGTACAACATATATTTCTCCTAAACGTTAGTGTAATCAATGTGAAATATGATATAAACGATAATAATTGTTTAATAATCAATCTTTCCACATATACAAATAGATAATAACATAGAAGTTCAGGAACAAGATGGTTCTTCATTATTATGAATAGCATGTATAGAAATATAGAGTGGAGAGGTCACCTGAATCCTTCCACGATCTTCGAGCAGACCGTCGTCCGGATTCGTCCTACCCTTGCCTTGCTAAGAACCTCTCAAGACTTGTGCGCTCGAGATGGCATATAAATGGATGAACATCTCTAGGATACAAGGGTTTCCTGTATAAATCTGGGAAAGTGCAGGAGGCACGGGGAATTAGACTTGAACTGGGATTCCAACAGAGTATAATGTCTATAAAATTTCTCTCTCCCTTAGGCCATGTACATGAGGGGCTTTTATACTCCCTCAAAGTAGTTTCAGTCAGTTGGAAACAGTTGGCCACGTACTGGGGTGGTTGAACTACTGGAGTAACCATCAACCCAGTCCAAAAATAGGGAATTTATATATTTTTTAATGGTTTTAATGGCATACGCAGAAAAGTACATTTGGACTCGCATATACACGCGGAAAAGTCTGGGCATACCCGCGTATGGGAATTTTAACACTGTTTTTTAGTGAATTTGTTCAAGTCTATAGGAATGGGTGCCCAAAGCCATAAAGACAATCATGAATCACCTGAGGGTGAAAAATGATGCTATAACAGATGCCCCCTAATATATGAGGTCAGAAGGGGTACATGATGGCCGAAATGTATTATGCACATAGAAAGAACTTCGCGAGGACAAGAGAGGACTTCACCAGATTTCAGCCTGCCAAAAACCAATGAAAGAAAACAGAGAGTCAACTCATGCTGAGGCGGGCATACCCATGCTCAGTCAAAAATACATCATATGGAAAGTACATAATAGATCCAAAAATGTATACAAGTATAGCTGAACTGAAAGTACACAATGAATCATCTGAGCATGGCCCGGAAGTATAAGTCTGAATCAATGTCCAAGTATCACATATATAGAAAGCTGAGCAATGATGCTAAAACTGGATGTCTGATCATATAAGTAACCCAATCCTGGCACCAAAATTATAAGAGGTGGAACAAAACAAGATAATCACTAACCGGGAGATGCGCATAAGATGTCAGACCGACACTGCAACATATAAGGGTGGACGGCATCACTGGCAGAAACTGAAAGGACTGTCAACAGTGAACCGAAAAATGCCGATGCAACCCGAGGTCTTCACCGATCACTATGGCACAATTCTACACAATGGGAATAAATGAGCTGAAGTCGACCATGTGAGAAATCGTTGGATTACCGGTCAATGATGTATACCGTTAACCAACGCGAGACAACCCACCAATCATGAAAATGAGCATCAAGGTGCCCCAGTACAATCTAACAAGTGTGAATAAATGAGTTGAAGTCGAACACTTGAAAGAATCTACCAATCAGGAGGCAATGAGAGGCAACGATGAATCCCCACTTTCGACAGCGAAGATCCGCCACCGATGACCGCAAACCCACACCGAAAAAAATACTCTGTGACCTTATTCCCGCAGCAATGAGCTCGAGTCGATGCGGGGAAAAGATTTGCCGAGCAAAGGTATTACAGTATCTACATCGGCCCGCCGTGAGTGTAAATTCACAGCCAAAATTCTGGAAAAAATCGGACGAAGTAGAGTGATGGAACCAAAACCGAAGTACGTTTCCAACGCGCACAAGATGAATCTAGCGCACGAAAGAAACCCTTTGAACCAACCAATAATGAAAGCTGACACAGAGGCGAGAAATCCACCGATAGGGTCAAATGGAAATCAAGGTACTGCACGAATCCCAAGTGTGATAATGTATGCTGACGTCGAACACAGGGGAAACCACTCAGTCAAATACCCACAATGATGATCAAATGCTGAGCACAAGGTCACCTATCAATGATGGAATAAGAGTTGTGGTGCAGCTTTTAGGTTTTCTCACATGCGAATATGTCATGGCCGATATGACAAACCCGCTCAAATAAGAAGTCAATGGAGACCTTCTGCAACCAAGACGAGCGTAAGACCAAAATAGCCGATGATGTAACAAGATACCGACAAGACCGGGAAGGCCGACGCAAATAATGTCAAGAGACACCTGTACGTCGACCGGCTAGACTTCGAAAAGCACGAACTCGTGATGACCACAGTAAAGAAAGGACACCGTAGAAGTTTGTTATGCAGAGTGCGTAACAAACTTCATAGATTAAAGAGATAACCAACGGGGAGGAATGACAAGTGAAACAAGGTAAAGGCTGAACCTAGGTCAAAACTAAAACCATCCCAAATGAAAATAGCATATAAGCAGGTGTGCTTTGTTCAAGGATGCAAAACTCGCGAACTCCGCCATCAAACAACGTGTTCTCCTGCCTCGTCTTTTTGTTATATTTGATTTTTTTGTCTTTTTCATATAATAAGCCTGAAAAATAATAAAAGAATGCTATGGTACAATGGATAGAACGAGTATCAAGAAATAGATGCACTAGTTCCTAGGATTGGAACAATCCTATGCTCAATGCAAGGTGGCAGAAACTGGTAAGCGATACTCAGAGGAATGTTCCATCCATAGGTAAAAGGGTGTCAAGTCGTGATAGCTAAGTGCATGCAATGGTTAACTTGTACAGATAGACAAGGTCAAAATTTGCCTTAAACATCAAGTCCAAATGAAGCCGGCTAAAGGCCAGGATAAACAAGTAGCCAATATGCAATGCAGTAATACAACTCAACAACACCAGGGAGCCTCTAGGGTAATAGCCAGAAAAATGATAGTGAGGAAGGAGAAGAATGAAGCTTCAACACATGAGTCATGGCAGGACTAAAGAGGACTCCCGAGCCTACATAAAACGCAGCATGGGCAACAAGTGATAGCGAGGAACTAACTAAGAAGCCCATGTAAAGGAAGGCTCTACCATCAAGTTATGATTAAATAATCGGCGAGTGAAATAGGTGTAATACTCATGACCTGATGGGATCGACCCTATGGCAAGTGATCAGTATGGAGGCTAGTATGCAAGATGCAACGAAAAGTGAATTCCCTAACCTATATGCCAGTGAAGATCATATACCTGCCATGACGAGTCAGCAACCATGGATCAAAAACTAGGAAAAATCTCAAAATCATCAAAATGTACCTGAAAACATACCAATCTGGGCACTTCGAAGCATCCGGGTTATGCAACTTAAGATAGATCGAAAAAATAAGCATAACAAATTTTTGCGAAAATTTTCAACTTTTTGGACATAAATAGACAAATTACCTCATATTTGGTTCATTGTTACATTGCTGATTTGGAAAAAAGTGCTCTGGAGAGAAAAACTTCTTTCATCAAAACAGGAGCAACCGACAGTCAAATCGCACCGAATTTTTCAGGTAAGCTCATAAACTATCCTTGCAATTCATTTTGTCCGTTCATAAATTAAAATTTAGGAATTTTCATCGTAGAATCTCTTGCTAAAAATCACAGGTTTGTGCATACGCGGGTTGGTAATGACCAAGTCGCGTATACACACGACTGTGCACCAATAAAGTCGCATATGCGCAGTCCCAAATGAAAAAAATGTGTAGCTAATGAAGGAATTATTGAAATTTTGCAGGATGACCATATCATGGAGAGAGCGTGAACACAGTGCAATTGATCAAGAAGTCATGCGAGATTGAGCATCGCTAAATATTCTTCGGAATTGCGGATTGCTCAAGTTTTTCAAAATGCAAAATATGAAGAGTAATGTCCAGTTGCTCGAAATTCTTGTGAACTATTGGGAACTGGAAGAAGACTGCTTCATTATAGATCATATGCCCATACACATCGAAGTGGAAGATATATATTTTATTACTGGACTCTCCCGGAGGGGGGAGCCAGTAGACTTGCACGGGAAGCCTTTGGGAGGGCTAACCGTGGAAGATTACGTCCACGTATACTGTGTAGAGGGTTCCAAGAAAGTGGGAACTCAAATTGCAATCAAATATTTAAGAGACTTGCACATAAAAATCCTCCTTTTTACCATTGGGAGAGTAGCAGGATCAGCTTCTCTACACCAGGCATCCAGGACGCAAATGAGTATAGCAGTGGAATGCTTAACTCATGTATATGATTGGTGCACAGCTCCACTGATGAACATGAAGCAACAATTGACTTCAATCCGAAAGGCAAAGACAAAACATTTTGGATATGGTACAATTTTGATGACATTCTTCTTCGAGAAGATACCAGCATTGAGACCTAGAGTGATCTCTACCATCAGTAGCCCGAGAGACCCAAGAATTGCCCGCTGGGCAGACATGATGAAGAGATTGGGGGGAAGTGAAGTTCCCCGGACCACTTGGGATGATGGGGAGAACAAATCATCGCTGTGGACGACTATCCCTATACCGGGATGGACTTTCGTGGCGATCCAGATCCTGTCCTTCCACCAGGCGCGGCATGGGGTGCAGTCGGTAAGTTTGCAATTTTTTGTGACTTATATAATTTTTTTTTGGATTTTTTCAAATATGTATGAAAAAATGAAAAACAAACATGTTTTTTATTGGATTCATAATGACTTACAATTTAAAATGATCAGGATACAGATATTGGACCAGTTCGACCTGAGGGTTTCCCGCGACACAAGCGTCGCAGAGGCGAAGCGGATACAGTGGATTCAGACAGGACCCTCCAGGCTGTACAAAGGAACTTGGAGGGATTAACCTACCAAGTACCTATGGCTGCAGTGGAAGATCTGCCGGAAGCCATCCAGAGACGGGTGGTAGGAGTGCCCCGAGACTAGGTACGGTTATTCCGCCGAGTTGCCACCGCGATCATGTTCTATAGGAACACAACTTCTGGGTAGGGACCTTAGGAGTAGATAGATATGATGTATCAGATGACTGTATATTTTTTGAGACTGAACATGATCTGGCATAAGCCCAAATTTTGTATGACTTATGGATCCAAATTTTGTAAAGTTGTTTGAACACTCTGATGATATATATACAGCGATGTTTGATGTGATGTGACAAATGTATCAAAATGTATGATGTTTTTGATGATTAAATTTTATTGTATGGAATGATTAATATGCCAATCCAGTGCTTGATTAGCTAATGAGTCTGCCATCCAATTGTCAGCTCGAGGAATATGAATGAAAGTTAAAAATTGAAATGATCTTTGTAACAAACGTACCCTCAAGAACAACCGAAGTAAAAAATGGATCTCGAACCCGATAAGTATTGTTCAACTGCGACACCACCAGCTAAGAGTCCAAGAAAACTACCAACGAATCAACGCCCAAAGATATTGCCTCCGAGAGTAGATAAACAACTGCAGTGTATTCTGCTATGTTATTGGAAGCAGGACCAATGCAAACCCCTCTTGATACTAATAGCTGACCAGATGGATAATGAAGTACCCAAGCCGCGGAAGCTAAGTTCCGAGTGTGTCTACTAGCACCATCGGCGAAACCAAAATGACTCATGACATCCAACACAACCTGCCAAAGCAGATCAAAAACATCACCATCCCATCAAAGATCGAAAATCAACCAGATATGTACAAAGCAAAACTACTATATACAAAAGCAACATGCCAGGCCAAAGCCTAGGCATAATACTTCTTCAAATAGAGCCCATTTCTGGGCTCCGGCAACTCGTTCCCTTCAAAATCAACCAAGGTATATGCTCCTTTCTTAAGGAATTTTTTAACGATAAAGGGGCCATACCACATAGACGTAAATTTTCCTGCCCCCAGGGCATATTTTTCTTGGGCATAGACCAAAACAAGGTCACCTTCCGAAAAAACCCTAGACTTGACCGCCTTATCGTACTGAGCTTTAACTCAGTTTTTATGCGCTTCATTCATCGTGGCGGCATCCCGACGCTACTCATCGAGATGTTCCAGATGAAGGAGCCATTCTTCAAGACTAGAAGTGTCAGGAAGAATTTCAACAGCTAATTTAAGAGAAGGAATCTCACATTCAATGGGAAATACGAATTCCAACCCGTGCACTAGCTGAAACGGAGTAAATCCAGTTTCAGTTTTCACTGACGTCCTGTATGCCCAAAGTGCAGGATATAGCATAATATGCCAGTTGGATCTAGCTTTATCAATTGTCCTTTGAAGAATTGTCTTCAAGGATTTATTCACGGCTTCCACTTTCCCATTGGCTTGAGGATAATACGGAGATGAATGCTCCTGCCGGAAACCTAATTTTAGAGCCAACTCAGCCATCATGCTATTCTGAAAATGACTGCCATGATCAGTGACAATCTCTCTAGGAATACCAAAATGAGCAATAGCCTGGTTGAAAAGAAAAAGAGCTGCAGTCTCACCATCATTCCCAAAAGTAGGCATAGCCTTGACCCACTTCGTAAAGTAGTCTACTGCTACAATAATGTACTTATGACCTTTAGCTGAAGGCAGATTACAAGTAGTATAATCAATACCCCACTTTGTAAAGGGACTGACAGTAATGACTGGAAAAAGAAAAGCTGGATGAGCGCGCATTTTTCGAGTATAAACTTGACATGGATGACACTTTTTGACCGACTCCATAAAATCCTTGAAAATCGAAGGCCAAAAGTACCCAGCACGCAAGATCTTCTGGGCTGTAGCAAGCCCAGATAGATGACCACCACAAGCTCCACTGTGGCAATCATTCAGCACAGCCTCAGCTTCTTTGAGAGTTAAGAAATGTCTCAAGATTGAATCAACCCCTCGATAGTATAAAGCATCACCAATAATCAAGTAATTCTTAGCCAAGTGACGCAACTTACGGCGCTCATCTTTCGAAAAATTAGAGGGAAACTTCGTAGTCTGAAGATACACAATTATATATCCATACCAAGGATCCTGTGGAGAGATAAGAAACAAATGTTCATCTAGGAAGGATTCATCATAGATCATTTCTTCCCCATAGGGAAACTCGGAGATCAATTTCGCGAAAACCAATGATTTCTTGGACTTGGCAGACATAAAATCAAGATCAAATTCCTGCAAAATCATAATCCATCTATTGTATTTGCCCCCAATCACAAGCCTACTGAGGACAAACTGAAATGGATTGGCTGCTGCCAAAACATAAGTTTTTCGTAGAATAATGTAATGTCGGAGTCGCTACACAGCATGAACAGCTGCTAAAGCTAACTTTTCTATCGGAGTGTACCGGAGTTTAGGTCCTACCAATCCTCGACTAAGATAGTATATAACATGCTCTGCAAGAGCATCATCTTCCTGAACCAGAACCATACCAATAGTAGATTCTTCTGCTACAAGATACAAAAGGAAATCCCTGCTATAATCAGGTGGACTCAATAAAGGAGTAGAGGTCAATTCTTTTTTCAAAGCATCGAATGAGCATTGAGCGAAGTCATCCCAAAGAAATGGAACTCCCTTCTTCAAAAATCTCATAAATCCCTTGGTAACTTCAGCATAATTTACGATAAACCTCCGAAGAAAATTAAACTTTCCTTGTAGACTTTGAAGTTGACGAACAGAGGACGGGGGAGGCAACCGAAGTATTGCCTCAACCTTGAAGGGATCTACCCTAATCCCTTCCCTAGACACAATGAATCCCAATAACCGACCGGATGTAACCGCGAAAACACACTTGTTCGGATTCAACCTAATCTTATAGAAACGACATCGTTCAAATATTTTCCGGAGGTGAGCAGGATGATCCATCCTCTTTCGAGAATGAGCAGCTAAATCATCCAAATATGCCTCGATAATCTTTTTGATGTCATGGAAGGCATATGACATGGCCCGCTGAAACGTAGCCCCAGCATTTTTAAGACCAAAAGGCATCTTCTTGTAAGAAAAAGTACCCCAGGGACAAATAAAGGTAGTCTTATGCTGATCTTCAGGACGGATAGTAATCTGATTATATCCGAAGAAACCGTCCATGAAGGAGAAAATATCATTACCGGCACACTCATCAATGATCTGATCGATAAATGGTGTGGGGTAATTATCTTTAGGACATGCTTTATTAAGGTCTCTGAAATCAATGCAAACTTGAATCGTTCCTTGTTTTTTATCTACGGGAACAGGGTTTGAAACCCATTCAGTCAAAGTAACAGGGAAAATGAATCCCGCCTTAAGCAGCTTCTCCACCTTAGCTTTGATAGCTGCTGCCTTCCTAGGATTGACCAGACGAAGTTTTTGCCTCACAGGCTTAGCTTTTTCGTAAGTTTTGATCTCATGCTAGACAATAGATGGATCTATACCATGCATTTCCTCATAAGACCAAGCGAATACATCCCTATACTCTTTAAAGAGCTCGGTGTAAATCTGAATCTCTTCACGGGAACATTCAGCTCCGATGAAGACATTCTCAATAATATTGGGATCCCTGGAAATCTTCACCGGGATAGTAGGAGAAATCACAGCCATGTTCCCTTTAGCATAAACCTGTGTTGGTGCTAAAGGGTTCAGGACTGGGTGAACAGGACCAGGAGACTGAGGACTTGGAAAACTTGTCTCAATTTCACTTAAATCAGGTAAAAAGTAAGACCGATGATGCAAGTCATCTCACGGTCTATCTATACCAGTCATAGCTTCCAGGATGGCCTCTTCAGATGGAAGAGTGGTATCAAGGCAATCTTAGGCAGAAGAAGAACTAAGTGTCCAAGCCGGAGCCACATCTCCATCCAACTCTTCTGGTGAAAGAGGAGCTAGACTGGATTCTGCAGAGTCAACAATAGATTGATAAGCAATCTCAGCTGCACACATCAGAAATGCCATTCCACCCACTTGACCTTCCGCTAATGTGGCAGTAGGGGAAGGTAAGGTCCAAGGGTCCGAAAAATAATGAGTTCTGAAGAACTCTCTTCGAAGAGGAGCCTTGGAGGATGAAATTTCATTGATATGAACCGTAGGAGGAGGAATATCGAAAGTACCCATCAAGGAAGAATACATTCCAACTCCTAAATTCTCAACAGGCGCCTTAGTATTATCCAACTTTGGAACAGATGAGTCAGTAGACGCATTCGGGTCTACAGGAGGACAGTCTAGTTGGTCCACTGTAACAATCCTCCCTTCGTGAGGGAAACAAATAATCCGAAATAATGAGGATGCAATGGCATCCATCTCATAAATCCAGTTTCTCCCCAATAGAAGGTTGTAGTCCAAGCTTGCATCAACTACCTCAACCTCTATATTCACAGTTTTGCCCCCAACACAGATAGGCAAAGCTGGGACAATACCATGCGGTCTGTGAGAATGACCATCAAACACAGTCAGAAGAGTGGTAGATGGAACAGCTTTGGGAGATCCAATCGTCTTCCAACATGTGAGAGACATCACACATGTGGAAGCACCCTCATCAACAACCATCCGAAAGATGTTGCACTTCCGGTACGATGATTTAATATGAAAAGCCATATGATGGGGGAGTCTCTTCTTAAAATTAGACATATCAAATGTAATCAGAAGAGAATTTTTTGGATCAATAGCCCAATGGCAGTGAGAAAAGCACTGCGCTGAGCCGGACAAGACTGGAGTATCTCTAAAGCCAACATAGCACAAGGACTCTGTGCCAGATCTTCCACAATAGAGTAGTTCTGGGCAGCCCTAGCATTTGCATTAATCGTCGATCGCTTATAATATGCTTTGGGCATCCGAGGCATAGACTCAACAGTAGGCTTCGTAATGTGAAGCAGCTCAGTAGCATCAGGAGTATCCTTAGCATTCGAAGACTCTTCTCTGCCATAATCACGGGATCTCGTAGCGACATCCACGTGAGCACTCATCATGAATATGTTCGATGGAATTTCCCCTTCCTGGGTGCCCCCAGAGGAAGCCCCAGAATTTTGATTCGCGCCAACAACTAGTTGTTGCCCTTGGGGAAAAGGGTTTGTTAACACAGCCTGGGAACTAGAAGAACCCTGCTGAGCTAACAAGCACTGCACATCCTAAATTTTAGGACAAAGGTGTGTAAGATGGTCTCCAATACATAACTTGCATGGAAACTTCACTTTCTTTTTCTCCTTTGGACCCTCACCAACATGCTCGTTGGTTTTATTCGCATTACCCTTCCCATTATTGCCCTTTTTCTTATTATTTCGTCCCTTCTTCTTCCCTTCAGATTGTTGATTTCCTTTGGGATCAGAAGCTTGGACAACATTTATCGACAAAGATTGGGAAGGCGATGACTCAGCAGGCACATCCTGACCAGAAGGAGCAGATTGCAAAGACAACTGCTGCAGTTGAGTAAGCAGGCTAGCTGCACCACTATTGATCGAGCCGATAAGTCCATCACCATGAGGACCAGGCTTAGTTTTGGATAAATCTAATTTGGAGTGAGGAGCATTGGGCAAATATTTATGGAGGACCCCAGACTGAGAATAGATCAGTTCCAGCTGCTGGGCCCTAAAAATGGCCTGCTCCTCAGAAAATACCCCAGAAAGGGATACATCTTTAGAAATGTCTGACTGCAGAGATTTCAGAAACCATTCCAAAAGGAATTCTCCTGGAATATGAGCTTTAATAAGCCTCTTCCTTCTCCTCCATTCCTGAATATGGTCAGAAATGTGGGTTGCATCGTCCTGCTTAAAATTAGCTAGGAGTTCAATCCCAGCATCATATCGGATAGGCAACTGGAAATGGTTTAGAAATGTAACAGCCAGTTCTCCAAATGTAGAAAAACTGCCCCCAGTTAGCTCAATATACCATTTGGCAGTGTTTCCAGTTAGGGTGCGTTGAAACAATCTCAACCTAATCGAATCATCGATCAGGGAGTTAGAAGAACACCATAAATGGAAAGTGGTGATGTGGTCAGCCGGATCCTCTCCATTCTTGCCTTCAAACTTTGGAATGTCTGAAGGTAGTTTGGTCGGGACTGGAGGCCACCCCGGACTGTACCGAATCGGATCATTCGTCAATTTCGACAGATCTGGCAAGTTTAACGATGCCAGAAAAGGTAAACGAGGCGGAGCCTAAGGATTCCATCCTTGATAGGATGAATTCCCAACATTTTGAAAATAATACCCTGGATTTGATGAGGCACCAGGTTGCCAAAAAGAACTCGTAGCAAAAGGAGAAGAACCTCCTCCCCACACAGAGTTACCAAAGACCGGACCAGTTCCCCCGCCTGAAGTATTAAATGAAGAGGAAAGCCCCTGATAGGGGTTCCAGGCATTAGAAAGAGGGGAAAAGGTCTGATAAGCACTTGACGAAGGGAAAGAAGCATTCCCTTGGTGACCAGCGTAAAACTGATTCCCTTCCCCCGCTGTAGTGAATACAGGGTTCCATCCTGTAAAAGTAGTCGAACTTTGACCTCCAGACCAAGGGTTGAAACTCTGGGTCTGAGAAGTAAACGAAAAGGACCCTAAAGAAGGATTCGAACTAGGAATATGTCCAGTTCCGAAGGGGAACCCTTGAAAAGAAGCTGATCCACTAGCCATGGAAGACATGGGTGTAGATCCAGCTGCAGCAGCGGAAAAGGAAAAAGGAGGAATCCCACTAGTGGGCATTCCAAAATAGAAGGGAACAGATTGAGAAGCATGTGCTTGGGTGAAACCAGAGCCAAACACAGCAGCACTAGAAGCAATCGAAGATATAGAAATAGTGCCCCCTCCTTCAACAAAAGCAGGAGTCTGAATGCCTACAACACTCACAGCAGAAACCGCGTTCCCAGTCGTGGCCATCGAAAGGTATGTATAATGAGGAGAATATTCCGGTCTCTCTGACTCGGGTCCGATGTATTCAACAATGAACGGATAATCAGGAGGAAGAGGAGATGGAAGTGACTCTGAGGGTTCAGACACTTCCTCTACATGTACTTCTTCTTCCTGTGGAAATAATACTCGCGAGGTGAGTGGAGCGCTCCTCTCGGAACCAACACCAGAATCAGCTACGAAACCTTCAGACCCTTGTGGAGGATCTCTCTCCACTGCGTCAGACGCCACAGGGTGGTAACCACCTGCTAAATCACTCCTACGTCTTCTTGAAGAAGGCTCCGGACTCTCGGGAGATAACCCCCAGATTCTCCTCGATCGACAAGGCGCTTGATCAGACACTTTAACAGATTTTAATTAGACTCAAAAAGTGTAAAGCTAGGCAAGCTAGGAGAAAAGAGCACTCACTACAAAAAATAATCCCTGAGATACAATCAAGCAAACAACCTTCAGGTATTTCCGCTCCGGGTGATTAGGACCGGACACCAAAATACAAGAAAGCGAAATATAGGACCTCCCGAAAGTAGTCTGGGATAATTACGGCCCAGGCCTACTAGCGAAGGTGACAGAAACAGTTACGCCGACCTCCTAACGATAGCCTTTTCCGGCACAAGTACCCAAGCTTCGCAAGGGCACCCCCCAGAAGTACTGCTGAAAGTGATGCGACGTCTGCCTCAGGTACCACGGGTATTCCCCCCCGCAGTCACCTATGTGGAACCTAGGAGTGGCAACTATGGGCACCAATCCATGTCAGAAGCTGGGCGGAACGGTCTTGAGGTCAGATTCAGCTAATCAGAGAGGGGGTATCCCTCTTCTCAGCCTTCACTTCCCCTCGCGCTTGACTCTTTGGAGGAGAGCTTTCCCGGTCCACCTAACGGAGTTGGATTTCGCTCAATTAATCAACTTCTATGTTTTTTTTGAGCGGCCTTGGAGATTTAACTCTCCACTCACCTAATCCAAGGCCCTACAACGTAGCTAGTTGGTGTATGACACTTAGAAAACTTGCTAGTTGATTTTAAATTATATCGCTTATTTTAATCGGATGTTATGTTAAGTCAAATGGATACGGAAATGAAACTCGTGGTGTTTTGACGCAGAAAAGAAATTAATAAAAACCAAACTACATGAAAATGCAGTTATTGTCTTTCGATGAAAAGAAACTTCTACACAGGTTCTACGAGATTAAAAAATTTTATTTTTCTTTTCAGATAACAAACTCACACTCGCAAAAACTATGAAAATGACTAAATGCTTAAGTGCACCTGATGCAAATCACTAAAAGCATGCAAATTCTAAGATGCAAAATCTCCTAAAGCAAAGAAAAATTTCCCAAAGATCCTTTAGTTTTATCTCTTTTTGGTTTTCCATAAAGCTAGTTCCCAGAATCAGAAATTCTTAATATAAAGACACCAAAATTGCTTGAAAACAACAGGAAGAAATCAATGACAATTCCTTTCCAAAATCAAGTCAAAATCCAAAGGCAAGAAATCTCAACAAAGCTTCAAAAGATATAATGAAGTGAAAACAAAAATGCAAAAACAAAAGCAAACAACAAAGCAAATTTTTTTTTTGAGCTTTTGAGTTTTATAAAAGAAGAGTTCGAAAAGACCAAGAAAAACTATCAAATCCCAAGCCAAACAACACTGAATTTCAAGCAAAAACTTCAAAAATGCTCCAAATCTTATAAGGCTAACTAGTAGCAAGATTTATATGAGCACAAGAAGACACGAAACTCAGTCACTCAGCCTAGAAGAATAGTACAACCTTGCAGCAAACAAAAACTTCAAAGAACCAAGAAAGACTCTTCAAAAATTGCAACAAGACCTAGTTGACTGAACTCAAGAAAACCAACCAAGAAATGGGCAAAAATCGAAGTGCAAAGCAAGACACAAAGGTAGGAAAGAGTAAATGAGCAGGAGCTCTCTGTTCTGATAAAGCAGAACAGCCAAGAATCCCCAGAAAGAGATCTTGGTACTCGAACCAGAAATGCTAGCACAAGAAACAAGACTTTGCCAAATAAGCTAGTTTTCAATCAAACAAGAGAGAGAAAAGACCAAAGACCACTTTCTACACAATCCAGAGGGTACAAAGACACTGCAGGAATAGTTCTCCACAGACAGACAGGACTAAAAAGCCAAGAAATCCAAAATTTCAAAATCTACCCAGGTATATGCTACTTGACAGTTTGACAACAAGTGTGCATACGCGACTGTGCTAAAGGAAACCCGCGTATACGTACCTCCCTTCAACAAAAATATGCGTGTATACGCGTCTGTGTACAGACAAACCTGCGTATGCAAAGGTAAATAATAAAAAATAAAAAGGATCAAGCCTGGATAAGGAACCAGGGCTTCAGTCTGACTGAGAAAGAGTAAACTGGACTGGAAATAAAAGTTAAAACTGTTGGAAACCTATCAAACAGCTGAAACCACCCAACAGGGGAATCACAAGAATGTGTTCCCCAGCGGAGTCGCCAGTTCTCTTTTGGGGAAAATCACCCTAGAGGTTTTTTGGGTCAAAACCTCCACAGAGCAGGGCATGCCATTCAGAAGGACTCACACACAACCATACTTGAATGCAAAAAACTAGATAACAACGATAGCAGAACTCACCCGTAGTCCTACGTTCGATGTAGATCCCGCGGGGTTCAAACCCCCAGCAACCTTCCTTCCTCCTTCAACCTGCAAAACAAGAAAGAACGTGCACGAAAACCTAGTTGTACATCATATATTTCTCCTAAACGTTAGTGTAATCAATGTGAAATATGATATAAACGATAATAACTGCTTAATAATCAATATTTCCACATATACAAATAGATACTAACACAGAATTTCAGGAACAAGACGGTTCTTCATTATTATGAATAGCATGTACAGAAGTAAAGAGTGGAGAGATCACCTGAATCCTTCCACGATCTTCGAGCAGACCGTCGTCCGGATTCGTCCCGCCCTTGCCTCGCTAAGAAACTTTCAAGACTTGTGCACTCGAGATGGCATATAAATGGATGAACATCTCTAGGAAACAAGGGTTTCCTAGATAAATCTGGGAAACTGCAGGAGGCACAAGGAATCAGACTTGAACTGGGATTCCAACAGAGTATAATGTCTATAAAATTTCTCTCTCCCTTAGGCCATGCACATGAGGGGCTTTTATACTCCCTCAAAGTAGTTTCAGTCAGTTGGAAACAGTTGGCCACGTACTGGGGTGGTTGAACTAATGGAGTAACCATCAACCCAGTCCGAAAATAGGGAATTTATATATATTTTTAATGGTTTTAATGGCATACGCGGAAAAGTACATGTGGACTCGCGTATACATGCGGAAAAGTCTGGGCATACCCGCGTATGGGAATTTTAACACTGTTTTTTAGTGAATTTGTTCAAGTCTGTAGGAATGGGTGCCCAAAGCCATAAAGGCAATCATGAATCACCTGAGGGTGAAAAATGATGCTATAACAGTAAATGTGGGCAATAGATTGCGTTGTGGATCTACATGTGTGGCTGAATGCTCACACCCATCATGTGAATAGATAGGGCTTGCTTCAAACCCTCTTAGAAATATTCTACACTCCTCCCCTTTCATCTCCTTGAGATCTTCTTTGATATTCTTCATAGCTTGCAAAAGAAACAAGGAGATGATCTCTTCCTTCATTCCTCCAAATAATGGAGTCATGTTTTTGTTTCTTTTGCACAACTTCTCTTTTCTATGAGAATATTCTCTTCCTAATGGCATAATTTCTTGGATGCACAAGTTGAGCCAAGATTATGCTCCGATACCACTATAATATTTTAAAATAGGGAAATTATACAACAATAAGAATATCTAAAGATATTCTTAAGTTGAAGATCCAGCAATACTTGAACACAATAATTTAAGCTGTGTCAATTTACTTCTTAATGTGTATTAAACACATTTACATCAGATTAGGAGCATATTAGCAAAATTGTATCTCCATATGCTATCTCCAAGTAGGGAAAATCAATGATCTGGACCATAAAAATGATATTTCCAGAAAATAACGTTGTAACTATGAGAAATGGGACTTGTATCACTTATTTCATTCAATATAAATCTCACATATAGAATGGGAGCTGAAACAAATCATTCTAGCTAAGTTAAACAGATCTCCCGGTTCTTATATGGCTTAAAAACACTGAGAACCCATGAATTAACCCATACAGAAAACTTTGAAGTAAGAAAAACGTAATTAAAAGAGGTTTTATATAGAAATATGTTGTAGACAACAGATCTGGAGTTTATTTATCTAAAGCACAGAGAAAAACAGAGATCTAGCCTCTTTTATACAATGTAAAGATAACCCGGCAAGGGTTTCTTGAAATCTTAAGTACAAAAGGAGTAGATCTGAATATTCAGCTAAAAAATAATGCAGTCCCCTGCAACATCACATAAATAGAGCTGAATAAAATACAATAGGGATGATAATCCCTTTTTCTAGCTTTCCAGGAGAAGGGTTGGCCCTTTCTCTAGGAAACTAGCCCAAAATCAAGGTATTAAACCTTGCTGCAGCTGCTCTCTGAAAAATGACGCAGTTCCTCTATGGGACTGTGCTGTAGAAGTGCATAGATGCTCTAGCCAAGTTCCAAGATGTGGAAATATTCCCAGGAGTCCTTCCTTTTTATCCTCTAATGGATAGACAAGCTCTCCACTGAAAAACAAGCCCAGAAATGACTCATAGAGATCCTCCTTTGCTGCTCCCTGCAACACAACCCAACTCTAAACAAAAAATGCACTGTAGCTGAAGGAGGTAGCTTGGAAATTTTTTTGGAATGACGAACTTTAGCCCAAAGAACCTCTCCTTCCCTGAGGATGAGGTAGGGATTCCCGACTAGGAACACCCTTGTGCTAAACAACACTATAACCCTGCGAAACAGCAAGAGGAAGCAAAGTCTAAACAGACCCAAGCAAATAATAATAAAAGCATGAATCGCAATGGCTGCCCTCCTCTCCATATATAGCAAGTGCTCCTCTCCACAATGGGTCCCATTCATATGTGCCACCTAGCCCATGCAAGTTGTCCTCCATTAAAACTGCGCAGTCCATCATGGAGATACAATGTATCTAGACAATGCATGTGGACTTGGTCAAATATGACTGAATCAATCATTATCCAATCCTGTTCACACCTGCAGGTGCTCAATCCAGCTGCTTATTCTTCCCCTTTTCACATGAGGAATGTTATTTTCCCTTCTAAAGAGGTTAATGGGCCTCCCTATCCATTTTATTCATCTACCAGAAGATAATGCTAACTATAATGTTCCTTTTAGCTTGAGGCTAAAATTTGGGAAAATTACAGAGACGAAGCTTGGGGCGTGCGACATGGCCAAAAAAGAGTTTTGGTGATAAATTGAATGGAGATTTCCATGTTGAATATCATGAGGTATTGATCTTTGTGTCTCTCATGGGTTTGAGAACGGAGGTCTCGAGCTCTAGTTATTGGCTCCAAAAAATAGAAAAAAAAGGTGATATATAGGAAAAAAGGGTCCAATTTCAATTCATTTTCACTTGTGATATTGAGAGGTCAAAGGTTTCATTTTGAGCATTTATTTTTCTTGTGGCTAGCCAGACTACGCAAGATGCATGCAGTGAGGGTCAAGTAGGAGCTAACACCCTTATTTTTTCATTTTTCATGTTTGTAGGGTAGGCAAGTCGTATATGAGTCCCATGTACGACCTTTTAGGGTTACTTTTGGGGGACCACATGGGCCACTATAAGAGAGTCACGCGGTCAAGGTGTCAAGCCATGAGCTTCATGCGTTGACCCTGCGTAAATGCTTCACACAGGTGCGTCGAACGTCGCGTTTTTGTGAAGCACAAACACATCATCGGCGCGTTTGTTTGAATAAAAGGTGTGTCGATTGGCCATGGTAGTCAACGTGCCTTATGTATGAATAGGCACATGATACAGATGTATGTGTTTTCTGAAAGTGTGCAGTTCACAAAAACACTATTTTCCTCATTTTTAGCTAAAGGGGCCAAAAACTGATATTTTTTATTTTTTTATGGCAAGATGATATGGAGGGAGATGGATTGGACAACCCTATGAGATAAAGTGGCCCAGAATCTAGCATTACTCATAATCTGGTGTAGTGGGGGTTGTTGAAGTTCCTTTAGAACCCCATCCTAAGATTGCAGGATATTTTTTTACGATTCTTGGTTTGTTGCTAGGATAATTCCTCACAGATCATGGTTGTGAGGCGAGCTGATTTTCCGATAACATCTCAGTTGGATTTTTACTTTGTGACCATCCTGTTACCTCATGGGCAGGTGTTACCTTATCCACTACCACCTAGGCGTGTGGAAATTTTTCCCTGGGTGGAGCATGAGGAGCATTGTGGGCCCAATGCTATTGTGGATGGCTACATCGACATTTCCTTTATTGTGTTTATGTCAAAGCATGAAAATTTGTCTATGATTGTATGTTTGGTGAGGTTTTCCTCACCTCACAAAGTATCAGGGCTGCATATAGAGGTCTTACATTAGCTGCAAGCGAGCCATTTCTTTGATTGCGCTCGCTTAGTGTACCGAGGTATGACATCCAAGCTCATGTAGGTGAAGCTACGGGGCTTCAGTGCTTTTTCTACGCAAGTATTTTTTGTAGAATTATGTATGAGAGGGTATTCATGTCACTACCCTTTATTGTTGTGCCACCTGGGCCCCCGAGGGACCCTAGGATATAGAGGTGGGAGCCTGTTATGTCTCGAGCAGGAGGTGGAGTTACGGTGAGGTACTAGAATAAAATTTTGGAGGGTTGGTTTAACTCCAACCTTTAGTTGATTTTGGAGTACTCTTATCATGGTGTAAATTTTTGAGGTGATCCAGACATGAGTATTCCTCCTGGTTATTCATGGGGACCAACAGGTATGCTATCTATGTTTTATTCATTTCAGTATTTTTTATATGTATAAATGTATGTGTTTTTAATGACAACACTGATATCATGTTTATTTACTTGTAGATGCGAGGCCTACGAGACGACCATTGGTCTAATTGGTAGGAAAAAAAACATGAAGTATGGGTGTACGAGGGGTGGCACCCCCTCCACGGACAATGATAGATGATATGCATCCTCCTAGGCCTACACGATTAGTGCTGCCATGACAGTTATAGATGGGTGGACCCATAAGGGGGGGGGTAGTAGTGTTGTGGCAGCTAGGTATGTTGAGGGATGGCATAAGCATGCTGAAACCACAGAGGCTCACTCAAATACGTTGGAGGACTAGCTATGGGACTATCGTGATGCCTAAGTGAGGGTAGAGGCCTTGACTCGAGGGATACCCACTAGGGGCTTTGATGACTTGGCAGAGTTTGTGATTGAGAAAATGATGGCTCATGAGCGAGCGTATCATCCAGCGTTGCACCGTGTAGCCTTTGCGATGGCTACAAATACCCCTATTGTGGCTCTTGGTGTGGATGTTGGTCCATGAGACCCACCTAGAGGGGCTCATCCCTAGACTTTACTTATGTATATACTAGGGAAAGAACCCATTATGAGGATGGTCCCGTGTCTTTTTTATGACATATTTTTACCTAGCGATGAGCCAGTGGACTCATTTTTTGTATACTGGGACACACACACACACACACATATATGTGAGGTGTATTTTGATGGCTCTCATGATGTGTACATAGATATTTTTATGATATTTTTATGTATATGATGAATTGTATGCTCTTATGGTTGATGATATATATGTCATGCATTCTAGTCTAGGATATGGGTAGCTATACAATCAGCTACATGATTTTTATCTCTTGGTATATGTGTAAATGTGATGTGATCAAAATTACAGGTTAAGATTTGTGCAGGCATGTATTTCCTAAAGAGGCGTGGATCACACACTTGAAATGTTTGGTTTAACTATGATACAACTAGCTGCAAATCAAGGAATACATGTAGATGGTGGATGACTTGGAGGGAGGTGTAGATTAAATTTCCTAGGAAAACATCATATTCGGCTTGATTTTTGGTGGTTGACCCGATACAAAGCCTGTTAGTGAGGTATGGTGACCAGTCAGGAAAGTATATGACCCAGGCGGCAACAACTAGGTTTTGCGGCCATCGAGAGGCACCATCAGCAAATCCTAAATGGTATATTGGTGAACGATCCATCTGCGACATAGGATGAGAGAGCATGTTTTTATAATAATTCCATGATGAGTTGATCATCATAAAAAATTATGGTGCATACATATTTATTCTAGGGTACTCAAGACCTTCTTTTATGGGTGAAATGTTTTTAGGTAGAGTCCATTGAGGGGGTTTTTTAGGCATGTCCAGTCGGGATTTGATAAAATGTATTCTCCCTTAAGGAGGAAATGTTTGACAATGTATGGACCCTTCCATAATGTTTCAAACTTCCCAAATAACTGAGGGGTGATGTTGCAATCAAACGACACCTTCACCCTTTTTTTGTGGGCTTCATTATGTTGTAGAAATTCTCGTCGACTTTCGTTGACGAGTTCTAACTTTACCAATATTTTTTCTAGGGGTTTAGTGTCGGTGAGAATTTTGATGGCCAAATGTAGGGTGGGGATTTCGCTTTCAATGGGAACCATGACCTCCACCCCATAAACTAACTGGAATGGTGTGAAGCCTATTGATAGGCTTTAATCACTATGCAGTATGCCCACGGGGCTGAGAACAACATGTGGTGCCAAGTAGTTTTGTGATTGTTCACCATACACTGCAACATTTTTTTAAGGACTTTTTTGACAAATTATGCCTGACTGTTATACTTGAGGTAGTATGATGATGCAAAATCGTGAGAAAAACCAAGGTGTTCTGACAATTCCTAGAATATTTCATTTTCAAAATATTTCCCATGATCTGACACAAATTCCTTAGGGACACCGAACTATGTGATGACATGGTTGAAGAAAAACCGTGCAACAGTTTCCACAGTGTTGTTGTATGTGGGCATGGATTCTTCCCATTTGGTGAAATAATTGACAACCACAACTATGTACTTGTGGTTTCTAGATGATGTGAGTTGCATGTCATGAAGTCTATGCCCCATTTACAAAAGGGGCCTGCTACGATGACGGGGTGCATGGAAGGTAGAGGGTTTTGTGCCTTGTGAGAATAATGTTGGCATCACTTGCATATTTTTACTGCTTGGATGCAGTTGTGGAAAATGGTGGACTAGAAGTAACCAACACATAGGACTTGTTGAGTGGTGGTCATCCCCGAGAGGCAGCAGCCGCAATCCCTGTTGTGACAGTTGTTTAGGACTTTCTCATCTTGGTCATGAGTGAGACATCGATGAAGGATGGTGTTGATTCCTAATCAGTAAATGAAATCCCCTAAAAGAATGTATCAATGGGCTTGATGGTGTATGTGCCTTCAGTCGTCATGAGTGAGCTAAGGGTTGAAATTTTATGTTCGTAAGAACTGTAGGATATCGTTGTACCAAGGATCATTCGTTGTCACTAAGAACAGATGTTCATCATGTAGTGCATCGTTAACAGAGGATCCTTGGGTCCCTATTGCGAGATCTGTGATGAATTCGACAAGTATGAGTGTCTTTTTTATTTTAGGGGAGAGAAATTTCAGATCAAATTTTTGTATTATAACGATGCGTCGGGCGTATTTATGATTCATCATACGATGAGTAAGAAAATATTGAATGGGCTTGATAGTTGCTACAACAGTGGTGGTTAAAAGGATTATATAGTGTAGAAGCTTTTGTACTGCATGTACTATGGTTAAGGATGTTTTCTCTTCTAACTCATAATTCAATGTAGGCCCAACTAAGTATTTTCTTATGTAATAAATTATGTGTTCCTTGTTATCTAGTCCATCCTGAACTAGCACCCCCACAATGGCTACATATGACATAGATATATATAGGGTGTAATATTTATTTTGGTTGGGTGAGCTAATCAAAGGAGTTGAATACAATGTGTCTTTTAATGCTTGAAATGATTTTTGGTCTTGTTCATCCCATTGGAAAGGGATGTCTTGACGAAGGAGAGACAGGAAGCCCTACGTGCAAGAGGGATATTTGGGGACAAAACGTCATAAGAATTTGTCCTTACCCTATGTTGAGGCCTCGAAATTCTGCTACCGAAACATAGGGGAAAATCACCCGGTTCGGACCTTAAAGTATCTCATTTTCTGTTTGGTGTAGTGGCTCCGACTGGGGATAATGGGACCAGATTCCCAATAAGGATGATTTTGAGGGTGTGTTTTGATTATACAACATGAAAATGGAGAATGGTTTTAATCTACCTTATGCATCTATTTAAACTATTTATTCTACTATATACCCGGGGTGTTTCTTCCTTTATGCGATCTAAAGAGATATCCTTCAACTATTAGTAATATAGATCATTTAACAGTTGAAAGAGATGAAAATTATGTAATAGGATTCTTCTAACAAAGTATTTTGACTAGAATAATTGTGAAAAATATATCGCATTCATATGTGTGATTATACATTTAATAAGAAATCGCAAACAAATATTAGAACAAAAGTTCATGTAACATTCATCTATAATATCAACCGATGCTACCCCTGCGAGGGTAGTGCAACAGTTTGAAAATTGCTCAAGGCTGGTTTCCCCTTATGAGGGCAGTATTTTTTTTTCTGACTTTTTTGTCAAGTTTGCCATAGGTCCGAGCAAATATTTGGCTTCGGCCATGATGTAAAATATTTCTTCTATTAATAGATTAACCTAACTTAGAAAAAAAAAACATTCATCTATAATAACGTTTCAAATATATAATGCAATAAAAGGATGACTATCAATATATAAATCAATACTTAATACAAGTGAATAAATGTACCATATGTATGAAGTTCTACTCATGTAAACTGATAGTAATTGATTTTCTCCTCTTCACTTTCAAGCAATTTAAAGAGTTCAGTAGTGCAACATCAGTTAAACAGCTTTAATTGTCAAAAAATATGTGTTCCATTAATTCATCAAAGCATTTACAAACTTACAGTAGTGCATTCTTTGCAAATGTTTTTGAAATTTTTTTGGACCCTTCTCTAAATGCATGAGAGGGGTTTAAATACTAAAATAACTATGTTCTAAAATATGTTATTACAAAAATATAAAGGAGGTTTCAAACAACCATCCACCTAAGACTAACTTAAACTACAATCTAGGAAAATAAAGTAACAATATAATCTATGAATTCCGCCCTTTCTTTTGGATTTGGTCACGAAGTTGACGAATATATAGCATGGGCTTGAGCTAAGCAGGCTGTGAAATATTCAATCTGATCTGTCCCTTGAATACTACGTTTGAGATTACTAGCTCTGATATTCTTGTTGAATGTGTTAAAGACTATAGGATCTAGTATTGATGATAAGGTTTGATCAGAAAATTCCAATAAATTTCTTGATCAAACTTATGTACCTTTATAATTATTTCATCCTATGTGCTTTCCTTTCACTTCCACTGTGTTTCTAGTTGTTTTACTTCTAAGAACACTTTAGACATGTACTCTTTGATAAGTTTTGCTTTAACCAGTTGTTCACATATAGATTCAATAATTTCCTTTGATAATTTTGATGTCTTCGCTGCTGCTTTCTCTGCCTGCTTTATTTGTGCTTCCCAATATTTGAATAAGATCTCCTTGTGGAACTTATATACCTGGGGTAGATTAGCTTCCATTCTTGAGTCTGATGCTTTGCATTGAATGTGTTTGTTTGTAATGTTCCCAAAATTAGCATAGAGCTAATTAGAACATTAATTTTTCCTATATCAGCTAGGAGATGAATAAATGGGTAAGGAGGCCCATGAGTAGAAATAAAATCCCTCATAGTGTGAAAGGAGTCATCAGAGTAGCTCTATTTTTCACCCTCAAGTGTGAAAAGGGGAAAATGCATGAGGACAAGGTCAATTTTTACCAAGTCAACAATGTTGCCATAGTGGGAGTGGATCACCTTGAGAGATAGTGCATTGTGAATGAGGAATAGGTCATTTGGTGGAGGAAACCCTAATTTATGGGGGCCAAGGTAAGAAGGCTTCATTCTTATAAAGGGAGGATGAGGCAATGATAGAGGGATATGCTGATGAATATAGATTTTGGTCTGCATGAATATTTTCTTTCTTCATTTGTTTAATTGAGATTGTTGTGCTGCTTAGCGCAAGGGGATTTCCTGTTTAGGAATTATTCTCCCTTCTTGAGAGGCCTCTTGAGGGATTTTACTTCATTCTCCACATTTCAGGCTCAATTCCAAGCCACCTCCTTCAGTTACATTGTTATTCCTGTAGCAGGAAACGTTGTGTTGCAGGGTGTTGTAGTGGAGGGTTCCACAACACCATTTCTTGGGCTCATATTTCAGAGGAGGGAGCTTCTATTCCTTTGGGAGGTTAGTGAGGGAGATTCCAGAGCCTATTGTAGATCTTTGGCATCATTCCAAGAACTTCCCATCACCAACAGCGCAGTCCCTTCTCTATACTGCGTTATTTTTGAGTGAAATTGCAGTGGGGACTTGCTCCACTATTTTGGAGAGTGAGATCTTCAGTGATTGGATCAGCCTTTCACCTGAGAGATCCATTAGATGAGATTAAAATATCATATGTAGCATCTTCAGCTATCTTCATCCATTTCCAGTTTCTAAGTTGCAGCTGCCACCCTGCAACTCCAAGATTTCTGCAAATTTTCCATTTTGTGTATATTTCAGCCAATCCTTCAAAGGATTGTTTATTGTTGTTTCCAGGGGTTGAGATCTTGCTCCCCAATATATGTTTGAGCTAGACACTGCTGTATTCATGTATTTACATCAGTTTTTAGCAGTTACTCTTTACAGACTGCGCAGTCATAGCCATGTATTTCTTCACGCAACAATATTTTTCCATTTGTCATGTATATGTGCTATTGAGATTGCCTAGCTTGAGAGATTGTTTCCTCAAGGATTTGTATACATTGTTGCTGCTATAACCTAATTTGTTGGTTATGTGGATCCTCTGGCATCCTATGTGTTAATGTATCATTGCTACTCCATTGGTGTGTTTACATATTAATGTCGCTCCACATTTGGAATATATTAAGATATTACCAATAGTGTAGTTTTTACCTATTTTTGGATATTACAATGGTTTCAAAGCATGATCTTTGGCTTAGCCTGTGAGTTTCAGCCATACAAAGACTAAAGAGATTAAGATGATGAAGAATATGAGCTTGCTCTCATCAGTTTTCAGATCCAGAAAGGACCTCTCCGAGGAGTTCAAGAAGATGGAAGGAGGAGAAGAGGAAGGACCATTCGCTTCCTATTCTAAAAGAAAATAAGGCATGAAGCATGAAGAACACTTGGAATTCGAAATTATAAGTGAGTACCTTGCTGAATACCAAGCTAAACCTAGAGCCTTCAAAGAGACTCTAGCTTTACCACAATTTATTCAGCTAGGATAAGAGAGAAGACCCCACAACTATGGGATGATGAGTGGCAATATATTTATATTGTCCACATTTGATGGATCACTCACATGTGCAGCAGAGGTTTGGGTGAAGAAGCTAGAGACTTTCTTCCTGCTACATCCTGTAGAAGATAGAGAGGCTATAGAAATTGCAGCGCTGCACCTTGAAGGTGAAGCAAATATTTGTTGGATCAGCCATTTAAGCCATGCAAGGGTTTCTACCCTTGTTGAGTTTTCTCAAATATTGATCAAGAAATTTGGAAAAGAGGAGGAGAAGCCCTCACCACTAGTTGAAGAGGCATGTACCAATGTTGTTGAGACCATGGAGGAGAAGCCTTCATCTTCAACAGTTTGGGAAGCCAACACATATGAGGAGGAAACTCTTGCAGCCCTCCAAGGAGCTTCCAAATTTCACCAAGGTATGCTTAAAATTCCATCTCTTGTCATTTCAGCAAACACTATGGATGGGTCTACATCATTGCATGCATTTGATCTAGAGCAGCAGAATAGCACTACGCTACACAAGAGCAGTGATGGAGAAAAGAGGAACCATTCCTCATGTGAGCACTCAAAGGGCAGCTTCATGTAGGAAGCCATGAAGGAAGCAGTGACAAAGAGTAGACATCTGGAGATAAGAAACTCTTTCTCCTCTCTATATGACAATCTCTCAATGAGAATTCCACAGCTCAAAGAGAGACTTCTATTGGCAGCAAATCCAAAGGCTCTTTGGTTTTGGAAGTCCATGCACGAGGAGGAGATCTCACAGAGAGATTTCAGTGGAGGTGCACTCCCACACATCATGGAGTGCAATATTCTTCAACATTTTGAGGAGGTTCTTCCCTTCTCACACTTGGATCCTCATGGATTCAAGGAGGAGCAGATATATGATGGAGGACATATTCAGATGGATAACATCTCTCATGATTTTATTGGAAACCTCTTGATCCATACACATCATGATGGGAGGTTTTTTCCTACCACCTATTTGAGTCCTTATGGGATCAGATTGATCCTTGGGAAGATTGCATTTCGAAATCCCATGAAGTGCAGAAATCTGATTTGGAATGATGGTAGCTCTCATGGGAGGAATACCAAGATGAAGGAAAGAAGGAGACATCCCCAATTGGTTGAGTGGATGTGGATGGTGAGCAAGAAGCTGGTGAGCTACTTGCAACTTTATGATACTAGGCAACAAGAGGCTTGGCTGCGCTGGTTACTCTTGAAGGAGTTTGGCCATCACTTGGCATACACTCTTTCTAAGGGTATGAGGATGGAGAATATGTGGTAGGATGCTGGCATCATTGAGCAACAAAGATTATGGATTCATAGTGTTGATGTAACATTCATATCATTCATTATGTCTTAATCACATGTCTTGTATGATGAGAGCATGGGGAAGCAGCAAACACGTTTGTTTCTTGGGTTTTTCTTTGGAGAGCAAGGGCATATTTTCTCTCACTTATTGTATGATGCTGTGGGAGTAGGAGATGGCACTATCATGGTGCAAAGGGGATACTCCTTGGCCTTTGATGATCAATAAGAACTCCCATCTTGGGAGGTATTCCATATTTGCAGCAACATTATTGGAGGAGTCTTTGACAGTCATCATGTCAAAGGATTGAGCTATGAGTTGGAAGGATCCTATTTGCATAGGCCAACAACGTTTTTCTTTGGGAGCATGAATTTATTAATGTATTCATGCATCACTTTACTTTCATCACATGGTGAGAATGTTGTTTTTTCATCTATTGATTATGTAACACAACATTTGCATTTTCTTACCATTGCCATACAGTGCATTGCTCCACAAGAGGGAAAGTTTATTGTTGAGCCCCATGAGCAAGCTTTTTCCCACTATTATGATGGATATAGCCATCATTTGTATCACCATGGACAAGTTGTATGCTCAGTTGACATGTTCACTCATTTTCTATCCACTAGTAGATGTGATGGTTCACACAACTAGAAAATTGTCAAAACACCACTTGCCATGCTATTTTCTGGAGTTGCAGTGGGAGAGACTGCGCTGTGTCCACTTGAGATATTTTTTGTATCATGCAGCATCATTTAAAACCTCCAAAAAACTACTCATTTGGATATCCTATGATGATCATGTCCTATTCATCATGGATGAGATATTTTGGGCTAGCTTGTTCTTCAATGTTGGAGAGGAGATCCTTGTAGGATTTTTCTTCATCTTTCCACTTGAGGGAAATAATTTTTCAGCCCAGGATCAGCACATAATCTACACTTATCATAAGTGGAGAGAAGGACAATGTGGGGTAGACTACCTTGTTTGTCATGATCAGAATTTCAGCCCACCTACTTTGCATGAGCCAAAGGTGGAGGAAGAATTTCAGGAGTTGCCATGTTAGAGGGTAACTCATTTTGTTTGGATGATTGCTTGGGGATGGGAGATTCATATGGGGATGACAGATCCCAATTCATTTCAGCCTCATGCCTCAAGAAGGCCCTTCAGTTATATCCTTGCAGTTGCTTGAGGACAAGCAACATTTGGGAGGGGAGGACTGTAATGTTCCCAAAATTAGCATAGAGCTAATTGGAACATTAATTTTGCCTATATCATCTAGGAGATGAATAAATGGGTAAGGAGGCCCATGAGTAGAAATAAAATCCCTCATACTATGAAATGGATCATCAGAGTAGCTCTATTTTTCACCCTCAAATGTGAAAAGGGGCAAATGCATGAGGACAAGGTCAAGTTTGACCAAGTCAACAACATTGCCATAGTGGGAGTGGATCACCTTGAGAGACAGCACAGTGTGAATGAGGAAAAGGTCATTTGGTGGATGAAACCCTAATGTATGGGGGCCAAGGCAAGGAGGCTTCATTTGTATAAAGGGAGGATGAGGCAACCATAGAGGGACATGTTGATGAATATAGATTTTGGTTTGCATGACTATTTGCTTTCTTCAGTTGTTTAACTGAGATTGCTGTGCTGCTTAGCACAAGGGGATTTCCTATTTAGGAATTATTCTCCCTTCTTGAGAGGCATATTTAGGGATTTTACTTCATTATCCACATTTCAGGCTTGAGGCCAAGCCACCTCCTTCAGCTACAACGTTATTCCTGTAGCAGGAAACATTGTGTTGCAGGGTGTTGCAGTGGAGGGTTCCACAACACCATTTCTTAGGCTCATCTTTCAGAGGAGGGATATTTTATTCCTCTAGGAGGTTAGTGAGGGAGATTATAGAGCCTATTGTAGATCTTTGGCATTATACCAAGCACTTCCCATCACCAAAAGCACAGTCCCTTCTCTAGACTTTGTTATTTCTAAGTGCAATTGTAGTGGGGACTTGATCCACTATTTTGGAGGGTGAGATCTTCAGGGATTGGATCAGCCTTTCACCTGAGAGATCCATTGGATGAGATTCATTTAACATATGCAACATATTTAGCTATCTTCATCCATTTCTAGTTTCTGAGTTGCAGCTGCTATCCTGCAACTCCGACATTTCTGCAGATTTTCCATTTTGTGTATATTTCAACCAATCCTTCCAAGGATTGTGTATTGTTGTTTCCAAGGGTTAAGATCTTGCTCCCCCATCTATGTTTGAGCTAGACACTGCTATATTCATGTATTGACATCATTTTGCAGCAGTTACTCTTTATAGATTGCGCAGTCATAGCCATGGCTTTCTTCATGTAGCAGTATTTTTCCATTTGTCATGTATACGTGCTATTGAGGCTACATTGCCTAGCTTGAGAGATTGTTTCCTCAAGGATTTGTATACATTATTGCTACTATAATATAATGTGCTGGTTATGTGGATATTCTGGCATCCTATGTGTTAATGTATCACTGCTACTCCATTGGTGTGTTTACATATTACTGTTGCTCCACATTGGGATTATCTTAAGATATTCCCAATAGTGTAGTTTTTCCCTATTTTGGGATATTACATCGTTGATTTTCTTCTCAATCTTATCACATTCAAGTTTCTGGATAACTACTTGCTGAACCAATATTTCATTTGAGTCAAAATAAGAGTCAATAATATAAACTTTTTGGCAAAACACTTCATGTTGTTGCTTTAACTTAGAATTTACATCCAATGCTTCTTTTATGAATTTCTCTAATTGCTGTTGAATTTGTAACCTGGTCATTGCTGCTTCTAGTTGTGCTTGCTTCTCGGTGATTTCTACTTGATGTTGCAATTTAAGATTTTCAAAATCATTTTGAAATTGGGCCATATTTGATTTCATTTGCTCACTGGAATTAGATTTTTCTTGATATAATAGTATCTCTAGTTCTTGTATTCTGTCTTCCTTCTACTTCAACATCATTTTAACCCATTAGCTTTATCAATGGTAGAAGTAGCATATGCCCCTCCATAATATGATAATTTAGTTAAATGTTTAGTAGGATCAGCTAAGGAATCCTTCGACAAAATGTCAACAGATTCATCTGTGAGGTTTGAGACTATTTCATCAGTTCTTATCCTTTTATTTCTCTTGACTATAGCCTTATAACCAGGACTGTAGAAGATATCCAACGAAGAAATTTCCTCAACTTGTAAAACTATTTGTTCTGTAGGGTAAGCCAGTATGATCTCTCGATCATGAGTTTCTGGAACTTGTTGTAGTGGATTAACAATTTCCACTATCTTCTAGGAATTTTCAGGTGTTTGAAAAATAGTTACTTGATCAGCATTGGGATTGGCTTTAGGAGTTTTAATTGCTTCAGAAAAATCATCCCTTTCACTATTCAAATTATTTTTTTGGTACTTTTCTGACTGCTCAAGTGTGTCATGATTGTGCTGAACTTCTTGAGGAGATGACTCTGTTCCATTACCTTATGTTTGCCCCTGCATCTCTATCTCTTGGATTACTTGATCAATTATCTTCTCTGGGCTATCCTTTCTGCAATCGGATTCATTTTCAGAATGATATAAACTATGATATTTATGCTTTGTTTGACCTGATTCATCCTCATACATGTCTTTTGCTTCATTATCTAAGCTGATACTTAGAGTAGGTCTGTTGACATCTTCAATAGTTAACAATTTGAGAGGAACTCTCTCCAGTCTCTTATTTCTGTATATTTGGAAGGCTTCCAAATCATCTTGGTTAAGTTGACTGGCTGCAAACTTAATTATATCTGAAAACTTTTCCATGCCTTGGAAGAGATCATCAAACTCGTCTATTTACTTTACAAAAGGCTTCATTTTGAGCTCTGTGATGTAGTTTTTAATTACATCATTTGGATCATCCAGCCTCTTTGGCATTACTGCAAAATTCAATAGATTAATCTTCGAAACCTCCTTATAGGTATATCAATATCAAAAAGTGAAAAAGTACCACACTATAAAGGGAAATTAGGCCAAACGGCCTTCTTAGCATCTTTCAGCTGTTTAGTAATACCATTAAAAAGATGTTAGGCTATCTCTCTTTCAAGTAGCTTATCAGGAACATAATATGGTAGGACGTGGGGAGAAGCATAACTCCAAAATACTATGACATATGTAAAATTATCCTCTGCAAACCATCTAGCCACAGAAATAATATCTGCACTAGCCTCTTCCGAAACCCTAGGGGTTTTCTTATTGAATATCATCTGGTGCATAGGCAACATGACTCCATGACAAATTTTATAAAAATGCAGATGAAAGTCTTAATCCCAAAGGTCTCTGTGGTAAATGTGGATTAGGGTAGGGTCTTGGTTAGTCCATTTCCATCACATGGTAGGAAAACTAGAAAAAAAGCAGATTGCGTCCATGACATAGGCAGACATATAAAAGGGAGGTATTTCTCTAGATGAAACACTCATTTTATTCCTATATTCTCTGATGTGTTTGGCGAAATTGTCATATAGGATATTTTCCCAATTTAGAATTAAGGAATTAATGATTGTGTCAATCAATGGGACCCAATCTACTGAAAACCTAGTGGTATGACATTTTGAAAATAATCTACACAACATACCGGTAGCATAGCAATAAGGGGAAGGAATTTGGGAAATTTTGTACGTACTGAGTTTATCTCTCTTCAGCTTTCCCTGGTATTCCTTCCATTCATTTATGACTTTCATGAGGTCTGGATGCTCTGCTCTAAAGCTTTGCAGGAAATCCTTGTCATATTTCTGCTGCGGGGAGGGTAGATGGTACATTGCTTGTAAATATTATGCCCTGAAAAACTCTATGTTTTCTCCCTTCGAATATTTGAATGTTCTATCTTCTATACTTAAGTGGTCAATTACCCATTTAACCATGTCTATGTAAGGGAGAATTTTTGGCCTTGTGGCTACCTTGTCGATGAATGAACATGCAACATGGAAGTAAGTCACGTCTGAAGTAGCTGTCGTGCCTGCTCTAGTGACTTTGTTTATTACCCTTGGATTTTCGTCTTCGAAAAGCTTATACATTGCCTCCCATGATGAACTTCTACTATCCTTGTTGCAGGTGGTGTCTGAAAATAAGGGAGACATGTCTGAGTCTTCAGTAGAAGACGTTTCAAAAATCTATTTTCCTTTCTTGTTCGTCTCTATTTTCTTCGTTCTGTTAGTCATTTTCCTGATTTCAAGTATACAGAGAAATAATAAAAAATATATGGAACAAAGAAACAAATCCGTCATTAATTTATTTCAAATATGAAAAAATAGATATGAATCTATCAAATATGATATTAATCATTGATAATCATTTCAAAATCAAATCTCTTACACGTTCGCACGAAATAGTTATCAATCAACTTAAGACATTAGATCTCAGATTTCGGTTTGATATGACATAATTCTTTTCGCATGCTTGAGTAATTAAATGCCATTAGTTCGTATATCACAACTTATAACTTTTACCATTTATGATGTTTACCCATAAATTCTACAAAATGCGATCTGCGCAAATCACACATCTCAATTCTTATGCGGTAAATGAATTTGCTTTTGGTTAAGTTGTGCGAAATACGAATTGTGCATTCAAGAAGTGAAGCAGTTGCACTTTATGAGATTTTTAGAGCTTTATGTCTATTTCTTTGTTGGCTCGTCAGATCTGCGTAATTGCAACTTATGCTGAATTTATTTATAAGTTTGATTGCTTAAATGAGGTGCGATGCGATAACAAACTATAACAGTGATTGGAGTGTTTGCAAGTTTTAAACATAACTTCGAAAAAAGGCTTAGCGTGTTTCGTAGCCCGCGTGGCTTAATGGATTTCAAGTCTTTTTTTTTATAAGCTATGCGGTTTGCGATGCGCACTAAGGAATAAAGCGGAAAAACTCAAAGAAAACTTTATTTCCTAAAGTTTTTGTTCTATAAGATAAAAATAAATTTCCTATTTATTTCTAAAGGGTCCCTATTTATTAAAATAAATGGGGGGTACTGTATAGCACAACACCCTGTAGGACTTGTAACTTATTCAATGCTTTTGGAGGTGGTACTTATTTGATTTCCTGGACTTTGAGAGAGTTGAATCTAATACCTTTTTCGTAAACAATGAATCCTAGCAATCTTACGACGTTCACACAGAAGACACACTTGAGAGTCTTCAAGCGTAGGTTATATTGTCGACATCGTTGAAAAGCCAAGAATATGCCTTCCAAATGGTCAACACACATCTTGGATCGTATCGTGAGGTCGTCCAAATAGGCAAGGATGAGATGAGCCAAGTCGTGAAAGATGGCCTGCTGGAAGGTGGTGCTGTAATATTCCAAAATTAGCATGCAGCTAATTGGAATATTGAATTTTTCTGATTTCACTTAGGAGTTGAATAAATGGGTAAGGAGGCCCATACATTTAAGAGATATGAATAATACCCCTCATAGTGTGAAAGGGGATAGTAATAAGAGCTGGATTTCACACCCTCATCTATGAAATAAGTCATTTTCATGTGGATAAGGTCAAGTTTGACCAAGTCAATAGCGCTGGGATAGGAGGTGGAGAACACTTTTAGAGACAACGCAGTATGAATGGGAGGATGATTCTTTAGTGAAGGAAACACTAATGAGTGGGACCCATGGTGAGAGGGCTTTCACTTGTTTAAAATAAGGGTAAGGTAGCCATTGTTATTCATGCTATGGATTATTGATTTCATGGTCTGGTTAGACTTTATGCATTCTCTTGCTGTTTAGAAGAGTTGCAGTGCTGCTTAGCACAAGGCATTCCTATTTAGGAATTCATTCTCCTTTCAAGAGAGGCCTCTTGAAGGAGCTTGCACTTCATTTCTCCACATCCAGGCTTGAGGCCAAGCTACCTCCTTCAGTTACAATGCAGTTTCTGTTGAAAGCTAGGTTGTGTTGTAGGGTGTTGCAGTGGAGGGTTGACAACACCACATCCGGGGCTTTTTTTTCAAAGGAGAAATCTCTCTTTCCTTTGGGACACCAGTGAGGAATATTATGGATCTTATTGCAGATCATGGCACTTGGACAACACATTTCCTTTCTCCTACAACACAGTCCCTTTCCTAGACTGCGTTATTTTCATTATGCATCTGCAGTAAGGATTGCAGAGTGTGTTTGGAGGGTGATATCTTAAGTGATAGGATCAACCTTTCACTTAGAAGATCCATTGGAGGAGGTATAATTGTTCAACTTATGCATCATCTTCAGCCATCTCCATCCTGTTCTTGAGTTGCAGCTACTACTCATTCTTGAGACTGCAACTCCGACATTTTTCCACTTTTGCATATTTCAGCCAATCCTTCCAGGATTGTCTTGAAATTGTGTTTGGGAGCTTAGATCTTCACTCCCAATATTGTATGAGCCATAAATTTGTATATCCATGTATTGAAATTTGCTAGCAGTAGTTTCTCCTTATAAAATTGCACTGTCATAGCCTTGGGCATTCTTGTGTAGCAGTGTTTTTCATATTTCATGTACATGTTTTCTTGAGGCTAGTTTTGCCTAACTTGAGTAACTATTTCCTCAATATCTTGTATACATTTTGCTGTTGTAACTTAATATGATGGCTACGTGTTCTTCTTATATTTTATGAGTTTATTTGTCACTGCTACTCCAGTTTGTGTTCATGTATTACTTGATCTCCAATTTTGGAATATCTTAAAATATTCCCATTATTATAGATTTTCCCTATTTTGGGATATTACAGTGGTATTAGAGCATAATCTTGGCTCAGCCTGTCAGTTTTAGCCATGATGCTATCAAGAGAAAATAAGATGAATAGAAATAAGACTCCATTCTTTGGAGGAAAGAAGGAGGAGAGGCTCTCAAAGCTTCTTCCTAAATCTATATAGAGCATTCAAGAAGATCTCAAGAAAATAAGAAGTGAGGTGTGTATAGAATCTCCAAGAGGGTTTGAATCAAAATCAAACTCTAGATTTTCATATGATGAGTGTGAGAATGCAGCCACACATCATGATGCACATCGCAGTCACATGCCCAGATTCTCCATGAGAGAGATGGAAGAAGAAGGTATGACTGGGAGGGAAACTCTTAGTGATTTTATGCAAGAGTATGAATCTCAAACTCAGAAGTTTAGAGATCATGTTAATTTTCTAGAGTTTTGCAAGATCAAGGTGAAGAGAAGAAATCAACATGATAGGGGTAGATTCCTTCTATCTACTTTTGATGGTTCACCTATATGTTCAGCCAGAGGTTGGGTGGAGGAGCTAGACTCCTATTTGCAACAACATCACATTTCTGAAGATGAGGCCATCAAAGTTGCAGCGCTGCATTTTGGAGGTAAGGCCTATGCATGGTGGATATTTGAGTCCTTTTCTTTAAATAATGAAAATACTTCTTCTTATGCTAGGTTCACTAAGACATTAGTGGAAAAATTTCTTAAACACATGTGGTGGAACAAACAAACCCAAGAAAACAAAAACCTTGCATGTGATGGAGGAAACTAAAAACTCAGATCCACTTCAGAAAACCATGGAGGAGGCTGAAATATTGCATCATACCTTGTTAGAGGCAAGGCCTATCTCATATTCCTGAACAATAGGGCATGGAGATCCCTTCTTCAAAAGAGGATCCAATTCTTGAGAGGTTGCCCATACATGTTGATGAGGAGGAGGGCAAAAATGTTGTCATGTCTAGAGTAGATCTAGCACCTCATGCAGAGGAAAATGGAGCGCATGCTCCAACTAAGGGGGTTCTTGTATCATTGCAAAGAATTCCCCAAGATCTCATATGTGGATATCAAGGCACAACCCATGATTATCATGTGCCATTTCTGGTAGAGTGTGAGACCATGCAGACAAAAGGAGGAGGTAGGGAGGATGATCAACATCATTTGATGAAGAGCACACACCCCTATCCATTTTAGAGGGTTGATACACAAAAGAGGGAGTCTTGATTGTGCAGTGAGGGCCAGGACAAGTCTATCCATTCATATATGCAGTCTACTCTTGATGATGATGTCTCATTGCATGGAGACATTTCACCAAGGAGACCACCAGATCAGCAAATGATGAGAGATGCTTCACATTTTGAGGCACCATTCATTGATTTCAGAGGTGTGGAGACCTTGGGAGTTCATTTTACATCGTTGAGAGTCTTGGGTAGACTCAAGGAGGAGGGAGATATTCTCCCAACATCATTATTACCCACTCTCACTTTAGATTCTGCGCTGTGGCAGAAGCAACATGGGAAGGATAGTAGCCTTCCAACTTGCATCTTTGGCATGGGAGATTTCAAAGAGGAGGATGACCATATGAAAAATGTTCTTCATGAGAGATCATCAACACTGTCACTATGGAGGATAGATCCATATTGGAACTCCCAGCTGTTGGTGGCGTATTCCAAGGATCTTTTCTCCCTTCAAATATTTGAATGTTCTGTATTCTATACTTAAGTGGTCAATTACCCATTTAACCATGTCTGTGCAAGGGAGAATTTTTGGCCTTGCGGCTACCTTGTGGATGAATGAACATGCAGCATGAAAGTAAGTCGCGTCTGAAGTAGCTATCGTGCCTGTTCTAGCGACTTTGTTTATTACCATTAGATTTTTGTCTCCGAAAAGCTTATACATTGCCTCCCATGATGAACTTCCGCTATCCTTGTTGTAGTTGGTGTCTAAAAATAAGGGAGACATGTCTGAGTCTTCAGTAGACGATGTTTCAAAAATCTACTTTCCTTTCTTGTTCGTCTCTATTTTCTTCGTTCTGTTAGTCATTTTCCTGATTTAAAGTATACAGAGCAATAATAAAAAATATATGGAACAAAGAAACAAATCCGTCATTAATTTATTTCAAATATGAAAAAATAGATATGAATCTATCAAATATGATATTAATCATTGATAATCGTTTCAAAATCAAATCTCTTACACCTTCGCACGAAATAGTTATCAATCAACTTAAGACACTAGATCTGGGATTTTGGTTTGATACGACATAATTCATTTTGCATGCTTGAGTAATTAAATGCCATTAGTTCGTATATCACAACTTATAACTTTCACCATTTATTATGTTTACCCATAAATTCTACGAAATGAGATCTACGCAAATCACACATTGCAATTCTTATGCGGTAAACGAATTTTCTTTTGGTTAAGTTGTGCGAAATGCGAATTGTGCATTCAAGAAGTGAAGCAGTTGCGCTTTATGGGACTTTTAGACCTTTATATTTATTGCTTTGTTGGCTCGTCAGATCTGCGTAATCGCAACCTATGCTAGATTTATTTATAAGTTTGATTGTTTAAATGAGGTGTGACGCGATAACAAATTATAACAGTGTTTGGAGTGTTTGCAAGTTTTAAACATAACTTCGAAAAAAGGCTTAGAGCGTTTCGTAGCCCGCGTGGCTTAATGGATTTCAAGTCTTTTTTTTTTTAAAGCTATGTGGTTTGCGATGCACACTAAGGAATAAAGTGGAAAAACTCAAACAAAACTTTATTTACTAAAGTTTTTGTTCTTTAAGATAAAAATAAATTTCCTATTTATTTCTAAAGGGTCCCTATTTATTAAAATAAATGGGGGGTACTGTATAGCACAACACCCTATAGGAAATGTAACTTATTCAATGATTTTGGAGGTGGTACTTCTTTGATTTCCTGGACTTTTAGAGAGTTGAATCTAATACCTTATTCGTAAACAATGAATCCTAGCAATCTTACGACGTTCACACAGAAGACACACTTGAGAGTGTCCAAGCGTAGGTTATATTGTCGACATCGTTGAAAAGCCAAGCGGATGTCTTCCAAATGGTCAACACACATCTTGGATCGTATCATGAGGTCATCCAAATAGGCAAGGATGAGATGAGCCAAGTCATGAAAGATGTAGTTCATGGCCTGCTGGAAGGTGGTGCTGTAATATTCCAAAATTAGCATGCAGCTAATTGGAATATTGAATTTTTCTGATTTCACTTAGGAGTTGAATAAATGGGTAAGAAGGCCCATGCATTTCAGAGATATGAATAAAACCCCTCATAGTGTGAAAGGGGATAGTCATAAGAGCTGGATTTCACACCCTCATGTGTGAAAGAGGTCATTTTCATGTGGACAAGGTCAAGTTTGACCAAGTCAACAACGCTGGGATAGGAGGTGGAGAACACTTTGAGAGACAATGCAATATGAATGGGAGGAGGATTCCTTAGTGAAGGAAACCCTAATGAGTGGGACCCATGGTGAGAGGGCTTTCACATGTTTAAAATAAGGGCAAGGCAACCATTGTTATTCATGTTATGGATTATTGATTTCATGGTCTGGTTAGACTTTGTGCATTCTCTTGTTGTTTAGCAGAGTTGCAGTGCTGCTTAGCACAAGGAATTCCTGTTTAGGAATTCCTTCTCCTTTAAATAGAGGCCTCTTGAAGGAGCTTTCAATTCATTTCTCCACTTCCAGGCTTTAGGCCAAGCTACCTCCTTCAGCTACAATGCAGTTTCTGTTGAGAGATGGGTTGTGTTGCAGGGTGTTGCAATGGAGGGTTGACAACACCACTTCCAGGGCTTTTTTTTCAAAGGAGAAAGCTCTCTTTCCTTTGGGACACCAGTGAGGAAGATTCTGGACCTTATTGCAGATCATGGCACTTGGACAACACATTTCCTTTCTCCTACAACACAGTCCCTTTCCTAGACTGCGTTATTTTCAGTATGCATCTGCAGTAAGGATTGCAGAGTGTGTTTGGAGGGTGATATCTTAAGTGATAGGATCAGCCTTTCACTTAGAAGATCCATTGGAGGAGGTCTACTTGTTAAGCTTATGCATCATCTTAAGCCATCTCCATCCTGTTCTTGAGTTGCAGCTGCTACTCATTCTTGAGACTGCAACTTCGGCATTTTTCCACTTTTTCATATTTCAGCCAATCCTTCCAGGATTGTCTTGAAATTGTGTTTGGGAGCTTAGATCTTCACTCCCAATGTTGTATGAGCCATAAATTTGTATATCCATGTATCGAAATTTTCTAGCAGTATTTTCTCCTTATAAAATTGCACTGTCATAGCCTTGGGCATTCTTGTGTAGCAGTGTTTTTCATATTTCATGTACATGTTTTCTTGAGGCTAGTTTTGCCTAACTTGAGTGACTATTTCCTCAATATCTTGTATACATTTTGCTGTTGTAACTTAATATGATGGCTATGTGCTCTTATTATATTTTATGAGTTGATTTGTCACTGCTACTCCAGTTTGTGTTCATGTATTACTTGATCTCCAATTTTGGAATATCTTAAGATATTCCCATTATTGTAGATTTTCCCTATTTTGGGATATTACAGTGGTATCAGAGCATAATCTTGGCTTAGCCTGTGAGTTTCAGCCATGATGCTATCAAGAGAAAAGAAGTTGAATAGAAAGAAGACTGCATTCTTTGGAGGAAAGAAGGAGGAGAGGCTCTCAAAGCTTCTTCCTAAATATATATAGAGCATTCAAGAAGATCTCAAGAAAATAAGAAGGGAGGTGTGTATAGAATCTCCAAGAGGGTTTGAATCAAAATCAAACTCTAGATTTTCATATGATGAGTGTGAGCATGTAGTGACACATCATGATGCACATCGCAGTCACATGCCCAGATTCTCCATGAGAGAGATGGAAGAAGAGGGAATAACTAGGAGGGAAACTCATAGTGATTTTCTGCAAGAGTATGAATCTCAAACTCAGAAGTTTAGAGATCATGTTACTTTTCTAGAGTTTTGCAAGATCAAGGTGAAGAGAAGCAAGCAAAATGATAGGGGTAGATTCATTCTATCTACTTTTGATGGTTCACCTACATGTTCAGCCAAAGGTTGGGTGGAGGAGCTAGACTCCTATTTGCAACAACGTCACATTTCTGAAGATGAGGTCATCAAAGTTGCAGCGTTGCATTTTGGAGGTAAGGCCTATGCATGGTGGATATTTGAGTCCTTTTCTTTAAAGAATGCAAATACTTATTCTTATGCTAGGTTCACTAAGACATTAGTGGAAATATTTGATGGAAAAATTTCTAAAACACATGTGGTGGAAACAAACAAACCCAAGCAAACAAAAACCTTGCATGTGATGGAGGAAACTAAAAACTCAGATCTACTTCAGAAAACCATGGAGGAGGCTGACATATTGCATCATACCTTATTAGAGGCAAGGCCTATCTCATATTCTTGAACAAGAGGGTATGGAGATCCCTTTTTCAAAAGAGGATCCAATTCTTGGGAGGTTGCCCATACATGTTGATGAGGAGCAGGGAAACAATGTTGTCATGTCTAGAGTATATCTAGCACCTCATGCAGAGGTAGATGGAGCACATGATCCAACTAGAGGGGTTCTTGTATCATTGCAAAGAATTCCCCAAGATCTCATATGTGGATATCAAGGCACAACCCATGATTATCATGTGCCATTGCTGGTAGAGTGTGAGACCATGCATACAAAAGGAGGAGGTAGGGAGGATGATCAACATCATTTGATGAGGAGCACACACCCATATCCATTTTAGAGGGTTCATACACAGAAGAGGGAGTCTTGATTGCGCAGTGAGGGCCAAGACAAGTCTGTCCATTCATATATGTAGTCTGCTCTTGATGATGATGTCTCATTGCATGGAGACATTTCACCAAGGAGACCACCAGTTCAGCAGATGATGAGAGATGCTTCACATTTTGAGGCACCATTCATTGATTTCAGAGGAGTGGAGACCTTGGGAGTTCATTTTACAATGATGAGAGTCTTGGGTAGACTCAAGGAGGAGGGAGATATTCTCCCAACATCATCATTACCCACTCTCACTTTGGATTCTGCGCTGTGGCAGAAGCAACATGGGAAGGATAGTAGCCTTCCAACTTGCATCTTTGGCTTGGGAGATGTCAAAGAGGAGGATGACCATATGAAAGATGTTCTTCATGAGAGATCATCAACACTGTCACTATGGAGGATAGATCCATATTGGAACTCCCAGGTGTTGGTGGAGTATTCCAAGGATCTTTTCACTTGTATGATATTGGATGACCAACTACATGAGGAGGGATATTCAGTTAGAGATGGGGTCATCTACTATCATGGTAGGATATTCTTATCTAGAGCTTCCAAGCTCAAGGAGAAGTTTCTACAAGCAGCTCACAAAGATTTCCTTTTCAGCCACACTTATTCTATGAGAGCATACCGCACCATCATGGAAGGGTATTTTTGGGAACGCTTTGAGGAGGAGATGTATCAACATATGAGGAGATGCATGGATCATGTGGAGATGGAGGAGATACATAACTCTTTGGAAGAGTTAGCACAACCACCTCTTTTATCTTTGAGGATGAGAGGAGATTCATCTATGAGCCACTCTATTTGCATGAGCAAGACATATGGTAAGGGTATTGTTTGTTAGCATAATGACTTGTATAATGTATATATGCATCCCTTAACCATATATGTGCAGGAATTTTCTCAAAGGAGGAGCATTTTTCCTTCTAGATCTCATGGTATACTTGAGGCCATAAGCAGTATTGGTGATGGTCACTCCCTAGGAGAACTTGGGGAGGCTATAACTTTTGCAAAGCATGCTCACTTTGCACCATACACCATACACTTTCTCCAAACTTGTGAGGAGATTGGGGCAACATGCAAGTGGTGGGGAGGCCACCCATCATTTCATTTTTTATTGCAGTTGAGAGTAAAACAGTGTTGGATACATTTGAGGTACCATTGTACTTCTCCCTTGCTACATATGGCAGCAAGTATGGTTCTCACTATGGTTCCTTATGTTGATGTTGTTCTTATTTTTATTGGGAGGATGATTGGGGGAGTGGCACATTGGTTGGATGTGTCCCTTGGGGAAGAGATTTCCCACATTGTTTGCATTGCATGTTCTAATGGGAGCATGAGAGGTGATATGGCCACCACAGCAAAAAAAAAATTCTTTTATGAGGTGGTCCATGGGATTGATTGGATGCCATATGATGATGATTTCCAACCCATCACATATGAGATGGTTTGGGCCAGCATGATTCATAACTTTGGAGAGAAGGTCCTTGAGGATACAGTCTTCTTCTTGCCACTTGAGGGCAACAATATTGCATCCCAAGATCAAAAAACACTCTACACTTATCTTAAGTGGAGAGGAGGACAGTGTGGGGCGGACTATTTTGTCTACCATGTTCAGATTTTCAGCCCACCTACATTGCAGGAGCTCAAGGTGAAAGATGATTTTCAGGAGTTGCCATGTTGGGAGGTAACTCATTTTGTATGGATGATTGCTTGGGGATGGAGGATACACATGGGAATGATAGTTCCCAAAAATTTTCAGATTCCATTCCTTAAGGGGACCTCTGGACAACACCTTATTGCCTTCTTGAGTACTCTACTTGTTCATGATGATAGCTATTTAGCTAACTTGCATGCTTGGGAGGGGCAGTATGGAGATTTATTGATGAGACAACATCTCACTCTTTGGAGGAGCATATCACATGTGGATGCTACAACAGGAAGAGGGAAAAATTATCAGTTCTATCCTTGCAGTTGCTTGAGGACAAGCAACATTTGGGAGGGGAGGACTGTAATATTCCAAAATTAGCATGTAGCTAATTGGAATATTGAATTTTGTTGATTTCACTTAGGAGCTGAATAAATGGGTAAGGAGGCCCATACATTTCAGAGATATGAATAAAACCCCTCATAGTGTGAAAGGGGATAGTCATAAGAGCTGGATTTCACACCCTCATGTGTGAACGAGGTCATTTGCATGTGGACAAGGTCAATTTTGACCAAGTCAACAGCGCTGGGATAGGAGGTGGAGAACACTTTCAGAGACAATGCAGTATGAATGGGAGGAGGATTATTTGGTGAAGGAAACTCTAATGAGTGGAACCCATGGTGATATGGCTTTCACTTGTTTAAAAGAAGTTCAAGGAAACTATTGTTATTCATGTTATGGATTATTGATTTCATGGTCTGGTTAGACTTTGTGCATTCTCTTGCTGTTTAGCAGAGTTGCAGTGCTGCTTAGCACAAGGAATTCCTGTTTAGGAAGTCCTTCTCCTTTCAAGAGAGGCCTCTTGAAGGAGCTTGCACTTCATTTCTCCACATCCAGGCTTGAGGCCAAGCTACCTCCTTCAGCTACAATGCAGTTTCTGTTGAGAGATGGGTTGTGTTGTAGGGTGTTGCAATGGAGGGTTGACAACACCACTTCCGGGGCTTGTTTTTCGTAGGAGAAAGCTCTCTTTCCTTTGGGACACCACGGAGGAAGTTTCTGGAGCTTATTGTAGATCTTGGCACTTGGCCAACACATTTCCTTTCTCCTACAGTGCAGTTCGTTTCCTAGACTGCGTTATTTTCAGTATGCATCTGCAGTAAGGATTGCAGAGTGTGTTTGGAGGGTGAGATCTTCAATGATAGGATCAACCTTTCACTTAGAAGATCCATTGGATGAGGTCTACTTGTTCAGCTTATGCAGCTGCTACTCAGTCTTGAGACTGCAACTCCAACATTTTGCCACTTTTGCATATTCAAGCCAATCCTTCCAGGATTGTCTTGAAATTGTGTTTGGGAGCTTAGATCTTCACTCCCAATGTTGTATGAGCCATAAGTTTGTATATCCATGTATTGAAATTTTCTAGCAGCAGTTGCTCCTTATAAAACTGCGCTGTCATAGCCTTGGGCATTCTTGTGTAGCAGTGTTTTTCATATTTCATGTACATGTTTTCTTGAGGATAGTTTTGCCTAATTTGAGTGACTAATTCCTCAAGATATTGTATACATTTTGTTGTTGTAACTTAATATGATGGCTACGTGCTCTTATTATATTTTATGAGTTGAATTGTCACTGCTACTCCAGTTTGTGTTCATGTATTACTGGATCTCCAATTTTGGAATATCTTAAGATATTCCCATTATGGTAGATTCTCCCTATTTTGGGATATTACAGGTGCTAACATTTTTATGACCAAAAGGCATAACTTGGTATGTGAAGGTTCCCCAGGGGGTGGTAAACATGGTTTTGTATCAATCCATGTGTCGAATATGGATATAATTATACCGAGAGAATCCATCCATAAATGATAAGGCCTCATGACCGACACAAGTATCTATAACTTATTCAATGAATGGTTTGTGGTAATTTTCCTTTGGACAAGCTTTGTTTAGATCTCATAAATTGGTACAAATGTAGATGGTGCCCTGTTTTTCCATAAGGGCTACAGGGTTAGAAACCCAATACGTGTAAGAGATCAAGTAGGTAAACCAAATTTTGTGGAGTTTATCTATTTCTTGTTTGATTTCTTATGCCTTATAAGGGTGTAATTGATGTTGTTTCTGTTAGACGGGGAGGGCGTCAGGCCATGTGTCAATATTGTGTTCCACAATGGTGGGATAGAGGCCTGGCATCTATGAGTAATCCCACACACAAATATTCCTATATTATTGGAATAGGGAGGTGTACAAGGCTACTTATTCTAGAGAGAATGCTACCCCCAGGGATATTTCTTCGAGCTTGCCATATTTTTTCGAAATATTCACCTTAACGATAGGTGGATTATGTGAAATGATTCCTTCCTCAAATGTGTCGGGTGTTGGGATAGGATTTTTGAACCAATATCCCTTTCCTGATGGCAGTAAATCCTTAGATTTAATGGCGTAAATATCATGGGTTAGTGTGATGCTAGGCACAGATGATTGTTCTGGTATAAAAACAAACTATGATGCATGGCGCCCCATCGAAATTCAAGTTTCATCATGGCCTCTAGAATATATTCATCTGAGTGAAAAAGGCTATCTAAATGTGAATTGGTTTGTGTGAGGTTGTGAGGAGGGAATTTGGGACTAGAAACACTGGTCGAAAAACAAAAATATGATTCAGTGATTAATATCATAGAACCAAGTGATGTTGACAAAGAGAAAATAGGATGATTCTGCACCTTCGATGGTACTATTACAAGTATGGTTGTTACAGTGATCTTGACACCAAGAAATTATGAGCAAAAAACATGAATCGTGGTTCCCACGGATGATGAGATGAATCGTATGTGATGTTGTGTGATTTCAGCATTAGGCAGTGGAATAATTTCCATAAGGATTGGTTTGTACTAGCTGAGGGGGATTTCGACCAATTTTGTTGGTGTACAAGGGGAAAATGTATCCTCCTCAATAGGAAACTGGTGTTGAATCCTAAGATGCTGAAATTTTTGTAACATAGGGAATGCTTATGTACCATGATAGTGACTGGTGAAAATGTCGTACACGGGGTAGGTACTGAATGAATAAATGGTATGTGAGCCAGTACTACTCACGGCGTAAGACAACGATGATTGGTTGCGGTCATGAGATGGGGCATTTCTATGTGCTTGCCATCTCTGATTCTTATTTTTAGCATGATGTGGCTTCCTTGGGTGGTTTTGGTTTAACGTTGCCCTGGTTTCTCAAAATCATGGAAGATATTGAGAGTTATTCGTGCAATGAAATTGGGAGCATATGCGACACTAGCAGTGAGTGATTTTCTCTTGGCTGAATGATCAGAATTTGGATCAGGGCCTAAAATTAGCTAAAATTTCAAAGTGCTCGAAATTGCTTCGAACCTGAATGACTAGATAGAATTCGTCACCAGGATTTCTAGCACAACTCATTTCATCAAAATCCGAGTTCGTATGATTGAGTTATCATCTGTTGTTCCTTTTCCAAAACAAGCAAAAAAGGAGCATAACAGGTACATTGATGATGTGGTAGGTACAGTCAGCATTGCATGGAATATTCTCCAGATTACATCTAGTGGCACTCTGACAAGTGTCGTCTTCAGATTCGCTAGATGGGTTAAGTGAAGAGAGAAACTATCCAATGACCTCCAATTATTCCTAAGTTGGAATTTGAATTTTTTTTAAGGGTTTGAGTATAGCCCAACCAAAGGGCGCCATGTGTCCTCTCTGGTGGGCCATATCCTAAGCTATGGGGGTAGAATTATTTGTTATATCAATATTGGACTAAGGTTATGGTGGAATTATTTCAAATATATATATATATATATATATATTATATAGTTATACAAACACATTATTCGGCAACCTCAACCAAAGTTGGAGGGTCTTCCAACTAAATTGGTGGAGATTAAATTAGAGGGTAAGCTCTAAGTATGGAGGCAAGACCTCTTGTATATCCACGCAAAATTATTGTGGCAGAGTGGGGGTCGAACTCGTGACCTCATGCCCGCCAACCGATCGCCATACCATCTCGCCTATTGGGTGTTTCTTAACACATAGGTTCTCCGTGAAAATTTAAAATCACATGGGTTGACAATTTGGGGTTGGAGGGGGCCAATCCCCTCCCCATGTGGCCAGAAGCACGAAACCAGGTGCTAAAACCATCGAACCGGTGAAACATTAATGAACTTTAATTAACGTCTAAAACGTGGTTAACCCACGATAAGACGTCATTAGCGCATAAAACACGCTTATCCATAAACCATGCTTATATACCCATAATTACTTCTTAACACTAATTAATACTGAAGATTAAGTTGGCGGAATTTTCAGAGGCACACCAATTTTTGTGGGGTTTATAATTTTAGAAAGTTAACTAGCAGTTCTTCCAGTTTTAGAGGAGAAATTGGGGAAAATTTGGTTTTGGTCATAACTCACTCAATTTTCGACCAAAATGAGCTCAGTAAAAGTCATTCTAGGCTAATTGGCATGCTAGGAACGCAATGGAGCAGGTTTCAGAGGTAGAAAAGGTCATCTACAGGTTTTTTTGTGCATTTTAAGGCTTTTGAAGGTTAGGGCCACCAGGTTTTGGGGTCATTTCGAGAGCATCCAGAGTCCAAATTTAGCAAAAAAAATAGTCATTTTTGGGAGATTATGATGTTTTAAACTCATTGGAACATGTTATAAGAGGTTTTGAAGCTTGTAACAACAATTTGAGCACACTTGAAGCTAATACAAAGGTCACACTATGAAGCTGGACCAAGGAGTTGTGGCCTAGGAGGGGTGAACTCCTTTATCAAAATTCTTTGTGTTAAGCTCTTTATGTGTGTTTTTTGTGTTTTATATTGCTTCTATTCTATCATTTAAAATTATTCTTTTTAAGCTTATGAAAAACTCATAATTTCACTAAGGACATTGTTTGACAATCACATGTTCATAAAAAAACCCATGAAGGATAAGTAAAACAAAGCAAAGAAAATTTTATATATGAAAAGAAACTAGCACAACAATAACTAGCATTCATTTTCACATCATTGGAGAGGTGTGTTTGGGGGATAGGGGTTACTATGTGAAGAATATCAAAAAACCTGGCCAACTCTTGGCATTGGTTAACCAAGTGGTTGGGTTTATCTCATAGGGCACATGGGAGGTTTGGTTTAGACGATTATTTCCTGGGGTGTTTGGTATTCTTCCCATATCTAGGTTGGTGATGGTGAAAAGAGGTTGGCGGGGTTTTTTCTAGTTTTTTCTCTTCAAACATGCACAAGATGGACCTAGATGCTTCATTCCCTTGAGTTGTGGTATTGTCTGAAAGTTCTGAGCTTGAACTAACTAATTCATAGTTTTCAATGATGAAGCGGTGCATGAAGGCTAACATAGAGTAGAATCCGGAAAGGTGGGGACATTGTCACACATGATGTTTACTTCCACATATACGACAAGTATTACATATGTGCCTAGATAAGTTTCTTTGGGAAACAAGGGTGACTAGGTACTAGAGATTAAATGCCCTTAATTCTGGGCATGGACTGGGACATGAGGTCTAGCCTCAGTTTGTCTTCTTGGTGCCTACAGGTTTGGCCATGGTGGGCACGAGTATGACAGTGGTTCTTCTCGTATTTACAATATGGTCTTGGATTCGTCCTCCCCTATCTACATGGGTGTTTCGAATGGATATTAGGAATTATATTGCACCAATGCATGTAATGCATCTCTATATAGAGGGATTTCATGGAAATGATGGGTATAATTCTCGTACTCCGTGCATATGGCACATTCATGGTTGGTACGGAATGCCTTAATTTAGACATTTGTGACCTTTTCTATTTTATGTGGAGTTGGGGTTACAGTCGCATTTTAGGTATGTAAAAGTGCTTTCAACTCCTCTAACTTTGGGCAAGTGTTGGTAGGATGGCCAACTAAATTACATAATGCACAAGGTGGATATGTCCTAGGAACTTTAGGAGCATCCACCTTCTTCTATTTTTTCTTCTCCTTTGTAGTGGCACCAACTGGTGTCGCTACGTGTGCTTCCTAAGTCACGATGGCCTCCTTGGCGATGAATGAATGACACCTATAGAGGTGATACCTAAGTTTCTTGACATGGACAGTGGGGCCAAATATCATACCAGTATCGCGAGAGACATGTTTGGAAATGTAAGGTTTTCCATGACTTGGTGTGAGAAAAAACCATGTGGGGGATATAAAAAGGGGTTTTGGGTGATGGCATATGGGAGAAATGTTGAGTCGATGGCAACGACACTCGTGGTGTTGGGCTCTAGTTCCTGACTTGGTTTGGTGTTTGATGAACTCATCATGCACACCGCAGCTCCTGTAGTTGCTGGAGCTTCTCCTGGAAATACAAGAGGTTCTCTAGTGTATGTTCCGAGGAGCATGGATGCTTTAAATTGAACTAGGGTGAAATATGTGTATGTTGTAACCAACTCTTCATAAGAATATACATATGGTAGCACACCATCAAGGCTGATTACTGGTTTCATCTCATAATATGTGAGTTGGTCATTAGTAACAACTTTCTCTCCATGGGGAAACATCATCACTCTAAATACAGAGGATGCTACCGCAGTCATTGCGTACATATAAATTCATCCAAGAAGGATGTTATAATCTAGTTGTGAATCTAAGACTTCAATGTCAATGAGCATAGTATTTATGGCGAGATGTACTGGTACGTCTTGAAATATACTGCAGGGGCAGAAGGGCACCCATCATATTCTCTAAGCATGATATCAAATGTTTTTAGTTCTGACGATCCTAACTTCTGCCAAATAATTTTTGACATGATACACGGGGATGCTCCTTCATCGAAGATGCATCGATGAATGGTGATGTTCTGGATTGAAACTGGTATTTGAAAGGCGACTAGAGTAATGAGTCATGGGCTCACTTTATCTAGGTCAAAAACCATTAAGCGGGAATCATAAGGGTCGATCATGCCTAATGCGGAAAGTATGGTTTTCCATTGGGGTGGGAAATATTGCAGGAATTCTAATGCTGACATAGCTGAGGGGGATTGAGCCAACTCATCCACTATGTTGTAGTTGTGATAAAATTTTGAATTATGTCTTGTGCGCCTTAAAGGACCCTTTACCATTTTCGACATAGATTCTATACGTACCTTAGGAATGGTAAATGGTGCTATGGGCATGTTCGTGCTTGAGGAACATGGGTTGGTATCTGGGGGAGCTTCATAATTTATATTTTGTGTTTGCATGAGAAATTATTCTCCTGCCATGTAAATATCATGATTAGAGTTGTTGTGAGAGTTCCCTCAAGGAATTTTTTGTTGGGGTGGTTGATGTTGTTGAGTATTAACCACTCCTTGATGGGAGAAAGTTTCTTGCATAACTGCAAGTTGTTGGCTCTGCTACCCTTGTCCCCTATTGCCCTAGATTCTTTTTAACTCAAGGAGCTCAGGACAGTGGTGGGTGTAATGATCGTATTCCCCCCATATGGCACAAGAATGATTTGTCCTTAAACTAGTAGTATTGTTTTTCCTTTGTGAGTTATTTTTGGTTTGTTCCTAGTTCTGATTTCACTTGGTTTTTATCCTAGTCGGTATTTGCAGGGAGCATCGCTTATTTCTGCCCCCATGTCCAAGATCATCTCCCTTTGGTTTTCTCTTTGGATTTTTCTTAACAAAATTAGGAGGATTGTTAGTATTCTCCTGCTCAAATGACAGTTGTTATTGATCTTGGGAGGGTTGCACTAAATTAACCCCTGTTTTATTTTGCACTGGTGGTATATTTTGTTGTTGTGTGGGGAAAGGAGAGTATTTGTTTCCTTTTACCTGATTGGCATACACATTTTGGGATGAATCTCTCACCTTGATGTTACTAGATGAGTACTAATTCCCCTGAGGGGGAGGGTATGGTCCTCACTTTGGGGGATGGTATTGGTTAACCCTGTTAGACGCATTTTGCAATGGTGTAGGCTAACTAGGGTAGTATCCTGTGTGCACTACATTTTGAGTAGTATTGAATGTTTGACTAGAAAATGAATATCCAGGATATTGGTAATTCTTGTTGGGTTGAGCTTGGGTTAAGGACCCTATCAACCCATCAACAATATTATATGTGCATGGTATATATTTATAAGTTTGCAGGTGTGGGGTGTCTGGAAGAATGTGATATAGATATCCAGACTTGGTGTATATGAGCTCTCGATGTTGGGATTTGTTAATGGCTTATTACTCATTACATGGGGATGAATTTTCCACATCTTTTTAAAATTTTCAATGTGAGGAATCTCAAAAAAAAATCCAAGAGGACTCTATCATCGAAATGGGCTTTACACATGCTACAACGTTTTCACCATTCATGGATATGGCCCGATATGTGTATGGTTAGTGTTCATTTGAAATGGGTAAGAAGTTCCAGTCCTGAGTTGTGCCAAACAAAGAGATGAAAGAATGTAAGGAATTTTGTAGATAGGGAGTTAAAGCTTCCATGTGGCGCAAAAGGCTGGTCAACATACCATTTCGCTACAAGCCCTGTAAGGGTGTTTTGAAATAGTTGTAGTCGAATAGTATCATCTATAATACTATTCGACGAACACCACAAGTGAAAATTCATGACATGTTTTCCGGGGTCTTCACCTTTCTTTCCTTCAAATTTTGGAATGCCTGAAGGAATCTTGGCGGGCATGGATGACCAATTAAGGCCATGCATAATTGGGTCGTTTGTTAGCTTACTTAAATATGGTAGATTAAAATATGCTAACAAAGGTATTTGCGAGTTATCCACCACCATGAAATGATTTTGGATAGCTATATGAAAATGGGGTCCTCAGTGGGGAGGTCAGAGGAAGACTACCTTGGTGGGTGTTCCTAGGGATATCCGAAGGAGTGGTATGTGGGCTCCAAAACGGGGTAGTGATTGGTGACCCTTCCAGAGTCGTGACAGGTGTATTTTGTCAAGGAGGGGTCCCAAGCAAAGTTTCACCAATAAAGGAAGATCATATAATGGTGGTTGCGTGACGTCCTCTACACCTAAATGGTGGTAGGCCTGGAATACCTCCCAGTAATGGGGGGAGGTTTAACAAATGCCTAAATCGATAAGGTGTCGTGGGGTCCCCTATGGTGTTGATTAGTGTATATTACTTTGTATTTTTTTAGGGAATAAGATCATTATCAATGCAATATAATAACATACATAAAACAAAGATAAAATGGAAACGTAATTTTCCTTTATATTAATCTATGTTATCAATTAAGAAAAAAATGGTTTTTGTTTGTTTGCATATGATAAAATTCCTATGTAGACTTGATTGTCCTTGCCAATCTCAAAGTAACTAGGAATTCTCGAGATATCTTTTGATGGGTCCTGGGGAAATATCCCAAAAAAACTGGCGACACCTTCCAACAACTGAAGAATCAACCAAGGTATTGGAAATGAGGATCAAGTGTTTCCCGCACCGTCACCTATAGGGAAATTATGCCCTATATTTTGGCAACTAAAATACCTTTATCCCATGTGAGAATTTGATTCTTTAGATTCTCGGTAGTCAATTACCAATATCAAGCACTAGATGGGTCGAGTAGCCCCAAAGATTACCACATGCACTGGACCTAAGCCAAACCCCCTCTAAATCAGGTCTCTGTTATGCTCAGGTATTCTTTTCCGTGGGATGACTGAAGGATTTTAAGCACCTTAAAATTCAACCTCTATGTCTCGGCCTTATGGGATGCCTACCCTTAGTGGTCTCAACTTGAACTATTACTTCTTTTATGACCCATATGGGGAGAATTAGTTGGTTCAAGTAGTGGTTGTTTTTAATTGTTTTGAATTTTCTTAGGGTGTGAATTGGTAAGAAAATGTAAGCTAAGCACAAAAATTTCCAAGCGTCAAGTGCCTTCTTATGCAAAGCTCAAAAATTCTTAGTGTGTGGCGAAGTGAACATAAAAAGTGTGATAATATGTGGATATGTGATAATCCCTTATTATATTCCTCTAATTACACTAAGTGTTTGATTGTTCCTTGCATAAAATAGAAATGATATGCAGATAATGAGCCACTTACAATCCTTCTAATTACACTACGTGGAACTAAAGGGAGATGGGGAATCCAAATGATTTAATAAATCAATCATATACAAACCCAGGTTCTCCTAAAGGCGCAAGGGAATCAAATATTAATTTCTTTCTATACTAACATTTGAACCTAGTCCCAAAAATAATGAAAATGAAAATAGATTGTTTATTAGTAATATTTGTGGATGATGGGCCACTTACTCTTTTAATAATTAAACTATGTTATTAGCATAAACATCAGCAAATTATTTTGAAAAACTTGTGTGGAATTTGACCAATTATTATTCTCCCTAATTAAGCTATGTGTGTTTTTGCAAATATAAAAAAATAAGAAAAAAACTCTAATTTATCCACTAATTATGGTTAACACAATAATCAGACAAACTAAAAAACAGAATAATGCAATGCAGTGGTGAAGCCAATTCACTAAAGGCTGCCAATCACCTGAAAAAATGAAATTAGAAGGTTTTTTATTTCTTTCTGGAGACCGCACGTATTTTTCCAATACATACATGTAGCGATGCGTCTGTCAGAGCAAAATTTATGAGGGAGAGAACAAAGAGTAAAAATTCACTATCTGAAGCTTAGAACAGGTAAAAAGGGTCCTGAAAAATTTCCAAAGAGGTATTGAGTGCCTTGTAGTTGGTTATGTAGAGAGAAGGTCCTACAAGAAAACCATTATAACAAAGAAAATAAACCAGTAGAGTCATCAATTCTGTGTTAGTGTTTTTGTGGAAATGGAGTACTAAATAACACCTCTTTAACAGTTAGTTGTTCCTTGCAAAGGATCACAAATATATTTGGCGTTGTTAGTGAAAAAACTTAAATAAAACAAATCATGATTATTATTGGATGTAATGTATGAATAAACATAAGCCTAAACAAAAGAGATAAATAAAACATAATAATCAATGGAGCAAACATGTCAATATAACAATTGATAAATACTCCCTTTATTGATTGTTCGTGGTAGAAGAATACAATAGAATTCTAAAACACTTGAAGAGAATACTTTGAGCTATGGTGCTCAAATATCCTCAGGAAGGAGGTCCCTTTCTTCAGTCTCTTTGTAAGCTTATGCTCTCTCTTAAATGAAGTGTGAAGACTTTTCAATGGTGGACTCTTCTGCTCTCACTAAGATGTTGGATTTCTGAGAAGAAATATGGCTAACATGCTTGTGCTATCACCTCCTTTGTTTCAAAAATGAAATGTGTTGTTTCTCTAATAATATTTTTTCCAAAATAACAATGTCTCATGATTTTATCTTCCCATGGCTTGTTTATATAGAAAATTTTGAACCCATCTTCCCCCCCTTGGTTCAAGAGTGATAGTGACCCAAGAGTAGGACAAGATGATTCCAATGAAGGATGCATATCTTTAGGGCGACCTCAAGTCAGTTTTCTGTAACTTTCCATGTCAGGGATTCACCTCCCCAAGTGTGGGAAGCGGTACCAGAATATGATAGGACCGTGTGGCTTTCAACGAAAAGGATTCGCGGTTCGAGCAAGCCTTATTTGTTTCCAATATTTTCTAAAATAACCTTAGGAAAATTTACATTTTTATATTTCCAAGATTTATTCTACTAGAAAATCTTGATTTGTACCTTTTTTTGGACAATTTCTAATGTCTCTTGCAATGTACGATTTGCTGGTATTAACAATAGTTTTACTCACACACCTATTGATATCCATACCTAGGATGGTCCTGTTGTATCTAAATTGTTTGAGCCATTTGGTATTGTAGTTTTGGTGGGATTATTTTCCATCGACACAACCCTTCTAATTTTTGTAGCTGTAGAATAATGTTGCTTGTGTTCAAGATTGACAGTTTTAGGTTTCATAGCCCTTGGTGAAGTTGAGGCTAATAACTCAATTAACTAAATATGAGCTCTCAAAGGGATATTAGGTGCACTCACAATGAGGCCCAATTTTGGGGTTATTTTGCAAAGCTTATTGACATCTTTCTTCTCTGCAATTTACTCCATACCTCCTCCAACCACAGGCCATGCATACCAATGAGATTTTAACTTGTATTTTAAGTTCATGGTTTCCATGCATACTCATATGCCTTTATAAATTTCCACAATCAATTTTCTCTCCCTCCATATTTTGCATAGTTGTTGGGTGATGTTTGGTAGCCATAAGCCCTACAAGGGACCTTTGTTTCTACAAAACAAAGATATTCACAATAAATCTATTTGTTTCATTTCTTTGGCAATCAAATGCTAGCGAGAAATGTTCGTTCTATTCATTCTCCTTACTCTCTGACTAAGTTGTTTTTTCCTTCCCTTATTTATGTTAAATAATTTTTGAAAAGACAAAAAAAAACCAATAAGATACTTTAATGTTCAATTTTTTTATCAAACATAAAAATTCTTCTTATTGTTTATCATAAAATTTAAAGGAAGATTTCAACCCTTATAAAGATAACAACCAAAAAAACAACTTTGTTAGGAATTACGTGTGAAAATGGAATATTTAAAGCCACCTCTAAAATAACGGTGTGCTTCCTTTAATGGTGGCGATTTAATGATTTGTAAATAGGGGCAAAAATGGTGGCGATTAATTTTTAAATAAAACAATCATAACTATTAGATATCAATATAATATATTTTTGAAAGTAGTGACCTTTTTTCAAAAGACTAAAAGAATAATGCTGTTGTGTATGTTTTTATTTTTTATTTTTTTAAGACGAGGACCAACGCATATTTATGTGTTATATTGTTTACACAATTTATATGCATCGTGCACATAATGGGTTCACTAGAGGGTATGAAGGATTTTTTTATTTTATTTTTTCTATTTTTTTGGTGTTGTGATTTTCATTTTTAGAGGTTTTTGGTGCACAGTGGCTTTGTTTATGGTTATTTAGATTTAGTTAAAGGAATTATAGTTGTATTCTAATACAAAATTAATAGATTAGGGGCTTATAAATGCTACGACATATACATATTGTATTGTAACATTTTAAAGATAAAAATTTGAAAAATCTTGTTGGTTTTTCTGATTTCAGTCTTCCAAGACAAAATTTGTGTTAATGTGTGTCCTTGTCATTGATTCTTTATTTATTTATTGAGAATTTATTTATATAAAATATCTATGTTGGTTAAAACCTACACTATGCAAGTAAAGTGAAACATTGTTTCCTATCATCACACCTAAAGCATTGAAATAAACTATTTGATAAATAAACAACGCTTGACAATAATTTGGAGATATGATTTATTGTTAAATATCGTTTTAATGAAAATGATATTAAGTAGTATTTTGGGTTTGAAATTCAAGTAATTGGGAATATGCTTTTTTTTCTATCCACTCAAATTTGATTTCAAAAGACATATTAAACCAAATATAATAAGGTCGTGATATATTAACATATTGTGTAATAAGAATATTCCCAATTTTGCACGTTACAATATTTACCATAGGAATTTCGAATCTGAAACACCCATCAAATTTGATGATTTTTTCAACTCTAGTGCTTAGCATATTGTGTAGTAAGAGTCTTCTCAATTATGAACAATTCAATTAGGGTAGGAATTTCAAATCTGAAACACCTGTCAAATTTGACGATTTTTGCAACTCTAGTGATCGTTTCAATCATTTTAACAAAGAATGTTGACAAGTAGGAATTGTTTTTGTTGTATTTGATGGGAAAATAACCCCATTACAAGAAAATTACCTGTCAAATTCCATACCTGAGTATAATTATTTTTACCTATAGCTCCCTTCACTACTATGTAGGAATGTTCGATGGTTGTCATGCATGCCACACATGATGCATTGATCCTCTGTCATCTTGCAAGGTGTGCTATCAAATTTTTGTTTGCTCGCCACTCTAAACATTTCATTCAAACTTGGACGTGGAACATGAGCCTATCATCATAATGTAACTGCATCGCTGAGGTTGATTTTCATTGAGTCAATTGATAGTTGGGGTGACTTTATTTTATTTCGTAACATTTCTTTTCAATGATATAGATTCGTCTTTAGCCATTTTTTTGCTGTTGAAACCTTTCCCATGATATAGCTTTGTCTTCGACCATTTTTTCTAGCTTAAGTCATTTCATTGAAATTGGAAACTTTTTTACTTGTTTCACTACCTAAATCTCATCGCCATTGATGATTTAAGGGATATTAGTGGTTGAGAAAAAAATTAGGGAATATTGATATTTTGTAGCTATGGCTGGTCTACATGTCAAGTAAAATGATAAATATAGTTTGAATCTCAATTCGGCTTCAATAGAGGGAAAATAATTTTTTGAAATTTAAATTATTTGTCTCCTCCAATGAAAGTGGCCCACAAATGTATAAGTCATACCAATTGATCAGATGCTCAAAAATATGCTCAAAATTTAAAGTGGTTGGAATGGTGTAGAACCTGAACGATCACGTAAATATCTTCATTATGAATCTGGCGCAACTCGTTTCACGAAAAACTACCATCGTATCCTCTCAGAAATGAGTTTTTCTTGTTATCCCGAACAGACAAATTTTTCAAAACTGACAACTGACTGGGAAGTTTTTTGTGCCAGTGGCAGGCTGCCACATGGCCTCTTCTGATTGGTCAAAATTCAAAACAAATTGGGCCTACCACAACTTGACATGTGGCAGGCCCTAAATGGTGTTGGTTTGGCATTTTTTGGTTGGTTGGTTGGTGGCCAACCATATGTTTCCACATGGCCCAACTAAAGGTCACCACATGGCAGCACGAAGGCCACCAAAATTTTGGTTAAGTCTGAACTAAACCTCCACAAGAATTGACACTGAAACCTTTTCATAAACACCGCAACACTCTAACCACACGGGCTACAGTAGTCCTTGTTAAACCATGTGAAGAAAAACATATTTAAGTGTTTTATGGTAGATTTTTGGGGTTAGGGGACAGTGATTAGCCCCTGTTGTGGTACCGTGATTTGGCAGATTGGTAGAACAAATGACAGGGCAAAATCAGACCAGTCTTTTGAGTCGTGGGACCTAGCCTTCCTGGACTCAGAGAGGGCTCTCTCTATTATGCGAAGGATGTGAACTTGTTCGCTTTGGATGATTGATTTTAGGCTAGTTGTTAAGTGTAATTTGTTTGTTTGTTTTGGGTTGGGGTAAGATGACTAAGTAGGATAGGTGGAAAGAGAGGCTTTCAAATCAATAGGGCTATGGGGTCAAATGAAGTCGAGGGTGTGTAAATGATGAAGAAGAGTGTATTGTAGGACTGATTTAGCAAGGTTAATGGATCCTTTGGGTGATGTATGAGGTGTAATGAACATTAAGTTCGGGAAAAAAATAAGAGGTCTTAAACATATATAGTCTGAAAGCAATAACTCATGAGGTAGGGAAAACCATTAATCTCTATGAACAATACTCAAACCAATAAACATGTAAGATGAACATTCTGGTGATATAGAGATGGATTAGAACTCCTAACTTTACAAATTCACCTTCAGCTTTTTGGGAAAACACATAAGATAAACAAACAACTTAATTTATGGAGAGGGAACTCATAAACAACGTATATCAAGTTATTGGGAACTCTGAAATAAGTTGGTAAGCATGGGAAAACGGAAAGATCGAAACAAGCCCTCTTTGTCTTAATCCAATCAATCAATATTCCATAGAAAAACTTCAAGATAGGGTTTTTAAAACTTTAAATAAGCAGGGCATACCATGAATCATATTTATAAGCTAGCATACTAAGCATTCATGAAACAAAAACAATATTTAGTGGGCCTAAGGAGAAATCAAGAATTCCTTAAGATGACTAAAAGAGGAAAACATCAAAGCTATAGCAAACAGGAGGTTTGAGGTGCTTCCATGAGCATATCTCAACCTATACTTTTCTGATCTATAGCAACCAAGCAGAATGAAAAAAAAAATGAGGACAAGAAAAAATTAACAAGTTGGGAAAACATCACCATTCACCAAGCTATGGAATCCTACAATTAAGCTTCTCCAACATCAAGCCACACAAGCCATTCATTCACTTCATAAAACCAATTTCTTCTCCAAGCTCATAAAACAATGTATTTCTATTAAACACATCAAGTCCCAACTATTTACAATGAATCCTCATGCCTTATATAACAAACAAGGAAGAGGAGAGCCATAGAGAGTAACTAGAAGCCTATTGGCCCAAAATAAATATCCTAAGTTGTCCTTGAGCCTTTGCAAAGCCCAAGGCACAAAAATATCTAAATAAATATCTTTTCCAACTATAAATGGAAATAAAATTGACTTTTAGGCTTGACATGCCTAAGGAAACTTGCCAAATGCACATCTACCCAGTCACACACAGGAGCGCAGCAAACTGTGTGAAAATTTTGAAAACTTGCGAGGAGCGCAGCGCAGAAATAGGTCTTTTTGTAGCAGTGTTTTGGAGGCGTTCCTGATGTCTAAAAAGGCTCCGAGATGGCTCGTTGGAAAACCCTTGAAGTATAATTTCCATATCTACCTTTATATTTTCAATATGAACTCTGAGAGTTGCCCAAAAAGTGGAAAAATCCAAGACTACTAGGAGCGCAACACATGCTCATAAAAGTAGGTAGAAAGGTGGAAAAAAGAGTGTTTTTGACCCTTTTGAGGGGTCAAAACAACTCCAATTGAGCTAAAATTTGGTGATCATACTCCTCTTGTGATGGGGAATCCAAAAATGTAAGCTTCTCCTCCTGAAGATGCCTTAGGATAAAGCACAGCATAGGTAGTGATGCGCTCATAGGGGTCAAAATTTGGAAAACACAAGAAGTTGTCCAATTTGCCTCAAAATTTGTGGAGAGACCCCTCAAGAGGTTTTGGATACCTGTTGAGAAGCCTCAGCAAAGAATCCAAGGCTGTCATGCACTTTGGCTCTTTTTAGGTCTTCTAGTTCAATGAGGGCCTTCTTTAGCCTGGCGATAGCAAGCATGCTTTTCCTTGCATAATGTTTGGCCATTTTCTTTTGTAGTACAAGGCCCCTCTTGACCTCCTTGAAATGCTTATGTTCCTCTTTGTAATAGTAGATGACCCTTTGAGCCATATCAAAGTCCCTTTCCCACTCCTAAAGCTGTGCATCTTTTTCTAATAGGATCAACCTAGTTTTCACCTCTTGGTCCTCATTGTGACTTTCTAGATCAATGAATTGAGATCCTTGAGAAGTCTTCTTGATCATGTTAGCCAGCTATAAAATTTGTTATACCAAATGCTGGCTAAAAAAATTTTGAGCCTTCAAGGAAAAAATTTCATTGCTAAAAATTGTTGGCTCTTGAAGACTCTTGAAGGCCTCATGCCTATCCTCTGTCCTAACTTCACTGCTGTTCCCATTTTACACTTAGGAATCCTGCTGATTTCCAAGCCAGAATACTGTTGCAAGCACATTTTCCCCCCTTCCCTTCTTCCAAAACTAAACTCAGTTTCTATGCCCCCATCTCCCATGAAAAATCCCTCATTTACATTTTTTTCCTTTTCCCCTTCATCAAAACCCATTTGACAAGGTTGAAAACTCCTTTTTTGCCTTATCGAAACCCTCAATTTCCCTTAAAAACCATTGGAAAACCATAAAAACCCACATTTTTTTACATATATGGGTCTTAGCCCCTTCCTGCATAAATCCCTGGTCGTATGACCCTTCATATGACCCTTGGCCCCGCAGTCGGGCACCAAACCTTTAAATATTTCTCCGTCGAAGTATTAAAACCTTTGATTATTTTAATTCTTTGGTTTTTAATTAAATTATAAACTTTTCCACCGGTTCAATTTTCAATTTAATCCCCACCATCGATCTGATCTATAGATCGGACGGTGCGGAGTACTTCTCCCTGGTGGTCCCCGCCATCCACTAGCTAATTTCCGAAACCGCGTGGTTTTCATCGCACCGCCTTTGGGAAAAGGCGGTTTTTCCCCGATCGCCAGCGATTCCATACATCGCGTGACACGCGTCTCCTGTACTTTTTCAAAACCGCTTGCTCATCGCGCATTATCGTTCGTACGCAGACGCCCAGCAATATTTCCGTACGCCGTCCGATCTGGGGCGGGCCATCCAACGATTATCGCTCGCCGAAGATGCCCGATAGTTAACAGGGCTACGGCACGCCATCCAGTTAATATCCTCCGTCAATCTGATCTGTAGATTGATGGTCCATATTCCATCGCCCTGATTCCATCGCCCAGTCAACGTTTCTCCATTTTGACTTTCCCCCTCGCTCTCGGTCGCCGATCTCTGTGCGATCGACGGCTCTGATTTAATCTTTCCTCCGCCTTCTCCAATCAATCTTGCCCATTGGATGATGCCATCCAATGGCCACGCTTCCTCCACATGCCTCCACAGTAATAAACCTATAAATGCATGGATTTTATAATAAGTTGTTTATATTTTGCAGGGTTTCGAGGTTTTATCGCCTTTTTCGAGGAAAATTCGAAGGCGGAGGATGACGATCTTCCTGCCTTTGATTCGTCAAAGGAAATCCTTCGTAGAGTATAATTTCATGTTTCTTCAATGTTTTTCTCAAGCATTGATGCCACATAACCCTGCGCAGCCCTGTTTATCAGCAAAAAACACAGTAAGTCAATCACAAATCACAAAGTATCAGTGACGGGGATCAAAGTGAACCAGAACAGAGGATTAAAGGAAAGATTTGTGGGGATTACGCCTAAGATGCTTATCAAAAGCCTAATCCCCAAGAAAAACATAGTTTAAAGAGAATTTTAAGTTTTTTACCGACGGGAAACCCTCCACCACCACAAATCGAGGAAAATTGATCCCTCTAGCTACCACCACGCCACCTGTGCCTCAAAGTATTCAATCAGAGGCTGAATTTATTGATCAGGATCAGATATCTGTCTCAGCGCAGCCATAAATTTATTTCTGCAAGGAAACTCAATGCAAAGAACATCTGCAGAGTTACTTCGACATCACACGGAGCCTCAAAAGTCAACAAAAGCTCCCACAGAGCTTAAATCTTTATGTAAAATCATTTAATACAGAGAATATGTATGTAAGTTTCTTCATTGAGCCCCTCAAAGGACAAGAAGCCATTAAGTCTATATTAATTGTAATTGAGATCTTTTATTAGATCTCACCTCCTCATCCTTCTATAAATACTTCTGCAGAAGATGAGTGAGGGGTTGGTTGTAGAACTTTGAAATATATTTGAGCAAAAAAACTTCTGATTGTAAATAGTGTTCACTGGCCCTTGGAGCTCTGCTTGTGATAGATTAGATAGGCTGAATAGTGAAGATTATTGCTGAACTAAAACATTGGACCTGAGTACTGTAACTATTTTGACATCAATAAACAAGTTGTTTCTTGGGATCCTGGTCTATATCACTGGTGAAGTGCTTCTTTCTTTGTTATTGTTTTCATTCTATGTATGTCATATTGTCCATTTTTCTCTGATAAAGGACAACATTTATAAAGTTAGGACCTACTGTATATCAGTAACCTTCTTTAACTGAAAGCTTTATCTCAAAATTTTCCTCTAATTTGTTTATTTAAGAATGATTTAATATAGTTTAAGCAGTTAGGAATGCTGGAGTTCCCTCGTCCTACTGTTTTCTTTAAAAATTGTGTCTTGAAAGTTATTTTCCTTATTTTCTTATTAAATATGACTATGGAAGATATGGTGTGCCCTAGTCCTAGTTTTTCTCCAAAAGCAGATTCTGAAAGTTTCCCTTGGTGATTGAATGAAACCAGAATAGGTTTAAAAGTACTTTATCTAATCTTAAGTTACACTTTGTTTCTGTTATGTGTTTTCATATTTTCTGAAGGTAATAATGTGGATTACCGGATTGTTTTTCAATTAAGCTTCTTTAATACAAACTTGCCCAAGAAATTTTATGATTAGCCCTGTTCTTGGTTGGTTTCAAACAGTTACTTAAGAGGCTTTTCTTGTTTGGACTGACTATAAATCCTTTGTGAAATTATTATCGGTTTCCACCATCTCCAACACTTTATTGTTTCCATTCCATCACTCTAATCTCAAATAATCTTGTGATATAGATGACTTGCCCCTTGGATCACTCTTGATGATGCTGCTCAATTAAAGCCCTGTTTATGACTCCATAGCCCAATGGAATAAAAACCAGCGTTATATCTATCTTTTTAGTCTAAGCTGTTCTATTCACTTGCAACTTCTCACTTTTGAAACTGTTTTGCATTTTGAACTTTCCCCTCAAGTAATATTCATGCTCAACCATCCAAAAAACAAACAAACCCTTGGCCTTCATAACTAGCCTAATATCATAACCCCAAACTTCAAAGACAAATCCATCTTTGCACTTAGTGGAGAGATCCCTCTCCGGATTCAGGAGGGCTAGATCCTAGAATCCCAAAGTTGGTTGAAATGATGTTTCTTCTATATTTTTAGTCTTACCAATCTGCTAAAATTACAGATCCCTAACAGATCCTCTTGCTCCTTCTTACCTATGTCTTCTCCTCACCTTTTCCCACCTTTCCCTTTCCTTTGTCTTGATGCTTGATTGCTGGAGGAGATATGGCCCTTAGCCTTTTTGAGGCAGAAAACACATCTCTTATGCCTCTATGATAGGTAATGGTGAAAGGCGCAACAAGTTTCACTTTCAAAGCTCACTCGTGACCTTAGGACTGTTTTTCTCTTCATGGATGATCTCTATGTGTGCATCTTCCTTATCTTGCTCTTGGATACCCTTTTGATCAACACCTTCACTATCCTTTATGCCATCATCACTGTCAATATCATTAGGACTGTCCTCCTATGTTTTTGCAATGTTAGATGTGTCTTGATCTTTTTTGGGCACATCTTCATTTTCATGAATGTCCTCTTCCTCATCTTTTGACCCATTGTATTCACTGTCAAGTTGATCCTTTATATCACTGTTTTCATCCTTTGTAGGGTCACGGTCTTCGGTACCTTCATCAGTCTTCCCATCACTATGAGAGTCCTTTCTTTCTTCACTAGGTGAGTTGCTTTGGCTTATCTCTCCTTCACTTCCCTGCTCATTATCTTCATTATTTGGCCCTTTGTGATCATCTTCTTGCCCATGGAAAACAACTTGAAACTTTTTTTCTTGGCTGTCTTTGTCATTCTTGTCATTGTCACTTTTGTTTTCTTCATTGCTTTCAGATTCCTGCTCCCCACTGTCTTCATATGTATTTTCAGTGTCATTGTCTCCATCATAAGACTCACTTTTTTGGCTCTCTGGCTCATCATGAGGCTCACTAATTTCAACTTTTTTTTCCTCTTTATCAACACACTCATCTTTATCACTGCCTTTGTCAATTTATTCTTAGTCATCTCCCTGTCTGCCACCTTCCTCTTCTTCACTTTTTTCTTCCTTTTTATCCTCCTTTCCCTCAATGTTTTCTTCTTTTTCATCATTGATTTCTTCATGGCCCTCACTGCTTTCTTCATTTTCTAATTTCTTTGGGGAAGGTGAATGAGAAAGGTCTATTTGAGGGAATGATTCATGTGAAGAAGATGAACCAAGGTCAGTGGAAGGCGATGGAGGTGTGTGAGGAGGATTTTGAGATGATGATGGCATACTTTGCAAAGGAGTAGGTTGTGGAGTTGTGAAATCATTGTGGGCAATGAAAACCTCCCAGGGGATGCCTTGTTGTTCTAGTTGGTGTAAGACAATCACTTTGATGAGGGAATGATGAAAAAGGCTTGACATTTGTTGGGATGGAGGCCTTTTCTGCATGATGGAAGACATTTTCTCAATACTTTTTCAAAGATAGTAGGGCATGTGTAGCATCTTGGTTTTGGTGAAGTGCATGAGGAGAATTATGTGGTATGAATAGAATTTGGGGAACCTGCCCTCACAGGTGAAGTATTTCATGATAATCTTCATCAGGAGAGCATATCTGTCCAATAGATGATAGAAGGGGAATATAGTTTTACAGTCAGCTTGAAAACTTGGTTTCAAGAATGGGCAATAGTGGCTTAGGTCTAGATACTTTTGTTTGAACCACCTTTCTCCTATGCAAGGCATTCCAGTGGCCCTAGAGATGGCATAGGCAGTCAAATCAAATTTTAACCTCGCTAGGTGTACTTGATGTTTATGAAGGTTTAGGGAAAAGAGCTTGGGCAACTGAGGGTGACTTTGGAGCTTTTGTATCTTTTCACAGAATTCATAGCAGCCCAAATCTTGAAAAAAGGTCAAAATAGTAGGGGAGGTTATCAACTATTCAATGTTTATAGTGTCAAACCTATTTGGAAACCCTCCCTTTCTTTGATGCTTTTTAGGCCTTTGAGTCGCCTCATCTATGTCAACATTCTCTTCTTCAGACATTTTGGTATTTATTTACCCCTGCCTCAAGAACCTTAAAGAGAAATGACTCTACCAGTGAAATGATGTGGAAAGAGGTTAAAGGAGATGATGACTTCTCTGACTAGGTCAAGGCATAGAAGTGTGTAGGTTAAGTGTTATTTTTTAGGATTTAACTTTATTCTCTAACACCAATTCTAAAAATTGTGAGTGACCTTATATTTAGAAAACCATGCATGTGAAGGAAAAAGGTTCAAAATACCTCTTGAAATGCCTCCACAGTAGAGAAAATGGCTCAAAAAGCAAGCTGCAAAATAGTGGCAGGAGCGCAGCACATTGGTCGGCCAGCTCGGGTCACCCTGAATAGGCCTATCGTGTAGATTCTGGAGCAGTGGTAGGAGTGCGACACAGTGGCAGGAGCAAAACACGGTGTCGGGTGTCTGAACGTGCCCTCATTCAGTGGTTGCACTAGTGGTAGGAGCGCAGCACGGTGTCAGGTGGCTCAAGCGTGCCCTCGTTCAGTGGTTGCAGTAGTGGCAGGAGCGCAGCGCGGTGTCGGGTGGCTCGGGCATGCCCTCGTATAGCGGTTGCAGTTGTGGTAGGAGCGTAACACAGCGTTGAGTGGCTCGGGCCACTCTAAACGTGCCTATCATGCAGAGCCTGAACGCCGGGCACAAATGCAGGAGCACAACACCAATTTTTAGGTGCAGTGCACAGTGCAAATTTACACTAGGAGAAGCTACAGGCCCGCAGCGTGACTCTACAAGAGCGCAGCACCTGGAAAAATTCACCCGAGGACTTCTAGAAAACAAATTGGAAACCCTCTCTGTGACTGCAAATGAGCAAATGGGTGGGGAGATGTTGCTTTGTAGGGATTTTATACCTCTTTTGGAAAATTAGAAACAAAACCCACTTTAATAATGTTCATTCCTTTTCACTTTTTCTCATTGTGCCTTTGTTTGCTGCTGGTCCTGTAGGTGAGCAATTTAAACATTTTCCTTTTTCTCACTGTCTTTTAACTCATGCTTTCCCCTTTTGAATATTTGAATATGCTTCAAACTTTTTTCTTTCCTAGAGAAAGAACCTTGAACTGACATTTCCTACCTCTTTAGGCTGATATTGTTCATCATTTTTCTACCCTTGGTGTAGTGGAGTATTTATTCTCATGTTTGCCCCTTTTGATCTTCTTTAAACCTCTGATTTTACCTTTTGCTAAGGTGGGGTTAGTGCTTGTCTGCCAAACCCTATAAGGTAGCTTGAAGTCCCTTGAAACCATCTGCTGTGATGAAGGAGGTTTCTTTGTCACTGTTTTGACCTTATTTTTATATCTTCCAAGCTTCTGAGTTTTTAGGGATACTTGTTGCTTTCTTCTAGGTTGTGAATGGTCCTCTCATGATGATCCTCATTTTTTACCTTACCTCATGGCTAATTTGATGGTTTTTTGATCTTCTTTGTAGGAATGTAAGAAAAGGGTAGTTGTCCCTCTACAAGATTCATGAGTGAAGCCAAACAACTTTTTAATGATATTTTTGATTGATGTATAGTGTTGCTTATGTGCCACTATATTTTAGGACCTGGATGGACCTTTTGATGGGCAACACTTCATAACATCCTCTCATGAGATCATTATCTTCCTTGTAAACTTAAGCCTGTTGTATCTTACTACCAGTTGTGGATGCCTTTATGAGTTTTTAGGTCTCCTTCTTTGTCACTGTTTCTGTTGTTGACCATTTAAAAAACATTTCTGCAGAAATTCTTGGACATGGTAAATTTATCCCTTGCAGGCTTACTTCCTGATCATGAGGATATCTTTGGAGGTCTTTGATATTCTTTGGACAATGATAAACTTCATTCCTGTGTTCTCTTGACTTCACCTCTAAATATCTGTGGAAACAGTCGATTCAGAACCATGATAGTGGAAAACCTAGGTGACCCTATTTGACTTATTGTAATTCCCTTGGAATAGGTTTTTTGACTGAAAACTTGAATCAAGGTTTGTGTAATATCCCAAAAAGGGATTGCTTAACAAGACATGCCTGAAAAACGCATTTTTCAGGGATGTGTGCTTCAGAAACCAATATCAGCCCTTGGATCCCTTATATATGATAATCTAAGACCCAAATCCAAGAGGATATTAGAAACCAGTCAATCTAGGTGAGGCAAACAGGCTTCCCACACCTAGTATGGCTTGAATATTGCCCAAGGAAGGGTTGCAGCAGTATGTAAACAAAATAATGGAATAAAAATAATCTTTCCACACAAAAATATGTCAAGAAACACTTCAACATCAATCATATGTACAACAGAAATAAGTATGATCCATTCTACCCACAAAAGATGGGGAAAAGCGGAAATTTATACCCTAAAAAGGTTAAATTCAGATATTTACATAAAAATAAGGGAAAATTATGGTGGGATCCCCTAGATTAGGTCATGTGGGACTCACATAAAAAAATTTAGCTAAAAAAAATGACTCTAGCTATGATAAACAGATCTCCCACTCCCGATATGGCTTAAAAATGCCCAAACCCCATGACTTGACTTATGCTGAATTTACTGAAGCATAGACAACGTAAATTTCTAAAGGTTTGTGATGAAATATGATGGTAAATAAATAAATACATTGTATTACATCATATCATGGAGAAAAATAGAGTATTAGCCCCCTTTACACATTTTATAAATGACTCGGCAAGGATTTTCATGAAGGTACAAGAGTAAGAATGAAAATTCTGCATAATCTAGATCTAGAAAATGTAGTGCACTGCAACAGTAGATTACAACTTAGATTTGGAACAGTATAGTGCATGAATAGTTAGTTTTACAACAGATCCATATACTAAAATTTCTTTATATTACATACCCCTTAGGGTTTTCGGCATTACATGAAAGAACAACAGTAGTTCTGAGGTTTTACTGCAGCAGATCTACAGAATGATTCAGAAAATATGAAGTGACCATAACAGTAAATATATCAAATCTGAAATAGATATGGATTAGATGGCTAATCCATGGACCACCACGGTGAAGGAAGGGTCCATCCACCAGATCTCTTTTCTCTAAATGAATGCCAAGAAGCCCTAAAAACCTACAACTGGAAATAACGCAGTCCAAGAGAATAAAATGCATTGTAAGCTTGAAGCACAGGTTGGCATGATGCCAAGATCAAAATCTGAAGCCCCAACAGCTAATACACTCTTCCAAGAGGATAAAAGACTCACTCACTGAGAAGAGGCACTAGTATAATCTAGATCTGAGTAGATCTAGTCTCCACTTGTTGCAGCTCACTAAAACAAGTAAATCCCAACAGGATTTACGCTGTCTAAGGGAGATGGAGCTTGGACATATGCCTGATAGTGGAAGATAAGTACAATGCCCTCCAAGAGCTACTCAATGGAAGGAGAGAGAATCCCTAAACAGGAAATCCTCACAAGTCTCTGCTAAACAGCCAAGAGAACTCGAATTTTCTAAACATATATCAAAATCAAATATCATGAATAACCTTCTCTTGAGCCTTTCCCTTCCTTTTATAAGATGAGAGCTTGAGAAACCCTAAACCACCTTCAAAACTCTAGCTCCTTTCACATGAAGATCCTTCATCTTAAACTGCGCTGATCAACAAGGAGGTTCAATGCATCTGGACAGTGCTATGATTTGGTCCTGTTGACCCAGTCAATCTCCTCAATCATTTTTCACATACATGGATATTTTATTGAGATAGCCCTAATTTGCCTCTGTACACATTGGGCAATGATTTATTTTGATTTTTTTAGGAGTTTACATGTCCTTTACATTTTATTCATCAACTAAGAAAATCAAAACAAAACGAAATATTCCTATTAGCTTGGGCTAATTAATAATATTACAGTCCTACCCTCCAAAAACATTACTTTCCCTCAAGCAACTAATAAGGTGAGTGCTGAAAATTCTCCCTGTTCCCATTAGAACATGTACTGCAGAAAATGTGGGAATCTCCTTCCCAAAAGGACACATTAAAACCATGTGCCTCACTCAACATCATGTCTCCCATCAAGATAAAAGCAACACCAACAAGTGGGATCATGATTTGCATCAAAACAGGGGAATTACTAATGGTTTCATAAGGTGCTGGAAGGTACCAATAGTTTCCCAAGTGGTGACATCGCAATTTTTCAAACATGGAAAATTGTTTCTTGATACATGGTTAATAATATGAATCAACTAAACATGCATGTAATGATAAAACATCTACCCAAGTACACATAAGAGATGGCTGTCTCCATCATATGGTTTGGCCCAACATTGGTCATGGAGGAAAATCAAGAGCTTGCTTACTTTTGGAGCAATGCACTGCCAAGAGATGGTAAGAGCATGCAAATATTGTGTTGCACAAACAAAGCTCTCACCATATGTTAGAAGTAAGAAGACACATGGATCCATGAATGGATCCTCCATAGTAGTTTGGCACACTTCCATGAAGAGAAATGAAACACGTGCTGCCTGCAAACCCTCTCCCTCATGCTTGGAATCACAAGACAAGAAGAGTACATCATAGTAATAGATGTCCCCATCTACTACCTCATCTTCCTTACCTCCTCTTTTCCCATCAATTGCATCAAGTATGAAGAGATACTGGGGATACTCCATCAATAAACCCTAGATCCAAAGTGGCAACGTTGTTGGCCTATGAAAATAGGCTCCCTCCAACTCACGGCTCCAATCTTTGACATGCAGAATGTCAAAGGCATCTCCCATAATGCTACTACACATAAGAAGTCTCTCCCATGGGGAAAGTACCTTTTGAACATCTAAGGCCAAGGATTAGCCCCTTTTCATTGTGATAGTGGCATCTTCTACTCCTGCAACATCATGAAAACTGTGAGAGAAAATCTACCCTTGCTCTCCCAAGAACATCCCAAGCAACAAAATATTTTGATGCCTCCTCATACTTCCATCATCCAAATCATGTAGTGAAAACACGGTGATTGACATGAATAATGTCATGCCAACACAATGTGTCCATACTCCTTGCTTCCCCATGATGCAAGTATCGTACCACATACCCTTGGAAAGAGGATGATGACCAAAATCTTTCAAGAGTAACCAACGCAGCCAAGCCTCCTGCTACCCAGTATCATAGATTTGCAAGTAGCTTTCTAGATCCTTGCTCATCATCCACACCCATCCATACACATGTGGGTGCCTTCCATCTTGTTCTTCCTTAGCACTCTCCCAAGGAAGACTATCATTCTCCCAACTCATATTTTTTCTCTTGAATTTCATGGGATGTTGAAATGCAATCTTCTCAAGGATCAATTTGATCCCATAAGGACCGAAATAGATGGTAGGAAAAAACCTCCCATCATGATGTGTAGGCTCAAGAAGTGTCCAACACAAACATGAGAGATGTTATCCATCTGAAGATGTCCTCCATCATCTATCTGTTCCTCCTTGAATCCATGAAGATCAAAGTGTGAGAAGGAAAGAGCCTCCTTAGACTGTTGAAGAAATTTGCACTTCATGATGTGTTGAAGTGCACCTCCAATGAAATCTCTCCATGGGATTTTCTCCTCATGCATGGCCTTCCAAAACCAAAGAGGCCTTGGATCTACTACAGGTATAATTTTCTCTTTGCGCCGGGGAGTGCTCATTAAGAAAGTGTCATCTAGAAAGGAGAAAGGGTTTCTCACTTCAAGATGTCTACCATCTACCATTCCTTCCTCCATTGCTTCATGAATGAAGCTGCCATGTGAATGCTCCCATAAGGCATGGGTCCTCTTTTCTTCATCAATACCCTTGTACAGCACAGTGAAACTCTATTTCTCTAAATCAGCAGCATGCAAATATGTAGATCTCTTCATATGATTTTATGAAATGACAAGAGATGGAAATTCAAGCATACCTTGGTGAGATGTAGAAGCAAGAGCTCCTTCCTCAACTATGTTGCCTTCCTCCACTGCTAAACATGAAGGCTGCTCCTCCAAGGTTGTGACAGCATTGGTATATGCTTCCTCAAGTGGTGGTGAGGGCCTCTCTTCCTCTGATCTTTCTTTTCCAAATTCTTCAATCAATCTTTGAGACAACTTAGCAAGAGTAGATACCCTTGCATGGCTCAAATGGATGAACCACCAAACATTTGCTTCACCTTCAAGGTGCAGCGCTGCAATCTCTACAACCTCTCTCTCTACGACTGGATGTAGTAGGAAGAAAGCCTCTAGTTTCATCACTCAAGTATTTGCTGCAAATTTGAGTGATCCATCAAAAGTGGGCAATATAAACCTATTTCCTCTCATCATCCCATAGTTGTAGGGTCTCTTCCCTTCCTCTAGCTGAATGAACTGTGGTAAAGATAGAGTCTCCTTGAAGGCTCTATATTTAGCTTTATTTAGAAAGGTATTCACTTAGAATATTAGATTCTAAATGCCCTTCATGCCCCTGGTCTTCCCCTCTTTGAGAATAGGAAGTGCATGGCTCTTCCTCTTCTTGAAACTCTCTAGGAATTTCACTGCATCTCTTCTTCTTTGATTGCTCAACCTCCTTGGAGAGGTTCTTCTTGGATCTGAAAACCAATGAGAGTAATCTCATCATCTCCATAATTTTATTCTCTGATTATTCTTTTTATTCTTCAGATAGCTGGATCTCACAAGCTGAGCCAGAGATCATGCTTTGATACCACTATAATATCCCCAAAAGGGACTACTTAGCAAGACAGGCCTGAAAAATGCATTTTTCAGGGATGTGTGCTTCATCAATCAAGATCAGCCCTTGTATCCCTTATATATGATAATCTAAGACCCAAATACAAGAGGAGATCAGAAACCAGTCAAGCTAGGTGAGGCAAACATGCCTCCCACACCTAGAATGGCTTGAATATTGCCCAAGGAAGGGCTGCAGTAGTATGTAAACACAATAATAGAATAAAAACAATATTTCCACACACAAATATGTTAAGAAACACTTCAGAATCAATTTTATGTACAACAGCAAGAAGTATGATCCATTCTACCACAAAAGATGGGGAAAGAAGCAATTTATACCCTAAAAAGGTTAACTTCAGAGATTTGCATAAAAATAAGGGAAAATTATAGTGGGATCCCATATCTTAGGTCATGTGGGACTCACATACCAAATTTGAGCTAAAATAAATGACTCTAGCTATGTTAAACAAATCTCCCACTCCCAATATGGCTTAAAAATGCCCAAACCCCATGACTTGACTTATGCTGAATTTACTGAAGCATAGACAACGTAAATTTCTTAAGTTTTATGATGAAATATGATGGGAAATACATACATACATTTTATTACATCAGATAATGGAGAAAAATAGAGTATTAGCCCCCTTTACACATTTTATAAATGACCCGGCAAGGGTTTTCATGAAGGTACAAGAGTAAGAATGAAAATTCTAAAAAATCTAGATCTGGAAAATGCAGTGCACTACAGAAGTAGATTAAAACTTAGATCTGGAACAAGATAGTGCATGAATATTTATATTTACAATAGATCCATATACTAAAATGTCTTTATATTACATACCCCTTGGGGTTTTCAGCATTACATGAAAGAACAGTAGTAGATATGAGATAAAACTGCAGCAGATCTGAAGAATGATTCAGAAATATAAAGTGAGCACAACAGTAAATATATCAGATCTGAAATATACATGGATTAGATGGCTAATCCATGGATCACGACAATGAAGGAAGGGTCCATCCACGAGAGATCTCTTCTCTAAATGAATGCCAAGAAGCCCTGAAACTCTGCAACTAGAAATAACGCAGTCCAAGAGGATAAACTACACTGTAAGCTTTAAGCATAGTTTTTCCTGATGCCAAGATCAAAATCTGAAGCCCCAACAGCTAATACACTCTTCCAAAAGGATAAAAGACTCACTCACTGAGAAGAGGCACTAGTATAATCTAGATCTGAGTAGATCTAGTCTCCACTTGCTGCAGCTCACTGAAACAAGTAAATCCCAATAGAATTTACACTGTCTAAGGGAGATGGAGCTTGGCCATATGCCTGATAGTGGAAGAGAAGTACAATGCCCTCCAAGAGCTACTCAATGGAAGGAGAGAGAATCCCTAAACAGGAAATCCTCATAAGTCTCTGCTAAACATCCAAGAGAACTCGAATTGTCTAAAAAGACATCAAAATAAAATATCATGGACAACCTTCTCTTGAGCCTTCCCCTTCCTTTTATAAGATGAGAGCTTGAGAAACCCTAAACCACCTTCAAAACTCTAGCTCCTTTCACATGAAGATCCTCCATCTACAACTGTGTTGATCAACAAGGAGGTTCAATGCATCTAGATAGTGCTGTGATTCGGTTCTGTTGAACCAATCAATCTCCTCAATACTTTTTCACATAAAAGGGTATTTTATTGAGACAGCCCTAATTTTCCTCTGTTCACATTGGGCATTGATTTATTTTTATGTTTTTAGGAGTTTACATGTCCTCCTTTACATTTTATTCATCAATTAAGAAAATCAAAAGAAAATGAAATATTCCTATTAGCTTGGGCTGATTAGGAATATTACAGTTTGGATGAGGAGACAGGGTTTTTGACACTCTATTATGCACTATCATCCTAGACAACTATAAAACCTTGTTTTACTTCAAAGGGCTTTAGAGAGGGAGTTTTGACAACACTAATTCTTGAGGCACTTGGTGAGTAGGGGAAAAAGTTTGGTTTACTTGGCGAAATAAGGTATGCAAATAGAGGGCTTAGGAAAACATAGACATAGTGTCATAGGCAGAGGTGGAAAACATAGTGAGAGTGTGGGACATTAGTCCAGGATTTGGTCTTGTCTAGGTGATAGATTGGTGATGCTTTGACAGGGAAGTAGGATAGTGAAAAATTTCTCTTTGAGGAGATTTCTAGAACTCACGTGATTCTTGAATTTTGTTTCTAGAAATACAGGAAAAAGCATTTAGTCATCTCAACAAGAAAAAATTACTAATGACTAACAATGGCTCCACTTGGGGAGGGCAGCTCCTTTTCAGGAGGTGTCCAGAATTTCAGATCTCTTGGTTTATGAAGACCAGTGCCTCATCCATTGGGCAGATTTTGTTCTTTCTTTTGTTGTTTCCTTTTCTGAAGTAGTGATTTTGAAAATATGAAAGCATGATTAGCTCACTTCACTTTTACCTACCCAACCTATTCACCTAACATTTTTTCTTCCTTGGGTGCACTTGAACTGGAAAACCCATTGACATTTTATTTTGAAAGCGAAAACAAACTATCTACTTCTACACTTATCTCTTCTAGGAGTTCAGATTAGGCTATTGAACTCCTTTGATTCTCTACCTATTTTATTCAACTATCAAGGTTAAACTATTCGACAGGATTCATTCACTAAGCTAAAAACATGAAATTGAAAACATGACTAAATCAAGATTAGGCAATCTGATTTATCATGAGTTTGTGGCATAAAAACAAGCTGCACACAAATGTTATTTTTGTACAAAATAAGACTAGAAAAATCAGGGCTAAGATACATAGTTTGCTATTCATCCCTATTTTTCTCCTTTGTTCTGTTTTGAGCATGTGGAACCAGTATCTCTCTTTCCTAATCTATTTTCTTTGAAAATTCAAGCTTCAATGTTTTGACCAGCATACTTTTTCACTAACTTATCAACAATAAATTTGAAACATGTTCAACCATGCTTAGGCTAGATTGCTGAACAAGACATTCTTTTCGCACCAGTAGCGACATTTAGGCTTGCACACTTTCAGTATTACTATTTTTTGGGTATAGGGCTGTGCCTTTTCTTTAGAATCTGCACTCTTTTCTATTCTTTCTATGTTCTGTATTTTTCTCTCTTTTTGACTTTTTCTTCACACAATGGTATGTAAAATGAGTGAAAATTTTGAAGCTAAGGATCTTGACAAAAGTAGTGTTTTAGTGTCCTGCCATTGATAGGACCTCCAAATGTTTCATTTCCATCAGGTTCTTGTAAAAATAAGGCATTGTTTCCTATAGTTGAACTGATAATGAATGGCCCTTTCCAAAAGTTTTCAAACTTACCATGTTTACCTTTATCTTCTCTCCTTGAGTTCCACTTCAACACCTTATCTCCAATCTGGAAATCATTGTCCTTGGTTCTTCTGTCAAATATTTTCTTCATATTTTCCTGTACTAACTATGTCCTTTTGTACACCTCCTCTCTTGTCTGCTGTAAATGGATAGTTTGGTTCAGCCTCCTTTGCATGTCATTTTCTTTTGATTGTACTTCTTGTAACAGTTTCATCACTGGGACTCCAAAAGATGTCGAGAAATGGTGTCCATGCCATACAATAATTGATAGGGAGACATACTGATTGATTTCTTAGTGGTCATTCTATCAGCCCATAGTGCATGTACTAGCTTTCCATGCCATGCCTTTTGATTCTGTTCCAAAAGCTTCTTAATGATATTGACCAAGCTTTTATTAGAGGACTCGACTAATCCATTACCTTGAGGGTAATAAGCTGTGGAATGTCCTAATGTGATGTGATATTTATAACAGAAGTCAACCATTATTTTGGATGTAAAGGCAACTGCATTGTCTGTAATGATTTTCCTAGGGAAACCGAATCTAGACATAATGTTGCTCTCAAGAAATTTGATAATGACTGAATCGGTGGCATTCATAGAGGGGATGGCTTCTATCCATTTGGTAAAGTAATCAGTAGCGGTGAGGATCCATTTGTGCTGGGTAGATGAAGAAGGGTGGATCTCTCCAATGAATTCTAAACCCCATTGTTGAAACGGAGCTTCAACAATGATCGGATGTAAAGGAAAAGGCAAAAGTTTTCTCTTGCCATCAAAAATTTGGCATTTATGGCAAGTCATGACTATTTTGTGGGTGTTAGAGAAAAGGGTGGGCCAATAGTAACTGGCTCTAAGGATCTTGTTAGCTGTGGTTTTCCAGTAAATATGGCCCCCACATTCTCCCTCATGCATTTCATGCATGATCTTTCCTGCATCATCCTCAAGCAAACATGACTTGCCAGAGAATTTTAAAGATTTTTGTTTCAGGAATCTTGCTTTTGTATTTGATAAGGTAGGAGGAGCGTTAAGATAGAATAGAACATAAATAATATCAACATACCAAGGTGAATTTAAAAATACTTCTTCAACATGTGGAGGTGTGCATTCTTCTTGTTCTTCTAAAGAGTCAACAAAATTCATATCTAATGCTTGGAGATTTGTTTGAGCCATGAGTTTTGCAAGTCCTTGTCCTTTAACCAGTTTAGTGGGTATGATTTCTAAATCATATTCTAAAATAATAGAAATCCACTTTCCCCTTTTACCATCGGGATCCTGCTTTAAGATATCTCTGACAGCTGTGTGCGGAACAAAAGCAATAATATGAGAATGCAAGTTATAAACTCTGAAGTCTTTCAATGATTTTATTAATGCAAAGGCCTGTTTTTACATGATGTTATATTTTAAGGGAGCATCCCTAAGGGCTTTGCTAAAGAAAGATATGGGTTGTTCTTGTCCCATTGCATTTTTTTGTAACAACACCACAACCACAGTATGTTCAGATGAAAATGAGAAAATATATGTCTTTGGTGAAATCAGGACTTATTAGAACTGGTGTTTGGGTGAGTGCTTGTTCAACTAGTTTGAAAGATTGTTTGGCCTCCAAAGTCACTTAACTCCTACCTCTTTTTTTATCATGTTTTTAATATTTCTCAAGAGTTCTGCAAGGTTGGGGATGAATCTTCTTAAGAATTTTATTTTCCCAATAAAGGATTGCAATTCGTTAATGTTTCTGGGATGGCTGATTTGCAATATGCCTTTAATCATTTTTGGGTCTATTTTGATTCCTTCTTCAAAGATGATGTGGTCGAGGAGTTTTCCTTCCTCGAGACCAAATAATGCTTTCTTGGGATTCAAAGACAGGCCATATTTCCTACATTTTTTGAAAACTTTTCTTAAGTGGACTAAGTGCTCCTCATCGGTCTTAGAGTAAACAATGATGTCATCAAGGTAAATGACTATGAAGTAGCCTATATCTTCTGAAAATGCTATGTCCATGGCTCTTTGAAAAGTGACCCCTGCATTCATCAACCCAAACATCATTTTAACATACATGAGTGTGCCCCAAGGAGTGGTGAAGGCATTTTCGTGTTGATCACTCGAGAATACTATCACTTGGTTATAACCGGAAAAACCATCAAGTAGTGAGATTCTTTTAGATCCAACTACCTTTTGAAGTATGTGGTCCATTTTAGGTAAGGGATAGTTGTCTTTCAAGGAGGATTTATTCATATTTCTAAAGTCAATGCAAAGTTTGATCTCTCTGGTTTTCTTCCTAACTGACACCAAGTTAGAAACCCATTCAGAGTATCTGAGGGGAACTATTACCCCGGCGTCATACATATTTTTGATCTCTTGTTCAACTAGAGGTAATAAGACATGGTTTATTCTTCTTAAATTTTGTTTGAAAGGTTTTTGTTTCTCCATGACAGGGATTTTGTGTTGAATAATTCTTGTGTCATAAGATTATAAATCTTGATACCCCCATGCAAACACATCTTTAAATTCCTTGAAGAGCTCAATATATTTCTATTTTATGTGAGGAGGAAGGGTCTTAGAAATTTTGATCATTTTAGGCTCCCTTGTGCTTCCTATGTTGTATTCCTCTATATCGGCCTCGGTAGATTCTATCTTTGGTTTTTTAGCTACATCATTAAAATTGAACAACTCTTCCAAAGGTGCAAGGCCTCTTGGTAATGTGTCATTCTTACATTGTAAGACTTCAAGGTCTCTTTGGTCTAGGTCCTCACACATCTTAGCTTTATAAGGATGTGTGATCATATTTATATCAGCAAAAGAGGACAAATTTGATTCATGATCTCTATCTTCAGTAGGACTATCTTCCTCATGTTCTAAGCTAGGTTTAGTCAATGTAAATTCATTCCTAGATTGTAGGAAATCATCAATTTGTTCGTCACCCTCAAATACCTTCCAATGATTAATGTTTTCAGGTACCATAGGATGATGTTTGACTTTGATAGGGTTTTTTTCATTTACAAGTGGTATTTGGCAATTGTTGGCAGCAAAGGCGAGCTCGTTGGCAAGGCTATTTTGGGCTCTAGGAATGTAGGTAAGCTCATATTTCTCGAAAGTTTTGGGAAGGTCTAGGGCTGAATTTCTGTACTCTCTTAATCTTGGGTTCTTGGCTGAGTATTCAACTTTGATCTATTTAATGACCAACTCTGAATCTCCCTGGGCTAATATTTTCTTAGCTCCTAAGTCTTCAAGAAAGTGTAAACTGAGGCGGAGAGCCCCATATTCTGCGATGTTATTGGTACATTGAAATTTCAATTTGTAAGAATGGCCCTCATTTGTGTTATGTATCCAAACACTAGCCCGTGAACAGGCTTTGCCACATGAACCATCAAGGCTCATGTTCCAAAGTGTTTCTATTTCATGTTTATCACTGAGTTGTTGTTCAGGGTTGCTAGAGTTTTGGTTATCATTTTCCTCATTTGAGGGTGAGTATAAGTGTTCCGGTGGGCCTAGCTCTTTCTCACTTCCTTTTACTTGTCCACTAATCTCATTCTCATTATACAAGATAAAAGAATCCAAATCTGAATGAATGGAATAAATCAGGGTGTTGTTATGCCTATCTAGGCTACTCACCTTATATTTCATGTGGGATTCTTGGTAAAATCTTCTGGTTTGATTGAAAACAGGGATAGTAGCATAAGATATGTCAAGTTGGAGGTTTCCCAGAATTTTATCTCCCTAAGATCGTGATAAAAACATGCCATATTTTGGGGGAATGTCAGCCATGACTATATCCATGACCAGGCTCTTAGTAGGGATTTCTGTCAGATTGACACATAAGTCTTTGATCAGGCCCAAGCATTTAACTCTGCTTGAATAGAAGGAATACAGATCTTTGTAGGGCCTAGTTATTTCTAGGCCCAATCTTTCCATCACTACCTTCGGCGTGAGGTTGTGAGAGGCACCAGAGTCTAGCATGGCATTATGTAGTATTTTGACGTGTATGTATAGGCTAACATAGAATGGGGGAATGGCTCCTTCTTGGTATTTTCCATCTACTTCGGGTCCAAACAACAGCTCTGGTTTATCATCTGTCAAATTCAGAATATTGGTATCGTTTCCTATGTTAAAAAATTTCAAAAATTGGGAGTGGTACATATCCTGAGCTACCGGTTTAGTGGGAGGGATGGTTATTTTGATTTTAGCGATCTATCCTTCAAAATTGAAAGGTACTTGAGCTTTGGACATATTTACATCAGTTTTATCACCCATAAATTTTTCCACATTTTTAATTTGCTGACTTTGATTCGGGGCTTTGGTAAGTAGAGCTTTCTCAGGGCCACTAGCATATGTGTTAGGACAACTTGTGTCAACTCCTGGTTGGCTATTTTTATCCTTGTTGGGATCAGTTTTCTTAGAAATGGTGCTATTATTGTCTGCTGTTTTTTAAGAATGTTTTCAGGAGTTTTCTTAACATCAGTGTCTGAATTTTTTTTCCTAGAGTTGTCTTGGTTTTTCTTACTCCTAAGATCATATTGTTTATGTAATTCCATTATGGCATTTTGTAATCCCAATTTGTGGTCTTCGGAACCTTCATACTCGTTTCATCTTGGTTTGAGGAGAAAAAACCTTGTTCTTCTTCTGTGAGAAAAAATTCACCCTCACTATTAGAGCCTATTAAGTTTAGATGATTCTCATCTAGTTGCTCAATATCTCTTTCCCCTTCATCAACATAGTTATCTTGGAAGGGTGGCCTGATTTGTTGATCATTTTCCCTTGGTCTGTTTTGGGGCGGGTCTCTTCTAAAATTTTGATTATGATTTATGTTTTGGGGATTTGTTTGGTTGTCCCAAGGGGGTGCTTTTTCATTTATGCTTATTCTCTCCATCATTCTTTCCATGGTCCTAATAATGTCGTCCATCTTGGAATTAGATGAGGAGATGGAGGGCATGGTGTCATATTTGTATGTTACCCTCTTTTCTGATCTTAGCCTAGATCTTTTTTCAATTAAGTTGGCCTCTACACTTATAGCTCCTTTTTGCATGTCTTCTAAAGTTATGGGCTCTCTTTCTCTTAATTGATAGGCCATATCAGGGTCAAAACCCTCCAGGAATTTAGCTAAGGCTAGGCCTAATGGGGGTTTCATGTTTGGTTGTAGTGCATTGTAAACACTATTGAACCTAGTGCAATAGTCTTGGACACTTTCTCCCGTGTTTCTTTTGAGATTGCTATATTTCGAAAGGATCTGAAGAGGTTTATTCTTGATTTCCCATTCTTTTATGAAAGTTTGGTAAAGGGAAGGGAAATCATGTATGCTGTTGGGAGTTAGACTTTTGAACAATTTCTTAGCTTCTCCTCCTAGGCTTTGGGCAAACATCCTCATCTTCATGGTTTAATCTTCTAATTCCATGTAGTCAAAAGCATCATTCATTCTATCTACATGTTGTTGGGCAGTAGTGGATTCAACCCCGGTGAAGTGTGGGATTCTCGATTGGAAATCATTTGGCAAAGGTACTAATGGTTGCGGTAACACAAGGGGTGCATACTATGCTGCCATGATAGGAGCTAATGGTGGATTTACAAGCAAATTATTTGTAATATGAGATGGAGTGGTTTTCACAGTGGAGGTGTGAATGGGTGTGGTGGAAGTACTCGGACAAGTAAACTGATTCTGAGCAGAGTTGGGGTGAAAAGAGCCAAAATGGTGGAGAAGTTGGAAATTAGGTGGTGTGGTAGGAGAAACTTCTCTGCTAAGACTCTGCTGTAAATCTATGGGCTCAAGGTCGGTATGGTCGATCCTACTTTGTGACTTGGTCTTGAAAAGGTTTTTGTTATGGCGCAAGTCAAACTAGGGGTCTTGCAATGCTGTAAGATGTTCAGGTGCAAAGCTTGCTTTATGAATGGTCCTATTATTAGCTAAGTTACCAGTTTCAGAGGTTTGCCACAAAATATTTTCTGGGTCATCAACTATAATAGGAGGGTTCAGATCCAGATGAGATCTGGTATTGATTCTTCGTGGAGCCAGATTTCAAACTCAAATTTAGAGAGGCTGAAATTTTATGACTATTTTCGGAAGGTTGACCTCTCTAGGTGCTATCAAACTCACACAGTGTGTGACTAGGTTTCTAGACTTCTCAGGGTTGGTTTGATGCAGTCCTACAGGATTCTATAGATACTTAGCAAAATTAGAAGGCCTACTAGAGGCTAGTGGAGTCGCCAGGTGGATATTTTTAGTTATTTTGAAGATATGTTGTCTATGGTCCACCACCAATACTAACAAAAGCCAATATAGAAATGTTTTGGGGTTTTTTCTGAGTTTCTATATACAACCCTTAAGGTATGTAAGAGTGTCTTATAGTTGATTCCTCACTTGCTAAGATGGTGAAAAATCTAGATTCTACTCTTAGGCTATTAGTTAAGTTTTCTATGATTTGACGAAGGTTTCTAAAGTCCTAAGGGATACTTAGTTTATCACTGACATCAGAGGTTGCATCATAATCACCATTGTGTTAGTGATAGTGATGAGGTAGCTATACATCATAGGATACTGTTTGATGAAGAGATTCTAGATTCCTAAGGGGTATTTAGATTGTTATGAACTCAGAAGGTCCCACCGTGTTCGCAATTATGTCGTGGTCCCGTGATTTGGCAGATTGGTAGACCAAACGATAGGGCAACATCAGACTAGTCTTTGGAGTCCTAGGACCTAGCCTACCTGGAATTAGAGAGGGCTTTCTCTATTATGCGAAGGATGTGAACTTGTTTCCTTTGGATGATTGATTTTAGGCTAGTTTTTAAGTGTAATTTGTTTGTTTTTTTTGGGTTGGGGCAAGAAGACTAAGTAGGATAGGTGGAATGAGAGGCTGTCAAATCAATAGGGCTATGGGGTCAAATGAAGTCGAGGGTGTCTAAATGATGAAGCAGAGTGTATTGCAGGCTGGTTTAGCAAGGTTAATGGATCCTTTGGGTGATGTATGAGGTGTAATGAACATTAAGTTTGGGAAAACACTAAGAGGTATTAAACATATATAGTTTGAAAGAAATAAATCATGAGGTAGGGCAAACCATTAATCTCTATGAAAAATACTCAAACTGATAAACATGTAAGATGAACATTCCGGTGATACATAGGAGCATTAGAACTCCTAACTTTAGAAATTCACCTTCAAATTTTTGGGAAAACGCATAAGATAAACAAACAACTTGATTTATGGAGAGGTAACTCCTAAAAAAAAAATATCAAGTTATTGGGAACTCTAAAATAAGTTGGTAAGCATGGGCAAAGGGAAAGATCGAAACAAGGCCTCTTTGTCTTAACCTAATCAATCAATATTCCATATAAAAGCTTCAGGATAGGGTTTTGAAAACTTTAAATAAGCAGGGCATACCATGAATCATATTTATAAGCTAGAATAATAACCACTCATGAAACAAAAAAAAGTTTTAGTGGGCCTAAGGAGCAATCAAGAATTCCTTAAGATGACTAAAAGAGGAAAACATCAAAGCTATAGCAAACAGGAGGTTTGAGGTGCTTCCATGAGCATATCTCAACCTATAATTTTCTGATCTATAGAAACCAAGCAGAATGAAACAAAATGAGGAAAAGAAAAAATTAACAAGTTAGGAAAACATCACCATTCACCGAGCTATGGAATCCTGCAATTAAGCTTCTCCAACATCAAGCCACACAAGCCATTCATTCACTTCATAAAACCAATTTGTTCTCCAAGCTCATAAAACCATGTATTTCTCTTAAACACATAAAGTCCCAACTATTTACAATGAATCCTCATGCCTTATATAACAAACAAGGAAGAGGAGAGCCATAGAGAGTAACTAGAAGCCTATTGGCCCAAAATAAATATCCTAAGTTGTCCTTGAGCCTTTGCAAAGCCCAAGGCACAAAAATATCTAAATAAATATCTTTTCCAACTATAAATGGAAATAAAATTGACTTTTAAGCCTGACATGCCTAAGGAAACTTGCCAAATGCGCATCTTCCCAGTCACACATAGGAGCGCAGTACATTGTGTGAAAATTTTGAAAACTTTCCAGGAGCGCAGCGCAGAAATAGGCCTTTTTGCAGCAGTGTTTTGGAGGCCTTCTCGATGTCGAAAAAGGCTCCGAGATGGATCGTTGGAAAGCCCTTGAAGTATAATTTATAGATCTACCTTTATGTTTTCAATATGAACTTTGATAGTTTCCCAAAAAGTGGAAAAATCCAAGACTAATAGGAGCGCAACACATGCTCAAAAAAATAGGCAGAAAGGTGAAAAAATGAGTGTTTTTGACCCTTTTGAGGGGTCAAAACAACTCCAATTGAGCTGAAATTTGGTGATCATACTCCTCTTGTGATAGGGAATCCAAAAATGTAAGCTTCGCCTCCTGAAAATGCCTTGGGAAAAAGCACGGCAGAGGTAGTGATGCGCTCCTAGGGCTCAAAATTTGGAAAACACAAGAAGTTGTCCAATTTGCCTCAAAATTTGTTGAGAGACCCCTCAAGAGGTTTTGGATACCTGTTGAGAAGCCTCAGCCAAGAATCCAAGGCTATCATGCACTTTGGCTCATTTTAGGTATTTTATTTCAATGAGGGCCTTCTTTAGCTTGGCGCTAGCAAGCATGCTTTTCCTTGCATAATGTTTGGCCATTTTCTTTTGTAGGGCAAGGCCCCTCTTGACCTCCTTGAAATTATTATGTTCCTCTTTGTAATAGTAGATGACCCTTTGAGCCATAGCAAAGTCCCTTTCCCACTCCTAAAGCTGTGCATCTTTTTCCAAGAGGAGCAACCTAGTTTTCACCTCTTGGTCCTCATTGTCACTATCTAGATCAATGAATTGAGATCCTTGAGAAGTCTTCTTGATCCTCTTGCTCCTTCTTACCTGTACCTTCTGGTCACCTTTGTCCACCTTTCCCTTTCCTTTATCTTGATGCTTGATTGCTAGAGGAGAGATGGCCCTTTGCCTTTTTGAGGTAGCAAACACATCTATTCTGCCTCTGTGATAGGTAATGGTGAAAGGTGCAATAGGTTTCACTTTCAAAGCTTGATCACTAGTGAGCTTAGGACTGTTTTTCTCTTCATGGATGATCTCTATGTGTGCATATTCCTTATCTTACTCTTGGCTGCCCTTTTTATCAACACCTTCACTATCCTTTATGCCATCATCATTGTCAAGATCATTAGGACTGTCGTCCTCTATTTTTGCAATGTTAGAGGTGCCTTGATCTTTGTTGGGCACAACTTCATTTGCATGATTGTCCTCTTCCTCATCTTTTGACCCATTGTATTCACTGTCAAGTTGATCCTTTATATCACTGTTTGCATCCTTTGTAGGGTCACGGTCTTGGGTACCTTCATCAGTATTCCCATCACTGTGAGGGTCCTTTCTTTCTTCACTAGGGGAGTTCTTTTGGCTGATCTCTCCTTCACTACCCTGCTCATTATCTTCATTATTTGGCCCTTTGTCATCATTTTATTGCCCACGGAAAAAAAATTGAAACTTTTTTTCTTGTTTGTCTTTTTCATTCTTGTCACTGTCATTTTCGTTTTCTTCATTGCTTTCATATGCCTCCTCCCCACTGTCTTCATATGTATTTTTAGTGTCATTGTCTTCATCATAAGACTCACTATTTGGATCTCATGCTCATCATGAGGCTCACTAATTTCAACTATGTTTTCCTCTTTATCAACACACTCATCTTTGTCATTGCCTTTGTTAATTTCTTCTTGGTCATCTCCCTCTCTGCCACCTTCCTCTTCTTCACTTTTTTCTTCATTTTTATCATCCTTTCCCTCACTGTTTTCTTCTTTTTCATCACTGCTTTCTTCATGGCCCTCACTTCTTTCTTCATTTTCTGATTTCGTAGGGGAAGGTGAATGAGGAAGGTCTATTTGAGGGAATGATTCATGTGAAGAATATAAACCAAGGCCAGTGGAAGGTGATGGAGGTGTGTGAGGAGGATTTTGAGATGATGATGACAGAATTTGCAGAGGAGTAGGTTGTGGAGTTGTTAAATCATTGTGGGTCATGAAAACCTCCTAGGGGATGCCTTATTGTTCTAGTTGGTGTGAGACAGTCACTTTGATGAGGGAATGATGAAAAAGGCTTGAAATTTGTTGGGATGGAGGCATTTTTTGCATGATGGAAGACATTTTCTCAATACTTTTGCAAAGATAGTAGGGCATGTGTAGCAGCTTAGTTTTGGTGAAGTGCATGAGGAGATTTATGTGGTATGAATAGACTCTGGAGAACCTGCCCTCACAGGTTAAGTATTTCATGATAATATTCATCAGGAGAGCATATATGTCCAATAGATGAGAGAAGGGGAACATAGTTTTACAGTCAGCTTGACAACTTGGTTTCAAGAATGGGCAATAGTGGCTTAGGTCTAGATACTTTTATTTGAACCACCTTTCTCCTATGCAAGGAATTCCAGTGGCCCTATATATGTCATAGGTGGTCAAATCAAATTTTACCCTGGTTAGGTGTACTTTATGTTTATGAAGGTTTAGGGCAAAGAGCTTGGTCAACTGAGGGTGACTTTGGAGCTTTTGCACCCTTTTACAGAATTCATAGCAGCCCAACTCTTGAAAACAGGTCAAAATAGTAGGGGAGGTTATCTACTCTTCAGTGTTTATAGGTTCAAACCTATTTGGAAACCCTCCCTTTATTTGTTGCTTTTTAGGCCTCTGAGTCGCCTCATCTATGTCAACATTCTCTTCTTCAAACATTTTGTCTTTCTTTCCCCCTGCCTCAAGAACCTTAAAGAGAAATGGCTCTGCTAGTGAAATGTTGTGGAAAGAGGTTAAAGGATATGATGACTTATCTGACTAGGTCAAGGCATAGCAGTGTGTAGGTTAAGTGTTGATTTTTAGGATTTAACTGCCTTCTCTAACACCAATTCTCAAAATTTTGAGTGGCCTTATCTTTATAAAACCATGCATATGCAGGAAAAAGGTTCAAAATACCTCTTGAAACACCTCCACAGTAGATAAAATGGTTCAAAAAGCAGGCTGCAAAATAGTGGTAGGAGTGCAGCACAGTGACAGGAGCACAGCATAGTGGTCGGGCAGCTCGGGTCACCCTGAACGGGACTGTCGTGTAGATTTTGGAGCAGTGGCAGGAGCGCAGCACAGTGGCAGGAGCGTAGCATAGTGGAAGGAGCGCAGCATGGTGTCGAGTGTCTAAACGTGCCCTCGTTCAGCAGTTGAAGTAGTGGTAGGAGTGCAGCATGGTGTCAGGTGGCTCAGGCATGCCCTTGTTCAGCAGTTGCAGTAGTGGCAGGAGCATAGCGCAGTGTTGGGTGGCTCAGGCATGCCCTTGTTCAACGGTTGCAGTAGTGGCAGGAGCGCTACACGGTGTTGGGTGGCTCAGGCCACTCTGAACGTGCATGTCGTGCAGAGTCTGAACGCCAGGCACAAATGTAGGAGCGTAACACCAATGTTCAGTTGCACAACGCGCAGTGCAAATTTACACTGGGAGAAGCTAAAACCATGCAGCACAACTCTACAGGAGCACAATGCCTGGAAAAATTCACCCGAGGACTTCTAGCAGAAAAATTGGAAACCCTCTCTGTGAGTGAAAATGAGCAAAGGAGTGGGGAGATGTTTCTTTGTAGGGATTTTATACATCTTGTAATATTCCTACTTAGCCTAAGCTAAGAGGAATATACATTTTTGTTTCATTTTTTGTTTCATGAATAAATGAATAACGGAGGACATGTAAAACTCCTGAAAACAATGAATAAATCAATGCCCATGTGAACAAGGATAAATAAGGGCCATGTAAACAAAACACTAGCAGGTGTGAATGTGTTTGAGCTATGAGACTAGGTCAACCTTGACCAAATCTACAACACAGTCTAGATGCAATGTACCTCATGGATGGATAGCACAGTTTTAGATGGAGGCTCCACATGTGAAAGGAACTAATTCATTGAGGTGGTTTAGGGTTTGAAAAGGCTTTTATCTTATAAAAGGAAGAGGAGAGCAGCATGAGAGGGTTTTTGATTATGTATATTTCTGAATATATTTTCTGTTTATACATATATCATTCTCTGATGTTTAGCTGAGGATAATGTTGCTTAGCATTGGGTGTTCCTGAGCGGGAATCCAACCTCCTTCTTAGAGTAGCTCTTGGAGGAGCCTTTTTTGTCTTGTCCACTATTTATCATTTGGCCAAGCTTCATCTTGAAGCTACAATGCTGGTCTTGTTTAGGATTGGGTTGTCCTTGTGAGCTGCAGCAAGTGGAGGATATTTTCATATCTATGCATCTCTAGCACCCATTTTCACTGGTAAAGTCTTATATCGCTTTGACAAGAGTGTCCTAGACCCTTGGAGCTTCAGATCCATATCTTGGAATCAGGCCAAAGCATACTTAGAGCCTACAGTGCAGTCCCTCTTCCAGGACTGCGTTATTTGCAAGAGCAGAGTTGTAGGGAGTTTTGGCATCATCTTGGAGGAGAGATCTCTGGTGATTGGATTATTCCTTTCACTGTGGTGATCCATGGATTGGCCATCCAATTCATGTTAGTTTAAGATCTGATCTTCTATACATCACATGCTTCAGATTTTCTTGAATACCATTGCAGATCTGTAACTTAGATCTCAGATCTACTCACTGTTATTCATGTTTTGCTGAAATCCCTAAGGGGAGTGTATAAAAAAGCCTTTCTTGTATACAGATCTGAAATAGATCTATTATTTTTCTTACAAATCTACTCTAGATCTGAGATGTAATCAAATGTTGCTTCAGCCAATGAAAATAATGCTGTCAAGCTTATTCCTCTATTTCTTGTGGTTGTAGCACCTCATTTCTGAGGGATTCTTCTTGTATACTCTTTTCCTTTCTGTTATACATTGTATAAGTTGCATTGTAAATCTATTTTGCTGATTTATAGCTAAAGAATGAACCTCCATATTGGTCTCTTTCTCTCAAACAATTGAACTGCATTATTTCTGAAGAATTTTGTTGCATATAGTTGCAGCCCCTTTCTTTGGGTGTTTTCCAGCCATACTAGGTGGTGGGAGGTCTGTTTACCTCACCTAGTTTGATTTTTTTTTGCTCTCCTTTTGGATATATACACTATATCCATTGATATAAGGGATCCATGAGTTTTAGACTCATTTCAGTGCACAGATTTATGAAGAGTGCATTATTCCAGTAGGCTTTGTTGTGCATTCCCATTTGGGGATATTAAAGTGGTATCAAAGCATTTTTCTTGGCACATCCTATGCTTTCATTGAAGAGCCAAAACCAAGAAGACTTCAAGAGAATATGAGCCTCTTACTAATAGAGAAAAGAGGTATCTAAATAGAGGACAAAATAAATTGTATTACACCAATGATGATCAAGATAAGGGTAAAGCCCCTGAAACTGGAAGTGATAAAGAAGGAGAAGAGTTTTTAAGAACTCTTTTGGTAGCCATGCAAGATCTTGCTAGAGAGATAAAAGAGATGAGAATGGACAGGATCAAGGAATCTCCTAGGATATTTCATCCTCGAGAAAGCTCTGGCATGTCTCACCACTGGAATGATCAACCAGTGAACCAGCCACAAGCTCCACAATGCTCTACTCTGCCTACTTTCTTGGCTGTGGAGAATGAAGGGCCTCATGAGCAAGCATCCCTTGAAGACTAATTTTAATAATATGAGTCTCAAAATTAGAGATTCAAGGACCACTTGATTTTTCAAGAGTTTTGTCACCTCAAGGACAAAAGAAGACCAAGGCATCAGTATAGAGATGGTGGATTCATTCAGAATCATGATCGACATCACTCTATGGGAAGATTCTTTTTACACAAGTTTTATGGGTTATCCAACAGTTCTGCAAAAGTATGGGTAGAAAAGCTGTATATCTACTTTCAGTTGAACAAAGTCCCTGAGATGGAAGCTATCAAGATTGCAGCGCTGCACTTTGAAGGTGAAGCACACAATTGGTGGTTCCATGGGTTGTCTACATCGGGCCATGCTAATGTGATTACCTATTCTGAATTTACTAGAATACTGGTGGAGAGGTTTGACATAAAGGATCCAGAAGCACCTTTCACGAGCCTTGCAAAGTTGAAGCAATCAGGAAATGCAGAATCTTATATCTCTAAGTTTCTGAGATTATCTGTTACAGTTCCTGATCTGTCTGCAGCAAGGAGGGTGTACATGTTCATCGATGGCTTGGATGAACCTCTGCATGGGTTGGTTAAATCTACCAAGCCCATTACATTACATGATGCCATTGAGAGGGCTAGAGACCTTCAATATTCCTTGCCAAAAGAAAAGGAAACTTTTCAGAACAAGCCCCCTTACCTTTCTAAAGGGAAGGAAGAGAAAGTTGCTCCTTCCAAGGAGAGCTCATTCAAGGATGTATATACATAACACATTATATATATATGTAACCTGCGGAAGAATACTTAAAATGAAGTTTGGCTTTAGAGATGGCGCAGCTCATTCAAGAAGCCTCTTGATATTGAAGTCTGGAGGGAGCTAAGGAGGAAGAGGCTATGTTTCACTTGCCAAGAATCATGGGCACTTGGACATAGATGTGCTGCTAGAAAAGCACACTACATAGAAGTCTTCTCAGATTTTGAGGAGGAAGAAGAAGATGATGAACCAAGAAAAGGTCACTGCACTGAAAATGTTCAAGGAGATCCAACACCATCTGGAGATGGAAATGGAGCATTTACTCCAATAGGAGGAACTCTTTCATATTTGAGAGGAGTACCTAAGTACTTGACCTTAAGATTTCAAGGTTAAATCATGAATCAGAAGGTTTCTGTATTGATTGACAGTGGGGAAACACACAACTTTATTGATGCTTATCTTGTGCAGAGGAGGGAAATACCCACTAATACTTTTGAGAGATTCTTTGTTTTGGTCCCAGGAGATAGAAAAATGCAATGCATGCATTATGTCCCATCACTTTCAGTCACTATGGGATCCTACACTTTGGTGGATCACTTTTTGTAGTTGACATACCAGACACCAATATCATTTTGGGTGTTCAATGGTTGATTACATTAGGGAATGTTACCACTAATTGGAAGGCTTTGCAAATGGAATGGGTGGACATGAATTGCGGTGAACCTCAAATCATCCAAGGCATGCATACTTACCCGTCACCTAACACTTCCACACAAAAAATAGAGATGGATTTGCGCAGTGGAATCAAGAACCTCACAGTCCCTTCTCTTATGTTCTTGATATTTTTGCATGGGACATTCTTATCTAGTGGAAAACCCCTTGGGAGGCCACCAAATTCAGATATTGTGGGGAAGACCTCACAAAGTGCTGCTCCAAACTTAGATCCAGGAGGGATTGGAGCAATGGAAGACAAAGCTACAACGCTGGGAGGCTTGGGACAACTCAAGAAGAAGGGGAATCTTCTTCCCTTATCACTACCACCCACTCTCATTTTTGGATCTGCACTGTGGGAGGAGAATATTGGAAGGATCAACCTTCCAATGCACACCTTTGGCATGGGAGATGTCAAAGAGGAGATTAGCAACATGACAGAAATTCCTGTGGATGTATCATCAACGCTGTCATTGTTGAACAGTGTAGATATATATTGGAAATCTCAAATGCTTGTAGAGTATTCCAAATATCTCCACACATGTATGATACTAGATGACATGTATCAAGAAGAGGGCTACTTAGTCCAAGGAGGAGTCATCTATCATCATGGTAGGGTCTTCTTGTCTAGAGCTTCCAAACTCAAGCATAAGATACTACAAGGGGCACACAAAGAGTTCTTTTTCAGCCATATGTAGTCAATGATGATCTACACCCTAATCATGAGGAGCTTTGATTGGGATGGCTTGAATGGGGAACTACATCAGAACTTTCAAGAGTGCATGAGCTATGTGGAGTTGGGGCAGCCAAGGAACTCTATGCAAGAGTCATTTCAACCATCTCTTCCTTCTTTTGAGAGAGGAGAAATGTCCATGCACAACTCCGTGTGTATGAGGAACTTTGATGGTAAAGAATCTGATCATGTAGAGAAAGTTTCATTTTCTAATTTGTCACATTATTTTACCATGTTTTGCAGGCCATGACTCCTAAAGGGAGTGATATATTATGTAGATCTCATGGCATTTATTGGGCCACCAAAATTTCTGAACTTGGCCACTCCCTTGTTGTGCAAAGGGAGATCGTTTTTCATGATGGGTGCTTCCCAAAGGCACCAAACATATCTTACATCTTCAGCCATGTTAAGATAACTTATGAATCAAGTAAGTGGTGGGAAGATCACTTACCACACCTTGATCTAATGCAGGCAGGAGATGCATTGCGTTGGCCTCACATGTGGGATTTTGACCCACCTCCTCATGCTCAAATTTATGTTTGTATATATGTAATTATGCTTCCATAATTGGATGATATAGTTGTGCTATTTATGGTATTGTATGGAAGGAGGATGGGTAGTTTGTATGTACCACACACGGAACTTCTATGTACCTCATGCTACATGTTTTAGAGAGAGAATTGCTCAAACCATGTTTATTTCTCGTTGAGTTTTTCTACCCTTTGTGGATGGATTATGTACATCTTATGATGACTTTGGAGGAACAATTCGTGATGGGTTGTATTGGTGAACACTTAGCTTTTGAGGAGAGCTTAACCTTTGATGGTGTCACCAATGGAGGAGGAGAAGTTTTGCAACACTCGCCCTATCAGTTTCTTGAGGACAAGCAACATTTTGGAGGGGCGGACTGTAAAATTCCTACTTAGCCTAAGGTAAGAGGAATATACATTTTTGTTTCATTTTCTGTTGCATGAATAAATGAATAAAGGAGGACATGTAAAACTCCTGAAAATAATGAATAAATCAATGCCCATGTGAACAAGGTTGGGCCATGTAAACAAAACACTAGCAGGTCTGAATGGGTTTGAGCTATGAGACTGGGTCAACCTTGACCAAATATACAACGCAGTTTAGATGCGATGTACCTCATGGATGGACAACGCAATTTTAGATGGAGGCTCCACATGTGAAAAGAGCTAATTCATTGAGGTGGTTTAGGGTTTGAAAATTATTTTATCTTATAAAAGGAAGAGGAGAGCAGCATGAGAGGGTTGTTGATTATGTATATTTTTGAATAATAGTTTGTTTAGACATATATCATTCTCTGCTGTTTAGCTGAGGATAATGCTGCTTAGCATTGGGTGTTCCTGAGCGGGAATCCCACCTCCTTCCTAGAGCAGCTCTTGGAGGAGCCTTGTTTGTCTTGTCCACTATCTGACATTTGGCCAAGCTTCATCTTGCACCTACAGCACTAGTCCTATTTAGGATTGGGTTGTCCTTGTAAGCTGCAACAAGTGGAGGATAGATATTTTCAGATCTATGCATCTCTAGCACCCATTTTCACTAGTAAATTCTTCTATCCCTTTGAAAAGAGTGTCCTAGACCCTTAGAGATTCAGATCAATATCTTGACATCAGGCCAAAGCATACTCAGAGCCTACAGTGCAGTCCCTCTTCCAGGACTGCGTTATTTGCAAGAGTAGAGTTGCAGGGAGTTTTGGCATCATCTTGGAGGAGAGATCTCTGGTGATTGTATTATTCATTTTAGTGTGGTGATTCGTGGATTGGCCATCCAATCCATGTTAGTTTCATATCTGATCTGTTGTACATCACATGCTTCAGAGTTTCCTGAATACTACTACAGATCTGTAACTTAGATCTCAAATATACTCACTATTATTCATGTTTTGCTGAAATCCCCAATGGGAGTGTATAAAGGAGCCTTTCTTGTATACAGATCTAAAATAGATCTATCATTTTGTATACAGATCTGCTCTAGATCTAAGATGTAATCAACTGTTGTTTCAGCCAATGAAAATAACAATGTCAAGCTTATTCCTCTATTTCTTGTGGTTGTAGCACCTCATTTCTGAGGGATTCTTCTTGTATACTCTTTTCCTTTTTGTTATACACTGTATAAGGTGCATTGTAAATCTATTTTTCTGATTTATAGCTAAAGAATAAACCTCCATATTGGTCTCTTGCTCTCAAATAGTTGAACTGCGTTATTTCTGAAGCAGTTTGTTGCATATAGCTGCAACCCTTCTCTTTGGGTGTTTTCCAGCCATACTAGATGGTGGGAGGTTTGTTTACCTCACCTCGTTTGATTTGTTTTTGCTTTCCTTTTGTATCTAGACACTAGATCCACTGATATAAGGGATCTAGGAGTTGCAGACTCATTTCAGTGCACAAATTTCTGAAGAGTGCATTATTCCAGCAGGCTTTGCTGTGCATTCCCATTTGGGGATATTATACCTCTTTTGGAAAATTAGAAACACAACCCATTTTAATAATGTTCATTCCTTTTCACTTTTTCTCATTGTGCCTTTGTCTGCTGCTGGTCCTGTAGGTTAGCAATTAAAACATTTTCCTTTTTCTCACTGTATTTTAACTCATGCTTGCCCCTTTTGAAAATTTGTATATGCTTCTAACTTTTTTCTTTCCTAGAGAAAGAATCTTGAACTGACATTTCCTGCCTATTTAGGCTGATATTGTTCATTAATTTTCTACCCTTGGTGTAGTGGAGTATTTATTTTCATGTCTGCCCCTTTTGATCTTCTTTAAACCTCAGATTTTACCTTATGTTGAGGTGGGGTTAGTGCTTGTCTACCAAACCCTATAAGGTAGCTTGAAGACCCTTGAAACCATCTGTTGTGATTAAGGAGGTTTCTTTATCACTGTTTTGACCTTCTTTTTCTATCTTCCAAGCTTCTAAGTTTTTAGGGATACTTGCTGCTTTCTTCTAGGTTGTGAATGGTCCTCTCATGATGATCCTACTTTTTTACCTTACCTCATGGCTAATCTGATGGTTTTTTGGTCTTCTTTGCAGGAATATAAGCAAAGGGAAGTTTTCCCTCTACAAGATTCATGCTTGAAGCCAAAAAAAATTTTAATGATCTTTTTGATTGATGCACAATGTTGCTTATGTGCCACTGTATTTTAGGACCTACATGGACCTTTTGATGGGAAGCACTTCATAACATCCTCTCATGAGATCATTATGTTCCTTGTAAACTTAAGCCTGTTGTATCTTACTACCAGTTTTGGATGCCTTTATGAGTTTTTAGGTCTCCTTCTTTGTCACTATTTCTGCTGTTGACCATTTACAAAACATTTCTACAGAAATGCTTGGACATGGTAATTTGCTCCCTTGCAGGCTTGCTGCTTGATCAAGAGGATATATTTGGAGGTATTTGATATTCTTTGGACAATGATAAACTTCATTCTTTTTTTCTCTTGACTTCACCTCTGAATATTTGTGGAAACAGTGGATTCAGAACCATGATAGTGCATAACCTAGGTGACCCTATTTTACTTATTGTAATGCCCTTGGAATAGGTTTTTTGACTGAAAAATTGAATCAGGGTTTGGATGAGGAGATAGAGTTTTTGACACTCTATTATGCACTATCATCCTAGACAACTATAAAACCTTGTTTTACTTCAAAGGGCTTTAGAGAGGGAGTTTTGACAACACTATTTCTTCAGGAACTTGGTGAGTAGGGGAAAAAGTTTGGTTTACTCGTTAAATAAGGTGGTATGACATAGAGGGCTTAGGTAAATAGAGTTACAGTGTCATAGGTAGAGGTGGAAACATAGTGAGAGTGTGGGACATCAGTCCAGGATTTGGTCTTGTCCGGGTGATAGATCGGGCGATGCTTTGCTGTGGAAGTAGGATAGTGAAAAATTTCTCTTTGAGGAGATTTATAGAACTCACATGATTCTTGAATTTTGTTTCTAGAAATCCAAGACAAAGCATTTAGTCATCTAAAAAAGAAAAAATTACTGATGACTAATAGCCCCAACCCCCCCCCCCCTCATATATGATACCATACAACCAATGGCTAAGGACCGGGGGCACGACGTGGTGGAGCTCGCCGAAATTTTAATTTAAAAAAAAAAAAAAATTGACTATGTAATATGGTTGAAAAATCAGATTTATGGTGTTATTGTGCATTTTAACTGTTCCATAAATTGCATCGACAATCTGCTAAATTATCGCTCCGTTAGCCCAATTCATGGCGAAATTGTAGGACGGTTCCGGATTTTGGGAAATTTGTAGAGCGACTAGCAGCAAAGCTAGGGAGGCTCATAACTTCTTCAGTTTTTGACGAATTTCGGAGTAGAAAGAGGCTAGATAAACATTTTTTACAGTTTTGGAGCTAATGGAATGGGTTTTGAAGCCATTGGAACATTGTATACTAATGTAACCACCATTTTTAGCATAATAATATAAGGCTAAGCCATTGGAAGTTGGACCAAGGAGATGTAGCCCAAGAGGGGTGAACTTCTTCATCACTTGTAGTGTTGTGGTTATTTTTATGGTGTATTTTTCTGTTGGTTATGCATTTTCAAAGTTTAAATTCATGTTTTATGTGTATAATAATTTAACATAAGGCTCATAAAACTCAATTTTAACACTTGCAATTTATAAACCCTCAAGCATATTTACATTAAGATCTCATACATCAAGTTTGTTATCAAAGCCAAGGTTTTCTTTACATCGTGAGGAGACTTAATTGTTTGCAAGTTTATGTGATTCTTAATGGTTGAAGCTCAAGAGAGGAGAATAAAATCTTCTGGTTGCAAGTCCTCAATTTAGGTCAACGACAAGGAGAACAAGTTTGCCACAATATCCACCACAAATTCTTCCTCAAATTGCATTTGAAGCTTCAACAAGTATGTCACATGAAGGAGAACCTGACAATATGTCAAAGGATGAAAAATCCTCCAGGAAAGCATTCTTTGATATGAAAATAATAGTGAAATTTTTCTATGAGGAGAGAAGCACAAGGATGCAAGGTGAGAGCTCCAATATTCCAAAGGGAGATAAGTCTTCAAAAGGAAAAGAAGGAGATCGATAAAAACCTCAAAAAAGCAATTGAAATGGTGAAAAACTACCTTGTACACCACCATCCTCGCCACCATCTTCACCATCATCTTCTTCCACAACAGGCCCTTCCCAAAACACCTCCACATTCATTAGATAAGTTTTGAGGTATAAAATGGGCCTCCTAAGAAAAATATACAACCATAATAAACTTTATAAGAACCAATAGGATTCAAGATGATGATGCCAACCATGGGGGATGATTCACCATTTTTGGGGTAAAAAGGTAAAATGATTAAAAAATAATAAAATAATAAAACTACTTTTCAACTTGTATTTTCAACTTATCTCCCTAAGATTTTACTCAAATTTCGAGCGCGAATACTCCTTGGATGCAAAATTTAAATCCTCATCAAAGGAGTATCCATGTTGCATACCTTTGATGGAATTTGCTACATGAAAAATGAGATATACATAAAAACATATGATTGCAATCACGTTTTTTATGTATTTCTCATTTTTCGTGTAGCATAGTCCATAGAAAGTATGCAACATGGGTACTCATTAGATAAGGAATTAAATTTTTCATCCAACAAGTATTCCCACTCGAAATTTGAGTAAACCCTTAGGGAGATAAGTTGAAAACATGAGTTGAAAAAGTAGTTTTTTTATTTTTCCCTCTAAAATTTGATGATGTAATCTAATCTTATTTTATTATTTACACTATTATTTTAATTTCCTTAGGAGGCCCATTTTAGACCTCAAAATTTTTCCAATGCTCCAAAAGGTCATGGTAAAAATCCATTTTAAATATTGAAATTAAGTTTGATTTGCCTATGTATGATGGAGACGTAAATGCTAAAAGATTAGACAATTGACTATGTTAGCTTGAAGTGTATTGCAGGATACAAAGAATCAAGGATGATGGCACAAATATTCAACTTCCTTCATTGAGATTGGAAAGTGCAACACGTATTTTGTGGGAAGCCAAAACTCAAGAGGATATGAAGAAACATGGTGAGGTCTTAACCACTTGGAATGATTTTGTTTCTGCCTTAAGGAGACAATTTTATCCATTAGAATACATGAAAAAGGCTATAATGGACTGGAAAAAATTTAGGCAAAGTAAAGGAAAAAGTGTCAAAGCTATACTCAAGAGTTTAAGAGAAGAGCACTAATTTTGGGTGTAGATTTGACATCTCAAGAAACTTTGCTAAAGTACATTGGAGGTTTGCATAGTTACCTAAGACATACTATTCTCGTGTTTAATCCTTCAAATTTAGATGAAGTATGTGTACAAGCCACACATCTAGAGGCAAGAGGGAAACATTTTTCGGAGGAGACAAGTGAGGATACCTTTGAGTCTGAGAAAGGAAAGGGTAAGTTCAAGGGTAAAGGTAAGAATAATGCTTCCATCAAGATGGAGAAAGAAAAAATCACATGAAAACACTCTTCGAAAGATGGGCATGATGAAGATCATTGCTGGAAACTTCATCCACAAATGAAACCCAACAAGCTTAAAAACAAGGAGAAGGAGAAGACAACTACAACAATAACACATGATTTAGGTTCTGATTCCGGAGATGAAACAAAGATCAATGGATTGGGTTTGAAAGGTAAGGACATTGCAAGTAATATTTATTCAATTTATCAAGATAGTACTTAAGATGATGAAAAAATAATTGAGCTTTTCCATGTTAGATTTATTTCAAAGCATTCCAAGATTGACACCCTATTTGATAGTGGTTCACAAGCAAACCTTGTTTCTGAAGACTTAGTCAAGAAGTTGAATCTAGAAACCATTCCTCATCCAAGACCTTATCCTTTAGGTTGGATATGTAAGAATGAAATTTTTTAGGTGATGAGGAAGTGCATACTTAGATTTGCAATCACTTACAAACTTTCTTGATGAAGTTGAACTTGATGTTGTTCCGCTTGATATTTCTTGTATTGTTTTGGGTAGCCCATATCTTTATGATAGGAGGGAAATATCTCATCACCATGAGAATAAGTATCACTTGTTCAAGAATGGGATTGAGTACATTGTTACAGTACATAATGAGAAGATGAATTCATCTCTTATGCATGGTGCACAAATGAAGAGAATTTTGAATGCTAGTCAACATATTGCTTTGTTAATGTTCAAGCATGAAGATGTTGTAAATGAGGCCTTTGAAGGAGATGAATCAAATGAAAATTATGATTTCATTGAGGTTGCTAATGGTTGTGATAATATGTTTCACTGGTTGTGATAATATGTTTCAAAAAAAGGTCAACAAGATGAGAAAAAAATGTAGCAGCATGCATCATTGTTGAGCAGTGATGTGAACAAGATGCGACTGCAAGAGAGTGAAAAGGTCAAAGAGAAAGCATAAAAAAGTTTGCAAAGAGGGCATTGGGTTCAAAGTTTCTTCTTGTGGGTTTCACAATTTTTTTTCTTTGAAATGGGATGCTGCATGGTGATGGCGATCACATTTGATCAAGACTCGATCCAAGCACATGAGAAGGCAAGTTAAACATGGTCATGTTGACAAGGTTCGAGGTGAGAATAATTTCAAGTTGTTTAAGTTTCCTTTGATTGACGACCAAGGAGGGAACATGTTTTTTTATTTAAGGACAATTTTTTGTTCTCCAAATTTTGGGAAATTGTAGCAAGATGTTATCTACAACAACAAGACAAGATCTCCAGAACCAAGGGAAAAGATCAGTTTTCATGAAAAGCTCAAATTATTGAATTCAGGAAAATTCCAATGGATTGCTACTAGAAGGGTGATGGGGTTGTACCCTCATCCAAATTTTCAGTAATAAAATAGATTTTGGGGTCCAAAATCTTCCAGTGGGGAGGAGTGATTATGTGCTAAAAAATATGCTAAAAAATGAAAGATGTCGGAATGGCGTGGAACCTGAACGACTGCATAGATATCATCGTTCTAAATCCGACACAACTCTTTTCATTGAAAACCAAAACCGTATGCTCCCAGAAACGAGTTATGTTCATTTTCCCAAACAAGAATTTTTTTCAAAAATGATAGCTAACTGGGAAAAATGTTGGGCCAGTGGCAGGCTACCACATAGCCTCTTCTGATTGGTCAAAAGTCAAATTTTTTTGGGCCTACCATATCCTGACATGTGGCAGGCCTTGAATGGTGTTGGTTTGGAATTTTTTGAATGGTTGGTTGGTGGAAAACCACATGCTGCCACGTGGCCCAACTAGAGGCTGCCACATGGCAACATGGGGGCCACCAAAATTTTGGTTAAGTCCAAACTGCACCTCTATAGGAATTGACACCGAAACATTTTCACAAACATCGAATGCTCTAGCCATATGGGCTACGATAGTCCTTGTTAAACCATGTCAATGAAAAAATATTTAAATGTTATATGGCGGAGTTTTGGGGTTAGGGGTTAGGGCTTAGGACCGGGGGTGCGGTGCGATGGAGCCCGCCAAAATTTTAATTTAAGAAAAAATAAAATTAATTCGACTATGTAGTATGGTTTGATATTCGGTTTTTGGTAATTATTGTGAATTTTAGCTATCCCACAAATTTCACTGACAATCAGCTAAATTTTTTCTCCGTTAACACAATTTCAAGGTGAAATTGTAGGGCGGTTCCAGAATTTGGGGAATTTGTAGGGTGACTAGCAGTAAAGCTAGGGAGGCTCATAACTTCTTCATTTTTTGACCAATTTTGGAGCAAAAAGAGGCTAGATAGGAAATTTTGACGGTTCTGAACCTGATGGAACAAGTTTTGAAGCCATTTGAGCACTATAAATGTATGTAATCACCATTTTTTAGCATAGTGATATAGGCCCAAGCCATTGGAAGATGGACCAAGGAGACATAGCCTAAGAGGGGTGAAATCCTTCATCACTTATTGTGTTGTGGTTATTTTTATGGTGTATTTATCTGTTGTTTTCTGCAATTTTAGAGTTTTAAATTCATGCTTTATGGTTTTAAGAATTTAACATTAAGGCTCATAAAACTCAATTTTTAACACTTGTAATTTACACATCCTCAAGCACTTTTATACAGATCACCAACCCAAGAGAAGGATAACTTGGGGGAATATTAGATCACTATAAATTCACACTTGTCCTCCATTTAATACTAATTCACATCACCATTTGAGGGATAATAAGGAAGAATATGAGGAATATTAGAACGAATAATTTGAGGCAGAATTAGAAGGATGATTTCTAAGGGAAAAAACCAAAAATTTTGAGGAAAGTGAAGGAGGCCAAAATTTTAGGAGGCTAAATTTGTCTCTAATTGACTAATTTTGACCTCAATATGTTTGTGGTCATTTTGAATTTTATTTTGGCTGGGAAATCAAATTTTTCCTCTTCTTGAATAAGGAAATTTAAATAAGAAAAGGTTGTTGGATTTTCCCCTAGTTAGAGTTTTCCCAAGATAAATTTTGGTTTAAGGATCATTGGAAAGTAATTATTAGTTAGGAAAACAATGAATAATTGACATGGTATCAGAGCTATGGTTAAAAAGAAGCTAGAAAGACTTAAAGAAATACAAGGTAGATGAGGTATGATTTTGAAGAGAAGTTTCTAGGTATTTCTATTTTATAAAAGTAAATCTCTAGACTAGGCTGAAGCCCTAGTCAAATATCTGATTAAAAGGGGAAATTTTCCGTGAAAAATAAGGTTGAAATATCCTTATGTATATGGGAAGAAGACCGAAGCCCTAAGTTAAGTCTCCAGTCCATTGTTTAGAGGATCAAAAGATAATAATCCTATAATAGACTAAGATTTACCTTAATCCAAGCTTTAGAAGGTCGAAAGACCTTAATATGAAAATATAGAGGCAGAAGGTAGTCAGAACGAGTCCAAAGTTCTACAAATAGTGGAAAGGCCCATGAGCCAACATTTGAAGGACTGATTAGGGCTTGATATGATCTTGTGAAAACACTCAGACCTATGGTAAGAGTGAATAATGATCACAATGATACTTTTTCATAAAACAAGTTTTAATGATTGAAAGGGTTAAACAAGTATCATACCATAAATATTCTTATGGAATATCTGAAAGCTCTAAATCTATCATAATGAAGATAACGTTAGAAGATCCTTATTTCTTGTGTTCTATATATATTATGATTTTTTGAATGTGTTATGTGGAAACCCCCCTTGAAATATGATTTGACAGAAAATAACCATAACATAAGAGATGGAAATTAAAGAGCATGGAATAAGATAATATTTTAAGTATAATCTTGAGTTAAATTTTGAATTCTATGGAATTATTGAATTTGTGGCATAATCTAAATTTATTTTGCAAAACCTAAGCCCCATTCTAAATTTAGACCTTTTCTTAAGCAAGGTTGTGCTTGTTGTTGATCACAAGGATTCATTGCTACTAAGAGAATCAATGTATTTATAACTACTATGGTTTAACTTGTCATGGCTGATGCTCATTTTGAGTTTAGGACACATTGTTACCGTTGAATATAGTGATAATGTTGGTTGTGTCATGATCAATGAACATGTGCAAGAAGTATTTTATATTATTGATATTGAGAAGTATGTTGTGTGAAGGGATGTCTCAGCCAAAAAGACAAATTATTTATGTTTCTAAAATCATTTTGAGGAGGCCAAGTTACTTGGAAGGATCAAGAGTAATAATTTGAGATCTTCCCAATAGTTTGTACTACTTTGAGGATAGAATTTGTCGATATAAAGGAATTTTGGACCATTTAAAGATTGCTTGTTTATTAAGAGTTAGTTTATAGTGCAATGCTATAGAGGACAATAAAATGTCATTCCCTCCCTCAAAGACACTTATTTTCATGATGTATTCCATGGAGATTTTTATATTTGACTTGACCTTCTATATTTTGCCTTTTGTTGATAGTTGGAGGATGTTGTTTCTAGTGATAGATGGAGGCCAAATACAACCCCTATAAAAGCTATAATGGACCATTAATATTGATATATTTACTTGAACTGATACCAAGATAGAACATACTTGATTTTTTGATGATATGGGCATGGGTACTTTATGGTTTGAATATTTTGAAATGGAAATAAAAATTTTCATATGATAAAGTTTGTTGGACTTACACTAAGTGTAAATGAAAATTATAAATCTAGGGTTTGTAAAGTCTAGAAGAATTAAAGTCTTGGATATGAAAGCCTTAGGCTTTGTGGATAAAACCCTAGATCTAGACCTAGATAGATGATTCCACTGAATAAAGAAACCCTACCTCATGTAAGGAAGGAAATATAAGCAAAATTTTGATAATGAGGATGAGGATGATAAGTTTGCAGATGGATGAAAAAAGGCAAGGGTCAAGAGGGAGATCCTCTACGATCCTCAAAAGATAAGTACTTTATATCTCTCTTCATTAATTATTATTGTTTTTCTATTAATTAGCCGCTTGTATTTTTTTCTCTTACTGGGCTATAATAATTCTTCCATGGGCCTCTTAGTGAGGATTATAGGTACATTTTGAAGGCTCCCAAGGCTTGAGGAGAAGCTGGAAGTATTAGAAAAATGAAGGAAAAGATGTGAAAAGAGGATTATCCGAGGGCCAATGATCTGTGTAGGGAGAAATTTTACTGAAATCTATAATCATACTTGTTGACCGGAAGAACTCCTAGTTCAGAGGAAGCAGGAAGGCCTTCAAGTTTGAAGGATTTAATTGTACCGAGAACTGTAGAAAGTAAATAATGACTTCAAAGTGGATTTACAAGATCAAGCATTTGGTAGATGAAATTATAGAGAATTACCAAGTGAGTATCTCCCATGAAGAGGGAGAGGACTATGAGGAGAAATTTAATCTATTTGTCGAGAAGAAGTGTACAAGGAGAAAACTATGGACTTTGAGGTACATGAGAGGGTATCTCATTCTTGTACATTGGAGAAATATTTGTACGAACCTCGGGATTGGTATGGATATCTGAGAAATCTTGGTTGATCTTGTTTCTGATGAGAGTGGAAGGACTAACTTGTTAAAGGGAGGAAGAATGGCAATAATATTTGCTTATGTGATAAAGGGATAAATCATGACAAAGGGAGTTGATCTCTAGTATCAAGATGAAGGATATTGGTTGGATATATTACATCTTGGGACTAGAAGTATGGAACAAGGTAGGTGACATATTCCTTGGTAAAAAGGAAGTGTATCACTGTGATCCTTGAGATATTTGGTATGATGGACAATAAGTCCATGGCTATTCCCATGGTATCCAATTTGATGAAGCTGAGTGGTAGAGGGAGCAACCTAGATTTTCTCAACATAATTTGATGTAGTGTTAGAGGGAGCACCTAGTCAGGGTGACCACATAACAATTTCAACAATGGATTCAAGTTGGTTAGTATATGGTTGAGCCAAGGAATCTGGCACAACATCTGTTTAGGTAACGACATGGTATACTTGGATATGGATTGAGATATGTACCATACAACTACAGGGATTCATAGATTCAACTTGGGGTCTACTATGATGGGTAGGAAATTGATAACACTACTAAATAAGAGTATATTATAGTTTATTTGGTGAGTTGTGAAGTGGTATGATTTAAAATCTACTCATGAGATTGTTTGATCAAGTGCGGGAGACGACCGTGATGACATGTCAAATCATGCAGTACAAAAGGAGTATTGATAATCTTATGTATTTCTATAATTGAGTCAGTCAATGACTTTCTCATAAAGAATCTATCCCTGGATGAAGTTGGCATACTTCTGGGACAAGCTTTGAGTGATTGAGAATGCTTCCCTTGGTTGAAGGGAGTGTTGGTGTTGTAGCAACAAGGGGCATATAATATCCCTTAGGTTATGGATATTGATTAGGAATTCATGTAACATGGTTTGGGATATTGGCCTAGTTAGTATTGACGCCTAGATTTCTCCCCTGATCAAGGGTTATCTGACCATATTTCCATGGGTTTTAGCTAGTGGGTTGAGCTTGTTCCTTATATCATTGGGAAAGTATTTTTAACATTAAATAGAATGTGAAGACATGTGGGAATGGTAAATGGGCCCCAAGTGTCACCATGAATCAGGTGGGTTCCTAAGAAGACTCCAAGTGATGGCTTGGTAGATTGGTGACTTCACCATGGTTCAGGTGGGTTCTTGACAAGACTCCAAGTGATGACTTGGTAGATTGGTGACCCAAGGACTAGTTGATAGCTAGTTCCTTTATTTGATGTTGTTGTAGGGATGTTGTTCTAGAATTATGTATGAATGAAATAAAATACAGAAATACACATAAACACATAGATGCATCAAAAATAAGACTTCATTTTATTAATATCACATAACTAAAATATGCTTACATACATAATGGAAATAAACTAGCTAGGGCATTGGTAGCTTATCTCTAAGAAGAGATGTGGCGCCTACATGCCTCTGAAATGTGTTACAATGAGGCTTGAAGGCCTATTTATTTTTTAGAAACAATGAAAAATTATAAACATCCAAAACCCTAACCCTAGGAGATGAAACACCAAACTATGTGCCCCGTTGGGGAAAATTGGTACATCAAATTCTCAGGGTCGTAACTTTGGCATACGATCTCTATTTGACGCACATGATACCTTGTTGGAAATATACATACGAGGACTAAAACTATTGATAGTGAATGTCGAGTTAAAGTAAAAAATTCTCAGATGGTGATTTTCCAAAAAAAAATGTCATTTAGGGCCTCAAAATAATTTTAGGACTTGAAAAACTACCAAAAGTAGTAAATTGTGCTACAATTAAGGAAAATGAAAAAATGAAAGAAACAACGGTGGGGGTCCAAGTGGAATAGGTGGGTGGCCACCAATATCCACCTGGATCATTCCTCCCCCATTAGGAAGCAATGGTCCCCATTACATTGAGTTCCTCCATGAGATGAGGAAACTTCTGCTGAAGTTGGTCCCTAGTGAGCCACTTGCCCTGGTGAAGGAGTTGCCCTACATTGAAAACTCGATATAGTTGAATCCTATTTTGGGGTTTGGTCTTGATATATGTGTCCATGATCTGATCAATTGTGTATTGTTCCATGCAGTCTGGGTTTAACTCTATTGCTGTGAGTTATTCTACCATAATTGTCGAATGTATCCAGTAGAGGTGGAAAGTAGGGTTGAAGGCAATCCACATTGAACACTGGGTGCAGACCAAGGAATGGTGGAATAGTGAGCTCGAAGGCATTGTCCCCTAGAACCTTTTTTATGGTGTATAGCCCATATCGGAGTAGGTGAAGATTGCAGTGGGATCTAATGAGGCGCTCCTTCTGCAAATGTAGCCACACTTTGTCAACCACCTAGAAGTTGTGTGGCACTAGATGTTTATCATGTCGTTGATTTTACTTAGCATTAGATTTTCCCAATATGTCATGAACTATTTAGCAAATGTGATGAATGCACTCAAGGAAGTTGTTCACATTGTCAGCTTCAGACTGGACATGATCTGAATCGACCTGAGTAGACGCAAATGGCATTACTACATCAATGGGACATATTGGCTTGAATCACAAGCCCGCCTGAAAGGGGTTGTGGTCGATTGAGATATGAAGAGCTTGATTATAGTTGTGTTATACATAGGGGAGGCTCTCATCCCATGTGTGTGTATGTTTTTAGTTTTACATGTGTAAAATGTGTACATTTGTCCTGTTGATGACCTCTTTTCGGCCATCAGTTTGGGGATGTAAAGATGTGGATATGGTAAGCTTGGTGTCCAACATTGACTAGAGGTTGGAAAAAAATGTACTAAGGAACCTGTTGGGGTTCCCATGATTTGGCGGATTTGGCAATACTAAATGATGAGACAACATCAAACCACTTTTAGATCTTAGGATCTAGCCCTCCTGGATCCACAGAGGGATCTCTCTATAAAGGCAAAAAAATACATATCTTTGAAGTTCAGTTTTTGAGGTATTAGGCTAGTTATCAGGCACAAGGGTTGTTGTTTTGTTTGTTTGTTTGGTTGTTAGGAAACATGAAATATGGGTTCAATGCAAGACAAGAAGTGAGCAAAGAAGGATTTTGGAAATGGGAGACAATTCAAAGGAAACTCAAGACCATTGGGCAATGGAGTCATAAAAGGGTTTACTTGCAATTCAATATTCAAGGCTTTCAAATGGGCTAGTCATCTAAAACAAAGGATCTTTAAAGATGATAGTGTGGGATGAAATGATAAGGAATGAAGGTGAATCACAAGGAAACCTTCTGAGGTGACCACCTTAAGAGCTAATCCAGGGACAGGACATGCATTAACCGTATGTGATCAAACTCCTAAGGAGGCTAACTCTTTAGAAAATAGAAAAACATTAAATATTTAACGCAAAGGTGAAGCCTGAGATCAGAGAAAGGATTTTAACTTTCAATGCTTTGACATTAAACTTAAGGGATCTTATAAAAGCTTAACTGTTGGAAAAGGACCCTAGTGAGACAGAATCAACTCTAATCTCTTAGTATCCCAATTCTTTCAGCTAAAACCAGACAAGAACATCTAAGAACATATCCTAAATTCATGCATCAGTAAGCAGGGAAAACCAACTACTATACTGGCTAAATTACCATGAACTTGTTCTCAGATAGCACAATTAGTAGAAAACATCAAATATAAGAAGATCAGGAAGCATTAGCATACCATGCAAGGGTATATCCTAAACTAGTTTACTGATTCTTATCAAAGAAATGAAATATGATGAATTACAGAAGGAAAACAGAGATAAAGGTAGAACACATCACTGCTGCTTTAAATCAGGATCCAATGAAAATGCTTGTCATGTTAAAGAGCAACACCATTCATATACAACATTGTCCAACAGCTTGATATTTAGTCTGAAATCATCTCCTCAGCCTATTTTACAACTGATACACACAGAACTCTATCTCAAGAGAAACAGCTTACAATCCACGGTTATCCAACCAACAACCTTTACAATGTATTTTTCTTGAGTTCTTATAGATGAATAAGAGGCAGAGGAGGTAGATAGAGTTTTAAATGAAACATTAAAATAGAGGAAGAAGAGTGCTTGAGGCTCGTTCTGTTTTAATATCATTGCATTGACTTTTAGTACTCTTTGGATGAAAGAGTGGTCTTCGACAGGTTGATCATAACTTCATATTATGTTCTTTGATGTACTTTTGGCTGTCTATACTCTATAGTACTCTGGGACAAGTAAGGCAGATAAATGACTTCATTCTTGCCATACTGTGTAACAAATGCTTTGGCAGTCTTAGGACTACTTTCAGGGTGGTGATATTCTCAGGAATGTTGATGGAGAATAAAATATTATGGGAACTCGTCCTTTCTCGGGAAAGAACCTTCTGTTGATGTGAAACACTGATGTGGTATGTTTTATGTGCTTTAGGCATTATTAGGCTTTCTGTGTCATTCATAACATCTTCAATCTGTACATTTTCCCTTTAATCACTGAATTAAAGCTTAAAATCTTCAATATCAGGCTTTAAATCTCTTTAATCCTTCACTGATACTCTTTGCCGCTTCTTTGACTGTCTCTATCTATGGATGCGCAGGTTTAATGGTGCTGGAGGTTTTTCAACAAAGCTAATAACTCTGATTGGAATGAAAAATGTGTTTAAAACCCCCTCAGGAGTCTTTCCCTGCGATCTCTGGCTCTGAAAAATCTTCCTCTGCGCTCTGTGTCACTATGACTGTGACTGTGAGCAAAAACGATTTTCACCATCTGTAACCCTGCAAAACACAAAAACATGTTAAGAAATCCATGCAGGAGGGAGGACGGATGCTATGGAAGACTGTGGGAATGGCAGTGCAGCAGTGATGGATGCGGTGGATGAAGACATGGTTCTGGATTGTTGGATTAGATCTGATGGAGGAGATCGACAGTCAGGATCTGCTGGTGGGATTTCTCTTGGAAGGTTGGGCGGAGGAAATTAATTTTAATGTAAAACATAAAGTTTTAACCTTTGGGTGAATTACAAAGAAAACGGGAGTAAAAGGCATGAAAATGAGGCATTAGATGGTGGGACCCGCAAGGGTGGAGGGCGATTTGAATGTGGACCGTTGGATCTCAGGAGGCAATCAATGGTTGAGATGCCCCAATCAAGTCCTTTAGAGGTCCGATGAACATAATATGAATGAAAATGCGATGGAATAAGGGTCGTAGATCTATACAGATCAACAGTCTAGATCTTCGAAAAGAGCTTTTGGAGGCAGAAGGGGGGAGGTGGTTTTTAGGAGAAAACAATTGTTTTCGCACTGCAATAGAGTGGTCTTGAAATTTTCCCAAAAAAACGCGATATCGCTTGCTGCCTGACATGTGTCCCTAAAAAACCACTTTCATCATGTAATTTTGAAGTGTTAACCTTCGGGCACCTGAAAAACGCAATAAGCACCTCCGCCGTTGGATGTGGGACCGAGAGATCTGATGGTGCAGGACGGAGCGCGATATGGGGAGATGCACAGTTGGTAAGGTGAGACAGGGTCAGCGGTGGTTTTAATATGGGCCGTCAGATCAACATGATGGACGGTGGAGATCTCAAAGGGAGAGTGGAGGCAAAGGGTCAAATGAAATGGGCAGGTAGAAAAAGGGTCATTGGATCTATCGGGATTAACGGCTGTGATCCAATCGCATCGGAGGATGGCAAGGGCCGAAACTCCAAGGTTTTTTGGCTTGCAATTATGCGCGGACCGTCGGATCAAAGTGGAGATCGACGGTGGGGATTGATCGAGGGGGAGTAATGGAGGGCACAGGAGGTGGAGAGCGATCAAATCTTGGCCGTTGGTTCTTGTGGATTCAACAGCCAGGATCTAATCGGAGGGTTGGCCAATTGGGGAGGCGAAGGGTGGCACATTAAGATCTTGCGATTGGCGATGGTGCGATGGTGCGATGGTCGTCGGATTTAAAGGAAATCGACGGTCTATATGCGGTCAGAGAGGTTGATGCAAGATGTTATGGGCGCGGTGGTGAGATTAGCGCTGGCCATTAGATCTATACAGATCAACGGCTGAGATCACTGCGGAGGTCTGCAGAACAAAATACAATCGCATCGGAGAATTTCAATTTACAAAGGGAATGCGCTCATAACAAACTCTCGATTGCGATTAGTGCCATGGGGTTTAGCGCCTGGTCTTGGGCGCGGGTCATATGCGGAGAAGGGGTTAGGGGCTTAGTCGAAAGTGGCTTAGGCCTGATATATGGTAAAAGTGGGTTTTTTAGGCCAAAAAAAAAGTTTTTGAGGCTTAGAAAGGGGTTCTGGTAGGGGAACAAAGGGATTTTTTCACCAAATGAAAGGATCCACAAGGTTTTAAAAGGGGAATTTGGTGATTTGGACGACTTAGGAAGGGACTTTGGGGGTTTTTAGGGAGATTTTGAGAAGGGAAAAAATGGGTTAAAATGGGGAATTTTCAGGGATAAAAGGGAGAAAATGGGGGCTTTCTTGAGCACATTTTTTTCATAGACAGTGAGGCTTTTTCAGTGGAAACAACAGTGAAGATATTTTCAAAGGAACCATAACACATAGAGGCTTCAAGAGTGATATGTTTTCAGAGGAAATGTGTCTCTTGAAGACTTAGAAACATATTTAGCCACCCGTTTGCTCTGTAAAAAATTTATAGGTGGCTAATAGTGGCTCCACATGGGGATGGCATCTTCTTGAAGGTGTCAAGAATCTCAGAAAATAGTCTTTGGAAGTAGAAAAGATGCCTGATTCTTTACACATCTCTTCTTTTCTTTAATCAACCGGCACAACTCATGAAAACATCATATCAGCAGTAATATTCTCCCAAACAATCTACCTACCCATCCTACAGTCCTAACATTTTTTCTTCAAGGTGCATTTAGATGTGCAGACCTTCTTCATCATTTTTTATTGAAAGCAGAAAACAAAATAATCTAATTCTACCCTTATTCCTCCATGAGACCAGATTAAACAGTTGGCCTCATAGCTTCTCTACCTACACTAATATCTGCTAGGATTAAACTATCTAGCAGATTTATTTCTCTACATTCTACAACAGAAATTTAAAAACAGTCAAACCAGGATTAGACTGTCTGGTTTGCTATGGGTCCATGGCATAAAGACAGTTGCACATGAACTGAACTTTGCTGAAAATTGGAAACAAAACTGTGAAGGCTTTGAAATTATGAAACCTTGAAGCATCCTGCTTTTTCTTTGTGACTCGAGTTTTGAGCTTGGTAGAGTCACTTTCTTCTTCATTTCAGCTCTGGTTTTGGTCTTGTTAGAGCTGATTCTTCTTTATTTCTTTGCTGGTTCAGATTTTGGGCATATTAGAACCAGCCCTTTCCTTTCTTTGGCTCAGGTTTTAAGCTTGTTTGAGCCATTCTTTTTGGAACTTCAGAGGTTCATGTTTTGAGCATGTCTGAACCTCTCTTTCTCTCTTTTTTGAAACATTTTTCTCTTTTTCTTTGAAAACAAAACACAACAATGGTATTTACAATGGGAATGAAAAATTTAAACTAGAAATCAGTAGTAGTAATGCTTGACCATCCTTCCATTGACAGGACCCCCAAACAGATCTGTACCATCTAGCTCTTGCAGAAAAAAGGCATTTGGACCAATGGTCGATTGGATGATGTAAGGACCCTTCCACAAACTGTCAAATTTGCCACGCTTTCCTTTGTCTTCTCTCCTAGAGTCCCACTTAAGTACCTTATCTCCAATTTTTAAGTCACAAGCCTTTGTTCTCTTATCAAATAACTTCTTGATGTTTTATTGCACTTTCAGAGCTCTGTTGTAGACTTATTTTTTTATTTTCTGGAGATGTATGGTTTGATTTATCCTCCTTACCATGTTTTCCTCTTCTATCTATATTTCTTGGACCAATTTAATCACTGGTACCCCTAGGCTGGTAGGAAACACTTCCTCTGTTCCGTAGACTAACTGATATGGGGACATTCCAATGGATTTCTTTGTTGTTAGCCTGTCAGCCCATAAAGCATGCACTAACTTGTTATGCCATGATTTCTTATTCTCCTCAATTAGCTTTTTGATGATGGTCACCAAAATTTTATTTGATGATTCTACTAGCCCATTACCCAGTGGGTAATAAGCAGTAGAATGACCAAGTGATATCTGATACCTGTGAAAAAAATCAATCATCTTCTTGGATCCAAAAGCAACAGCATTATCAGTGATAATCTTCCTAGGGCAGCCAAATCTAGAGAGGATGTGGTCTTCAAGGAACTTAATGATAACATAATATGTGGCATTCCTAGAAGGGATGGCCTCTATCCATTTTGTGAAATAGTTCGTGGCTTTGAGAATCCATTTGTGTTGGGCAAAAGAAGTAGGATGTATCTCACTTATGAAATCTAGGCCCCACTATTGAAAGGGAGCTTCAAAAATTATAGGTTGTAATGGTAAAGGGAGGAGCTTTCTTTTGCCCTAAAAAATCTGGCACTTATGGCAGGAAACTATCATTTTATGGATATCATTGAAAAGTGTAGGCTAGTAATAGCCAACTCTGAGTATTTTGTTAGCAGTGGCTTTCCAATTTAGATGACCTCCACACTCTCCTGCATGGAACTCATGTTTAATCCTCTCTGCTTCAGCTTCAGGTAGGCATTTAAGCAACAAACCATTTTCATTCTTCCAGTATAAACATTCATTTAAAATGCAATCGTTTCTAGATTTTAACTTTGGAAACCTAGCCTTAGTCTTTGATAGGTCAGGAGGAGCATTAAGATTTGTAAGCTCGTACAGGATGTTGGAATACCAAGGAGAGTTTTGAAATTGTTCTTCAACAGTAGGATCATGCAATCCTTCGTGTTCATCCAGGGAATCTACCATGTTTATTTCAAGGGCTTGCAGGTTAGATTCAGCCATTAGTTGAGCTAAGCCCTGACCTTTGATAAGTTTTGTGGGTTTTATTTCCAGGTCATACTCTAGTATTACAGCAATCCATTTGCCCCTCTTTCCATTAGGATCTTGGGACAAAAATTCTTTTACCACTATGTTTGGCACGTAGGTAATAATGTGAGAATGCAGAATATACACCCTGAAGTCTTTCAAGGCCTTTACCAAGGCATAGGCTTGCTTTTCCATTATGTTATATTTCAAGGGTGCATCCCTCAGCGCCTTGCTGAAAAAATCAATAGGCTGTCCGTGTCCCTCTGAATTTTTCTGCAGCAGGACTGCAACCACTGTATGCTCGGAGGCAAAGGAGAATATAAGGAAGTCTTTTGAAAAATCAGGGCTGATTAAGAATGGTGCCCGGGTAAGTGCAAGTTTAACTAATTCAAAAGATTTTTTGGCCTCTAAAGTCCATTTGACTCCTACTCCCTTTTTCAGCATGTTTGTCATATCTCTGAGGAGCTTTGCTAAGTTGGGAATAAACCTCCTTAAGAAGTTTATTTTCCCAATAAAGGACTGCAATTCTTTTATGTTTCTCGGGTGGGTAATCTGTAGTATTCCCTCAACTATTTTTGGGTCTATTTTGATCCCCTTTTATGATATAATATGGCCAAGAAGCTTATCTTCTTGAAGGAAAAAAATAGTCTTCTTGGGATTTAATGAAAGTCCGAACCTTCTACATTTCTCAAACACTCTTCTCAGATGTTTAAGTTTCTCTTCATCAGTCTTGGAATAGACTGTTATGTCATCAAGATAAATGACAATGAAGTGACCTATTTCCTCTGAAAAGGCTATGTCCATAGCTCTTTGGAAGGTTGCACCAACGTTCATTAGTCCAAAAGACATTTTCACGTACATGAAAGTGCCCCATGGAGTGGTGAAAGCTGTCTTAAGCTGATCTTATGGGAGTACTAGAACTTGGTTATACCCTGAAAAGCCATCTAACAGGGAGATCCTTTTTGAGCCAACTACCCTCTGTAGGATGTGTTCCATCTTTGGTAAGGGGTAATTATCTTTAAGTGAAGCTCTGTTAAGGTTTTTAAAATCGATGCACAGTCTGATCTCACCTGTATTTTTCTCACAGCTACAAGGTTGGAAACCCAATCGGAAAACCTCACAAGCACTATGATTCCTGCCTCATACATTTTCTTAATTTCCTTTTCAACTAGAAGCAGTTGTACTGGGTTAATTATGCGAAGTTTCTGTCTAAAGGTTTTTTGGTTTTCTTTCAACGGGATCTTGTGATGGATAATGTATATATCATAGGCTTTTAAGTCCTCATAGCTCCATCCAAACACATCAAAAAAATCTTTAAATAAGTCAACGTATTTCCTTTTCATGTCTGCTGGCAAGGATTTAGCCAGTTTAATCATCTTAGGTATATCCTCGGTTCCTATATTGCATTCCTCAACATCGGACTCCGTGTGTTCTATAGTGGGTTTCTTCGCTACATTGTTAAAATAAAAAAGGTCCTCTAAAGGTGCTAGTCCCCTAAGTATGTTCTTGTCTTTGGACTGCAACACCTCAATGTCTTTTTTTTCTGCGTTCTTGTATTCTTCAGTTTGAGTTCCAAGTTCTTTAGTTAACATGTTTATTTCTACGTTATGGGGTGATTTTTCTTCATGGGGGGGGCCTTCACTCAGGTAGCTTTCATCGAATTTAGAGTCTGAATCAGAGAATTCAAACTCATTCTTGCCAAGCAGGAAATCCTCTATCTGCTTGTCGCCCTCGAAGACCTGCCAATATTTCTCATTATCTGGCACTACAGGTCTATATTTTGTTTGAATGATGATCTGTTTTTCAATAGGTGATTTCTGATATGAACTAGCTACCCAGGCTAATCCATTTGCGATAATTTTCTGACTCCTAGGAACAAACACAAGCTCGTATTCTATGAAGGTTTTCAGTAAATCCATAGCATCATTTCTGTATGCCCTCAATCTAAGATGCTTTGCAGTGTACTCTCCATTCATTTTTTTGATGACTAACTCAGAATCTCCATGTACAGCTATCCTTCGGGCTCCTAGTCTTTTCAACAGATTCAATCCTAGGATGAGAGCCTCGTACTCTGCAATGTTGTTTGTACATTTAAAATCTAGCTTGTAGGCATGACTCTCAGTATAGTTACTTTTAGTATTGTGCAACCACACTCCAGCTCCTACATTCCTCCTAGTGCAAGACCCATCGAAGTTCATTCTCCATAAGGGATTGTTTACATGTTTAACATCACTTTCATCCGTAATGTTGTGTTCGTCGTTATGTTGTATCATGGGGTCTGCACCAGGCAGTGCAGTGTTTCGTTCTTTAGGATTTTCATGGAGTTCAAGGTGATGAGTAATCTGCAGATTACAGTCTTGGTTTTGTTCACTCTGATTTTCTAATTCAGCACACTGTTCAAAGGTTTCTCTCTTGTTTTCCTCTATATCTAGAGTGGCCATTATGTTAAGATCTGTGGGCTCTACTCTATTGTTTTCATCTCTATCTTCTAGCTCTGGCTCATCTGTAAATTTGTCGTTGCAAAGGATAAAAGAGTCCAGATCGGTATGGACAGAGTACAGAGGTGAATTTTCAGGTTTTTCAAGGCTTCTAACCATAAACTTCATCTGTGCCTCTCTATATAGTCTTTTAAGTTGGCTAAAGATAGGGATTGTGGCATATGACCCATCCATCTGCATTGTACCTTGCAGCTTGGCACCCCATGACCTTGACAACAACATGCCATACTTAGGTGGCACATCTGCCACTACAACATCCATAACCATACACTTGGCTGGGATCTGAGTCAAATTCACACAAACATATTTGATTAGGCCAAGGCACTTCACTCTGTTAGAGTCAAATGAGTATAAATCCTTATAAGGTCAGGTTATCTCTAGGCCTAACTTCTCCATAATTACCTTAGGCATAAGGTTGTGTGAAGCCCCAGAGTCATGCATTGTGTTGTGGAGGATTTTGTCATGGATATTGAGGCTGATATAAAAAGGAGGTACTACCCCTTCCTGAAACTTCCCTTCTATCTTTGGACCAAACAGAAGGGCTGGTTGATCATCACTTAGATTGACAGTGTCACTGTTTTCTCCTAGATTTAAAGCTTTCAAAATTTGACCTTTGTATGCATCTTGGGTGGCCAACTCAGTGAGAGGCACTGAAATTTTGATATTGGCTATCTCACTTTCCAGATTGAAAGGAGATGGACTCTTTGAAAGGCTCAATTCTGTTTTATTGGCCACCATTTTATTGACAGAATCAAATTGTTGATTCTCACTATGTACAATGTTTGAAGCTGTTTTTTCAGGAGCATTAGCTGCAATGCTAGTGCTACTAGTTTCTTGACTTTGTTTATTATTATTTTGGTTGCTCTTCTCTATGTTCTTCCCAGAAATCTCAGCTACCGATTTGTTACTTTCAACAGTTGTTAGCTCCCTGTAATCATAAATATTGGAAAATTCCGACAGCAGGGAGAGCACCGTTTCAACCACTTTTGGATTCTAAGATCTAGCCCTCCTGAATCCGGAGAGGGATCTCTCCAATAAGTGTAAAGATGGATTTGTCTTTGAAGTTTGGGTAATGATATTAGGCTAGTTATGAAGGCCAAGGGTTTTGTTTTGTTTTGGATGGTTGAGCATGATTATGGCTTGAGTGGAAAGTTTTAAATGGAAAGAGTTTCAAAGGTGAGAAGTTGCTAGCAAATAGAACAATCTTTGACCAAAAATATGGGTAATTGCAGGGTTTAGTCCATTGGGCTATGGAGTCATAATAGGATTTTAATTGAAACAATCAGGTTCAAGAGTGGTATATGGGGCAAGTCATCTATGTCTAAGGATCTCTTTAAAGTTGATTCATGGAATGAAATGATACAAAAAGGAGGGGAATTAAAAAAATGAAGAACAAAGAGCAGCCCAAGATCTGGTAAGTACTTTGAAACTAGCCAACCTTTGACATACACTTAAGAAAAACATAAAAGTAAACTAGGATCTGGTAAGTACTTTGAAACTAGCCAGCCTTTGAAATACTTTCAATAGAAAAAACATTTAAAACACAAAGGGAAACACAAATGATAACAAAGAATGGCCTAAGATCTGGTAAGTACTTCGAAACTAGCCAGCTTTCAACACATTCCAAGGGAAACTTTCAGTTTGTATTTTGGGATAAAACTAGGACCAGAGCTCACCATATCTTCCTTAGTTAATCTCTACTTAACATGAAATGAAATTAAATTTCAATAATAACAATTAGCTAAGACAGTAGGACGAGGGAACGCCAACATTCATAACTGCTGAAACTAAATTAAATCATTCCTAAATAACAAAAATTGGAAGAAAACATTCAAATAAAGCTTATCAGTCAGAGAAGGGTACTGATATACAGTAAATCCTAACTCTATGCTTGATGCTATTTATAAGAGAAGATGAACAAAGTGGAAACAGAAATAAAATAACAATTTACAATAAGAAATAAAATCACCGTCGACATAGACCAAGATCCCATAAATAAGCTTGTATTGATGCTTCAAACCAGTTACAGCTTTAAATCCAATGTTTCAGGTTAGCGATCATCTTCACTTCTCAGCCTAACTATTCTATCACAAGTAGAGCTTCAAGACCATTTTAACACTATTTACAATCAGAAGTTTCGAGCACAAGTATATTTCAAATTTCTGCAACCAACATTTTCTCATCTTCTTCAGAAGTATTTATAGAAGAATGAGGAGGTGGGATCTGATAAAAGATCTCCCAAGGCACTTAATACAGACTAATGACTTCTCAGCTTTTGAGGGGCTCAATGGAGAAGTTTACAGATGTTTGTCTATATTAATTGTTTTACAATTAAGATTAAAGCTCGGTGGGAGCTTTTGTTGACCTTTAGGCTCTGTTTCAGGATGTAATAACTTTGCTGATATTTATTGCATTAGTTCATTTGGCAGAATTAATTGTTTGGCTGCGCTGAGGAAAATATATTTTCTGATCAATAACTTCAGCCTCTATTTGAATGCTTTGAGGCACAGGTGGCTTTGGGGTAATTGAGAGGAATCAATTTGCCTCAGATGTGGCGGTGGAGGCCTTTCTGTCTGATAAACACTTATGATTTTCTTTAATTGTGTTTTAATTTGGAGGATTAGGCTTTTGATAATCCATCTTAGTCGTAATCCCCTCAAAATTGTCTTCAATCCTCTGTGCTACTGTATTTTGTCTTCGACACTGATACTCTTTTTTTTTTTTCATTCTCTGTGTCTTGTTGATGTGCAGGGCCGCACAGGGCTCATATGGCATCAATGCCCATGAAGCATTGATGAAACATGGAATTTGAACCCATGAATGGCTTCCCTTTGATGAATCAAAAGCATGGGAATCGACATTCCCATCCTTTGGATTTTTCTTTCAATATAATGGAAAACCATCAATCCCTGGAAAATACAAACAATATTTATAAAATCCTGCGTTTTTTGGGAAAAAATACTTAAGAGGGCGTGGGGAGGAGCGTGGCCGTTGGACGGCAGCATCCAACGGTTGGGATCTATTTAGCGAAGGTCAAAGAAAGAGCGGAGGGATAAATTAAGTCATATCCATCGATCTGCAGAGATCGACAGTCGAGAGCGACCCGGGAAGTATAATGGAGAAAAGGCCGCTTAACAAAGAAATGGAGAAAATGTGAAAGATAATGTTAAAAACCTTTGTTCGGAGGAAAATATATTGAAAATAGCCTTCGGGAGTTCGGGATGATCGTGGTCCGTAGATGAGATCGGCCCTACAAGATCAATGGCTGAGGAGGCGTGCGAGAAAACTCTAGTGGAAAGATGGAAAGCGGTTTCGGGGATGGAAACCACTGTTTTCATGCGGAGGAAAGGTAGGTAGGTAGTTTTTCCTTTTGGAACGCGATATGCGTCCTTGCCCGAGACGTGGCACCATAAAACTGCCCATTTTGCGTGGCCTTTGGGAAATTAAACTTCGCACTAAAAGTTACGTGATATAAATTGTGGGCCATTAGATCTGGGGCCTCAAATATGACGGAGGAGAATGAGCGCGATATGGATTAGATGCGCAGGTATATAGCGGGGAGGGCGGATTCATTATGGGCCATACGATTAGGGGATCAACGGTGGAGATTTAAATACGGGGTTTTAAAACAAAAAATATACAGGCAGAGAAAATTTGAAGCAAGACCGTTGATCTACAGAGATCAACGACCAGGATTGGCCGAAAAAAATTATGAGTGGGGCTACATATTTTTAGACCAAGGTCGAGAAATGCGATCTAGACCGTCCGATCTGGACACTTGGATGGTCCAGATGCAATCGGGGCTCGACGATCGGTGGGGGGAAGAACTCGGGAGGCTCCGATGCGATTAAGCACTGGCCGTTGATCTGGGGATCAGATCAATGGTGGGGAGTGAATCAGAGGATTTTGAAGGCAAAGGAAGGCTAATAATCAAAGCAAATGTGGGTCGTTGGATCTAGGAAGGTGGGGAGGAGATCAACGATCCAAGATAGATCGAGGAATGGCTAATCGGAGGGGACAAAAAAGTGAGCCCAATAGAACATGTGAAGTGATGATGCGCAGGCCGTTTGATCGGCTCAAGATCAACGGTCGATATCCTTTTACAACTCACACTGGCGGAAAACCTTTATAACATAGGAAAAACCCTAAGTTTTTAATATAACACAAAGTTTTGGTGGATTCGGGGCGTAATATATATATATATATATATATATATGAAATGCATGGCGCCCGACTGCAGGGCCTTTGGTCTATATGAAGGATAATAGGCCCGGGGCTTATATATGAAAAGGGCCTATCGCATCGGAACTTTTGGTGCGGTCTTTCAATCTAACCATTTTGGATTTTGCGATGCGATTGGCACTTGGGACATTAACTCTTGGTCCCGGGCGAAGTTATATGGAGTAAAGCGAGGGGGGTGGAGTTTTTAACAAAGGGACTCAATCGCATCAGAAATTTTGATGCGGGTCTATCAATCTACCCATTTTTCATTAAAAATCATTATATGGGCGCGTTTAGACCAAAATTTAGGAAAAAGTGGGTTTATAACTTTACAAAGGAAAATATCAATCGGAAGGGTTTATTCCAAGGTTTAAGCGCCCGATTTCAGGCCCACGGATTATATGAAGTATTAATATGATCAGGAGTTGTGTACAAGGGCCTAATCACATCGGAAATTTTTAACATGGAAAATAGACTTGCGCGCTGGGATTTTTGCAATGCGATAAGCACTCAAATGGCTTAGCACCTAGTTCTAGCACCAGGGCATATAATGGGTGTTGAGATTGCAACAAGATGATGACCTTAGTGGAAAGAAGTTGCCTTTACTAAGTGGGCCCGCAGGCTATTTTTGGTGCAAAGTCTATTTTTAGACTATGTCTATTTTTAGACATATGGATCATGTTCTATGAGTTGCAGGATGTTATTTGTGGATGGTTGGTCAAGTTTAAAAAAATAGATGGACTTCTATTTTTAGAAATATTGGGCAGAATCTATTTTTAGATTGCCAGTCTAAAAATAGATATGTCAAATATTATTAGCTCTTAATAATATTTGGACTATAAACATTATCTTATTCTCTTGGAGCACTTCGATTAAGTGCACGGATGTGTTGAGGCAGCAGGGAAGAATTCACAATTCTTGAGGTTAAGTAGAACTATTGCATGGTGGATACTTGAGTTAGAAATCATGTGGCAGAGTTTGGTGGAGTTGATGAGACAGTTGGTGGAGTTGTGTTCGGTTTAACTTAGTTGAACTAGTTGTATTTAGTCTAACTGATAAATACACTAGTGATGAGTGGTGTGAATTAATTATTAATTAATTCACTAATTATTAACTCATACATCAACTAAATAATACATCGATTATGATGCATAGGTAATTTAAATTAGAAAAGATGATGCGAAATAGGTAGACATATAAGCTTAACTATCAGTTGTGACTATACTATTGCATATTTGCAACAACCAGTGATTGGAGAAGCCCATGATGATTGCACAGTACAAGCCAGGTGGTTCAAGTTATTTAATGAGCCATCCTACAACATTGATTACGCAATAGAGGCTGGCTATCAAGTGGCAAAATATTGGAGCATGTGTTTTGATAGATCTATCTTGATAGTGTGTAGCAATTAGAGGTTATGCTGAGAGCTTGTGAGGAGCTTTCTACTATGATTGTTACATGATCTCCATGACATATAATATACAAATATTTGGGGTTTTCAGCTTTAAGCTTTCCCATTAAATACTGTGTTCATATGTGTGATTGTTTGTGGTTTTAATGTGTGCGTGCAATTGATTTTATTTCCGCAATTAATGATCAATGGTAGAATAGATTATGTATTATGCATGAAGCTAAAATAGTGTGTGATCAGGAGAATCTCGATGAATAATATATCAGTTATTCAAATTTCTACAGGAGTTGTGTTCAGTTTAACTAATCTAAACATAGTTGAGCTATTTGTATCTAGTTTAACTGATTGATACAATTAGTGAGAGTGGTGTGAATTAATTATTAATTAATTCACTAATTATAAAATCATTAATCAACTAAAGAATACATCAGTTAACTTTAGTGCATGGACAGTTTCAGTGGAGACCAGTGCAGAGATAGGTGAAAGAGCAGGTTAACTATCAGTTGTGACTATACTGTTGCATATTTGCAACAACCAGTGATTGGAGGAGCCCATGAGGATTGCGCAGTGCAAGCCAGGTGTTTTATGTTATTTAATGAGCCATCTTACAGTATTGATTACACAATAGAGGCTGGCTATCAGGTGGCAGAGAATGGAGCATGTGTTTTTCTAGATCTAGCTTGATTAGTGTGTAGCAATTCGAGGTTGTGATGAGAGCTTGTGAGGAGATTTGTACAATGATTGTTACATGATATCTATGACATATAATATACAGATAGTTTGGGGTTTTCAACTTTAAGCTTTCCCATGAAATACTGTGTTCATATGTGTGATTGTTTATGGTTTTAATGTGCGCATGCGATTGTTTTTATTTCCTCAATTAATGATCAATGGTAGAAGAGATTCTATATTGTGCATGAAGTTAAAATAGTGTGTGATCAGGAGAATCTTGGTGAATAATATATCAGTTATTCAAATTTATACATGGTATTGGAGCGATATTGATCATTGGAGAAATTGGAAAACATTGAAGCGGATGAGTTTTGAGCTGGTGAAATTCGAATTTGCAGCAGTGTTTTCTTGGTGTCGAAGTTGAGATGTCTTTCAACGGATTGCGATTGGAGTATGCCCTTGAGGGTAGCTCGAATTATATTGCATGGAAGGAAAGGATGGAGGCGGTGCTGGATGACAATGGGTTGAAGGAGTTCATAGATGCAGAAGTTCCAAAACCTACTTCTAGTGATGCTGTCGTACTTGATGCATGGAAAAAGAAGACAACAAAGTGTCCAAGGATTCTGTTGGAAGGTGTGAAGGATGACATAGTGTCCAGCCTTCATGGTAAAGCTTCTCCATTCTTGATGTGGAAAGCTTTGACAGATTTATTTCAAAGCAAGAGTGACCAGAGGAAGTTGGCGCTCAAGGATAAACTCAGGAACATAAAAATGGAGAAAGGCGATAGTATGCCCAAGTACCTCACGAAGTTCATCCAATGTAGGGATGAGATGGGAAGTGTGTGGGTTACTGTTGATGATGAGGACTTGGTGAGATTGGCTCTCCTTGGGCTTCTGAAGAGTTGGCATTCCTATCAGGACTCTGTCAATGGTCAGGAGAAATTGCCAGGATGGGAGCGACTTTGGTCGGATCTTGTGCAAGAGGAGATAAGGTGAAGTACCAAGGACAGATCTTCATCAAAGAACTCAAATGAAGAAAATTTCACTTTGGCTACAAAAGCAAATAAGGGGAATAGCAAGAAAGCTTCTCAATCCGGTGTGAAAGGAAAGAAGCAGGACATGTCCAAGGTGAAGTGCATTCACTGTCACCAACACGGACATTACACCACTAATTGTCCACAGAAGAAGAAAAATAAGCAGGCTGCTGGATCTGTAGCTGGAGAGGCCTTAGCCTCGCAGTTTGAGTTGGATTTTTCGATGATCACATGCTTGGTCTCAAGTGTGATGGGTTCAGTGTGGTTTCATGACAGTGGTGCGTCTTTTCACATGATAGGAGATCGATATTTGTTTACTGAACTGGATGAGAAATATCTTGGAGTGCACATCGAGATGGGCGATGATGGTAGATACAGTGCGAACAATATCGGTACCATTTCCTTTGAGAGGGAGTCTGGTAAACCCTTTGTATTGAAGGAAGTGATTCATGTTCCAGGATTGAAGAAGAATATTATCTATGTGGCGATGTTAGAAGACAATGGATATGATGTTGTCTTTAGCGAGGGAAATGATTTCCTGCGGAGTAAGGCAACTGGTGAGACCCAGAGGATAGGGGTTTGAGTTAAGAACCTTTATCAATTGCAGGTAGATGGCTGCATAGCAATGGTAGGCAAGGTAGAAGGAGTGGTGAGCCGGGATGATGGCGAGTTGTGGCACCGGAGATTGGGCCACCTTCACCATGGGCCCCAGACTGAAGTACCAGCGGTTTCTGCGGGCTTCCCTAAGGTACTCTTCCAACGGTCAGGATCGATTGCAAGGGGATGTGTAGAGAAAAGGTATGGCGCCACCTTTCACGGGGGATAGTCGCACCATGACGATCATTGAAGAGAATTCACACGGACGTGTGTGGACCTTTCTCGATGGCTTCAAACGACAAAGCACGGGGTACTATGTGATATTTGTTGATGATTTTTCTCGAAGTGCTAAATCATATTCATGCGAGAAGAAGGGCAAGACATAATCGGAAATTTACCGCGAGTTCAAGGCCTTTGGTTGAGAAAGAATCGGGGGAAGTAGGTGAAGGCTCTTGGGAGTGACAATGGTGGTGAATTCATCTCTGGCGAATTCAAGGACTTTTGCGGCGGTAGAGGTCGAAGAAACTCATAGCACCTCATAACCCACGGGCGGGAATGGGGTTGCGCAGAAGCGAGGAAAAGCCGAACGATCGTGGGTGCTGCATGGGCGATGTTGCATGATCAGGGCCTACCCATACACTTGTGGGCGGAGGCATGAAATACTGCAGTATATGTGCAGAACCGTTGTCCTCACAGGATACTTGGCATGAGTACACCCGAGGAGGTGTTTTCTGGTAAGAGGCCTGATATTTCCCATTTGAGGATTTTTGGTTCACTTGTTTACATTCATGTGACGAAGGATGCCAGGAAGAAGCTAGAGCCAACTGCAGAGGTTGGGATATTTGTGGGGTACACTAATACACCCCACAACTATTGTGTGTATTTTCCAGACAGTCGCAAGACTGTTGTGCGACGGGATATCAAATTTCATGAGGAGAAAGCCATGAAGTGTTTGCTTGAGAGGGAACCACACTTACATGTAGATGAGGAGCTATTAGTTCCAAAGGATGAGTCTTTGGATGTGGATCAGCCACAAGAGGAGGTTCATGGAGTGGAAGAGACCACTCATGCAGTGCCAACCATCAGAGGGCAGAAGCGCACTACAGAAGCTGAGCGACTAGCTTAAGATGCAGAGAAGGTTGTAGGAGCACCTACATCACAGCACAGACAGAGACAGTCACCTGATCGGTATAATAGATACATGGCTCTTATGAGCAAGTGTATCATGACGGAGCCATCCTCTTTCAAGGAAGATGTGGAGGATCCCGCATGGGCAGATGCCATGGTGGAAGAGTATGATTCGATTGTCAGAAACAGTGCATGGGAGATTGTCCCAAGGTCTGAGGGGAAATCAGTGGTGGGTTTGAGATGGATCTAAAAAGTGAAGCAGGCAGCTGATGGGAGTGTGGAGAAGTACAAGGCAAGATTTTTTTCCCGAGGCTTCTCACAGATTGAGGGGATCGATTATGAGCAAACCTTTGCACCTGTCGCAAGGTATTCTTCCATACGGATGATTCTTGCTCTCTCAGCGTAGATGGGGTGGCACATTCATTAGATGGATGTGAAGACTATGTTCCTCAACGGGGTGATTGAGGAGGAGGTGTACATAGAGCAGCCCAAAGGTTTCGAGATCTTCAACAGCGAGTCGCATGTGTGCAGGCTTAAGAGAGTGCTGTATGGGTTGAAACAAGCACCTCATGTTTGGTACACATGGATAGACAGTTATTTCACCGGACTTGGATTCTCCAAGAGTGAGGCAGATCGTAACCTATACCAGATTGTGGTGGAGGTTAAGTTGCTGATCATTGTACTTTATGTAAATGATTTGATTTTGACAGGTGATGAACTATTGATACACTCATGTAAGGCTGATCTTGCAAAGGAGTTTGAGATGAAGGACTTGGGCCTCGTTCATTATTTCATGGGATTGGAAATTTGACAGGGCAGTGATGGACTGTTTGTTTCTCAAGGCAAGTATGCATGGGAGATACTGGAGAAGTTCAACATGCATGGCTGCAAGCCTGTTGATACTCATCTTCCTGGTGGATGGAGGAAGGAGGATGCTACTTCAGCGGAGGTAGTGAATGCCATTGTTTATCGACAGTTGGTGGGGTCGCTTATGTATCTGGTCAATACATGACCCGACATATGCTATGCTGTTAACCAGCTTTCACAAGCTATGGTTAAGCCTACCAAGCTCTATTGGAAGGCAGGAAAACATGTATTGAGATATCTCAGAGGCACATCAGGATATGGATTATGGTACAGACAGTTGGATGAGGTGAGGCTATGTGGCTTCACGGATGCAGATTGGGCAGGGAGCCCAACGGATAGAAAGAGCACATATGGAGGGATTTTCAGTATCAGGTCGACAGCAGTTTCTTGGTACAACAGGTAGCAGAGATCTATGGCACTCAGTTCAGTAGAGGCCGAGTATATGGCAACGAGTTTGGCTGCATGCAAGGCTATATGGATGAGGAAGATCCTGGTTAAGTTGTTTAGTTCACACTTAGATCCCATTGTGATTTATTGTGATAATCAGAGTTACATTAAACTCTCGGTTAATCGATTATTTCATAATAGATCTAAACACATTTACATTTGGTATCATCATATCAGAGATTGTGTGCAGCGGAAGATCCTGTTACTTTCATACATTCCCACGGAGGATCAGGATGCTGATATCTTGACAAAGGCGCTCACCAGAAGATAATTCGAATACCACAGAAGCAGGATAGGGGTGGCAGATAATCCTTATCTTGTTGAGAGGGTGTGTTGAGATTGCAACAAGATGATGAGCTTAGTGGAAAGAAGTCACCTTCACTAAGTGGGCCCGCAGGCTATTTTTGGCACAAAGTCTATTTTTAGACTATGTCTATTTTTAGACATATGGATCATGTTCTATGAGTTGCAGGATGCTATTTGAGGATGGTTGGTCAAGTTGAAAAAAATATATGGACTTATATTTTTAGACATATTGGGCGGAATCTATTTTTAGATTGCCAGTCTAAAAATAGATATGTCGAATATTATTAACTCTTAATAATATTTGGACTATAAACATTATCTTATTCTCTTGGAGAACTTCAGTTAAGTGCACAAATGTGGCACAGGAGTTGATAGAAGGAATTACGCTATTCCTGAGGGTTATGTGGAGCTATTGCATGGATACTTTAGTTAGAACTCATGTGACAGAGTTTGGTGGAGTTGATTGAGGAAGTAAATGGAGTTGTGTTCAGTTTAACTAATCTAAACATAGTTGAGCTATTTGTATCTCAATTAGTGAGAGTGGTGTGAATTAATTATTAATTAATTCACTAATTATAAACTCATTAATCAACTAAAGAATACATTAGTTAACTTCAGTGCATGGATAGTTTCAGTGGAGACCGATGCTGTTGGGGGAATGGGTGAAAGAGCAGGTTAACTATCAGTTGTGACTATACTGTTGCATATTTGCAACAACCAGTGATTGGAGGAGCCCATGAGGATTGCGCAGTAAAATCCAAGTGGTTTATGTTATTTAATGAGCCATCCTATAGCATTTATTACGCAATAGAGGCTGGCTATCAGGTGGCAGAGATTGGAGCATGTGTTTTGCTAGATCTAGCTTGATTAGTGTGTAGCAATTCGAGGTTGTGATGAGAGCTTATGAGGAACTTTGTACAATGATTGTTACATGATCTCTATGACATATAATATATAGATAGTTTGGGGTTTTCATCTTTAAGCTTTCCCATGAAATACTGTGTTCATATGTCTGATTGTTTATGGTTTTAATGTGCGCATGCGATTGTTTTTATTTCCGCAATTAACGATCAATGGTAGAAGAGATTCTGTATTGTGCATGAAGTTAAAATAGTGTGTGATAAGGAGAATATTGGTGAATAATATATCATTTATTCAAATTTTTACAATGGGGAAGTGGTCAGGACTTAGCCCAAGGGGGCTTAAGTCTGTAACAAAAAAAAAGGTGTTTTTAATGAAATTTTTTCAAGTTTTCAATGGATTTGAGGGTTTCGACAGAGTTAAAAGTGGATTCTTAAACTCTGTAAAGGGGATGTCATGAAGGGGAAAAGGGAAGAAAAGAAAAATAGAGGAATTTCAAGGGAATAAAAGGGGTAAAAATGGAGGTTATTTTTTGAAGTGGAAGGAGGGGAAAATGGTGTTTGCATTAGTATTTTCTCTTTGAAATCAGCAGAATTTCTGAGCTTTGAAATGGAAACAGCAATGAAGATTTGGACAGAGGACATAATGTCTTCATAAGTCTTCAAGAGATAACATTTTTTAGCAATAAAAATTGTTTCTTGAAGCCTCAAAAATGTTTTAGCTACCATTTGGTATGAAAAATTTTATTGGTGGCTAACAACAGTCACTTTAGGAGTTTTCTCAGGTCTCTTCTTAATGGTAATCTTAGAGGCTTTTGGTTTGGAATTGTCTAAGCTCTTCTTGCTTCTAAGTTCATACTGTTCTCTGACCTGCATGATGGAATTTTCAAATCCTAACCTATAATCCTCAGATTCTAACCTTTCCTCATCCTAATGTGAGTATGAGGTCTGATTATCTTCTGTGGAGCAGGTGTGGATCGAGTTGTCTACTTCCACCATGTTTATTGTGGTTCCCTCGGACTCTTCTATTATCCCCTCATCCTCATCAAGGAAATTCTCTTGAAATGGGGGTATGACTTGTTGATCAGAGTCTCTCTTTCTATTTGGGAGATTGTTTCTCCTATAGTTTTGGTTCTGGTTTTGATTTTGGTTTCTATTCTGATTGTTGACTTGGATAGTCAAATTTTCCACCATTTTTCCTAGCTTCTCCATGTATTTGGCTAGACCATCATATTTGGGATCAGATGTGGAAGCTGATGTGTCATCCCTATAGGTTACCTTCTTCTCAACCCTCATTCTAGCTCTTTTTTCAATCAGGTTTGCTTCTACACTTACTGCTCCTTTTTGCATATCTTCCAACATGTTGTAATCTCTCTCCCTAAGCTGGTAGGCCATATCAGCATCAAATCCTTCGGGGTACTTCACTAAGGCAATTCTTTGGGGAGGTTTCATATGTGGTGGAAGAGCGTTGTAGACACTATTAAACCTAGTAGAATAGTCATGGACACTCTCTCCCTAATTTCATTTAAGGTTCTTATATTCAGCTAATATTTGGAGAGGGTTTCTTTTGACTTCTCATTTGTTTATGAAGGTTTGATGTAAAGAGGGAAGATCATGGATACTATTGGGAAGTAGGCCTTTAAACCACTTCTTCACCTCTCCTCCTAAAATTTGGGCAAGGATTCTCATTTTGACAGTCTCATCATCTTTCTCCATATAGTCAAAATCATCTTCCATCCTATCTACATGGTGTTGAGCTGTGATAGAATCTTTCCCAGTGAAATGTGGAATTTTTTCCTGATAATCATTGGGTAAAGGAACTAGAGGCTGTGGTAACACCCAGGGAGCATACCATGCTGCCATGATGGTGTTTTATGGAGGCAAAGATTTGGCTTGAGCAACAGGTATATGAAAGGCATAAATGCTACGACCAGCAGTAGGTGAAGGCTCTTAGGAGCGAAAATGGTGGTGAATTCATCTCTGTAGAATTCAAGGACTTTTGCAGTGTAGAAGGAATTCAAAGAGAGCTCATAGCACCTCATAACCCACAGCAAAATGGGGTTGCTGAGCAGAAGAACAGAACGATCGTGGGTACTGCATGGGCGATGTTGCATGATCAGGGCCTTCCCATACACTTGTGGGCTGAGGCATGCAATACTGCAGTATATGTGCAGAACCGTTGTCCTAACAGGATACTTGGCATGAGTACACCCGAGGAGGCGTTTTCTGGTAAGAGGCCTGAGATTTCCCATTTGAGGATTTTTGGTTCACCTGTTTACATTCATGTGACGAAGGATGCTAGGAAGAAGCTAGAGATGACTGCAGAGGTTGGGATATTTGTGGGGTACACTAATACACCCCACAACTATCGTGTGTATTTTCCAGACAGTCAGTCACAAGACTGTTGTGCGACGGGATATCAAATTTCATGAGGAGAAAGCCATGAAGTGTTTGCTTGAGAGGGAACCACACTTACATGCAGATGAGGAGCTATTAGTTCCTAAGGATGAGTCTTTGGATGTGGATCAGACACAAGAGGAGGTTCATGGAGTGGAAGAGACCACTCATGCAGTGCCAACCATCAGAGGGCAGAAACGCACTACAGAAGCTGAGCGACTAGCTCAAGATGCAGAGAAGGTTGTAGGAGCACCTACATCACAGCACAGATAGAGATAGTCACCTGATCAGTATACTAGATACATGGCTCTTATGAGCAAGTGTATCATGACGGAGCCATCCTCTTTCGAGGAAGGTGTGGAGGATCCTGCATGGGTAGATGCCATGGTGGAAGAGTATGATTCGATTGTCAGAAACAGTGCATGGGAGATTTTCCCAAGGCCAGAGGGGAAATCAGTGGTGGGTTCGAGATGGATCTACAAAGTGAAGCAGGCAGCTTATGGGAGTGTGGAGAAGTACAAGGCAAGATTTTTTGCCTGAGGCTTCTCACAGATTGAGGGGATCGATTATGAGGAGACCTTTGCACCTGTCGCAAGGTATTCTTCCATACGGATTATTCTTGCTCTCTCAGTGTAGATGGGGTGGCACATTCATTAGATGGATGTGAAGACTGCATTCCTCAATGGGGTGATTGAGGAGGAGGTGTACATAGAGAAGCCCGAAGGTTTCGAGATCTTCAGCAGCGAGTCACATGTGTGCAGGCTCAAGAGAGAGTTGTATGGGTTGAAACAAGCACCTCATGCTTGGTACACATGGATAGATAGTTATTTCACCGGACTTGGATTTTCCAAGAGTGAGGCGGATCCTAACCTATACTAGATTGTGGTAGAGGTTAAGTTGCTGATCATTGTACTTTATGTAGATGATTTGATTTTGACAGGTGATGAACTGTTGATACACTCATGCAAGGCTGATCTTGCAAAGGAGTTTGAGATGAAGGGCTTGGGCCTCCTTCATTATCTCCTGGGATGGGAAATTTGGTAGCGCAGTGATGGACTGTTTGTCTCTCAAGGCAAGTATGCTCGGGAGATACTGGAGAAGTTCAAAATGCATGGCTGCAAGCCTGTTGATACTCCTCTTCCTGGTGGATGGAGGAAGGAGGATGCTACTTCAGCGGAGGTAGTGAATTCCATTGTTTATCGACAGTTGGTGGGGTCACTTATGTATCCGTTCAATACACGACCCGACATATGCTATGTTGTTAACCAGCTTTCACAAGCTATGGTTAAGCCTACCAAGATCTACTGGAAGGCAGGCAAGCATGTATTGAGATATCTCAGAGGCACATCAGGATATGGATTATGGTACAGACAGTTGGATGAGGTGAGGCTATGTGGCTTCACGGATGCGGTTGGGCGAGGGGGCCAGCGGACGAGAAGAGCACATGCGGAGGGATTTTCGGTGTCGGGTCGATAAGAAGTTTCTTGGTACGGCGGGGAAGCGGTCCGTGGCACTCAGTTCAGCAGAGGCCGAGTATATGGCAGCGAGTTTGGCTGCATGCGAGGCTATATGGATGAGGAAGATCCTGGTTGGGTTGTTTAGTTCACACTTAGATCCTAATGTGATATATTGTGATAATTAGAGTTGCATTAAACTCCCTGTTAATCCATTATTTCATGATAGATCTAAACACATTGACATTCAGTATCATCATATCAGAGATTGTGTGCAGCGGAAGATCATGTTACTTTCATACATTCCCACAGAGGATCAGGATGCTGATATCTTGACGAAGGCGCTCACTAGGAGATAATTCGAATACCACAAAGGAAGGATAGGGGTGGCAGATAATCCTTATCTTGTTGAGAGGGTGTGTGGAGATTGCAACAAGATGATGAGCTTAGTGGAAAGAAGTCGCCTTCACTAAGTGGGCCCGCAGGCTATTTTTGGTGCAAAGTCTATTGTTAGACTATGTCTATTTTTAGACATATAGATCATGTTCTATGAGTTGCAGGATGCTATTTGTGGATGGTTGGTCAAGTTGAAAAAAATATATGGACTTCAATTTTTAGACATATTGGGCGGAATCTATTTTTAGATTGCTAGTCTAAAAATAGATATGTCGAATATTATTAGCTCTTAATAATATTTGGACTATAAACATTATCTTATTCTCTTGGAGCACTTCAGTTAAGTGCACAAATGAAATTTTTTCAAGTTTTCAATGGATTTGGGGGTTTCGACAGAGTTAAAAGTGGATTCTTGAACTCTGTAAAGGGGATGTCATGAAGGGGAAAAGGGAAGAAAAGAAAAATAGAGGAATTTCAAGGGAATAAAAGGGGTAAAAATGGAGGTTAGTTTTTGAAGTGGAAGGAGGGGAAAATGGTGTTTGCAGTAGTATTTTCTCTTTGAAATCAGCAGAATTTTTGAGCTTTGAAATGGAAACAACAATGAATATTTGGACAGAGGACATGATGTCTTCATAAGTCTTCAAGAGATAACATTTTTTAGCAATAAAACTTGTTTCTTGAAGGCTCAAAAATGTTTTAGCTACAATTTGGTATGACAAATTTTATTGGTGGCTAACAACAGTCACTTTAGGAGTTTTCTCAGGTCTCTTCTTAATGGTAATCTTAGAGGCTTTTGGTTTGGAATTTTCTAAGCTCTTCTTGCTTCTAATTTCATACTGTTCTCTGACCTGCATGATGGAATTTTCAAATCCTAACCTATAATCCTCAGATTCTAACCTTTCCTCATCCTAATGTGAGTATGAGGTCTGATTATCTTCTGTGGAACAGGTGTGGATCAATTTGTCTACTTCCACCATTTTTATTGTGGTTCCCTCGGACTCTTCTATTATCCCCTCATCCTCATCAAGGAAATTCTCTTGAAATGGGGATATGACTTGTTGATCAGAGTCTCTATGTCTATTTGGGGGATTGTTTCTCCTATAGTTTTGGTTCTGGTTTTGATTTTGGTTTCTATTCTGATTGTTGACTTGGATAGTCAAATTTTCCACCATTTCTCCTAGATTCTCCATGTATTTGGATAGACCATCATATTTGGGATCAGATGTGGAAGCTTATGTGTCATCCATATAGGTTAGCTTCTTCTCAGCCCTCATTCTAGCTCTTTTTACAATCAGGTTTTCTTCTACACTTACTGCTCCTTTTTTCATATCTTCCAACATGTTGTAATCTCTCTCCCTAAGCTGGTAGGCCATGTCAGCATCAAATCCTTCGGGGTATTTCACTAAGGCCATTCCTTGGGGAGGTTTCATATGTGGTGGAAGAGCGTTGTAGACACTGTTAAACCTAGTAGAATAGTCATGGACACTCTCTCCCTGATTTCATTTAAGGTTCTTATATTTAGCTAATATTTGGAGAGGGTTGCTTTTGACTTCCCATTTGTTTATGAAGGTTTGATGTAAAGAGGGAAGATCATCGATACTATTGGGAGGTAGGCCTTTAAACCACTTCTTCACCTCTCCTCCTAAAATCTGGGAAAGGATTCTCATTTTGACAGTCTCATCATCTTTCTCCATATAGTCAAAAGCATCTTCCATCCTATCTACATGGTGTTGAGCTGTGATAGAATCTTTCCCAGTGAAATGTGGAATTGTTTCCTGATAATCATTGGGTAAAGGCACTAGAGGCTGTGGTAACACCAAGGGAGCATACCATGCTGCCATGATGGTTTTTTATGGAGGCAAAGTTTGGGCTTGAGCAGTAGGTATATGAAAGGCAGAAATGCTAGTACCAGCAGCAGGTGAAGGCTCTTAGGAGCGACAATGGTGGTGAATTCATCTCTGCCAAATTCAAGGACTTTTGCAGTGTAGAAGGAATTCGAAGAGAGCTCATAGCACCTCATAACCCACAGCAGAATGGGGTTGCTGAGCAGAAGAACAGAACGATCATTGGTGCTGCATGGGAGATGTTGCATGATAAGGGCCTTCCCATACACTTGTGGGCTGAGGCATGCAATACAACATTATATGTGCAGAACCGTTTTCCTCACAGGATACTTGGCATGAGTACACCCGAGGAGGCGTTTTCGATTAAGAGGCCTAATATTTCCCATTTTAGGATTTTTGGTTCACCTGTTTACATTCACGTGACGAAGGATGCTAGGAAGAAGCTAGAGCTGACTGCAGAGGTTGGGATATTTTTAGGGTACACTAATACACCCCACAACTATCGTGTGTATTTTCCAGACAGTCGCAAGACTGTTGTGCGACAAGATATCAAATTTCATGAGGAGAAAGCCATGAAGTGTTCGCTTGAGATGGAACCACACTTACATGCAGATGAGGAGCTATTAGTTCCTAAGGATGAGTCTTCGGATGTAGATCAGCCACAAGAGGAGGTTCATGGAGTGGAAGAGACCACTCATGCAGTGCCAACCATCAGAGGGCCGAAACGCACTACAGAAGCTGAGCGACTGGCTCAAGATGCAGAGAAGGTTGTAGGAGGAGAATATACATCCAATGAATTCCTTGAATTTTGTGAACAACATGGCATAAAAAGACAGTTTTCTGTAGCAGGCACTCCACAACAGAATGGCGTTGCAGAGAGAATGAACAGAATAGTTCAACAAATGGCTAGAGCTATGCTTGATGATTCTGGAACACCTGACACATTTTGGGGAGAAGCAACACATATAGCAGTCAAAATTCTCAAAAAAGCACATGTTCGTGTAAATAGTGATAAAAATCCATATGAACTCTGGTATGGTAATCCTCCCACTATAAAGCATTTTAGAATTTTTAGGAGCAAATGCTTTATCAAGAATAATGATGAAAAACTTGGCAAGTTTGAACCCATAGTAGATGAAGGAATATTTCTTGGTTACTCCTCTAGGAGTAGGGCATATAAATGTTACAATAAAATACTTCGGAATATTTTTGAATGTATTGATGTTGTTATTGATGAGTCTCCTGCAGCTCCAAAAGAAGAAAAGAAAACAACAGATGGAGATGATGATGACACATATCCTTCTACATCAAATAATAATGATACAAACAGTGAACCCAGTGAAGAACCCGAAGATGATTTGTCTGAAAAGGCTCCATCCAGATATGTTCAAAAGAACCATCCAGAATATCAAATTTTGGGAGAGAAGGGATCAGGTGTACAAACACGAAGGACTATTGTGGGATCCTCTAGCAATCTGGCATTTTTGTCCACTATTGAACCTCACAATGTCAGTCAAGCCAGCAAAGATGAATGTTGGATTCAAGCAATGAATGAAGAGCTTGATCAAATTGAAAAGAATCACACTTGGGAATTAGTACCAAGACCTCAGGAAAAAAATGTCATTGGAACTAAATGGATATTCAAAAACAAGTTAAATGAGAATGGGGATGTTATAAGAAATAAATCTAGACTTGTTTGCAAGGGTTATGCTCAACAAGAAGGTATAGAATTTGAAGAAACTTTTGCTCCTGTAGCCAAACTTGAAGCCATAAGAATGTTTCTTGCTTTTTCAAGCTTCCAACAAATCAAAGTTTATCAAATGGATGTTAAATCTGCTTTTCTCAATGGTGATCTAGAAGAAGAAGTTTATATAGAACAACCATAAGGTTTAATTTTGGAAAATGATGAAAAACTTGTTTGTAGACTTAAGAAAGCTCTATATGGTCTCAAAAAAGCTCCAAGGGCATGGTACTATCGTCTTGACAAATATCTCCATCAACAAGGATTCTCAAAAGGATCTGCTGATAGAAACTTATACACAAAAACTAAAAATGACAAACTATTAATTGTGGTTGTATATGTTGATGATATCATTTTTGGAAGTAATGAAGAATCTATGAGTCAGAAATTTGCTTCTGATATGCAGCAAGAATTTGAAATGTCTTTACTTGGGGAAATAACATTCTTTCTTGGTTTGCAAGTGCAAAAAGAAACAAATGGAATTTTCTTATCACAAGCAAAATACCTTAAGCAAATCCTAAAGAAGTATGGCATGGAAGATTGCAAACCTGTAAGTACACCAATGATAACTGGATGTAATATCAATTCTAGTGATGATTCTCCCACGGTGAATCAACCAGAATACAAATCTATGATAGGAATTCTACTTTATCTCACTGGGACAAGACCATACATTATGCATGCAGTTGGGATTATCGAACGACTTCAAGCCAATCCAAGAGAGTCTCACCTTCAGGCTATAAAAATAATATTAAAATATCTACAACGAACTCAAGATTTTTGACTATGGTATCCAAAGAATGCTGATCTTACTCTTCATGCATACACTGATGTAGATTGGGCTGGAAGTATTGATGATCGGAAAAGCACTAGTGGTGGTGCATTCTATATGGGGCCCCGGTTAGTATCTTGGTTCAACAAGAAACAAAGCTCCATTTCCTTATCTACAGCAGAAGCAGAATGTGTGGCTGCAACATCATGTTGCATTCAACTTCTTTGGATGATGCAAACCCTACAAGATTTTCAAATAAAATATTCACCACCTATCTCCATTATGTGTGATAACACAAGTGCCATCATTATCTCAAAGAATCCTGTTATGCATTCCAAGACCAAGCACATTCCCATCAAATATCATTTCTTACGAGAACAAGTTCTTGAGAAAAAGGTAAAATTGGAGTATGTTTCCTCCAAAGAACAAGTTGCTGATATATTTACCAAACCTCTACCCAGGGAAGCATTCAAATATCTCAGACAGAAACTGGGAGTAGTCTCTGCCATGCAGAGGATCTGGTCTACTTAATTACAGAAGACTAAATTGGTTGTGAGGTGCTGGTGGACATCTCTGAATACATAAGCTAAGGTGGAGCATTGGTCATATGACAAGGCATGACCTCAGGGGGAGCATGGTATTGTCAAACCTTTGCCCTTGATGTCAAAGGGGGAGAGTATCATGGTGTTTGAATAATTGGTGTTTGAATAATGGTTACAAATTGGTGTTTGAATAATGGTTACAATCAATGTATCTATCTGCTGTAATGTTCAAACACTATCATGGTTGCCATCAAGTCCAAAGGGGGAGATTTTTGGAAATATGATGCCATGTGTTGTCCTTGATGGCAACCTAATTAATGAAGGACTTGCAGAACTGTGACAGGGAAGAACTTCGAACATACCATGGAAGGTAATGTATTGAAGACAGAATGACATGGGGAAGATCATTGGAATATTGTCATAAAGGATGTGGAAAAGGAATTGGCAAAGGCATGGGCAAAGTTGCAGAGATCAACGATCAGCAGGTTCTGCAGCAAAGAACATAAGAAAAATGCATTTACAGAGACAAGCAGTACATTAAAGGAGAATTGTCCGAAGACAGGGTTGATATGAATTTACAGAAATTATAATCCCCGCGAAAGTTAATTCATGTATAAGTATAATGTATGAAGGAGAAAGAAATCTATGTATGGTTGAGTTTTGGTGATACTCAGTTAGTTGGAAAATACCCAGAGCAATTGGGGCTTTGATTGGTTCAATTCTCGTACGAAATTTCCTGCAACTCTGTATGATGATCTATGGATAGATTCGTGCTTTTATCGGGTTGCTAAGGTCTCGGTACAGTGAGCCATGGACGCATTCTGTATGTACAGAACACATTATATATATATATATAACCTGCGGAAGAATACTTAAAACAAAGTTTAGTTTTAGAGATGGCGCAGATTATTAAACGGAACCTGGAGTACGGAGCGATTGGACGGATGATCACTGTTTAAAAACTGCGAGTTAATAGTGAAGGTGGTTTCCGGGTTTCTTCGCACCACCTTTGGATGATAAGTGGTATTTATGAAATTGGTAGTGATTCCATTCAGTATTCAACAAGTGTGCCAAGCAAAATTTCAAAACCACCCTTTAAAGTGCGCCATCGCGCGTTAAAGCCCGTACCAGGACGGCCAGCGAAATTTCTTTTGCGCTGTCGATCTGAAAGGGGGCAATCGGACGATGATCGTGTGTTGGACTTGCCCGGAGTTTAATCAAGATGCGCGAAGAATAACACAAGTACAACGCGCCATCGCGCGTTATTGCTCGTACAAGTTGCCCAAGCGATATCCGTCGATCTTGGAGGCTCGCAATCCAACGGTGATCGGGCACTGGACTTGTGCGAAGTTTATTTTGGGATGAAGGGGCGCATATGTGGGCTAGGGGTCAAAGATTTATTGAAATATTAATCTATTTGAAAGCATTGGATATTGTTTTTGTTTGTCAATTTCTTTGAAATTGATAAATAAATTAAAAAAAAAAACAAAAATATAAAAACCCCGAGGGCCAAACTAATGGAAATATTGTAAAAGGATTACCATTAGCGATTAAAATAGTTTTGACCCATGGTTTTTAAGGGCGGAAAGTATATAAAGTAATGAGAATTATGAAGAAGAGGGTGTGTGAAGTGTTGATAGAAAACGAATCTCCTTTGGAGATATCTGAAGGAATAAACACTGATATATCTGAATCGATGGTGCACGTGAAAATATAATGATTAGATTGACTAATGAAAGGATGAAGAACATGTGCATGCGTAAGGGTGATGAATGAATGAAGCTCTCAGAGGAATATCTGGATTGGCGAATTCTGTTCTTAACTGTAAAACCTGAATGAACCTCTGGTCTTAAACGACGAACGAACTCATGAAGAACTGGCGCATGTCTGCTAAAAGAACACATATCAATCCGGGTAAGATTTTGTAGATCTGGCCTGCTCTGCAAACATATTATTATTATTACAGGTCTATACAATAATAGCACACACACACACACACACACACACACACACACACACACACACACACACACACACACATATATATATATATATATATATATGCATATGCGAGTCATCTACATTGAAAGTGCATATGACAGTTGGGGTTTCAGAAGATTAATATACACAGAAGGATACACGGAATGTTGAATGCATATATTATCTGAAGTCTGGATTACTTCTGATGTATAAGTGGTCGCACTATTCTGTTATGAAGAATTGGGCAAATATGTTTGTTGATAATTGAATAAAGGGATGCATTGAAACTGTTTGACCTAGTGTGAAAATTGATGAAAGGTGGTCTGCAGTATAGAAGCTGAAGTTATGATCAGGGGGTTGTAGCTCCCTTCCAGGAGAGGATGGTAAATGAGAGAAGGTTGTAGCCTTCTGCAGGTGGGTGTCTGCGTGCTGCGCCAGCACAGAAATTGTAATATGTTTTCTTTATAATAAAATATTGAAGACAGAGACTTCAGCAATGGTGGTTTTCTCCCGAATTGGGTTTCCACCTTAAATCCTGGTGTTCATATGTGTTGCTTATGGTTGATGGTTTGTACAGTTATTTCTATTCATGCTTGCTACTTATCTGATGAATAAATGATGCAATGATCTAAGTAAAGACATGATAAGATCTCCGGACAGACAAGTTGGATGCAGTAATGTAACATATGGTTTTAAGAGAAAGGAAAACAAAAATTTTCAGTCAGCTTTAAATACTGATTCACCCCCCCTCTCAGTATTTTTCCCAACAATTGGTATTAGAGCCAGTCCTTCTGAAAAGGCTTAACCGCTAGAAGGAAGATCAAGCAAGATGAGCAATCAAGATGGAACAACATCTATCAGGCCTCCACTCTTCAACGGAAATAATTTAATCTTCTGGAAAACAAGGATGAGATCTTATCTTTATTCTCTAGGAGCAGAGGTATGGGCAATTGTTGAAGGAGGATATCAATATCCAGCTGCAGTACCAACAGATCCAACGGAAAGAAAGAATTATGAAACAAATGCAAAGGCAGTCAATGCTCTATTGGGAAGTCTAACTGAATCAGAATTTGTCAAAGTCATGCAGCTAAATACAGCAAAATCAATATGGGACAAGATCATTCTAAGTTATGAAGGTGATGCAAAGGTAAAAAGTGCTAAACTCCAAACTCTCAGAATTTAATATGAAAATCTAAAAATGGATAATGAGGAGAGCATTGCCAATTTATTTTTACGTATTGATGATATTGTAAATCATATGAGAAATATGGGAGAAACAATAACCGAATCTACTTTGGTTGAGAAAGTCTTAAGATCTCTAACAACAAAATTTAAGTCAAAAGTTTCTGCTCTTGAAGAAAAGCAAGATCTTCAAAATCTTACTGTGGTGCAACTTCATGGCATACTAACTGCATATGAAATGAGAAGAGGAAGACCATCTGAAGTCAAAGAAGCAGTCTTTAGAACTTCTACGAAAGGGAAGGAAGTACAAAAAATAGAAGGATCATGATATATCTCAGAAGAAGATGAGATAAACTTTGTAAAGAAACTTCAACTTGGGACAGGACGGTTCAGAGGTAAGCTTCCTTTCAAATTTTTTGATTGTGGAAGAGTTGGACATTATGCTGCTAAGTGTCCTTATAAAGAAACGCATAAAAAGGGGAAGGAAGTTGCAAGAAGGAATAAGAATCGTTTTAGCACTAAAAAGAGTTACTATACTCATGAAGATAGTGATGGGTTATCTGATAGTGAGGAAGAATGTGAACAAAATCTTAGACTTCTCATGGCATTTGAAAAATATTCTAGAGAAGAAAAGGATACTTTTGTGGACGCTCTAGAAGACAGTGATTTTCTTGAAGAAAACAATAAACTCAAAGTTTGCTTAGAAGAGAGTAAAATAACCATAGAGACTCTGAAAAATCAGCTTCAAGAAAAAGAAAAACACAATGAGAAATTAGAGTGTGAAGTAGTAAGCCTAAGAAAAGAACTTGAGAAAGTAAAAACTCTGAATCTTAGATTTGCTAAAGGATATAAAACGTTAGATGAGATTATCAAGGTACAACGTTCTCCTCTTATAAAGACAGGTCTTGGATTTATTGGAGAATCTTCCCAGGCTTCAGCACCAAATTATCGAAAAGCAGTTACAGCTGGTTTACAACATGTTTCCACTCAACAAGGGAGTAAAGAATCTTTACAGGTAAAGCATGATCATCTCAATTCAAATAACACTAACGACAATGGCTTTCAAAGAAACACCAATCAAAAAATAAATTCATATAGAAGATTTTATGATCGCAGAAATTTCTTCTTCAATGGAAAATGTTTCTCATGTCACAATTTTGGTCATAAAGCTATTCAATGTGTTGCATATAAAACCATCATGACAAGAGAAGCAAGAAAGAAAAGGATTGATATTGAAAAAACGAAGAATACTTATAACAACTTTTCTCCTCTTCAAAATGAAGTTGAATGTGCTTATTGCAATAACTTTGGCCATGAAGAATCAGAATCCAGGAGAAAATTTCAGCCAAAAGAACATGTTCCTTCAAGCTCCAAAGTATGGAAAAAGAAGGAATTACAGGTTGAAAATTGTGGCATAGCGTTATTTGCAGAAGATGAAGAAAACCAATGGTACATTGATAGTGGATGCTCAAGACACATGACAGGTGATAAAGACAAACTTCTTACATATAGTGCTCTAGAAAAAGAAAAGAATGTTACATTTGGAAATGATACTCCTGCGGTCATTAAAGGAAAAGGGTCTGTGTTTCTAAAAGAAAAAGTGAAAGCTAATGAAGTCATGTATGTGGATGGGTTAAAGCATAACTTGTTAAGTGTAAGTCAAATGTGTGATCAAGGAACTGAAGTTGTCTTTAGTTCAAAAGAATGTGTGGTACGTGATCTTGATACAGGTAAAGAAATTATCAAAGGGAAAAGAACTCCAAACAACCTATATATATTGAAGAACTGCAAAGAACAATGTTATTTGAGTAAATCTTCAGAAAATTGGCTATGGCATAGAAGGTTGGGGCATTTGAGCTTCTCTCAAATCAACAAATCAAGCAGACTTAAAGTTGTTCATGATCTTCCCAATATTACTCTACCTGAAAATATCATATGCAAATATGTATGTGGATGGATTAAAGTATAACCTGTTAAGTGTAAGTCAAATGTGTGATCAAGGAACTGAAGTTGTCTTTAGTTCAAAAGAATGTGTGGTACGTGATCTTGATACAGGTAAAGCAATTATAAAAGGAAAAAGAACTCCAAGAAACTTGTATGTATTGAAGAACTGCAAAGAACAATGTTACTTGAGTAAATCTTCAGAAAACTGGCTATGGCATAGAAGGTTGGGGCATCTGAGCTTCTCTCAAATCAAAAAATCAAGCAGACTTGAAGCTGTTCATGATCTTCCCAATATTACTCTACCTGAAAATATCATATGCAAATCTTGCCAATTTGGTAAGAAAACCAGAGTACAATTTAATGCCAAGGAAGGATCATCAAGTAAGCCTCTTGAACTCATTCATACTGACATATGTGGACCTATGAGGAAAAAGTCACCACGTGGTGAAGAATACTATATCTTGTTTATTGATGATTTCTCTAGAATGTGTTGAATTGGGTTGATTAAACACAAAGATGAAGCATTTGAGAAATTTCAGATCTTCAAAGCACTGGTTGAAAATGAATTAGATCTAAAAATCAAGTGTCTTAGATCTGATCGAGGAGGAGAATATACATAAGATGAATTCCTTGAATTTTGTGAACAACATGGCATAAAAAGACAGTTTTCTGTAGCTGGCACTCCACAACAAAATGGCGTAGCAGAAAGAATGAATAGAACAATTCAACAAATGGCTAGAGCTATGCTTGATGATTCCGGAACACCTGACACATTTTGGGGAGAAGCAACACATACAACGGTAAATATTCTTAACAAGGCACATGTTCGTGTAAATAGTGATAAAACTCCATATGAACTCTGGTATGGTAATCCTCCCACTGTGAAGCATTTTAGATTTTTTGGAAGCAAATGCTTTATCAAAAATAATGATGAAAAACTTGGCAAGTTTGAACCCAGAGCAGATGAAGGAATACTTCTTGGTTACTCCTCTAGGAGTAGAGCATATAAATGTTACAATAAAAGACTTCGGAAGATTGTTGAATGTATTGATGCTGTTATTGATGAGTCTCCTGTAGCTCCAAAAGAAGAAAAATAAACAAAAGATGAAGATGATGATGACATATATCCTTCTACATCAAATAGGACTGATATAGACAGTGAACCCAATGAAGAACCCGAAGATGATTTATCTGAAAAATCTCCATCCAGATATGTTCAAAAGAATCATCCAGAATCTCAAATTTTGGGAGAAAAGGGATCAGGTGTATAAACAAGAAGGAATCTTGTGGGATCTTCTAGCAATCTGTCATTTCTGTCCACTATTGAACCACACAATGTCAGTCAAGCTAGCAAAGATGAATGTTGGATTCAAGCCATGAATGAAGAGCTTGATCAAATTGAAAAGAATCACACTTGGGAGTTAGTACCAAGGCCTCATGACAAAAATGTCATTGGAACTAAATGGATATTCAAAAACAAGTTAAATGAGAATGGGGATGTCATAAGAAATAAAGCTAGACTTGTTTGCAAGGGGTATGCTCAACAAGAAGGTATAGACTTTGAAGAAAATTTTTCTCCTATAGCTAGACTTGAAGCCATAAGAATGTTTCTTGCTTTTCAAGCTTCCAACAAATCAAATTTTATCAAATGGATGTTAAATATGCTTTTCTCAATGGTGATCTAGAAGAAGAAGTTTATATAAAACAACCAGAAGGATTCATTTTGGGAAATGGTGGAAAACTTATTTGTAGACTTAAAAAGGCTCTATATGGTCTCAAAAAAGCTCCAAGGGCATGATACTATCGTCTTGACAAATATGTTCATCAACAAGGATTTTCAAAGGGGTTTGCTGATAGCAACTTATACACAAAAACTGAAAATGACAAACTATTGATTGTGGTTGTATATGTTGATGATATCATTTTTGGAAGTAATGAAGAGTCTATGAGTCAGAAATTTGCTTCTGATATGCATCAAGAATTTGAAATGTCTTTACTTGGGGAACTAACATTCTTTCTTGGCTTGCAAGTGCAACAAGCAACAGATGGCATATTCTTATCACAAGAAAAATATCTTAAGCAAATCTTGAAGAAGTATGGCATGGAAGATTGCAAACCTGTAAGTACACCAATGATAACCGGATGTAATCTCAGTTCTAATGATGATTCCCCCACGGTGAATCAACCAGAATACATATCTATGATAGGAAGTCTACTTTATCTCACTGGGACAAGACCAGACATTATGCATGCAGTTGGGATTGTTGGACGATTCCAAGCTAATCCAAAAGAGTCTCACCTTCAAGCTGTGAAAAGAATATTCAAATATCTACAAGGAACTCAAGACTTTGGACTATGGTATCCAAAGAATGCTGATCTTACTCTTCATGCATACACTGATGCAGATTGGGCTGGAAGTGTTGATGATCGGAAAAGCACTAGTGGTGGTGCATTCTATATGGGGCCTCGGTTAGTATCTTGGTTTAGCAAGAAGCAAAGCTCTATTGCCTTATCTACAGTAGAAGCAGAATATGTGGCTACTGCATCATGTTGCACTCAACTTCTCTGGATGATGCAAACCTTACAAGACTTTCAAATCAAATGTTCACCTCCTATCTCCATTATGTGTGACAATACAAGTGCCATCAGTATCTCAAAGAATCTTGTTATGCAGTCCAATACCAAGCAAATTCCCATCAAATATCACTTCTTACGTGAACAAGTGCTTGAACAAAAGGTGAAATTAGAGTATGTTCCATCCAAAGAACAAGTTGTTGATATATTTACCAAACCTCTACCTAGGGAATCGTTCGAATATCTCAGACATAAACTGGGAGTAGTCTCTACCATGCAGAAGATCAGATCTACTTAAATACATAAGATTAAATTGGTTGTGAGGTGATGTTGGGCATCTCTGAATGCACAGGCTAAGGGGGAGCATTGGTCATATAAAAAGGATGCATTGTTGGCATTTATAAGTCATTTTGTTATATTATGTTTAAAGATGAAGCATGATCTCAGGGGGAGCATGGTATTTTCGGTTCAAAGGATCTTGATCAACTCTTTGCCATTGATGTCAAAAGGGGAGGAAAAGCAAAGAGGGGCTTCTATAAGACAAACAGAGGAAGAGTATTGCCATCAATGCCAAAGGGGGAGATTGTTGGAAATGTTGTCATTTATGGCAAAGGAATTGGAAAAGAAGGAGCATCTGAAACAGTAGCAAAGAAGAACAGAGGAAGAGTGCATTTATAGAAAACAGTATCAGTCAAGGAACAGAGACAAGTAGTGAATTGAAATAGAGTAGGAAACAAAGGCCATCAAATAAAAAAAAGAATAAGTGAATGTTCTAGTAAATGGTAATTCATGTGTGAACATAATGTATGCATCCTGATGGAGGATAAAGGAAATCCTGTGTATGATTGATTTCTAGTGATACTCTGATGGGTGGAGAATACCGAGAGTATTTGGGTATTGATTGGTTCAATTCTCGTACGGAATGCCCTAAAACTCTGTGTGAAGTCCTGTTGGGAGAGTGAGCCACGGACGTGCTCTGTGTGTGTAGGGCACATAAGCTCTATCGGTAAAAGTAATAGTAGGTTCCGCATGTGTTAGACAATACAAAGAAATGTGTCCCTGTTGAATGAAAAATAACCGAGTCGAATAGTCCATAAGGATTTCATTGGAGCTATATAACAGTAATCGTGGTTATATGAACTGATAACGCGAAGAAACGAATTAGAGAAAGTATGCTGACGAAACCTGGAGTAGAGGAGCTTTCTGTAATTGAATAAATTTATGTTTCCATTTAATTGTCTCGATTTGATGTTTGTGAAGAAATTCCGTCCACTGGTTCCATTGAATTGTTCGAACAAACTCTGTTGAATTCATTCCCCTCATAAAGGAAGCCTGCGTATAACTAACTCTATCCTAATGGTAGTGAAAATCCCGTCGGAGGAGAACTAAATTTGTTCGCTGTTTATTAGAAATCCTGCCAAAGATAGACCGGAGTTAACTAAGTAAGAAGGATAGCGAAAACCCAAATTAACCTTGGTTAATTATTGTTCAAAATCGTGAGTGGATTGGAAAACCCAGTTTTCCCATATCGCACTACTTTTGCAGGTTGAGCAGTATTCAAGAGGTTGGCTCCGATTCCATAGAACGGGCGACACGCGTCCCTGTACAACTCCACAAAACCGCTTGTCACTGTGCGCCATCGCGCGTTATTGTTCGACCCAGGATGCCCAGCGATATTGTTGAGCACCGTCGATCTGGAGGGAGGCCATCGGATGGTGGTCGTATGAGGAAGATGCGTGAAGGTTAACCAAAGTACGGCGGCCATTGAACGTTATTGTTCGCGTGTCTTCGCCGAGCGATATTCGTCCGATCAAATGATGCAGCGCAACGCGATAACAACCGTCAGATGGAAACGATCGTTAGCGATGGGCCCTAGTTTTAAATTATATTGATTATGCCGTCGATTATGCATGTGGGGCTGGATCCAAAGGTATATTTAAAAAGCCATTTGATAAAAGCGCTGATTATTAATATAAAGTTCTATTATATATATTTAATTACCAAAGGTTGTGAATAATATTTATTTATCAAATTCCACGAATTTGATAAATAAAATTCCAAAAAAAAAAGAAAGAAAACCATCAGCGGCACAGTATTATTTGGCGGAGAAAAGGATTACCTTTGGGACAATTCATGCATGGAAGAACGAAGATTGGGATTTCAATTTGAATTGGTTCGAATTTTAATATGAATACCATTAGTAGTTGAGTGGTTTTCTACTCATGGTATTGATAAAGGAAAAACTATATAAGGAGAAGTGCATTATGGTTCAGAGTGTGCATGTGGAAGGGTTGCTAATAAATAAATCTCTTTAAGAGATATTTGCATATATGATGCACCTATGGATATGATCTAGAAATGATGAATCTCTACGATGATCGGCAAAAGAAATGATGAAGACTTGACAGAAGTCTAATGAAGAAATTGAAGAAATTTGGTGGATCTGAGGGTTAAAGCCTTCTGTATGAAAGTGGAAGTTTCCTACAAGTAAAATCTGGTGTTAAAATCGGGGGGTTGGAGCTCCCTTCCAGTAGTGGCTGGAGAACAAGAAAAGGTTGTAGCCTTTCTGCAGGTGGGTGCCTGCGTGCTGGTATAAGTCTGCGCCAACATAAATTGTAAGAAGTTTTCTTTATAATAAATATTGAAGACTGAAACGACAGCAGCGGTGGTTTTCTCCCGAATTGGGTTTCCACCTTAAATACTGGTGTTCATGTGTGTTTATTATATGTGATGGTTGATTCTATTGCTACTACTCATGATTACTTCTTATTAAATATCTGATGAATGAATGATGCTATGATCTAAGTAAAGAATCAAAGGCATAAAATAAAAATATTTAGTCAGCTCTAAATACTGATTCACCCCCCCACTCAGTATTTTTCCCAACACTCTTCTCCTCATACCATGAATGCAAACTTTTTTTTGAGCTTTGTGACGAGACTCCTGCTAAAAATGACAAAGAAAATAGCTACCGGATCAAGTTTATATCAGCACACGTTTCAAGCTCACATGCAGTCAATGGAGAATCATCCAACACATCAGCTATTGGATCGTGAAAAATTTGAAAAGACTGCTGCAACCCATTTTCTATTGGTTCCAGTGAGATTACATGATTTCCTACAGGCTACTCATTTGAAGATATACTATGCAATTTACCCTTCAAAAATTGAAATGATTCAAAACAAAATGGTATGGAATCATCTTGTATCATTTGATCATATGTGCTAGCTTCCATGTCTTCATCTGCAACTTGAAAATCAATGGTATTCGGGGGCTGCAAATCTGGATATGAGAAGTCTTGAACAAGGTTTTTATTTCCCTCAAGATGGTCCAAATCAAGACTTGTCGACATTTGATTTCGGATTGCACGAATGTTGTCTCTGATGAACTGAAACGAAGCAAAAAAAAAAGGCAAATATCCTTCACTTACTTCAAAATTTGTTGCACTTTCCTCGTCATTTCCATAGCTAATATGTGATGGCTGAACATTGTATTCGAGCTGTTGAAAGTGAACTTCTTCCTCCCATAAAATAGCTGCTGATTTGTCTGCAAGATTAGCTTCTGTTTGGAGAACATAATCATCATCATACTGATCAAACTAAGGCAAATAATTAGCATAAAACACATCATCAAGCATACATGTCATATCAAAAGCTGTCTCTTCTCCAAGATGATCTATAAAACAATTATTATCAGATCTATGACAACTGGGATAAGAAACAAATTGTTTTGGATCACCAACTTGTTCTTCTTCAATAAGCGAGCCATGGGCTTCAACATTATACTCATTCCTTCTGATGATCCTTTGCATCATCTCTTCCACTGCACTTACCAAAATTTCAAGATTTACCTCTAGAGATGTCGATTCCTCCGGATCTATGTTTTTCATCTCTTATTCCTTCAACTTTACCCTTCGGATCAGCAAATGAGCCTCTACATCTACTGCACTGTTCTGCATTTCTTCAAGTGTTGCAAGATTCCTTTCTCTCAGTTGAAACTCCATTTCCGGATCAAAGGCACCCAGGTAGTGCAAGAGAGCAGATCCAAGAGGAGGTCTTATATTAACTGGCATCGAATAATAAACTTGGTTAAATCTGGTAGAAAATTGTGTACTGTCTCCCCTGGCAGTCTTTTCAGCTAGTTATACTCTTCTATAATCAAGAAAGGGTTCTGTTTGATCACCCACCTGTCGAGGAAAACTTTGACGAACTGTTGGAAATCTAAGATGCTTGCATCAGGCAGGGTTTTGAACCAACTCTTGACTTTTCCTTGCAAAGAAAGAGAAAAAAGCCTAACACTGAAATCCTCTTCATCAACTTCAAAAATGTCAAGAAAAGACTCAAAATTCAGAACATGTCTCTCAGCAGTGATGTTGTCGCGTTCACCATCAAATCTTGGTAGATATAGGTCATGATTTTTAGGGAAAGCATGGGGTATAGGAGGTAAAATCAGAGGCTTGTATCGATCTGGAATTTTACAAGGTATAGGGGTATGTACAAATGCTGCAGAATCAGTCTTGGTCTCTTGAGGTTCATCATTTTGAAGATGGTTATCATAAGATTCGAAAGAAAGGTCTTGATCAAGCTCAAAAGCATGCAAATATTTGGTATTCACAATCTTCAAAGGGAAGGAATCAAATGCAGGCCGAGGATATTTTCTCAAATACAATATACTTTGCAAAGCCTTCTTGACATTCTCGGGAAAAGAGAAGAAATAATTTATGACAAAGAACAAAATGTCTTGGATGAAATTCCAATTTGAATACCTGATCTTTCCATATTGTCCTTTCATGTTTTCTGTTAGTCAGGTTCATCCTCCAATGGAGTCCTTGGATCTAATCTCGAAACTGATTTAGAGTCGCCAGATGAATGATTTCAGCCTTGCGGTGTCTGATCGTTGTCCACCATCAACAAACAAATCTGAACTTGATTACATTTTACTGAGGAAACCATATTTTCAGTTCATAAACTAAACCGAAGATTGACTGAAGCATCGTTTATCTACTATGCACTTGCAGAGCAAGAGAAGTTCGAAGGCTACCTGGCTAACTTCAGGCTCCATCTGTAGTTTATAAAGCAAACAAAAAACTTTTCGTCTTCCCCAGTATGGTCACCACTATGTTAGGGCCTAAATCTACCTCGGGCTGAGAAAGGAAGGATCTAGGATAACATCATACCACGCTTAACTTGGTAGCTAGCCCTACCAGGTCAGGAGAGGGCTCTCTCCTTGTCAATATTAGAAAATATGGCCAATGAAAGCTTGAGATGACTGATTTTAGGCTAGGTATGTGTATAGAGGTGTTTGATTGAATTTGATGATGTTTTGTTGGCTCAAATGTGAAAGGCAGATTTGGGCCAAGGGAATGAGGCTCATTTTTGCAGAGATCTCTATGGGGAAAGGTAGGAAAGTGATTTGGTACTTCAAATTGAGTGAGATGGAGATGTTTTAGATAAATGAGGAGTTGAAAAGGGCATGAAGAAATCAAGGATCCTTTTCAATCAGCTGAAAACATAGATAACTAAACAAACCCAAGGTAGAGCGCTGCACTTTCAATGTATTCTACCTTTATCTTTGTTTGATTTAGTTAAGATGAAATAAAGAGAGATATGGCATACATAAAACACATGTAGACTCACAATTACAGAAGAAAACACAATACCAAAGCAATATGCCACATGAATCCCATAAAGTGCTGCAAACCATTGGTCTATTCCTTAGCCAAACTGCTGAAATGAGTATACAATAAGCTCCAAGCTTTCCCAAAGCTCCAACCATGCTAATGACTGAAAAAACATAATATATAGGAAAAAAAAAACTCATCCTAGCCTCTAGGGGTCGAGCTCATGATTTTAGGAGCTGTTCCAACAAATTCTAAACTTAGAAACTAAAAAGTAGGCAATGGAACAGCTTGCCTCTAAAAACTAGGGAACTGATTCATTCAGTTGTAAACTACCTTTTCATGGATGAATCTAACTCTATGAGTAAAAATTTAGCATAATTACATCAAGATCCATCAAATTACACTAAATTACATCATTATTTTGACATTAAGAAGGAGAAAAGTCAAAATGTGAAGAAACTAGGCGAAAAACAATGTTTTTTGGCCAAAATGAGCAAAATTCCTCCAATGCGCCGTGCTATTTTCCCTATGCATAGCGCCTTTTTGAAGCTACTTTTGGAGGCCTTCCCGGTGTCCAAATTTGATCCAAGTGGTCTTGTTGGAAAGGTCTTACTATCTAATTTCCAGAAAAAGTGGAATTTTTAAATTTGGCCTCCATTTTCCCCTCCAAAACTGAGTTCTCCCAAGAATGCTTCTTGTGTGTCAAAAAAGGGGCAGAAAGGTCATTTTTTGGGTATTTTTGACCTTTTTGGGGGCTCAAAACCTGTCAAAATTTCTTAGCCATTTGTGAGAATTTATATTTTTCCATAGAAAATCCAAAAATGTTGAGTTTTCATCAAAAGGAGTCCTCTATCAAAAGCGAGCGCCAGGTGGCGCGGCGCATTGGGCAGAAAAACCTGTGTTTTGGCCCAAAAATTCCAAAAATGCAAAAAGTGTCCCAAATTTTTTGAAATTTTGGCTGAGTGTTCTCCATAAAGTGTTGTGTAGGGAAAAGGAAGCCTCAACCAATTTCTGAAGTCTCTCTTTCTCTTTTCGCCTCCTCGATGCCTTCTTCAACTTGGCCTTCAAAATCTTGATTCTTGCCTTGCAACTTTTGTTTTTTGCCAAGTAATGGTATGCCATGTGCCTCAACATGTTTTTCTCTTTTTTGGCCTTCTCCAGCATATTTTACAAATGTATTTTTATCCTTTTGAGCCAAGATTCATGATCATCTTTGAATTTCTTGCTCAAATGTGGTCAATTTGATTTTCCTCCTCTTGGCAGCTTGCGGGTTTTGCCTTCATGTTTTCGAATGCCATGGATGAGTGGGACTAATGAGGGGAGGGTTTGATGCTGGCTGTAGGATTTTAGGGAATCAAAGGGTTTAGGGGATGATATCTAGGTTTTGGGATGGCAATTAGGGTTTTGGGGATATTTGACTAGGGTTTGGGATAGTGGGATTAGGGATTTAGGGTTAGTTGATTAGGGATATGGTAAATGTGGAATGGGAAGATGAGAATGTAAAGAGAGGGATAAAATGATTGAGGGAATGAAGGAGTGAGAGAGTGAGAAATGGCTAGGAGTGGAATTAGCAGCAATAAATACAACCCATAAACCCTATGTAATTGTTTTTTGACAAAAAATGCAAGGAGGTAGGGTTTTAATTTTTATCCATTAAATCACTATAAGCACCAAGAGAAATTCATTCATTGGTCATGGAGGGATGTTAAGTTACTTGGGAAATGAAGAATTGATCAATTTGAGAGTCTTTGGAGGAATATTTGAATGGATTTCAAGCGTTTTATCCCAATGCTCTGCGCCATCTCAATTCGTAGCACCAGTTCATTTTTTACACTGCAGAAGGCTACCCAATGTGCCGCGCCATCTCAATGCGTAGCGCCTTTTTGCAGGATACTTTTGGAGGCCTTCCCGGTGTCCAAATTGGGAACAGGATAGCTCTTTGGAAAGCTTATTGAGTCTAATTTCCAACCCAGCTATAATTTTTTAATTTGAAGTTCATTTTCCCTGTAAAAAATCAAATCTCCCAAGACTAGTCAAAATGTGAAAAATGAGGCTGCCTAAAGGCAGAGTGCTGTTGCAGTCAACTTTTGAAGGTCTTCCTCAACTCTAAAATGAGCTCATGATAGCTCCTTGGAAATATATTTGTGTCTAGTTCTCATTTGACTTATCAAGCAAGTCATTAGGACAACCAAGCTAGGAGAAATCTTGATTTTCCCAAGGTCACTTCAGAGGTGCATCAATTCTCCTGAGGCAACTTTATTTTTGACATTTCTCTAAAACCATGGCACCTATGTAGAACAATAAGGAGGTTTTTCTCACTTGGAATATTTTGGACAAACACCTCTCTCATTTTTCCCAAATTCATCTTTTATTGCTCAGAAACGTCATTGGAGTAAAACCTATCCCGATGTGTGGAACAAGGGATTTGTCGAAATGAAGTGAAATGAAGGGGATAAGGGGCTTCTAAATTCTTGAGAAAATTTTGGGAAGTAGGGAGGGATGTTAGGAAGCAGGGGAAAGTGGAATTTCAAATATTGAGTGAGGGGAAGGGGTCCAAAAGGGCAAAACACTGGCCTAGCCTAGAAAATTGCCAAGTTGTAGCAAGAAACTAGGGTTTGTGCGAAAATGAGAAATTTGGCAGATCTCAGTGATGGGAAGTGTTTAATAAGGTACATTAAGGATAGGGGAAGGTGTATGAACATCAGGATACAATTTTTGCTGATGATTTGACCAACCAAGAGAAATTACCTCCAAAACCCTAGGAGAGGGAAACGAACCTTACCTAGGCACAACTGAAGCATGAACAAGGTGTAAAATGACCCACTGGAACTTGAAATGATGATGAAAACCCTCTGAATGATGGTACACTCAGCTGAATTGTGACATGGACTGATATTTGGACAACTTTGAAAGGAGTGAAAGCAAACCCTAGACCTAATACTTAGTGACCAAATTTTGCTTGAAGACTCACTAAAATGACAAAATTTCACCTTGACACCTTAAAATCACCTTATAAGAGAATGATTTATCACTGGAGGAAGGCTGAAAATATTGACACTAACATTGGCTCCAATGGGGATGGTAGCTCCTTGGAAGTGCCAAGAACTACAGATCTTTTGAAAGCAGACGGTGCCTTCATCCATTGGGCAATGGAGTCAAAAAATCAAGTTGAAATGCATGACTGAAAACTAATGACTTGACGACACAAATTGACTCTTACTCAACTAAAAACTGACTCAATACTTAAACACAACTAAAAACTGGAAAGTATGCTCAATATGAAGCTTATTCAATACAACATACTCTAGTTATTCCATTCATCACCTGATCAAGTGAAATGAAACAACCAATGCAACCAAGTAAGTATTTCGGCTGCTATTTGGATTCTCCTCAAGTGCTCGCTTATGAACAACAAGAGAGAACTACTGAAAGGAAACTCCCATGAAAACTTGGAAACAGATCCGTTGAATGATACAGATTCTCTATCTGCCTCCAAAAACACTACATAATGATATTGAAGTTCATGCACACTAGGACTTAGCTCATCAAATGGATTACTTCTCTTCTCCTCACACCATGAATGCAAACTTTTTTTTGAGCTTTGCGACGAGACTCCTGCTAAAAATGACAAAGAAACTAGCTACCGGATCAAGTTTATATCAGCACACGTTTCAAGCTCACATGAATTCAATGGAGAATCATCCAAAACATCAGCTATTGGATCGTGAAAAACTTGAAAAGACTGTTGCAACCCATTTTCCATTGGTTCCGATGAGATTACATGATTTCCTACAGGATGCTCATTTTAAAATATACTATGCAATTTACCCTTCAAAAATTGAAATGATTCAAAACAAATTGGTACGGAATCATCTTGTATCATTTGGTCATATGTGCCAGCTTCCATGTCTTCATCTACAGCTTGAAAATCAATGGCATTCGAGGGCTGCAAATCTGGATATGAGAAGTCTTGAACAAGGTTTTTATTGCCCTCAAGATGGTCCAAATCAAGACTTGTCTACAGTTGATTTCATATTGCATGAATGTTGTCTCTAATTAACTGAAAAGAAGCAAAACAAAAAGGCAAATATCCTTCACTTACTTCAAAATTTGCTGCACTTTCCTCGTAATTTCCATAGCTGATATGTGATGGCTAAACATTGTATTCGAGCTGTTGAAAGTGAACTTCTTCCTCCCAGAAACTAGCTGCTGATTTTCTGCAAGATTAGCTTCTGTTTGGAGAACATAATCATCATCATACTGATCAAACTGAGGCAAATCATCAGTATAAAACACATAATTAAGCATACATGTCATATCAACAGTTGTCTCTTCTCCAAGATGATCTATAAAACAATTATTATCAGATCTATGAAAACTGGGATAAGAAAAAAAATGTTTTGGATCAGCAACTTGTTCTTCTTCAATCAGCGAGCCATGGGCTTGAACACTATACTCATTCTTTGTGATGATCCTCTGCATCATCTCTTCCACTGCACTTACCAAAATCTCAAGCTTTACCTCTAGAGATGTCGATTCCTCCGGATCTATGTTTTTCATCTCTTCTTCCTTCAACTTTTCCATTTAGAACAGAAAATGAGCCTCTACATCTACTGCATTGTTCTGCATCTCTTCAAGTGTTACAAGATTCCTTTCTCTCAGCTGAAACTCCATTTCCGGATCAAAGGCACCCGGGTAGTGCAAGAGAGCGGATCCAAGAGGAGGTCTTATATTAACTGGCATCAAATAATAAACTTGGTTAAATCTAGCAGAAAACTGTTGTACTGTCTCCCCTGGCAGTCTTTTCAGCTGGTTATACTCTTCTATAATCAAGAAAGGGTTCTGTCTGATCACCCACCTGTCAAGGAAAACTTTGACGAACTACTGGAAATCTGAGATGCTTGCTTCAAGCAAGGTTTTGAACAAACTCTTGACTTTGCCTTGCAAAGAAAGAGCAAAAAGCCTAATACTGACATCCTCTTCATCAACTTCAAAAAGGTCAAGAAAAGACTCAAAATTCAGAAGATGTCTCTCAGCAGTGATGTTGTCGCGTTCACCGTCAAATCTTGGTAGATATAGGTCATGATTTTTAGGGAAAGCATGGGGTATAGGAGGTAAAATCAGAGGCTTGTATCGATCTGGAATTTTACAAGGTATAGGGGTATGTACAAATGCTGCAAAATTAGTCTTGGTCTCTTGAGGTTCATCAGTTTGAAGATGGTCATCACAAGATTCGGAAGAAAGGTCTTGATCAAGCTCAAAAGCATGCAAATATTTGGTATTCACAATCTTCAAAGGGAAGGAGTCAAATGCAAGCCGAGGATATTTTCTCAAATACAATATACTTTGCAAAGCCTTCTTGACATTCTCGGGAAAAGAGAAGAAACAATTTATGACAAAGAACAAAATGTCTTGGATGAAATTCCAACTTGAATACCTGATCTTTCCATATTGTCCTTTCATGTTTTCTATTAGTCAGGTTCATCCTCCAGTGGAGTCCTTGGATCTGATCTCAAAACTGATTTAGAGTCACCAGGTGAATGATTTCAGCCTTGTGGTGTCTGATCATTGTCCACCATCAACAATCAGATCTGAATTTTATTACATTTTATTGAGGAAACCAGATTTTCAGTTCATAAACTAAACCGAAGATTGACTGAAGTAGCGTTCATCTACTATGCACTTGCAGAGCAAGAGAAGTTCGAAGGCTACCTGGCTAACTTCAGGCTCTGTTTGTAGTTTATAAAGTAAAAAAAAAACTTTTTGTCTTCCCCAGTATGGTCACCACTATGTTAGGGACTAAATCTACCTCAGGCTGAGAAAGGTAGGATCTAAGATAACATCATACTACGCTTAACCTAGTAGCTAGCCCTACCAGGTCAGGAGAGGGTTCTCTCCTTTTCAATCTCAGAAAATATGTCCAATGAAAGCTTGAGATGACTGATGTGATGAATGATTTTAGGCTAGGTATGTGTACAGAGGTGTTTGATTGAATTTGATGATGTTTTGTTGGCTCAAATGTGAAAGGCAGATTTGGGCCAAGGGAATGAAGCTCAGTTTTGTAGAGATCTCTATGGGGAAAGGTAGGAAAGTTATTTGGTACTTCAAATTGAGTGAGACGGAGAGGTTTTAGATAGATGAGGAGTTGAAAATGGCATGAAGAACTCAGGCATCCTTTTCAATCAACTGAAAAGATAGATAACTAAACAAACCCAAGGTAGAGCACTGCACTTTCAATGTATTCTACCTTTATCTTTGTTTGATTTAGTTAAGATGAAATAAAGAGAGATATGGAATACATAAAACACATGTAGACTTAAAATTATGGAAGAAAACATAATACCAAAGCAATATGCCACATGAATCCCATAAAGTGCTGCAAACCACTGGTCTATTCCTTAGCCAAACTGTTGAAATGAGTACACAATAAGCTCCAAGTTTTCCCAAAAGTCTAACCATGCTAATGACTAAAAAAACATAAGATATAGGCAAACAACAACTCATCCTAGCCTCTAGGGGTCGAGCTCATCATTTTAGGATCTTTTCCAACAAATTCTAAACTAAGAAACTAAAAAATAGGCAGTGGAATAACTTGCCTCTAAAAACTAGGGAACTGATTCATTCAGTTGTAAACTACCTTTTCATGGATGAATCTACCTATATGAGTGAAAATTTAGCATAATTACATCAAGATCCATAAAATTACACTAAATTACATCATGATTTTTACATTAATAAGGATAAAAGTCAAACTGTGAAGAAACTAGGCGAAAAACAGAGTTTTTTGGCCAAAATGAGCAAAATTCCTCCAATGCGTTGTGCTGATTTCCTTATGCGTAGCACCTTTTTGCAGATACTTTTGGAGGCCTTTCCGGTGTCCAAATTTTCTCCAAGTGGGCTTGTTGGAAATTTATACCATATTTTTTCTAGCACAAGTGGAATTTTTTAATTTGACCTCCATTTGCCCCTCCAAAACTGAGTTCTCCCAAGACTGCTTCCTATGTGTCAAAAAAGGGGCAAAAAGGTCATTTTTTTGGGTATTTCTGACCTTTTTGGGGGCTCAAAACCTGTCAAACTTTATTGGCCATTTTTGAGCATGCATATTTTTCCATGGAAAATCCAAAAATTTTGATTTTTCATCAAAAGGAGTCCTCCATCAAAAGCGAGCGCCAGGTGGCGCGGCGCATTGGGCAGAAAAACTTGTGTTTTGGCCCAAAAATTCCTAAAATGCAAAAAGTGTCCCAAATTTTTTGAAATTTAGGATGAGTGTTCTCCATCAAGTTCTATGTTTGGCCAAGGAAGCCTCAGCCAAGATCTGAATTCTATCTTTCTCTTTTCACCTCCTCGATGCCTTCTTCAACTTGGCCTTCAAAATCTTGATTCTTGCCTTGCAACTTTTGTTTTTCGCCAAGTAATGGTATGCCATGTGCCTCAACATGTTTTTATCTTTTTTGTTCTTATCTAGAATCTTTTCCAAATGTATATTATCCTTTCGAGCCAAGATTCACGATCAGCTTTGAATTTCTTGCTCAAATGTGGTCAATTTTATTTTCCTCCTCTTGGCAGCTTGCCGATTTTGCCTTCACATTTTTGAACGCCATGGATGAGTGGGACTGATGAGGGGAGGGTTTGATGCTAGTTGTAGGATTTTAGGGAAATAAATTGTTTAGGGGATGATATCTAGGGTTTGGGATGGAAATTAGGGTTTTGGGGATATTTGACTAGGGTTTGGGATAGTGGGATTAGGGATTTAGGGTTAGTTGATTAGGGATATGGGAAATGTGGAATGGGAAGATGAGAATGTAAAGAGAGGGAGAAAATTATTGAGGGAATGAAGGAGTGAGGGAGTGAGAAATGGCTAGGAATGGAATTAGCAGCAAGAAATACAACTCATAAACCCTATGCAATTGTTTTTTGACAAAAAATGCAAGGAGGTAGGGTTTTAATTTTTATCCATTAAATCACCATAAGCACCAAGAGAAATTCATTCATTGGTCATGGAGGGATGTTAAATTACTTAGGCAATGAATAATTTAGTAATTTGAGAGTCTTTGGAGGAATATTTGAATGGATTTCAGGCTTTTTAGCCCAATGTGCCACACCATCTCAATGCGTAGCGCCAGTTCATTTTTTACACTGCAGAAGGCTGCCCAATGCGCCGCGCCATCTCAATGCGTAGCACCGTTTTGCAGGAGAATTTTGGACGCCTTATCGGTATCCAAATTGGGTGTAGGATAGCTCTTTGGAAATATTATTGAGTATAATTTCCAACCCAACTAGATTTTTTCAATTTGGAGTTCATTTGCCTTGTCAAAAATCAAATCTCCCAAGACTGGTCAAAATGTGCAAAATGAGGCTGCCTAAAGGCAGAGTGTTGTTGCAATCAACTTTTGAAGGTCTTCCTCAACTCTAAATTGAGCTCATGATAGCTCATTGGAAATATCTTTGTGTCTAGTTCTCATTTGACTTATCAAGCAAGTCATTAGGCCAACCTAGTCAAATTTTGAAGGTCTTCCTCAACTCAAAATTGAACTCATGATAGATCATTGGAAAGCCCTTTGTGTATTGTTGTCATTTGACTCATAAAGAAAGTCATTATGCCAACCAAGCTAGGAGAAATCTTGATTGTCCCAAGGTCACTTCAGAGGTGCATCATTTCTCCTGAGGCAACTGTA